>JAKWJD010001765.1:4533300-5733300 GCA_027705065.1 Solanum peruvianum
GTAGCGGACAACCAGCATTTGCTCTTAGCACTTTTAAGACCATCTACTCAATCTTGATCCCGTTAATTTTTACAAAAACCGACCTTTTAGATCTTATTTGAAGCGCTACTACTGACTTCAATTTTATATAAGTGGAGTTAGTTTATTATGTAGTCCCCCGCTACTCTAGACATTTACTAATCCTTTACCAACTTTTTCTGGTAAACAGTTTGCATTATAGAGTTTGTCACTTATTTAACAATACCTTAGCTCCTTACAGTCATTTTCTATAAGAGGGATAAGTTCTTTAACAACAAAAAGTACTCTGTTATTACTCATTGAACTTGTATGTTAGACTATACACTACCTCATTTGGGTTTCCCGTAATGATCTGCTACTCAAATGGTCAAATAGGAAGTGATGGCTATGCCAAGTCCCAAAAATGAATTGACTGCATTAATGTTACAGATAAGTTGTAATACATTTGTGTTGACACTATGACTCAAAGCCTAAATAAAGTCAAACGCTACAGATTATACTTGAGATGTGAGCTGTAACGTGCTAGTGTGTTGAACAGCTATGAGATTCTGTACATTTATACTACAAATGATTGTCTCTGTAATTTCTATTGTTATTTTTAAGTGTTCATGCAGCTATGCATTAAGCTGATGAGGGCTCACAATACTCACAAGATGCTCTGTCTCTGCCATTTGCTCAGCGTTATTGAACTCTCTCGCAAGTCTCTGAGAATCATGACGATGCCATTTCTCCTGCATCACAGGTATTCTCTTAGTCATCCAATGTTTGTTGTTCCAATTTCTGTTACAAATCTAACAGATTTTTCCTGAATATTCAACAATATTTAATTTTAATGATCTCTTCTAACAAATAAAAGAACAAGTCGATTACTCTTCGAGGGAAGATACTCACTTTGCTTTATTTTAGGTAAGTGTTTTGAAGTTGCACATGTAAGATGGTCTTGGCAGGCAGATAGAGACAGTAGTCTTTTTGGCTGCCGTTCAAATGAGTATACTGCTGAACTCATGGGAACACTCACCTCGTTTCTACCGAGTAAGTTCTTCATTGTGACTTCTGATTTTGAAGAGAATTGATGTATTGTGAAGGTAACTGAGATATTATTATGTTTTCGGTTGATCGATTAAGAACATTCCTTGCAGCATTATATATAGACACACAGCAGTTTGGGACAAGTTGATGATCTTTTAACTACTAGTGGTGCATGAGTCAGCTAGGGTCATCAAAGTAGAATATTTCTCAATTTGCTGCTGAGATTTTTAAAATGTCTTCTTTTATTTGTCTTTTTAATTACAGTAAACTATCTCATGCTGTCTTATTTTATTATCAAGATTTGGGTGCACATGTGGTGTTGTCAACTTTTGAGTCAGAAGATTTGCTTTCTGATGTAAGCTACTTTTACAAGTTGAGTAAAAGTAAGAGAAGGATAGTAAAATTATCCCAAGTTAGCTTTATTAGTCTTGTATGATCAAGGTTGACAAAGATAATAACACGGATTTATGACATTAAAGTTTAAGTAGTGGTTGTTGATCATGAATGAGTTATCTATGAACTTTGATTTGTTGCTTAATATATCAGGCAAAGGGGAAAAGTAGACATTCAAATATTTCAACCTGTTGCATAGGTCCAAATCTTCTAGATTATATTAATTTCTCTCTTAATGCAGTTACATTAGCTTACCTTTTTTTTTTCCATCTCATCGTCTTGAGGTGTAAAGGCAGGTTTTGTAGGCCATTCTCTGATTTTATGTGGAACACACTATACATGCATGACAAATGATATAATTTTTTTGAGTAATTTAACCTTCTTCTTCTTGACCAACTGTTTACTCAGAAGCCATTCATCTTGTGATTGACTAGAGAAGAGTATTCAATGGAGAGGTCTTACATATGGTGTCTATTGACCTAGAAAAGGACTAAGACTAAGTCCCGAGGAAGTCATGTGTAGATGTTGGAGGCTAAAAGTGTCTTGGGGGATTACATTAAGGCGATGAAGGACATGTTTTAGAAGCCAAGACTCGGTAAGTAAAGTGGGAGACTGTCGCTTAAAGTTGAATTTCCATGCTTTTATATCGGATATCTTGTCAAAGGGAGGATAGCCAACAGATGTCCCCGGGGACAAGCAGAATAATATTTTGGGATTTGAGGTTCAGGAGAGCTTTCCAGGATTGGGAGGTGAATGAGTTTGAAAGGATGCTACTGTTACTCTGTCACATTGTGAGGCAGTTGACAGAAACCCCTTCGATAAGATGGAGGGTGGGGAAACAATGGTGTTTTTTCCTATCAAGTCTTCGGTGAGAGGCTTTTAGTGACGGTTGAGGAGGGTTTTCCTGTTAAGTCTAGACGGGTGATCTTGACGACAAAGAACCTTAGGAAAACAAAAGTTATTTGCATCAGCTGGTATAACTTATGCAATGAGGTGGGACGAAGACGTAGATGATTTTCTGCTACATTGTAGCTTGGCCACGAGACCCTGGTAAGACATGTTAAGCTGGTTTACTGGAAAGCTGGAAGAAGCAGGGCCTAGAATGTTGTTCCTAGGGCGTTGATGTGGATCGTCTGAGAGAGAAATTTGAGGTCTTTCAAAGGTGTAGAAATGAGTTTTTGGTGCGGGTTTGTATAGAGGATTGGATGTCCCTTGTAAAGAACCATATCTTTGTGTAGGTCCTTTACTGGTTGGTATACCTCTTGTATATGGCCTTTTTCGGCCTTGTTAATAATGAAAATATTTACCTGATAAAATGAATAAAATTTATATCAAATCACAATGCCAAGTCCCAAAAATTGAAATAGCCTTCGACTGCATTACTTTTACAATAAGCCTATGTATACATTCGTGTTAACAGCTACAGTTCAAAGCCTAAAACACCTAATCTCTCCTTTGAGCAATGGAGCTAATTACAAGATTGAACAAATCTGTACATTGGTTTTGCATCAACATTTTACATTGATGAATGGGTATAATAAGAAAAAAAAAATTAAAAAAGAAAGATAAATATGCTGTCTTCTTAGCTGCTTGAAGTACTTGAAATTGCGTGGTGCAGATATCTCAACGTCTTTTGATGATTAAGGAATCCCATAAACCAGAACTCAAAATCATCCTCTGTGATTACTTGTATATACTTCTGTGATGGCTTTTCCCTATTTTCACTCTCTTTTGCTTTCATCGTCTTACTTATTGGGATCGATACCTGCAATTGTGAACCGGCTTATTCTATTATGCTTTATGTGGACACAAAATTAAGAATTCGAAGAAAATGGAGCAGAGTAGTACCTTATAGTACATTCTAAGCAACTTTCCAGTTGGAGATAAGAACTTTATTGATCTCTCACTGCAGAAAGCAATCTTACCGGTAGAGATGAAGAGAAGGCCTGCTATTGGACCATCTGTCGTTGATAAATAGCATTGACAAACATTCAATAGCTTTTCATCATCTCTAACACTGAACTTCTGCCTGAATATTTTCTCCAACCCTCCTAGTTGAAGGATTTTTGCTCCAAGGCTCAATTTTCCCTTCACAGTTTCCGTTAGCTTCGGACTAAGGCTCACTGCAGAATTAAAGTTAAAAATTAAGGACTTCACGATCGGTACTTTTTGTCATACATATTTATAGTGCTTATTGCACAAAATTTTGTACATCTAGACTCCCTTTATCTGTTGTTCATGAGATTTACACTTGTGTATGGCCATGATTTGGCTTTGCCAAAACTGATGTCATTATTTGCAACTTGATGTTCGGCGCCATATTTATAAATATTGAACTTCAGTATTTGAAACAGTCTTAAATTATTTAAAAACTTATTTTTGGAGTTTTTCTAGAGAGATGATGGTTTTCATTCACAATTCTTCAACTTTGTCTTTTCTAAGTAAACTCATGTCTGCATTCAATTTCAACTTCAAAATAGTAGTTTTTAACTTAAATTGTCTTGGTAAATTTTTTATTGTTCTTTTTAAGTCTACATCATGAATAGAAGTGCTCACCGTGCTCGCGGATGCCTTGTGCAAGACAGTCCATCCTTTCTCCAAGTTTGTTCATCTTACTAATTACAGATTTTCCTGCATATTCAAGAATATTTGATTTTAATGATCTTTCCGTAGAGGGTCATTAGTATTCTTTATAACTAATAAAAGAACAGGTCGATTATTCTTCGAGGAAAAATACTCACTTTGCTTTATTTTAGGCAAATGTTTTGAAGTTGCAGATGGAAGATGGTCTTGGCAAGCAGATAGAGACAGTAGCCTTTTTTGGCTGCCGACCGAATGAGTACACCACTGAACTCATGGAAACACCAACCTCATTTCTACCGAGTAAGTTCTTCATTGTGACTTCTGATTTTGGAGAGAATTGCTATATTGTGAAGGTAACTGAGATATTATTATGTTTTGGTTAATGGTTTAATAACATTCCTTGCTGCACTATATATATATACACAGCAGTTTTGGCAAAGTTGATGAATCTTTTAACTACCAACTGTTGCATGAGTCAGCTGTGGGTCATCAATATAGAATATTTCTCAATTTTCTGCAGATCTTTTCAAAACATCTTCTTTTATCTGTCGTTTTAATTACAGTAAACTATGTCATGCCGTCTTAGTTTATTTTCAAGATTTGTGTTGCACATGTGGTGTTGTCAACTTTTGAGTTGGCAGATTTGCTTTCTGATGTAAGCTGCTTTTACAAGTTGAGTAAAAGTAAGAGAAGGCTTTTGGTGCATAGTAAAATTATCTCAAGTTAGCTTTATCAGTCTTGTATGATCAAGGTTGACAACATAATGACACGGATTTATATATGACATTAAAGTTAAGTAGTTGTTGATCATGAATGAGTCATTCATGAACTTTGATTTGTTGCCTAATAAATCAGGCAAGAGGGAAAAAGTAGCCATTCAAATATTTCAACCTGTTACCTTATCTTACCTTTTTTGTTACTCATCTTGAGGTGTAAAGACAGGATTTGTAGGCCATCTCTGACTTTATGTATAACATACCATACATGCATGACAAATGATATACATTTTTTTTAGTGAATTTTAACTTATTTCTTCTTGACCAACTTTTTCCTTCGAAAAATCATGAGAGAAATGTCAAGAAGGTAATTTAAGAATAAAAAGTGATTGTATTTTCTGTGAGAAAAATAGGAAGCAACATTGAAAAATGAAAGAGTGCTAACTTTTCGGAGAAGTCAATCTTCTTCTCAGACAAATGTTTTTTCAATTTAAGCCCTCCAAATATTACAAACTTACTCAGAAACCATTCATCTTATGAGTTGACTAGTGGAGAAGTACAGAGAATGGTAACGAGACTTACATATGGTGTCTACTAACTTAGAAAAGACAAAAGACATAAGATAAGATCTCGAGGGAGTCCTATGTAGATGTCGGGAGGCCAAAAGTGTACTAGTGCCTTTACATTAGGGTGATGGAGGACAATAAATAATAGAGCCAAGATTCGGGTAAGAACAGTGGGAGGCAGTCTCAGAGCACTTTCAAGTCGAGATGGCGTTGCACCAGGGATCACACTTTAACTCGTTTCTATTTTCCTTGGTGACTGATGATTGATGCAGCATTATTCTGGTGAGGTGTGATGATGTATATTATTGGTATATGACATAGTACTGATATGAGACTCGTGGCCGAGTAAACATTTTGTTGGAGGTGTAGGGACAAACCTCTGGTTTAAGGGGCCCCCATGTTGTTGGAACAAAATTGAATATTTCGGGTGTGAATTCAGTGAGGCAGCGCATTAGGCAAGCACGGAACTGAGGCTTGATATACAGGCTATCCCCAGAGAGAGAAATTAGAAGTATTTTGGGTCTTTTATTTAAGGAACGGGGGAGATCGACAATGATGCACACATCATACTGATGCGATGGGGAAGATATTGAGTTTGCCTCCAGAGACTTGTGTGATGAAAAGGTAGTATCAAAACTTAAAGGTAAGTTGTATAGAGTGGTGGTTAGACTGACTTTGTTGTATGGGTAGCGTTTTGGTCAGTCAAGAACTCTCATGCTAAGAAGATGCAAGTTGCGGAAATGAGAATGTGGAGATGGATGTGTGAGAATATTATGAGAAGTTGGATATAGTGGGTTTGAAAAGAGGTAGAGGTAGATCAAAGAAGTATTAGGGAGAGGTGATCAGATAGAACATATATAGTGCAACTTCAACTTACTGAAGACACGACCTTAGATAGAAGGGTCGCAGATTAGGGTTAAAGGTTAGTAGGTAGTGGAGTGTTATTTTGATATTCGATAGGATTAGGCTTGGTGATGGTCTGGAGCACCATGTCCGTCGTAGTATTAGTCTTATTCATGTAGATTGTTGCTTTTGTTATCTGTTATTTATTGTGTTCGTATTATCAAGGGGCACTCCCTTTGTTGGGAACTTGCCATAATATTTTAAATATTTCTTTCGAGGAGCATTACGATCTGCTAGGAAGTGATGACTATTACGATATTATGATGCTTCGGTTTGATGGTTTAAGAACATTCCTTGCAGCACTATATATATATATGCATAGCAGCTTGTGACAACTTGATGAATCTTTTAACAACTAACTGGTGCATGAGTCAGCTATGGGTCATCAAAATAGAATATTTCTCAATTTTCTGCAAAGATTTTTGAAAGTTTCTTCTTTTTAATTAGAGTAAACTGCCTTATTTTATTATCAAGATTTGTGTGCACATGTGATGTAGTCAACTTTTGAGCTGGAGGATTTGCTTTCTGATGTAAAATTTTGAGATATATTTCTTTTAAGTAATTATAATTACATAAATAGAAATCACTGTCCTCCACACTGCAATTTTTACATTTTGTTTTTGTTATGATTATTTTTGTGTAATTACAGATAGGCGAAGGGAAGAAAGCAGTGTTATCTATAAATCAAAGATATGATGAAATACTTAAGGATTTGGACAACAATACATGCATCAAATCCTCAATCATATTCAAAGTAAATGTGGGGCTAAGGAAATCAAATGAAGATGCTTATACACCAATGCTAATAATATCCATTGGTCCTTATCACAAGAAAAATCCTCAATTTGGCTCCATGAATAAGTACAAATTGTTGTACCTACGACGGTATCTCCAGAGGAAAAATGGGCTTAATGTTGCATCAATGAATTGGAGAGAATAAAAAACGTTGCACTAAAGTGCTATAACGACGACCTTGACACTGATATTGTTGACAATTTTTTAGAAATATTGTTGTTTGATGATTGTTTTGTGATTGAATTTATTCGAGAGGACTATAAAGAAGAGGAAAAACAAGACGACATCATCAAATTGGCGTGTTATACAGACTGTTCTGACTTCTACCGGTTATGTTAATAAGTAATCTTTGTTATGGGTTGTAGTTATTTATTGACTCATCAAATGATTCCTCATTATGCAATTTGTGTGTTGATGAGCTTAATATTGTGTCTCACCTCCATTATGGGGTACTAATGATTAAAGCTAATAACTTCAGCTCATATTTATAAAGGGGAAAAGGGTCTGATATACCCCTCAACTTTGTCATTTAGAGCTGATATACCTTTGTTCTGAAAGTGACTCATATATACTCTACTTGTAAACAAATGGCTCACATATACCCTTTTTCTTTAACGGAAATGAAAAAAAATATAATTTTTGATCTATTTTTTTATTATTTTTTCTAAAAAGTATAATCCCACATGGAGTAAATTTAATCCTCGTCAACATATTTTTTTTTGACTTTTTTTTGTTTCAATGACTAATTTATAATTATTATTGATAATCAAATTTATTTATGTTTCACTAATATTCTTGTAAAACTTATTGTAGATGACCAAATTTTTTCTTCGAATACGAAATTAAATTACAATACACACACAAAAAATATTTTAATTTTTTTTATAAAACTAAGGAATGAAAAAAAAAAATAAAATAAGAATAGAAATTCAAATAATTATAATAAAAAAAGTCAAAAAATAATTTATGTATGAAAAAAATTAAAATACCTTGAACTTTGATAGAAGAATCATATTTACCCCTAAATAATTTTTTGAAAGAAATTAGAAGTAACAAATATAAATTTAAAACTAATTTTTTAACTCCCGTTAAATGAAGGGTATTGTGAGCCATTTTGTATTGCAGGGTATATGTGAGCCGTTTGTATAACGGTAAGGGCATATGTGAGCCACTTTTATAACAAGGGGTCTATCAGCTCCAAATGACAAAGTTAAAGGGTATATCAGACCCTTGTCCCTTTATAAAATTCATATTTCTATTTGAGGTATACTTGCTTGTGATTTGAGGTAAATTTTTAATCTTTAGTTTGTTCTCAAAAGTATGTAATAAAATGCATTTCGCCGATAGAAAAAGGCCTATGCATGTAAAGGAGCATTTTTCTCAATATTATTCCAATGTTCATATGGAGCCCTACTAGCTAGGGGAGTCTGGAATCGACTAGCTGAAGATGGAAATTTCCTTGAGTTTCATTTGGTGCTAAATACTTTTCCAATGGCGAAATTGAATTGATCAACCACTTCTTATATATTTTTACTCACAACAGTAACATATATACTTTGTGTGATCTCACTCGTGGGATATGAAAAAGTAATATGTTTACTTATCGCTTATGTTATGACAGATAGAATTATATAATACTCATGGTAACAGCAATGACAAAGCCACATACATCGAATGATAATTAGTTAGTATAAACATTATTTGTCAAAAAACAATGTTATATATGTAATGTGTATATAGAAAAATCATGATTATACATTTATAGATTAAAAAAGGAGTAGTTCTCTAGATAGTGATTCATAGTTGGAAAAAATTATTAAGAAATATCAGTTATGTTTGTTTTAGGACTATAATATTATTAAGCATAATACATATATTGGACACTAAACTTGACTTCAAATTTTAACTTTGACATCCAATTTCATACTGCACAAACAGACACTTTAACTATCCAACTTTTAAATAAATAAACACATGAGTCCTACATGGCACAATACACGTAGGACATCACGTAAGATAAAAAATGACATGTAGGATGACATGTAGGACATATGTGTCTATTTGTTCAATTTTTATACAAGTTTAAGTATCTATTTGTGCACATCCAAAGTTGAAGGGCATAAATGTGATTTGAAGCCAAGTTAAATAACACATTTATTTATTATGTCATCATTTAATGATGTGTTTTTTTTTAAGATATACTTGACATAAAAAATACATTATTTCTCTACTACTAGAATGCCGTATCACATTTTTAATTTATTAGTAATATTTTTTTTTAATTTTTTAAATGATAACTTGTTTAATGTATCTATAAGAGAGGATTAATCCATTCTATATGAAAATCTAGTACTTCAATTTTATAGCGTATCCTATGTTTCATTTACGAGGATTTGTTGTTATATCAATACGAAAAATTTAGTCTTGTTGTCGAGGAAAAAAATTAACTAGTTCCTTGAAGCTGACGAAAAAGACAATAGATTTAGTTGGATATTTAGAGATAAACTAGATATTAGGGACATTGATTTAAACACAAACTATAAACTTTTGTGGCTTGTTCACGATAAAAAATCAAAGGTTTCTTGTTCATGGTAAAAAAAAAAATTTAGACAAATTATAAACATTTATTCAAAGATGAGGCAAATTTAAACAATAAAAATATCCGATTAAAAAATAAGCAAGCAAAAAAATCGTAAAATTTTAAGAATATTACTCCAAAATAAAACAATGTACTAAGAAGAGAGTATATCGAAGAGGAAGTAAGCATTTAAAAAACATGTGTGAACCATATGTATTAATACATTATTAATGGTGGACAGGTTGTAAAATTAATTTTTGCACCTAACTTTCTAGCACTGAAAGTGAAATATCTGAGAATATATATTTTTTTTCGATTATGAAAATAATGACCTAATTAATTTAGCATAAAGTTTTTTTTTTTATTAAAAATAAAATTTTAGTAATCCTAAATTAAAAATATGTCAAACATATTAAATTATTTTTTAATATTATTATCTTAAATAATATTACGTGAAAAATGAAGTTAAAGTATTGTTAACAAGAATATAATAAAAAGTCGTTCTTTTTTTTAAATAAACTTTAAAAAGTTAATATTTATTTTAAACGAAGTAATTTATACATGAGGAAATGAACAATATAACCTAGACATCAAAACGAAGTGAAAGGGAAGCTTTAGTATTCGATTGACCGCTTATAATTCTACGTTGACTAAATACACCCTTAAACACGTCTTGTAAAGTTCGATATATATATATATATATATATATATATATAATTTCATATTGGTAAGTGGTTTGGCGAGATAGGATAGGGTTCAACTTAGTTTCTTGCCTGTTCGATAATGTGTGAACAAAGTTCCATATTAATGCCTAAAAGAAAAAAAGTAAAGTATTTCCTAACAGTTAAGACTTTTGATTAAAAATAAAGAGTACTCTCAACTTCAAATCGATCCTCGTTGATCATATACTTTGATAATTAATTTACTCAAAAGGAGACATAGAAATAAAGTCTTCTTGAAACTAAAATTAAATAATATGTTTGTACTTTTTGTTGTGGTATTAAAGAACCTTCTCAACTACCTTATCTTTGTGATATTAATTTTAGACCTAACTTTGTTTTTCGTACTCAAATGTTAAATATAGTAGAAAATATATAGTCATTGACTTGAGTCGTCGGCCAAGAACAGGTGTGTTTGAGTGATATATTCGGTTGGATTAAATATTTGGAAAATATTTTTCAATTCAACTTTTTTTTTTAAATTTTAAAAAATAACTTACCTTTAAAAATAAAGTAAATATTTAAACTCTTCTCCAAGTTAAAATTAAAATTTAAAATTTCTTTTTAAAAAATAATTTCATTTTATTAATTCCTATCTCTAACTAGCCTCAGCCCCCAACGAAAAAAGATTGAAAAACCTCAAATTTTAAAAATTTCTGATTTTTACCCCCCACCGGTCCACCCCTACCACCCCCAGGTTGTTTTTTTTACAAATATTTCAAATTTTAACTGTTTCAATTATTTTTATTTCACTCCTATCTCAAATCCCTACCACCCCACCCCACCCAAAAAATTAATTTTTTTAAAAAAGAAATTAAAATCCAGATTTGAAAGTGAGGTTCCCAATTGAGGGTGGACTCGAGTCCCGATTTGATAGTCAGGGTTGAATCTCAATTTGGAAGTTGAATCTTGGGTCGGAAGTCGAGTTGGGTCCTGCCGTCCCCATTCGAAAGTTGGGTTCTAGATTGGGAGTCGGGGCCAGGTCCCATATCGAATGTCGGTGCAAGTGTCGAATGTTAGGTCTCGGGCAAAAGTTAGGTTTAGGTCTTAGAGTTGGATTTTGAATAGATCGTTGGGGTCTTGTGTTGGTTCGGGTGTCAAGGTTGGGATTGAGTCTCGAATTGGGAGTTGAAGTCAAGTCTTGGATCAGATGTCAGGGTCAGGGTCGGGTCTCAATTCGAATACCAAGTTTTGGATTAGGAGTTAGGGTCTCCTAAGTTGGGGATTGAGGTCGGATCCCGAATCGGTCATGGGGATCAGTCTCGAATCGGTCGTTGGGGTGAGGTTGATTTTTATGTTAGAAACTATTTTCCTAAAGAGGTTTTCTACTCTCTATTCATAAAATAAAAGATAAATTTTGGAGAAAAAAATATTTTCATTCATTAATCAAATAATAGGAAATATTTTTCACTCACCAATCAAACATGAGAAAATAAGTTAGAAATCAACATGTTTTTGAAGGAAAAATTTTCAACGAAAAACATTTTTCTTCTTATCAAACACACCCAATAAAAATATAAAATATTAAATATCGAAAAGCCACGATACTAAATCTCTTATTAAATAGATACTTAATTTTAGTAAACCTAATTCTTGAGCCCATATGTTTCAATTTTTCTATCTTTGTTTAACTGCATTTTACATTACGGTAAAATAGTGGGATGAATATCTATTGTTACCGCCTTTCATATTCTTTGATTCATCACTTTTTAAATTGTAAAAGTGTCTAGAGAGTTTTTAAAAATATTCTATGAAAGTATACTTGGTATTATGTGATATGAAGAGGTTATTCTCGATAGATCTTCGGCTCAAGATAAAAACAATTCAGAAAAGACGTAATAAAATTAAGTACAAAAAGCAATAGATAGTTTTTTATTAAAAAATAAATAGTATAGCATAACAGTACTACAACAAAATAATATTATAATTGAACTACACGAAATCATAAATAGCAATAGCTAGAAGTCTAAGAATAAGAAATTACAAGAATAGTCCTACGACTTCTATTAACAACAACAAGAAAATGTAGTCCTTTTTACTACGGTAAAATCTCTATAAATTAATATAGTTGGACCATGACATTTTATTATTTTATAGAGATATTATGTAATCGATAATATATCTATATATATATATATATATATATATATATATATAATATATATATATATATATATAATATATATATATATATATTAATTTAAAGAATGATTTAAGTTTAATGAAGGTTAATTTTGAATATATCAAAATCATTGTATCTTACTAATTTATGTATCATATTTATTGATTTCACATAAAAAAAATATGATATATAAAGTACAAGCGAATACATCAAAATTATTGTATCTTACTAATTCATTCTTGTGATGTTGGGATAATAAGAGCTTTCAAGATATTCATTGTAGGATATTAGAAGACTATATAGTGGAACAAACTGATCCGCTAAAGATTAATATTTTGGATGTTGTCAATTTTGCAAACCTTGTTTGGACAAAAAATGTTCGGCAAGAGATAATCACAAATAATTTTTGACACTGTAAAATTCGTTCAGGGGATGCAATCTCAGAGAATTATAATGAACCTACTTGTGAAAACCTCACTAATGAACTTGAGGTCATTGATTAATGGTCTCGGTTATCAAAATAAAATGGATGTCAATAACCTGTTGGATTATCCGAGTGACAGTAAAACATGTTAAGAGGTCCAGAACATAGAAGAAATTGTGGATACCACCAAAAAAATAATGAGATTATGAAGTTGAAGATGATACTATACCTTTGGATAAATTTTATAAAATAATCGATCGAACCTAACATTGACACCCCCCTACCCTACAATCAACAGTATTTATCAATCTCTCTTTTTTTTTTTCTCTATATTAAGTACTTCATAGCAATGAAAAATCGGGGAGAAGCAAGAGTTGAATAAATACAAAAGAAGAAACAGCCAAACCAAAGAGGTAATAATATCAATTTATAAGAAAAAAGTTATCACTTATTATTATTGTATAATTTATACGGTGTTAATTGGTAGGTAGATATTAATATGACATTTGATTGACAATTTAGAAACTCGTATAAGATATATATGTATTATAAGATATGAGAGAATCTATGTATTATTTTATGCGAGATAGAATAGAATAACTTATGCATGAATAACTAATCTTTACATATTAATAATACATACATAAAACAATGGCAAAGTATTCATTACCCCCTGTACTTGAAGCTTTTTATTCAGTGTACACCTAAACTTTATTTTGTTTCAATTACCCCCCTAAACTAACTTGCTTCATCGAACACGTACACTTTTATGTCCACTCACTACGATCGTGTCCACACGCGCACGACACCTAGATAAATATTTTTGCCACCTAGTTAAATATTTTTCCACCTAGATAATATTGTCACCTAGATAATACCAACCTTCACAATTCACAAATCAAACTCTCTCTTAGCAGGTGAAAATCCATGTAGGTATTCACCAAACACTGAATCTTTCAATGAAATTCGATATTCTTGGTCGTATGAGATGTTTGATGAACTCAACCAAGTGCTTGGCGAAATGTCTAAGAGAGAAAATTTGGTTAGTGAAAAACTTATGGTATTTGATTAAGATATGCTGCAGCTCATAGAGTTGAAGATGCAAAAGAGTTTTTCTATAATAGGAAAATTTTTGATTTGGAACTTGATGGATTGTGTTTCAAGAAAGGATTCCCCGAAGCCCTGAGAAAAATCTGAAATTTGAAAAGGGAGAAGAGATAAAGAAGACTAAAATGAAAAACATAAAAGATTATTTGGATCATTGTTCCAATGTATCTCAGCCTTTCTGCTGGAACCACCAACTGGGCAGAAGCAAAGGCCATGCTTTTTGGCCTTAAATGGTGCATTGAATAGCTAGAGAATAGAGAGAGAAAAATTCTTAAAATAAGCCAAATATTAAATAAAAAATAGATTTTTTACGTATATTACCGTTGTAACTTTATGATGTGGCAAAAATTTGCTGTCTCACGCGCTTTGTAGAGTTTAATTTCAGTTTCTATGCCAGGTGGACAGAAAAGGTGTACGTGTTCAATGAATAAGCAAGTTCAGGGGGGTAATTGAAACAAAATAAAGTTTAGGTGTACACTGAATAAAATGCTTCAAGTACAGCGGGGTAATGAATACTTTTGCCTAAAACAATACTCCCTCCGTTTAAAAAAGAATGTCCCTATTTCCTTTTTGGTAACACTTTAACTTTAACTTTTCACGTGACATGTTTAAAACCACAAGATTAAAGGGCATTTTGATACATTTGATATAACTTTGATTTAGAACCACAAGATTAAAAAGTCTTCTTTCTTTTCTTAAACTCTGTTCCAAGTCAAACTAGGACATTCTTTTTTTAAACAGAGGAAGTATATAGATTTCCTCATAAGTTATAACTAATCCCTACATTACTCATACCTGCATAACTTTAATATGCTACCAAACAACCCCTTTAAGGTATACAATACACATTATATTCTTAATTATTTTTTTTTTGCAATTAAGTGTCTAATACTCCCTCAATTTGCCATTAATGTATTGCTTTGGATAATAACAATAATACTCATGGTATCTAATTACAAAGAATGTGTCTTTTGTAGGATTTATCGTTCAAGAAAAAGGGATGGAACACTCCATTGAAATAGATGATCAAATTCCACTGCTTTCTCAAACTTATCAAGATGAGGTTTTTTTTTTCTTCTCTCAACTGTACAATATATAATTTTTTAGATTATTTCCTTTCCTATAATTTTAGGGACAAAGAACATAGATGAGTAAGTTTTTAAAGTCAAATGATAATTTTAGAATTAAAAATTCTTAATTCATCGTGTTTATAAAATGCATAAAGAAAGAAAGAAGGTATATATGCACTAATTTTATTTTTTTTATCGAGACATATATTCGATCTAAATCGCAAAATTGAGACCTTTTACACATTGCTTCTAATAAACATTTTACTCTTTTAGTTACAGATAGAAGGAGGGAGGAAAGTGGATCCTTTAATACTCAACATATTAGGTGAAAGATTTGAGAATTTATATAATTTGCGTGTTAAACCGATTAGCATATTCAAAGTAAATGTGGGGCTACGTGAATCAAATCCAGATGCTTATACACCAAAGATGGTCTCTATTGGTCCTTACCATAAGGGAAAACCTGAATTTCGTCCGATGGAAAAGTGCAAACTATTGTACCTACGACGGTTTCTTAGACGAAAGGAGAGGCTTGATGTGGATAGTTGCATCAATGAGTTGGAGGAGGAAGCAAGGAATTGTTACGATGATATAGAAGACCTCAATATTGGAAGCCGGGAATTTTGCAAGATGTTGTTGCTTGATGGTTGTTTTGTGGTTGAGTTTATTCGAGAGCGTTTTGAGATAGGCCCAAGACCAGAAGACGAAATCATCAAAAGTGACATTGGTTGCATATATAATCAAATACTCCGAGATTTGATGTTACTAGAAAACCAACTTCCTTTCTTTGTCCTCGACAAGCTTCACGAGATGACAACGCAAGATGATGAACTCCCATTGGCAATACAAGCTGTGATCTCGTTTACTTTTTTGTTGACTTAAAACAAATGATCCTAAGTATGAACCCTTAATAAAGATAGCATCTAACGCAGGTGATATCAAACATTTACTTCATGCAGTACACATACTTTCATGTCATGGGAACCCCACGAAAACATCAAAAGACGACACAATGTCGGATAAGGCCATGCCAAATGCAACTGAGCTTTCTGAAGCTGGAGTTAGGTTTTCAAATCATACAAATAGTAATACAAATTTGTTTGATATTAAGTTTGAGGATGGATTGATGACAATCCCTTGTTTTGAAGTCGTAGATGAAACAGAATCCTTCCTGCGAAATCTCATTGCTTACGAACAACAATCATCTGAAGTACAACCTAAATATTTCAGTGACTTTGCACTTTTCATGGATCACCTTATCGACTCAGACAAAGATGTCAATTTACTTCGCCAGAAAGGAATCATAAAACACCGGATGGGAGAGGACAAAGACGTGTCTAGCCTCTTCAACAAAATCGGAAATAGGGTCACTATGTATTCCACCTTTTATTATGATAATGAATGCTTAAGAGCATCTCAACACTGTCAAAAAAGATTTAACAGGTTGATGGCAAATTTGATGCGCAATTATTGTAGTAGTCCTTGGGTAGGAGCGTCAACTTTGGCAGCCATCATACTTCTCATACTCACAGCTATACAGACTATTCTAGCTTTCACAGGTTCCATTAAGTAAGTATCAATTGTAGTATTGATGTGTTTTTCATTAATTTCCTACTTTTTTTTGAATTTCATTAATGAATGTGAATAACTAAAAAATGTTCCTTTTTTCTTTAAAAACTGCAAACATAAATTGTTTCGACGAAATTACATATCAAAAGAACATCGAGAAGATTTCATATCTAAAATTATTTAAGTTGACAGTCAGTGTATACTTCATCTACATCAAGTTTATTAGGTTTGTAGTTGATTTGCTACAAACGAACTTCGTTTTCCATGAATGGTATCTCAAAAGAATAGGGAGTTCGAATCTAAAATTAAAAATCCAGTCACAGTTCATTGAATTTTGAAGTAATAGTTAATTCATATTAAATTTGTATAATAATTAGTAGGGAAAAGGATCTGATATACCCCTCAACTTTGTCATTTGGAGTTGATATACCCCTCGTTATAAAAGTGGCACATATATGCCCTTACCGTTATACAAACGGCTCACATATACCCCTGCCGTTACAAAATGACTCACATATACCCTTCATTTAACGGAAGTTAAAAGATTAGTTTTAAATTTATATTTATTACTTCTAATTTTTATACAAAAATTATTAGGGGTATATATGATTCTTCTATCAAAGTTCAAGGTATATTTTAATTTTTTTCATACATAAATTATTTTTTGACTTCTTTTATTATAATTATTTGAGTTTCTTATTCTTATTTTGTTTTTTCTTTCATTCCTTAGTTTAAAGAAAAAGAAATTAAACTATTTTTTTGTGTGTATTGTAATTTAATTTCGTATTCGAAGAAAACATTTGGTCATCTACAATAAGTTTTACAAGAATATTTGTGAAACATAAATAAATTTGATTATCAAAATAATAATTATAAATTAGTCATTGAAAAAAAAAAGTCAAAAAAAAATATGTTTGACGAGGATTAAATTTACTCATATGGGATTATATTTTTTAGAAAAAAATAATAAGAATTTAGATTAAAATTATTATTTTTTTCATTTCCGTTAGAGGAAAAGGGTATATGTGAGCCATTTGTTTACAAGTAGGGGTATATATGAGTCACTTTCATAACAAGGTTGAGGGGTATATCAGACCCTTTTCCCTTTTTTCTTTTGATGCAAAATGAAAATTTTGCATGTGCAGTATAAGAATTGTATCGTATGATTTAGTTATTCTAGGGAAAATGCACAAGTATCCCCTCAACCTATGCCTGAAATCCCAGAGACACACTTATACTATACTAAGGTCCTATTACCCCCTGAACTTATTTTATAAGTAATTTTCTACCCCTTTTTAGCTTACGTGGCACTAGTTTGAAAAAAAAAGTCAACCATCGTTGGGCCCACAAGATAGTGCCACGTAGGCTAAAAAGGGGTAAAAAATTATTAATAAAATAAGTTCAGGGGGTAATAGGACCTTAGTATAGTATAAGTGTGTCTCTGAGATTTCGGCCATAGGTTGAGGGGGTACTTGGGCATTATCCCGTTATTCTATTTAATCATACAATTTGGTATATTAATCCTTTTATTTATATTATATCATATTATATTATGTGCAACTTATTTTTTCATCGATATTTTAATTTGATATTTTATTTTACCCATCAAGTTATTCAAATAATCAAAATTTTAGACTAAATATAGAAGCTACAGTTATACTCTCATAATTTAGTTTAGAGTACATCAGATTGCCACATCTGATGTAGGTTGAGAAAATAAAAAGTTTCATCAAAGTATATTTTTGGGTTCATCTACAATGAGTTTTACAAGAATATTAGTGAAACATAAATAAATTTGATTATCAAAATAATAATTATAAATAGTCATTGCAACAAAAAAAAGTCAAAAAAAATATGTTGGACGAGGATTAAATTTACTCATATGGGATTATATTTTTTAGAAAAAATAATAAAAATTTAGATTAAAATTATTTTTTTTCGTTTCCGTTAGAGAAAAAGGGTATATGTGAGTCATCTGTTTACAAGTAAGGGTATATATGAGCCACTTTCATAACAAGGGGTATATCAGCTCTAAATGACTAAGTTGAGGGGTATATCAGACCCTTTTTCCCAATTTAAAATATTTGCATAATTTGATGTGTAAAATATAATACCAAATTAAAATACTGATGACGAAATAAATTGCACATATATAAAACAAAAGAAATAAAAGGATTACAATAATTATATGGTTACATAGAATAATTAAATCATTTGGTGCAAATATATAATCCAATTCTCATACTGCGCATGCATATGCAAAATCTTCATTTTGTATCAAACTGAGAACCTTAAAAGTACAAATATCCAAAATTTTCATAAAAAATTCATAATATAGAAGTTATAAAATTATAACTATAGAAATGCTTAAATTCATTATAAAATGCATAGGTCTCGATCATTATTACAAAAATAAATAAAGTGAGTATCTAAACAATGCTTAAATTTGACTATAAAACTCTGATGATTTACCAATTCTTGAACATCCCAAAAAGTGTACCTTGTTCAGCCACTTCTTTTGTAGCAAGAAAATTGAAACCTAAATGAGATGAAAATTGAAAAAAAATATATATGGGGTCTGGTGTAAACAAGCGCGATCTAGGTAAGGTAAAGTCTAGACAATTTCCCAATTCTACCAGCGTCATACACGAGGGTTGAAATACTCGCTCAAAAGAGGATTACTAATGTAAACTGAAGTATTTATATCATACATATTAGTCTATCACACCATTGAATCCAATACATGAACCAATTATTCTAAATTGATAGGTCTTTTAGAGCGGCGATTAGAAAAATCATAAGAATTTTCAAGTTCAAGAAGTTGATTTATCAATTATTAATTGCTATTCAGAAGTAAGACTTTTTGAAAGTTTGACCAAACACAATTATAACGAGTTAGAAGTTAAGTGAGATAATAAATTTTGAAATTAAGCATAATACATTGACCTCAACTAAACATTGACTTTGGTCTCAACTAACAACTAAACACTCCAACTTGTCCTCGTTGTATCTCATGGACACGTGACGTTGATGTGCCACACAAATTTTTAGAGGTGTTTAGATGATTGTTTGCAAGTCGGAGTGTTCAACTGGCACAGTTGAGACGAGTTGAGTTGTTTGAACGTACATATACAAAGCTGGGGTGTTTACTTGCCAACTCAGGCCAAACTCTTGGATGATCAAAGACAAACTCTTCTTCTGGCTCTCTCCTACATATACTACACAATGCCCTTTTGGAACACCTGTTGAAAATCTCCTTAGGATTCGATTAGCTTGAATAAAAGGAGTCACTTTGATACCCATTATCTCAAGAAATATGATGTATTTCTAAATGATGAGTATAAACAACAAGAACTTTGAGAACTACACAGAAAATGAGAAGTCTTTTGAATGTCAGATACTTGTGTTTTTGTTTCCAGTTCCAGAGATACGAAGATGGTCAGTACTAAGAAACTCATCAACATGGCCAAGAGATGGCAGAACTTTGCAGCCAAGCAGAGGAAGACGATTTCATTTCCGAGAAATGGAAGTGAAGCAAAGAGCTACAGTATATCCTCACCTCTAGAGTTGAAAGGGGTCATTTTCTGGTATATACAGCTGATCAAGCACGGTTTGTCCTTCCGTTGACTTACCTTGAAAATGAGGCTGTTGCACAACTTTTAAACATGTCTGAAGAAGAGTTTGGGCTACCGAGTGGTGGCCATATTACATTACCCTGTGATTCAGAAAAGTGTAGCTGCTGGAGATCTTAAGAGGGCGTTGCTCCTCTCAATTCCTTCGTGTTGCAGTTCAACTTTAATTTCTCTTTGCACCAAAAAATTTAGAAACCAACAGATTCTTGTTTATTGAGTCATGAAATGATCATGTTTTGTAAATGATAGAAGTATAGCACTTGAAAAATAGGCAACTGTAATCTTGTATTATTACAGAAGTGAATAGAGTTTCATCTTGCAATTAACATTCAATATCATACTTCTGGTAAAATGTCAATACACAAACATTAGTTAACAAGTGTGTCAGAGATGTAGTATAGATACTGACATTACCGGTCATGAACGTGCTGCCTGCCTAGAGCTTCTTAAGAGAGGCTCTGAGATGAGGCTGAAGATCAGTTAGACTGGTGGCCATCTCCACAACATATGATAGTTCACAATTCTCCACTTTAAAAACTCGAGTTATCTCCTTGACCTGTTCATCAGGTAAGCGAAGGATCACATTATTAGTCAAACTACACCAATCTCCACCAACAATCAAAGGCCTTTTTTCCCTAAACTTTAAGACGATACTTAAAAGTTAAAACCATTTCCACAAACATCATCTTGCAAGATGATACTTGTAGAAAATGCTAACTTTACTTTTTCTTTGTAAATTTCTTCATGTCAAATCCGACACATATATGTTATAAGAGTTCAGTTTCTACTTTAACTTTACATCCTAGAAAACATAAGGGAGATGAAAACTCGTAACTCTATTATAAAGGTGGACAAGCGCATTTAAAGGTCAAAGATGAAGGTAGAAAAAAAACCCAGATAAAACTTGCTAGAGGAGATTACCTTGGAAGCATTGCCAACCAATTCGCTTTTAAGCTTCACAACTCCCTCTTTCATGTCAAATGTTCCTTTCTGTAGAATGAAGGTAGAAATATTATGTTTTATGGTTAACCAAAATGGATAAACAAACTTAACACGCCGACATATACAATTGACCTCCCAGATTGTCAACGAGTCTTGTTTTTTTAACATCAAAAGTCACTTCGAATTACCATCTCAATATTAGAGTTGCAGACTCAAACAAGGAAAAAACAAGGCCCTTTAACTTGGCTTCGAATTACATTTATGCCCTTCAACTTTGGGTATGCACAAGTAGAGACTTAAACTTGTATAAAGTTGAACAAATAGACACACATGTCATTTTTTGTCCTACGTGGTATCTTACGTGTATTGCGCCATGTAGGACTCATGTGTTTATTTATTTAAAAGTTGGATAGTTAAATTGTCTGTTTGTGCATTATGGAAGTTGGAGGTGGTCAAAGTTAAAATTTGAAGCCAAGTTTAGGGTCCAATATATGTATTATGCCAAAAAACAACATGTCCTTAGCACATCTAAAAAGCAGATAACATGAAATTCCGAGGCATGACTCGTGAATCATACACATGATTTAACTTATCATTCACTGACAATGTAAAATAGTTCTACTCATAAGTAAATTACCTGGACTTCAACAAGACCAGTGCTCTGAGCAATGACGACTTCAATGGTCCCATCGGGTTTAGGTCTCCAGTATCCGCTCTCAGAATGCATAGGTTGTCCAGATTTCAAGTTCCATGTCTTTTGAGAATAAGCTATCACAGGCTGATAAAAAGAATAAAAATTTAGGCAAAAAAGATCATCGCATGTATAGTGACAGCGCCAGTAATTCTAATAAAGGGATTCGGGAAAAAAAAATGCAAGAATGCAACACTTGGAGGTTGAACATGTCACTTAACACAATTTTGTGAACCCCATTTGTTACAAGATTCCCTTTTTTTAGGGAGACTCAAACAATGTGTATATATATTACTCTCTCCGTCCCATTTTTATAACACTATTTGACTAGGCATAGAGTTTTAAGAAACAAATTTGAAACTTATGATCCAAATAAGCCATAAATATTTATGTGACGGTGTCAAGAGTTCATTGGGTTAAAAAGGACTCACTAAATCATTAACTAATCACTTACTAATACTAAAAGAACCGTCTTTTCCGTATACTTCTCCTCCTACTCATCTCGAAATCTAAAGTTAAATTATTACTAAATATAACAATCTACCCTTTTACATAAACATACCAAAAGGGAACCACACAAATTAGGACATAGGAAGTGTAAATAAAAAAAAATCACTAAAATTTCTACAATATACCGGAAAAAAGATCACTAAAAATTTTCAACAAATACTCTTCCGGTTTTAATTTATTTATCTTACTTATCTTTTCAGTCCATTTAAAAAATACACCTTTCCTTTCTCGTCAACTCTTTAAATAAAACTTTACCTATACATTCCAATACATTCTTCGTAATTTTAATTTAAGACTATAAAATTCAAAAAATCTTGTTCAATTTCTTAAATTCCGTATCAAAATCAAAATCAGACAAACAAATTGAAACAGAGGAATTATTTGGGACCTAACCTTGTTGGGAGAGTGAGTAAATTGGAGTTCTTCGGAGTAATTGAAGGAAGAAATTGTAGGAAAAAGGCCTTCGCCTTCACCTTTCCAAGTACCAAGCAGGTCAGATAAAGGTTTTACGGCCGGATGCACTATTTTTTCCGATAGATTTTCCGTGCCGGCGGCCATTTTTCCGATTGCTTCTTATTTTATTTCTCGTTTTTCAGCTCAATTTGAAGATTATATTTTCTTTTGACTAAATAAAAAGTAAATACTATTTGGGCGGCTGCTTATAATTAATTACATGCGTTGACTAAGTAATTTTTCCTTTACGATATACTTTGATTTAAGATATAATTTTTTTAAAAAAATATTATATTTTTGTAGTATGAGTTTTTTTTTGTGAATTTTTAACGTGAACTATAAAGTGTAAAAATTTTCTACTTGAATTATTTATTAAAGAAAAAAAACAAGCCTTGTATATAATAAGTCAATTGTAATGTGGATGAAATTTTTAAGGCATAATATATAAATAAACATACCATTTAACTTAATCTTATTTTATATTTATGTCTTTCAACTTTAAATATGCCGTGTATAAAGTTAACCAAATAGACACACGAATCTTACATGTCACAATACACGTAAGACACAAATTTTGGTGTATGATGTCATGTAAGACGTTTGTGTTTATTTTTTCAATTTTATACAAGTTTAAGTATCTACTTGTGCACACACAAAGCTGGAGGACATAAAATTTATCATCTTTTACTTTCAAACTTAGCTTCATCCACAAATTTTAGGCCCCATATGATCATGGCCAACAGGCATCAGCACATTGACTTTGTTTGACAAGCTTATTAGCTCAACTTGTATAAATAAGCCCTCTTTCATGAGCCTTTTCGTCATCAAGCACAAGCATTATAAGTTCAGCCATCAAAAGTTTCGTGAATTTTAAAACTATCGAGAAATATAATGGATATATCATATAATTATTATTTAATATTTATTAATTAGTTTTTCAATAATAACACTTGATCTACCAAACTCAATTTAGAATATCAGTCATTTATTCTATCTAGACTAGAAATATAATGCCATATATTAATTATTTAATTTTTAAATAATATTTAAATTTAGTGAAGGGTAAAATCATAATTCAACTTTGAAGTTAAGATCTTCCCAACTATTTTTAAATTTTACAATTCCTTCTAGTTGCGAGACATGGTCTTGAGCTAAAGAAGAAACAAGAAGAGAAAAGAAAATAAAATCTAATAAGGAACAAAATAATAAACTTTTAATTTATTATATACTTAAAAGTTTTATTGTTTCCTATTTATTATTTTTCACGGAGTAATATTTTTGGTAATTATTGGAAGCCCTAATATTCTTTTTATGTTATATTACAAATCCGAATTTGAGTTGGATTTGCTTCTCTTCTCACCTCTACCTCTATATAAGAGGGGTTAACAAATTTCAATTTCAATTTCAATGGTTAATTTCGCAGAGAGGCGTCACCACTTTGCCACTAAAACAGCCTTTTTTTTCCGACCAGAATTAAGATGGTATAACGATAATAATGGTGGTAATATTAGGGGTGATTTACCTAATATAGTCCTTCAGTATAACCTTTTTGCTCAACAAGACGCTTGGCGTAAATCACCTGTAAATCAACCTTCAGAACTCATATATTTGGATGAATTTCATGAATTTGAGACAAGATCATTTGAACTCAAACTATGCCCTTCTCAATACACGTCACACGACGTGTTTTTCAGTATTCTTAAAGAACATCTCACCAATTGGGGTGACTATTATGAGATTTGTGATGACTATCTCATCAAACGAATGATATTTTATATGAATAAAATTATTGAAGATGGATTGAAAAAGGGTCGTAGTACTAATTGTCAGATTTTTGTTGATATGACATTGAAAATGGAATATGTTTTGGATCGGAGAGTACTGTGGCGATTGAGTGGGGGTATGGTACCTGCTAGTAAGACATCAATAATGGAGTTGCCGGAGAGAATGGAGATTGATGATGATCAATGTTTGAAGGATATTGACTGTGTCATCTGTCTTGAACAACTTGTTTTGGAGGGTCGAAATATCGTTTGTATGCCTTGCTCCCATATGTTTCATAGAGATTGTATTATAACCTGGTTGGATAGGAGTCATTATTGCCCTATTTGCCGCTATGACTTGCCAACACCATGAGAGCTAAATCATTTTGAATAATGAATTGAATTCAACAACTTTAGAATTCCAAACTCATGACGCGTTGTTGTTTATTTATTTGATATGTTTCGTCTAAAGTAAATTGTGTTTTGTGTAGAGTAAGTCTACTTTTAAGTTTTAACAAAATGTAATTCAATTAGTATGAAAATATTTGTCTATATATTTTAATGTGATGTCTTTCATTATGGATGTGATGTCTTTATTTACTTCTTTTTTTTCGTTTGAAATTGTAATTTTTTCTATAAATTTGATGGTATACCGCCCAAACATTTTGTAATATTTTTCTTTATACGTATCCTTTTTTATAGACAATTTCTTTTTTGATTATTAAAACTTATGTGTTTAGCTATTAAAATATATTAATTCCTCTGATAAAATAAAATATTTATTTTTCATGAAGTATTTAATATATCAAACCTCCAATATCTAACACAATATTTTCATGTTATATTTTGTGCAAAGTTATATTCTTACATATGAAAGGACTTAGATTTAAACTTAGCTATATAAATTAAAGTTTTCTAATATAAATTAGGGGACAAACGTGCGATGCACGTTTGGAGAACTAGTATACATATAATACTCCCTCCGTCCCATTTTTATAACACCATTTGACTAGGCATAGAGTTTTAACAAACAAATTAGAAACTTATGATCTAAAACAAGCCATAAATAATTATGTGACGGTGCCAAGAGTTCATCGGGCTAAAAAGAACTCACTAAATCATTACCTAATCACTTGCTGATACTAAAAGTACCGTCTTTTCTGTATACATTCCCCCTTCTAGTCCTAAAACGAGAAATTTAAAGTTAAATTATTTCTAAATATAACAATCTGCCCTTTTCCATAAACATACCAAAAGGGAACCACACAAATTAGGACATATAGGAAGTGTAAATTAAAAAAAAATCACTAAAATTTCTACAATATACTGGAATAAAGATCACTAAAAATTTCCAACAAATACTCTTCCGGTTTTAATTTATTTATCTTACTTATCTTTTTAGTCCGTTTAAAAAATACACCTTTCCTTTCTCGTCAATTCTTTAATTCTAACTTTACGCATACATTCCAGTACATTCTACGTAATTTTAGTTTAAGACTATAAAATTCAAAAAATTTTGCTCAATTTCTTAAATTTCATATCAAAATCAAAATCAAAATCAAAATCACACAAACAAATTGAAACGGAGGAACTATTCGGAACCTAACCTTGTTCGGAGAGTGAGTAAATTGGAGTTCTTCGGAGTAATTGAAGGAAGAAATTGTAGGGAAAAAGCCTTCGCCTTCACCTTTCCAAGTACCAAGCAGGTCAGATAAAGGTTTTACGGCCGGATGCACCATTTTTTCCGATAGCTTCTCCGTGCCGGCGGCCATTTTTCCGATTGCTTCTTTTTTCTTTTCTCCTTTTTCAGCTCAATTTGAGGATTATATTTCCTTTTTGACTAAAAAGTAAATACTATGCATTTGGGCGGCTGCTTATAATTAATTACATGAGTTGACTAAGTAAATTTTTGCTTTACAATATAGTTTGATTAAAGATACAAAAAAAAATACTACATAAATACAAATAATAGGTAAAGTAAAAATATATCTAAAGTATGTTTTTTTTTGGTGAGTTTTTAATGTGAACTATAAAGTATTTGCATTTTCTACTTAAAATTATTTATGTACATACATATAAAAAAAAGCCTTATATATAATAAGCAAGTTGTCATGTGGATAAATGTTTTTAATAAACATATCATTTAACTTATTATTATATTATATTTATGCTCTCCATCTTTAAATGTGCACAAATAAAGACTTAAATTTGTATAAAGTTGAACAAATAGATACACGAGTCCTATGTGTCAACACCACGTAGGACATAAAATTTGTGTAGGATGTAATGTAAGATGTTTGTGACTATTTGTTTAATTTTATACAAGTTTAAATGTCTATTTCTGCATACTCAAAGATAGAAGATATAAATGTGAAATGAGGTCAAGTTAAAAGGTATATTATGTATTATGCCAATTTTTAAGGGCTAATTATGTTTTAGCATGGCTTTTAGCAATTGTATTCAATATTTGATTTATTCAGCTTTGAGGTGTGTTTCGATAAATCGTGATGATAGTTTCAGATAGAAAACACAAACGATTAATAATTAAAATATGTAACTCACCAAAAATATAATATTTTAAGTGTGTTTTTTTATTATCATTATAGTTTTGTACTTGAAACTTTAAAGTGATGTCATGTAAGACGTTTGTGTCTATTTGTTCAATTTTATTATCTTTCTGGTTTTCAATCTTCCGGAAAAAGAAAATAGCGATGATTAGTACCAAGAAACTCATCAAAATGGCTAGGAAATGGCAGAAGTTCGCAGCAATGCAGAGGAAGAGGATTTCGTTTGTAAGGAATGTTAGTGATGCAGATAGTTGTAGTACGTCTTCATCGTCTATAGTTGAAAAAGGACATTTTGTAGTATACACAGCCGATCAAGCACGCTTTGTCATTCCATTGGTTTACCTTGAAAATGAGATCATTTGGCAACTCTTGAACATGTCTGAAGAAGAATTTGGGCTGCCGAGTGGTGGTCCTATTACATTACATTGTGATTCAGCCTTCATGGACTATATCATTTCGCTAATAAGGAAAGGCGTAACTGCAGGAGATCTTCACAAAGCATTGCTCCTATCAATTCCTACTAGTTGTTTTTCGACTTCTTCTTTGTACCGAGAAAGTGGAAACCAGCAGCTTCTTGTTTGTTGAGTCATAAAACATGCTATCTGTAAATAGATTTTTAGACAGGGCGTACACTGATGAACATTATTGTAAAGCACATATCCACGGCTTTCTCTTTTACATTTGGTTATGAGAAGACTTAACAATCTAATGTTCGTTTGGTACCTCTTACGTATTAACACCACTAAGATATCGACTCTTCATTCAAAGTGGATTCATTTTGATTCTCATTCATTCAAGATATGTTCTTTTAATTCTAAATGATGAACTAAGAACATACAAAAAAAAACAATTATTTTGAGAAATACAGAGAAAAGGAAAGCTTCTTGCATTGTGTTCTGCTAAAATATTTTGTATATGCTAGTTAATGGTGAATCTCACATCAAGAAGTTTATCTGTCAAGAAAAAAATTAAGTATTCAGACGTTTAACAGTTAAACTTGTTGAAGAACAATAGTAGGTGGCCTCGTTGCTTCTCGTGACTTAGAATCAAGGACACCCTTAAGTAGATAAGCAATTTAACCACCATATGTACATTGTTTTCTGCTCAACTATTTAGTATATGTAATTTATTGTTAGTTACTGCAACTGTCAATTCTTATTCCGCTGAATGACACTTTCTTGGATTGCATACAGATGTTTAATTACTTGCCTAAAAAACTTTTTTCTGTCTCCTACATATACTGTACAATGACCTTTGGCAACATCTCCAGAATTTGAAAACCTCAAGATTCTAGTATCTTGAATAAGGGAAATCATTTTGGTACCCATAGACAGCAACTGAGACTTGTGTATTGCATAAAAAACTTTCTTTATATATGTATATAAACAAATTTAGTGGTAAGTTTCATATCCAAATTTAATGATGAAGAGAATTTGGTGGCCACTGGTGAGAGACAATGGCACATGAAACTTCACATGGTTTTGCTTACTCTATCATTATCAACAATAAATATGTAGAAGAACAACATTAGGCCCCGCGTTTATTTGAAATAAAATCCACAAGGATTGATGAAGTCACCTATCTACATGACAAAGAAGAGAGCACAACATGGTTTTTTCTAAGAAATACCAAGTAGGCCTAGTTGATTAAAGATAACAAAGGAACTTATCATCTTTTATTTTGAAATTAGATTCATCCACAAACTTAAGGCCCCATATGAACGTGGCGAACAGGCATCAGCACATGGATTTGCCTAACGAATTTATCAGTTCAACTTGTATAAATAATCCCTCTTTCTTGAACCCTTTCATCATCAAATACAAGCATTATCAATTCAACCATCAAAGGTCTCTAAATTTCTTATTTCCAATCTTCTGGAGAAGAAAATGGCGATGATTAGTACCAAGAAACTCATCAAAATGGCTAGGAAATGGCAGAAGTTTGCAGCCATGCAGAGGAAGAGGATTTCATTTCCAAGAAATGTTAGCGATGCAGACAGTTGCACTACGGCTTCATCTTCTACAGTTGAAAAGGCCATTTTGTAGTATATACAGTCGATCAAGCACGATTTGTCATTCCATTGGTTTACTTGAAAATGAGATCATTAGGCAACTCTTGAACATGTCTGAAGAAGAATTTGGGCTGCCGAGTGGTGGTCCTATTACATTACTCTGTGATTCAGCCTTCATGGACTACATCATTTTGCTAATCAAGAAAGGCATAACTGCTGGAGATCTTCGCAATGCATTGCTCCTATCAATTCCTTCTTCTTGCTGTTCGACTTCTTCTTTGCACCGAGAAAGTGGAAACCAACAGCTTCTTGTTTGCTGAGTCATAATACATGCTAGCTGAAAATAGTTTTTTAGATAGGGCATACACTGATGAACATTATTGTAAAGCACATCATACAGTTTAATGAATATTATTTTATCACAGAAAATTTACCATATCCACTGCTTTCACTTTTACATTTGGTTATGAGAAGACTTAACAATATAATCCTCTATTGGTACCTCACCACTTTGTTTATGGCAAGTATTTCACTTACAGAAGTACCTTCTTGATTGAATAAGGTCTAAATGATCAATGAATCAACTATACATACTGTTAACTGTACCAGCTAAAACTAGTACATTCTATAAAATCCAGAATTTACTGCAACACAAGACGTACTGTTAACTATACCAGCTAACAGTACATTTGGTACAATCTAATCCTCCATAGGTACCTCTTATGTATTAACACTACTTTTTTTATCGCACGCATTTCACTTACTGCAGTACCTCCTTGATCGAATGAGGTCTAAATGATCAATCAATCAAATATGCCTCCTTTTATGTATATGCATTAGTATCGTAAGTATCGCAGGGCTTGTCTTCAAAGTTAGCATCCGGTGTAAAAAAATTGTTGTATTTTCAGAACCAATTAGGTGACATACAATATGAGCTAATAAATCTTGAAATATAAAGGAAGACTCAAGTATGATATTGGAACAACTGCAGACGTTCTTTCAAGATATGATTTTTGAGAAATGCACAGAAAAGGGAAGTTTTGGCAGTGTGTATGAACAAGTCTTACACTATACTTGTTGAATACTAGGCTTCATTGCTTCTCAATTCTCATAACTTGGAATCAAGGACATCCTAAAAATTTAAAACCTCAAGTATAGATAGAGCTGATGACTTGGTTCAGCTACGTAATTTCTTGTTACTTATCACAAACGATACTTTCTAAGATGTGATAGTTTGATCCACACACTGCAATTTTAAATGAATAACAGCATTGTTTTAAAAAATGTAAACAAAATAGTGATAATAAAAAAAAAACTTCTGCTATACATAAATTGATCATGGAAACAAATTCTATTGATTTTGTGTTTCTAAACTACACAGTAAAACTTCCTCTTTAAATCTCCTATTTCTAGTATCTAAGACTACTAATTTACAAAATTTCTGTGCAAGAGACTTTGCACTTTGATACTACTCATGATCTCAAGCGGGATGTGAGATCAACAAACATGTCTTCCTTGCAAGGTATTGTTAGACCACCCATTGGATGATCGAAGCCAAACTGGTCTTCAGCTTGAGTTAACAAGTCTTGAAATAAAGGTTGGCTCAAGTAAGATATTGGCACGACGAATCTCTTCTTCTGGCTCTCTCCTACATATACTGCACAATGACCTTTAGGAACACCTACGGAATTTGAAAATCTCCTCAAGAGTCTTGTACCTTGAATAAGGGGACTCATTTTGATACCCATAGTGAGACTCTTTTGTAACTTCAAATGATGACTTGAAAGATTTTGAGAAATACACAGTAAGTGAAACTTGTGTTTTGCACAAAAAAACTTTCTATGTGTGTGTATATATACGAAGAGGATTTGGTGGCCACCAGTGAGAGACATTGGCACATGAAGCTTCACATGGTTTTGCTTACTCTATTATATATCATCAAGTATTCAGACAGGAAATGTGTAGAACAATGACATTAGGCCCCTCTTTTATTTGAAATAAAATCCACAAGAATCGATGAGTTGATGCCGAGATGGAAATCTAAAGGTCACCAATCTACATGACAAATAAGAGAGCAGAACATGGTTTGTTTCTCAAATTATTGCCATTGCTGAGAAATACCAAGGCCAACAGGCATCAGCACATCTAAAGGCCAACAGGCATCAGCACATGGCTTTGCGTAACAAACTTATCAGCTCAACTTGTATAAATAAGCCCTCTTTCATGAGCCTTTTCATCATCAAGCACAAGCATTATAAGTTCAGCCATCAAAAGTCTCTCTAAATAGCTTTCTTTTTTCCGATCTTCCAAACAAAAAAAATGGCAATAATCAGTACTAAGAAACTCATCAAAATGGTTAAGAAATGGCAGAAGTTTGCAGCCATGCAGAGGAAGAGGATTTCATTTCCAAGAAATAGTAGCGATGCAGACAGTTGCAGTACATCCACATCCTCTATTGTTGAAAAAGGCCATTTTGTATTATATACAGTCGATCAAGTACGCTTCGTGATTCCCTTGGATTATCTTGAATATGAGTCCATTCAGCAACTTTTAAACATGTCCGAAGAAGAATTTGGGCTGCCGACTGGTGGTTCTATTACACTACCTTGTGATTCAGCCTTCATGGACTACATCATTTCGCTAGTTAAAAAATGTGTAACTGCAGGAGATCTTCACAAAGCGTTGCTCCTCTCAATTCCTTCATGTTGCCATTCAACTTCATATTCACACCAAGAAAGTGGAAACAACTACTTCTTGTTTGTTGAGTCATAATCAACATGCTAGCTCAAAATAGTGTTTAGATAGGGCATAGACTGAAGAACACAATTGTAAAGCACATCATACAGATTGAATATTATTTTATCAGAAAATTTACCATATATATCCACAGTTTTCACTTTTATATTTGATTATCAGTAGACTTAACAATCTGATCCTGAATTGGTACCACTTATGTATTACACCACTTTGTTTATCGCAAGCATTTCACTTACTGTGGTACCTCCTTCATCAAATAAGGTCTAAATGATCAATCAATCAACTATGCCTAATTTTATGTATGTTCTAATCAGGCTTTGCTGAAGTATCGCGGGGCTTGTCTTCTAAGTTAGCATCCTGTGTGAACATTTTGTGGTATCTTCAGAAGCAATTAGGTGATAAAACACTATGAGCTAAATTTGGAACTTAAGGGAAGACTCAAGTATGATACTGAAACAACTGTGAACGACCTTAACGCTAAGTAACACATAATCTTGAGAAATGCACAGAAGAGGAAAGTTTTATGGCAAGTCTTACATCTAAAAGTTTATGGCAAGTCTGACATCTAAAAGTTTATCCAAATATACAGACACGAAACTTGTTGAACAGTAGCCCTCATTGCTTCTCAATTCTCATAACTCGGAATTAAGGACATCCTAAAATTTAAAGCAGCAAGTATTGATAAAGCTGATGACTTGGTTCCGCTATGTAATTTCTTGTTACTTATCACAGTTATCATTCTCATTCCGCTAAAACAATACTTTCTTAGATGAGCTAGTTTGCTCCACATGACAGGTGCAATTCTAAATGAATAACAGCATTGTTTTAGAAAATACAAGCAAAGTAGTGATTATAAGAAAAAAGCACTTCTGCTATTCATAAATTGATCATGGAAACAATTTCTGTTGATTTTGCGTTTCTGAACTATACAGTAAATTAAACTTCCTCTCTAAATCTCCTCTTTCTAAAATCTAAAGTCTACTGATCTACAAAATTTCTTGTGCAAGAGAATTTGAACTTTGATACGATTCATGATCTCAAACGAGATGTGAGATCAACAAACACGTCTTCTTTGCAAGGTATTGTGAGACCGCCCATTGGATGATCGAAGCCAAACTGCTCTTCAGCTTGAGTTAACAAGTCTTGAAATAAGGCTCGCTCAAGTAAGATATTGGTACAACAAATCTCTTCTTCTGGCTCTCTCTACATATACAGCACAATGTCCTTGGGAACACCTCCGGAATTGAAAACCTCCTCAATATTCTAGTACCTTGAATAAGAGGACTCATTTTGATACCCATCGAGATACTTTTGTAACGTCAAATGATGAGTGAAAAAGAAAAGGAATGAAGTATTTTGAGTAATACACAGCAAGTGAGACTTGTGTTTTGCATAGAAAAACTTTCTATGTATTTATACAAAATTAGTGGTAAGTTTGATATTCAAATAAAATGTGAAAGAGAATTTGGAGGCCACTGGTGATGAGAGACAACAGCACATGAAGCTTCACATGGCTTTGCTAACCATGTTATTGTCAAGTGTTCAAACAATAAATTAGGCCCCAATTTTATCTTACGGACACCCTCAAAATAAAATCGATAAGGATTGATGAATTTGATGCAAAGATGGAAATCTAAGGGTCACCTATCTACATGACAAGAAGATAGAAGAACATGGTTTTGCTTCTCACCAGCCATGAAGAAACTTATCTTCTTTGTTTTCAAACTTAGCTTCATCCACAAATTTTAGGCCCCATATTAACATGGCTAACAGGCATCAGCACATGGCTTTGCCTAACAAACTTATCAGCTCCTCTTCTATAAATAATCCACTTTCATGAGCCTTTTCATTACCAAGCACAAGCATTATCAATTCAGCCATCAAAAATCTCTAAATTTGTTATTCACTTTCTTGTTTTCAATCTTCTAGAAAATAAAATGACAATGATTAGTACCAAGAAACTCATCAAAATGGCTAGGAAATGGCAGAAATTTGCAGCCATGCAGAGGAAGAGGATTTCATTTCCAAGAAATGTTATTGACGCAGATAGTTGCAGTATGTCTTCATCGTCTACAGTTGAAAAAGGCCATTTTGTAGTATATACAGTCGATCAAGCACGATTTGTCATTCCATTGGTTTACCTTGAAAATGAGATCATTAGGGAACTCTTGAACATGTCTGAAGAAGAATTTGGGCTGTCGAGTGGTGGTCCTATTACATTACCCTGTGATTCAGCCTTCATAGACTACATCATTTTGCTAATCAAGAAAGGCATAACTGCTGGAGATCTTCACAAAGCTTTGCTCCTATCAATTCCTTCTTCTTGCTGTTCGACTTCTTCTTTGCACCAAGAAAGTGGAAACCAACAGCTTCTTGTTTGTTGAGTCATAATCAACATTCTAGCTGTAAATAGTTTTTTAGATAGGGCATACACTGATGAACATTATTGTAAAGCACATCATACAGTTTAATGAATATTATTTTATCACAGAAAATTTACCATATCCACTGCTTTCACTTTTACATTTGGTTGTGAGAAGACTTAACAATATAATCCTCTATTGGTACCTCTTATATATATTAACACCACTTTGTTTATGGCAAGTATTTCACTTACAGAAGTACCTTCTTGATTGAATAAGGTCTAAATGATCAATAAATCAACTATACATACTGTTAACTGTACCAGCTAAAACTAGTACATTCTATAAAATCCAGAATTTACTGCAACACAAGACGTACTGTTAACTATACCAGCTAAACCTTCTCACTTAAGTACGCATTGGCTCTAAGAGTTTAATTTTGACAACTCTGTGTCATGTTTGGTTTAACAGTAATACTTGTTGAAGAACAATGCAGGCGGCCTCGTTGCTTCTCATGACTTGGAAACAAGGAGACCCTTAAAAGATAGGCAATTTAAGCATATGTACATTATGTAATTTCCAGTGAGTTATTGCAACTGTTGTTCTTAGTTACTTTGCTCAGCATAAAGATTAGAAAGAATTGTTTAGGAAAATATTATGAAAAAGGATTAATCAGAAGTAGAACTTTTACTATTCTTAAATTGATCATGAAATATTTTTCTTGATTCTTGTGTTTCTGTACTATATAGTGAATTTTCCTCTTTCTAATATCTAAGTCCTATAACTACTTCACAAAATTTAATGTGCAGGAGAATTCATGATCTTCTCAAGTGGGAAGTGAGATGAACGAACACGTCCTCTTTGCAAGGTATTGTGAGACCACCCATTGGATGATCGAACCCAAAATGTTCTTCAGCTTGAGCTAACAATTCTTGAAATAAAGGCTGGCTCAAGTATGATATTGGCACAACGAATCTCTTCTTCTGGCTCTCTCCTACATATACTGCACAATGTCCTTTGGGAACACCTCCGGAATTTGAAAACCTCCTCAAGATTCTAGTACCTCGAATAAGGGGACTCATTTTGATACCCATAGTGAGATACTTTTGTAACTTCAAATGATGACTTAAAAGAAAGAATAAAGGACTTTGAGAAATACACAGCAGTTGAGATTTGTGTTTTGTGTAAAAACCTTTCTGTGTATGTGTATATATACAAAGTTAGTGGTAAGTTTCATATCCATTTTTAATGGTGAAGAGAATTTGGTGGCCTTTGGTGAGAAACATTGGCACATGGTTTTGCTTACTCTATTATTATCAAGTATTCACACAATAAATTTGTAGAAGAACGACTTTAGGCCCCGCTTATATTTGAATTAAAATCCACAAGAATCAATGAAGGTCACCTATCTACATGACAAAGAAGAGAGCAGAACATGGTTTTGCTTCTTACCAGTAGGCCTACTTGATTAAATAAAAGAAAGGAAGAGACTTATCTTCTTTCATTTTCAAACTTAGCTTCATCCACAAAATTTAGGCCCCATATGATCATGGCCAACAGGCATCAGCACATGACTTTGTTTGACAAGCTTATTAGCTCAACTTGTATAAATAATCCCTCTTTCATGAGCCTTTTCATCATCAAAAACAAGCATTATCAATTCAGCCATCAAAGGTCTCTAAATTTCTTGTTCTCAATCTTCCGGAAAAAAAAATGGCAATGATCAGTACCAAGAAACTCATCAAAATGGTCAGGAGATGGCATAAGTTTGCAGCCATGCAGAGGAAGAGGATTTTATTTCCAAGAGATGACAGTTGTAGTTCATCCTCATCGTCTATAATTGAAAAAGGACATTTTGTAGTCTATACAATTGATCAAAGGCGCTTCATGATTCCCTTGGTTTACCTAGAAAATGAAGTCATTAGGCAACTCTTGAACATGTCTGAAGAAGAATTTGGGCTTCCGAGTAGTGGCCCTATTACATTACCTTGTGATTCAGCCTTCATGGACTACATCATTTCACTAATCAAGAAAGGCGTAGCTTCTGGAGATCTTCACAAAGCATTGCTCCTCTCAATTCCTTCAACTTGCAGTTCAACTTCTTCTTTGCACCAAAAAAGTGGAAACCAACAGCTTCTTGTTTGTTGAGTCATAATCAACATGCTAGCTCAAAATAGTGTTTAGATAGGTCCTAGACTGAAGGACACAATTGTAAAGCACATCATACAGATTGAATGTTATTTTATCAGAGTAAATTTACCATATCTGCAGCTTCCACTTTTACAATTGGTTATGAGATGACTTAACAATCTAATCCTCGATTAACAACACTTTGTTTATTTCAAGCATTTCACTTACTGCCGTACCTCCTTGATCAAATAATGTTTAAGTGATTGAAAGTTTGACTCTAAGGAGATCAATCAATCAACTATTCTAATCAAAGTATCAAACTCTGCTGAAGTATTGCAGGGCTTGTTTTTTAATTAAGTTATCATCCAGTGTGAAGCAATTAGGTGATAAAACAATATGATCTAACAAGTCTTGAAATCTAAAGGCAGACACAAGTATGATATTAGAACAACTAAACACATCCTTAAAATTCCTCTGCTTGAAAAATGTACATAAATAGAAAGCCTTTTGCACTGTGTTCTGCTCAAATATGTTGTGTGTGTGTATATAAGTTTATTGCAAGTCTCACATCCAAAAGTTTAGTAGTCGAGACACGTAAAGATGTTCTATTAGTATCCTAGTATTTAGACACTTAACTTGTTATATATTAGGCTCCATTGTTTCTCACAACTTGGTATCAAGGCCATCCTAAAAAACTTAAAAGCCATAAGTATAGATAAAGCTGATGACAATCTTGGTTCCGCTACGTAATTTCTTGTTACTTATCACAGATGCCATTCTTATTCTGCTAAATGATACTTTCTTAGATGGGCTAATTTGAACTACACAGTTCTAACTATAACCAAAAATGGTATTATTTCAGCAAATATAACCAAAAGAAGTGATTGAAAGAAACAACAGTTTTGCTATTCATAAATTGATCATGCTAACAACTTCTATAGATTCTTGTGTTTTTGAACTGTACAGTGAGAGTTCCTCTCTAAAACTACTCTTTCTAAAATCTAAGTTCTACTGTTTTACAAAATATCATGTGCAAAGATTGACACTTTGATACAATTCATGATCGCCTCAAGCAGGATGTGAGATCAACAAACACGTCTTCTTTGCAAGGTATTTTGAGACCACCCATTGGATATCTTGAGGAGGTTTTCAAATTCCGGAGGTGTTCCAAAAGGTCATTGTGCAGTATATGTAGGAGAAATCCAGAAGAAGAGATTCGTCGTGCCAATATCTTACTTGAGCCAACCTTTTATTTCAAGACTTGTTAACTCAAGCTGAAAAACAGTTTGGTTTCGATCATCCAATGGGTTGGTCTCACAATACCTTGTAAAGAAGACGTGTTTGTTGATCTCACATCCCGCTTGAGGAGATCATGAACTGTATCAACGTGTCAATCTTTTTGTACATGAAATTTTGTAAAACAATAGAACTTAGATTTTAGAAAGAGGAGATTTAGGGAGGAACTCTCACTGTATAGTTCAGAAACACAAGAATCTATAGAAGTTGTTTCCATGATCTATTTATGAATAGCAGAAGTGCTGTTTCTTATAATCACTTCTTTTTGTTATATTTGATACCATTTTTGGTTATAGTTTGCACTGTGTGGTTCAATTATCCCATCCAGAAAAGTATCATTTAGCAGAATAAGAATGAAAGTTGTGATAAGTGACAAGAAAGTACATAGCAGACCCAAGTCATCAGCTTTATCTGTTTTCTTCAGGCTTTAAATTTTTGGATGTCCTTGATACAAAAGTTATGAGAAGTAAGTTGGCCTAATACTTAACAATTTAGTGTCTAAATACTAGGATATTAATAGCACATCTTTACTTGTCTTGACTATTAAACTTTTGGATGTGAAACTTGCGATAACCTTGTTAGCTCATATTGTTTTATCACCTAATTGCTTCACACTGGATGATAACTTAATTAAAAGAGAAGCCCTGCAATACTTCAGCAAAGTTTGATACTTTGATTAGAATAGTTGATTGATTGATCTCCATAGAGTCAAACTTTAAATCACTTAAACATTATTTGATCAAGGAGGTACGGCAGTAAGTGAAATGCTTGCAGTAAAAAAGTGTTGTTAATCGAGGATTAGATTGTTAAGTCTCCTCATAACCAAATGTAGAAGTGAAAGCTGCGGATATGGTAAATTTTGTCTGATAAAATAACATTCAATCAGTATGATGTGCTTTACAATTGTGTCCTTCAGTATATGCCCTATCTAAAACCTATTTCGAGCTAACATGTTGATTATGACTCAACAAACAAGAAGCTGTTGGTTTCCCCTTTCTTGGTGCAAAGAAGTAGAACAGCAAGATGAAGGAATTGAGAGGAGCAACGCTTTGTGAAGATCTCCAGCAGCTACGCCTTTCTTGATTAGTGAAATGAGTAGTCCATGAAGGCTGAATCACAAGGTAATGTAATAGGGCCACTATTCGGAAGCCCAAATTCTTCTTCAGACATGTTCAAGAGTTGCCTAATGACTTCATTTTCAAGGTAAACCAATGGAATCATGAAGCGCCTTTGATCAATTGTATAGACTACAAAATGTCCTTTTTCAATTATAGACGATGAGGATGAACTACAACTGTCATCTCTTGGAAATGAAATCCTCTTCCTCTGCATGGCTGCAAATTTCTGCCATTTCCTAGCCATTTTGATGAGTTTCTTGGTACTGATCATTGCCATTTTCTTTTCGGAAGATTGAAAACAAGAAATTTAGAGACCTTTGATGGCTGAATTGATAATGCTTGTGCTTGATGATGAAAAGGCTCATGAAAGAGGGATTATTTATACAAGTTGAGCTAATAAGCTTGTCAAACAAAGTCATGTGCTGATGCCTGTTGGCCATGATCATATGGGGCCTAAATTTTGTGGATGAAGCTAAGTTTGAAAATAAAAGAAGATAAGTCTCTTCTTTAATCAACTAGGCCTACTGGTAAGAAGCAAAACCATGTTCTGCTCTCTTCTTTGTCATGTAGATAGGTGACCTTCATTGATTCTTGTGGATTTTATTTCAAATATAAGCGGGGCCTAATGTCGTTCTTCTACAGATTTATTGTGTGAATACTTGATAATAATAGAGTAAGCAAAACCATGTGCCAATGTTTCTCACAATTGGCCACTAAATTCTCTTCACCATTAAAAATGGATATGAAACTTACCACTAACTTTGTATGTATACACATACACAGAAAGGTTTTTTACACAAAACACAAATCTCAACTGCTGTGTATTTCTCAAAGTCCTTTATTCTTTCTTTTAATTCATCATTTGAAGTTAAAAAAGTATCTCAGTATAGGTATCAAAATGAGTCCCCTTATTCAAGGTACTAGAATCTTGAGGAGGTTTTCAAATTCCCGGAGGTGTTCCCAAAGGACATTGTGCAGTATATGTAGGAGAGAGCCAGAAGAAGAGATTCGTAGTGCCAATATCATACTTGAGCCAGCCTTTATTTCAAGAATTGTTAGCTCAAGCTAAAGAACATTTTGGGTTCGATCATCCAATGGGTGGTCTCACAATACCTTGCAAAGAGGATGTGTTCGTTCATCTCACTTCCCACTTGAGGAGTTCATGAATTCTCCTCTGCACATTAAATTTTGTAAAGTAGTTATAGGACATAGATATTAGAAAGAGGAAAATTCACTGTATAGTGCAGAAACACAAGAAAAATATTTCATGATCAATTTATGAATAGCAAAAGTTCTACTTCTGATTAATCCTTTTTCATAAAATTTTCCTAAACAATTCTTTCTAATCTTTATGCTGAACAAAGTAACTAAGAACAACAGTTGCAATAACTCACTGGAAATTACATAATGTACATATGCTTAATTTGCCTATCATTTAAGGGTCTCCTTGATTCCAAGTCATGAGAAGCAACGAGGCCGCCTGTATTGTTCTTCAACAAGTATTACTGTTAAACCAAACATGACAAAGAGTTGTCAAAATTAAACTCTTAGAGCCAATGCGTACTTAAGTGAGAAGGTTTAGCTGGTATAGTTAACAGTACGTCTTGTGTTGCAGTAAATTCTGGATTTTATAGAATGTACTAGTTTTAGCTGGTACAGTTAACAGTATGTATAGTTGATTTATTGATCATTTAGACCTTATTCAATCAAGAAGGTACTTCTGTAAGTGAAATACTTGCCATAAACAAAGTGGTGTTAATATATATAAGAGGTACCAATAGAGGATTATATTGTTTAGTCTTCTCACAACCAATGTAAAAGTGAAAGCAGTGGATATGGTAATTTTCTGTGATAAAATAATATTCATTAAACTGTATGATGTGCTTTACAATAATGTTCATCAGTGTATGCCCTATCTAAAAAACTATTTACAGCTAGAATGTTGATTATGACTCAACAAACAAGAAGCTGTTGGTTTCCACTTTCTTGGTGCAAAGAAGAAGTCGAACAGCAAGAAGAAGGAATTGATAGGAGCAAAGCTTTGTGAAGATCTCCAGCAGTTATGCCTTTCTTGATTAGCAAAATGATGTAGTCCATGAAGGCTGAATGACAGGGTAATGTAATAGGACCACCACTCGGCAACCCAAATTCTTCTTCAGACATGTTCAAGAGTTGCCTAATGATCTCATTTTCAAGGTAAACCAATGGAATGACAAATCGTGCTTGATCAACTGTATATACTACAAAATGGCCTTTTTCAACTGTAGACGATGAAGACATACTGCAACTATCTGCGTCGCTAACATTTCTTGGAAATGAAATCCTCTTCCTCTGCATTGCTGCAAATTTCTGCCATTTCCTAGCCATTTTGATGAGTTTCTTGGTACTAATCATTGTCATTTTCTTTTCTAGAAGATTGGAAATAAGAAATTTAGAGACCTTTGATGGTTGAATTGATAATGCTTGTGTTTGATGATGAAAGGCTCATGAAAGAGGGCTTATTTATACAAGAAGAGCTTATAAGTTTGTTAGGCAAAACCATGTGTTAATGCCTGTTAGCCATGTTGATATGGGACCTAAAATTTGTGGATGAAGCTAAGTTTGAAAACAAAAGAAGATAAGTTTATTATTGGTATTTCTCAGCAATGCCAATAATTTGAGACAATTAAATGAACAATTGCAGGTGAGAAGCAAAACCATGTTCTTCTCTCTTCTTTGTCATGTAGATAGGTGACCTTTAGATTTCCATCTTTGCATCAACTCCATTGGGGCCTAGTGTTGTTCTTCAACAAAGCCATGTGGAACTTCATGTGCCATTGTCTCTCACCAGTGGCCATTAAATTTTGACATGAAACTTACCACTAACTTTGTAAATATACACATATATAGAAATCATTTTATGCATAACACAAGTCTCATTGTTGTGTGTTTCTCAAAATCCTTTGAACTCATCATCTGAAGTTAATATAGAGTATCTCACTATGGTTATCAAACTGATCAGTCCCCTTGTTCAAGGTACTAGAATCTTGAGGAGGTTTTCAAATTCCGGAGGTGTTCCAAAAGGACATTGTGCAGTATATGTAGGAGAGAGCCAGAAGAAGAGATTCATCGTGCCTATATCATACTTGAGCCAGCCTTCGTTTCAAGACTTGTTAACTCAAGCTGAAGAACAGTTTGGCTTCGATCATCCAATGGGCGGTCTCACAATACCTTGCAAAGAGGATGTTTTTGTTGATCTCACATCCCGTTTGAGACGATAAATTGCATCAAAGTGCAAATTCTCTTGCACAGAAATTTTGTAAAGTAGTAGTAGGACTTAGAGAGGAACTTTTATTGTATAGTTCAGAAACACAAGAATCTATAGAAGTTGTTTCCATGATCAATTTATGAATAGCAGAAGTGTTATTTCTAATTAATCTCTCCCTTATTTTTTTTAAATTTATCTGCTAAACAAAATAATTAAGCCTCCATATACAACAGTTTCACTTGTGTGGTGCAAACTAGCACATCCAAGAAAGTATAATTTAGCAGAATAAGAATGGCATCTGTGATAAGTAACAAGAAATTACGTTGCGGAACCAAGTCATCTGGTTTATCATAGACTTGAGGCAATAAATTTTGTAGGATGCCCTTAATGCCAAGTATGAGAAGCAATGAGGCCTACCATATACTTGGATAAACTTTTGGATCCATGAACTTGTGTATACACAGTGCAAAAAGTTTTACTTGTTCATTCTTATATCACCTAATTGCTTCTGAAGACAAGTCCTGCGATACTTCAGATGCCGTTATCTCTCATCTCTGACACCCTAATGCAGATACTTCAGGAAAGCCTTATTGGAACATACTAATGCATATACATAGAAGGAGGCATTGTTGGTTGATTTAGACCTTATTCGATCAAGGAGGTACCGCAGTTTAGTGAAATGCTTGCAATAATAAAAGTGATGTTAATACATAAGTGGTACCAATTCAGGATTAGATTTTCAAGTCTTCTCATAACCTAATGTAAAAGTGAAAATAGTGGATATATTCAATTTTCTCTGATAAAATAATATTCAATCTGTATGATGTGCTTTACAATTGTGTTCCTAAACTAGAATGTAATTAAAAAATGTTGTGACTATGACTCAACAAACAAGAAGCTGTTGGTTTCCACTTTCTCGGTGCAAAGAAGATGTCGAACAGCAACTAGAAGGAATTGATAGGAGCAACGCTTTGTGAAGATCTCCCAGTTACGCCTCTGCTTATTAACGAAATGATATAGTCCATTAAGGCTGAATCACAAGGTAATGTAATAGGACCACCACTCGCAGCCCAAATTCTTCTTCAGACATTTTCAGAGTTGCCTAATGACTTCATTTTCAAGGTAAGCCAATGGAATGACAAAGCGAACTTGATCAGCTGTATATACTACAAAATGTCCTTTTTCAACTATAGACGATGAAGACGTACTGCAATCATCTGCATCGCTACCTACCATTTCTTGGAAATGAAATCCTTTTCCTCTGCATGGCTGCAAACTTCTGCCATTTCTTAGCCATTTTGATGAGCTTTTTAGTACTAATCATTGCCATTTTCTTTTCCAGAAGATTGAAAACAAGAAACTAAATAACAAATTTAGAGAAGTTTGATGGCTGAATTGATAATGCTTGTGCTTGATGATGAAAGGCTCATGAAAGAGGGATTATTTATACAAGTTGAGCTGATAAGTTTGTTAGGCAAAGCCATGTTCTGATGCCTGTTGGTCATGTTCATATGGGGCCTTCAAAATTTGTGGACAAAAGAAGATAAGTTTCTTCCTTTCTTCTCTTGATCAACAAACGATTAGCTATAATATCAGCTCGTATTTGCTACTTCCACGGAACGCCAATAATTTGAAACCATTAAATGAACTAGTACTGGTATGAAACAGAACCATGTTCTGCTCACTTCCTTGTCATGTAGATAGGTGACCTTATCAAAACCATGATGCATTTTTTTTTCTCCGTTTTTCGCAGGATAACAACAAATAGGGCTATATAAACATATATGTGGTATTATTTTCCACTAATATTATAAGTATCTATCAAAGATCTTATAAGGCAATACCATGTGATACATCATATGGTATTGTCTTTTTTTCACTTGTGCTCAACTTGAATGAAGTTGACAAACTTCACGAACATTGTTTCGTATTCACTTGACAGTGAAATCTTCTGAGATCATTTGGTAGAAGGCACCAGTACTGTTGTATCAAACAATATGGTCAAAATTTATAAATACTTGACCATTCATTCTATGACTTATCAGCTAGCTCTCGAGTTCCTTAAATTTCTTCCGTTATAATACTCTATAGCTACGATTATGTCCATCTGAGTTCCTCCTATAACTCAAGTCTTCGACACTGGGAGACGTTCCAAAAGGTCATTTTTTGTTGTCTGTGTTAGTTAAAAACCATAAGAACAGAAGTTCATTTTGTTCCTTTTTTCTCTACATTTGCTTAGTCAAGCTGAGGGAGAATTTGGTTTTGATGATCATCCCGTTAGGACCGAAAATAAGCAGATATAAATGCGGAAGCTAGCAAAAAAAACCTCAAAAGACCACGAGTAAGAAGACAACAGGTAATATACCAAAAAGACACAAAGATTTAACGTGGTTCAGTCAATCGACCTACGTCCACAAAGGAGATGAGCAATCCACTATAAATATGAGAGTACAAAATACAGATGGAAACAACCTCAACCAATTCACTCGGAATACATGGGAGGTTCACACTAGTGATAATGTATCAAGCTTGTGATCCACAAATTCTCTCTGTAACTAAAACTCTCAAATCCTTAAGACTACATTGTGAATACTGATTAAGTTAGAAGGAACATTCCTTTATTTATAGAGTCCTAACCTTTCCTATCAGAAAAAGGATTAGTCAATCCAAAACTTTTTCCTAAAAAGAAAACCATTTATGATAAGAAATTTATGGCAAATAAAATCCAACACATCCTATAGACGGTTTAAAACAGATCATTATGGAGAGGAACTCTTCATTTATCTCATTTCGCGCTTCATTAGGACAGCAGAGGTGAAACAAATCTCTGTTTTGGGTAGCTCTACTTTGTAAAACAGCATGAATTTCATACAGAGCTGATGGAACATTGTCTGAATTCGGAGTTCCTGAGGGAATGTGCGTTGCAAACAGTTGTAACGAGTACAATATTGACGTATTTCCAATGAAAACGCCATCAAAATAGTACAATTTCGATGGATTTTCAATAAAAGAACCATAAAAAATTCGCGTGTTTCTAGTAGTGCAAGTTATCACATCAACAAATGCAGAACCAAGATATGAGTTATTGTAACATTTAGTCAATACATCGTCCCATTTCATCGATAGATAAGTATATAGAATGTAAAATTGAAGGCATATGATTTCATCAAAATCGACGTATTTTCATTGAATAATAATGTATTATCCAACAATCAAACTTCTAATAAGAACATGTTCTCTTTACTTCATTTTGTACTATTGTGAAATTGAATTAACAAGTTGTAAGATGAAGAAATTTCATATAGAGAGCGCGTCATTCGCGTTAATAAGTTATGTTACGTAAATTTGAATAAATGAATTATATAAAAAGAAAAAAAACAGAATTATAAAAGGGATGCATTTTATTTTTTTTCAATTATTACCTACTATTTATGTAAACTATTAGATATAAAATTTGGACCACTTTGACATGATGTATGCTATTTCTTTGAATTGAAATCATTCCTAAAACCTAGCTACACGCTACAAAAAAAATTGGACCACTTTGACCAGATTTATGCCATTATTTACCTATTTTAATTGCAATCAAATGATTTCCTAAAAATTGACGGTGTTTGAAATTTAATATTTTTGTACTGTTATAAAGAATAAATAATATAACATAGCATAAAAAATCGATTTCACATAAATAAAACTGTTACTGTGAAATATTGTTATAAAAAAGAGATTGTTATAGATTGCTTATTTTTCAGAATACTAATAATAGTAATTGCTAAATGAAGAAGATAATTATGAGTAATATAATTAAACAAATTTTAGATTTATCATTATTCTTCATTTTCCTACACACAAGCTAAGTCTTAAAAGTCAATATAATTCATATGTGATAGTAACAAAAAATTTAGCAATGCTAATAAGAATTCTCTTAAATTCAAAATTGAAATTGAAACTTCTAATTGGACCATTTATAGCTAGTTAATTAAATGATTGACTTTATAGACATGTTTATTCATTCTAGTGACATCAATTATAAGTATTTATAGATAAATAATGTTTCTTGGATATTATATATATTTAATTAGTACTTATTCACAATTAGTAGTATAAAAATAATAATTTTTGGATTACTTAATAATATCACATACCCAAGAATCTCGTAACATTCACAAAAATTAAAAATTCTTTCCAAGACTCTACTAATTAAGGTTTAGTGGAATAATAGGTTTGTATTTTTAATTTTTAATCAGACGTCTTAAATTTAATTTGGTAAATAAAATTTAAAGGTTAAAATTAGGAAAATTATAAAATATGACAAATATTAATATACATTTAAAAGAAATAGCTACAATTCAATTTTTTTTATGTTATATGGACATAATTACATAATAAATAGCAAAGTTAATAATATATAAAATAATTAGAAAAGTTATTAATATTTTCCTAGGAAAGTTATTATTACACACCTAATTTATTATGTCTAGGCATGTTTTTATGTGATTGGTGTTTACCCTCGCTAATACTTTCTCTTTCATCAATCTTCCTATATATATTACAAAATTTATGTATTTTTTTCTCAAATTTCTTCAATTTAAGATCTTTTTGATTATTTTAGGAGCAATTTTTGTAATTTGAATTTATCAGATATTACTTGATTGATTTTCTCCTCGTTTTTATGAAGATCATAGTTGTATACATATATGTTGCATCTATTTTTATAGGCTTTCGATTGACTTGTTTCTACATTACAATGACTATAGTTATAAAAAAAATGGACAAGTACTCATTCAACTTATGCCTGAAATTCTAGAAACACACTTATACTATACAAAGGTCCTATTACCCCTGAACTTATTTTATAAGTAATTTTCTACCCCTTTTTGGTCTACGCGACACTAACTTGAAAAAAAAATTAACCAGCGCGCTGGACCCACAAGATAGTGGATGAATTATTACTCAAATATATGTTTTATGTTTCCCTTATTTTCAATAATCCCTTCTATTTTTAAAAACCTCTAAAATCTCTTATTTTCTCTCCTAATATATTTAATGTATTCGAGCTACATATTATGTATCTGATTTATTTTATGATGTATTCGAACTAGTTTTTAATTTATCGAGCTCTATAAACCTCACATAATATACTTTTTACTATACAAATTCAGATTAATCAATCTAGTAACTAATTCAATAAATACATCATACAGTAAAATCTATTCATAACAATTGATCTCTGCTAAATAAAAATCTCATATAACAAATTTAAATTTCTTTGAATCAATTAGTATAATTTTTTTTTTATAACAACGTATTGTAGCCCAGTTAAAAATATATGAATAACTAACGTAAAAATTTAATAAATGAAAAACTTATTAAATAAATCACATCAATCAAATCTAATGCCATATATTGGCATCCTAGTTGTCAAAGAATCTTGCAACTTTTTTTTTTTTCCATTTTCTATAATCCAAAATAGCCCTTCCATTTTCCATTTCTTCATCACAAAAACATCTATTAAAGCTATAATTTGTTAAGATCTTATCATTTCTACATTTTTTTTTCTTCATAATCATAAAGAAAAACTCATCCAAATCAAAGATGAATCATTCTTTTTCAATAGAAACAAGTCGTTATGAAGAAATCAAAATCAAAGATGAAGAAGAGATTATTATAAATTTCGATAATAATATTCAAGATCAAGAAAATACACAAAAGGGTAAACAATACATTGGAGTTCGAAAACGTCCATGGGGAAAATATGCAGCTGAAATTAGGGATTCAACTAGAAATGGAATTAGGGTTTGGCTAGGTACGTTTGATACTGCTGAAGAAGCTGCTTTAGCTTACGACCAAGCTGCACTATCGATGCGTGGTCCTACAACATGTCTTAATTTTGGAGTCGAGATAGTTCAAGAATCGTTACGAGGATTTAAATATACGAGTCAAGAGGGTTCAACATCGTCTCCTGCTCAAGTTATAAAGGAAAAACACAAGAAGAGAAATAGTAAAGGTAAAAAAACAATTAAATCGAATAACGAAAAAAATAATAATAATAATAATGTATTGGTTCTTGAAGATTTAGGTACTGATTTATTAGATCAACTTTTATCTAGTAAGTGTTCTACTTCTGAATAAATTTAAATTATTTTTTTTAATGATTTCCTATTTTTTATTTTTTATTTTCCCTAATGTTTTTGGTTGAATTCCATATTATTCGTCCTTTTATCGAAACCCTAATATCAATTTTACCTGACTTACAATTTAATGGTATCAATGAAATTTTTTCGATATAGTAGATGTAAATTTAATTTTCACCGTCCTAAATTTTCTTTTACCCTATCTTTGATGACTCCTCATTGTAATAGAAGAAGAAAAAATATTTATATCATTTTTTGTAAAATAAGAATAAAGGACCTTAGTAAATAAATGATTTGATAAATGTACATAGATACTTGTTTTAATTTGGTGCTAAATTGTTTATCATATAGGTATGTTTTCTTTTTGGGATGAATCTACTGTATTGGTTAATCGTTACATATTTATTTGAATTCAGTAACTTTTTTTTTTTATGTTTTATATGTAAATTTGAGGTCCATTTTTCATATAATGGTAAAGTAAGAAGTAAAAGCTATAAAAATGAAAAGAGACATGTTTTCTTAAAACAAAATTAATACAAAAAGTAAAGAATTGACTAATAATTTTAGAACTGACTTTGTGATCTGAATTTTTAACCAAATTAATTCATTATATATAACAATTTATTAAAGTAATACATTTTTTTAAAATTTTATTAAATTAGTATAAATGTATTTCACGGTAACGTTTTAGGGTATACTTTTTTAAAAAAAATAACAGCATTAGGTTAATATATGTTACTTACAGTAACGTTTTACTCCTAAAACGTTACTCATAGTAACATTTTAGGAGTAAAACATTACCGTGAGTAACGTATATCAATCTGACGCTATCAACTTTTCAAAAATAAAATATATCCTAAAACGTTACTATGGAATACGTTTATACTAGGTCTGTAAAATTTTAGAAAAATATATTATTTGGTGAATGACTTTATATAATGGCTTAGTTTGGTTAAAACCTCTCATGTATGACTATTGTCAAACTATTTAAATTTATGGCCTTAAACATTTTATAAAATGTATATCACTAAAATCTTAGTTTTGTATAAAGCAAAAAATGAAAAAGACTCATTCTTTTGAAATAAATTAAAAAGATAACTGATTTGTTTAAATGATCGAAAAAACTGAAAAATATTTTTTCTCGGAAAGAAATTCTTTAAAATTGTGAAAAACAACTTCTCTAACGAAAATAGAAAAAAAAGTCTCATAAACAATGTTTTCATATTGATTTTTATGGTTCCCATCCTCATTATCTCTCATAATATTTTTCTAAATTATATATAAATATCTTTAAAATAATACGTTTTCGATTACATAACATACCAAACATTAAAATAAATAAATAAATTGAAAAATATTTTTCTGTGTATGGCAACCATTTACCCTAATTTTAATCAGCTATAAAAAAATAAATTTAAAAATATTATATTAGTTGTCGTATTTAATGGACGTTTATTTAAATTAGGGGGGAAAAAAGTACTTTGTGGGGTATCTATCAGCCGACGGAAAAAGACAAAATCTGAAATGTGAGGCTAATATTTAATTATGAAAGTAACAAATTAATTAAATATTACAAAATTAAATTTGAAAAAAAAAATGACGTTTTTTTTTCATTTATCAATTTAATTGTGTTAAAATTTTAAATTTATGAATTTCAAACTATTAAAACAAATTATTGAGATATTCATAAGTGAATTTTTAATACTTATAATACGAAATTTATATCAAAATTATTGAATTCTGTGAGTTTCGATTTTTATTTATCCATTTAATTCATGGTGCATAAGATTCCTATTATTTTATTTTGTTAATTGTGACATCATTGACTATATCATCTTGGACCTTATGATGATCTCATCATGCTTTGGTAACAGTTTCAATGAACAATGTTTTTTTCAAAAAATAAATAAATTAGGATAATGTTTAGTTATATAATGAATTGATTATTTTCTAGGAGAAATAAATAATTAAAAATGAGGTTCAAGTATTTATGAAAAATGTTTTTGACTTGTTTTTTCACAAAGTTCTTATCTTTTTTTAAATGTTTAAATACATTTTTAATTACAATTTCAATTTTAAAATATAATTTTTAAATTTGTTAAGATATTAAATTTTTTTTAATGTCAAAACGTCGACTAACACAACTTAATTCTTTATCCCAAAAAACAATATAAATTGATTAGAAAAGTTAAAAGATACAAACTATTTGTACGTTTTAAAATTCAATAACTTAAATAAAATATCATAAGAAATACCTGTAATATGTTCATTTTTATATATTAATAAAAAATTGTCTATTTCTATTGTTTAGTTTGAACGTATTCAAGACTTATTGTATGAACCTCAATTATTTTATAAAAAAATATTAATCAAGTAGCTGACAGAGCTGACCGTTCAACTAGGAAATAAAGATAAAAGATGTGAAACTTTTAGGAAACGCTATACCATCGCCTACTTTAATTATTAATTTATCTTCTAAAAAGACTTACATGACATTTTCTGTTCCTAGAAACGTGAAATAATCTTAAAAAAAACTTTAGATACTTTTTAGAAAAGAAAAGAGAGAACTTTAATTAATTAAGGATGTGGTATTAATTAAGAGGTGAGGGTTTTTTTCCTCAAGAAGACATATTTTATATATAAATTAGTGAGCTATTATAAGATGTGACATTTTTCGTGATAATTTGATTTAAAGCGTCAGTAACATAATAGTTATATACAAATCAGGCAAAACGAAAAATATAGTAATAGGATAATAAAATCAATGTTATGACATATGACCTCCGATCAATATTATTTCGAGCTTGAGTTCTGAGATTTTCTTTTAATGAAACATTCCTTAGATTTATATTTTCATGAATTAGCTAGGGCTCGATAATGTTAAAGTTGAAATAAATTTCTATGGATTCCAATTATTAATTATAATATAATTCAATAGTTTTTTATTTTTAAATTAAAAGAAACAAGAAAAAATTGGGAGGTTTGTATTTAATTTTTTATTTTATTTTTCAATTAAAAGAAACAAAAAAAAATTGGGACATTTCTATTTAAATTTCTATTGGGTTTTAATTTTAATACACATATTTTTAGTGGTGGAGAGTTGGTGGTAGACAGCCAGATGATTTATGTTAATATAATAATAAAATAAATAAATAAATAAATAAAAGAATAAAACATTATAATAAAACTAATAATTTATTAAACAACTTCTCAATTATCCTTATCCAGCTCGAATAAAAACAGTTATAGCAAGTAGATCATGATCAATTGCTAATTAATCCTTGTCCTAATCTTACTTATAGACAAACCACAATATATATAACTTCTAAATCTAGTACAGATGCCACAGCATTAATCCAACTTGTCAAATAATTATCTCCACTTGTTCACTAATTAAATCAAATATCCTAATAATAGGAAGGAAATTATTTCTCAACCGTCTGTTCGATACTCCTATTATATTTTGACTAGTCTGAATTTACGCATAACAAGTTTATTTCTAAAGGTGACACTTTCAACAAGAATTTTTAATGTATTTAGAGCTCGAACACAAGACCTCTGAATCAACTATAAAATACGAATTGCGCATAATCCGTATAACTTTCCGTATGATATATATTAAAAATTCTTCAACTTTCTACAAGCCTAAGTTGTTCGGACTAACCAAAAGTATTTCTGCATATGTGTAGGATCTCAAAAAATACACTAAGTATTTCTTAAGGATCTGACACGTCAATGACATTTTCGAAGAGTTCAAGCAACACAGTCTATAAATATATCATCATGATATTCATTAACTTAGGCATTATTGTTTATTAATTTGAATGCCGCCTCTGTGTTATAAAAAGTTCTTTTTATCGTCGGTCAGTGAATATAATTTAAATATAACCGGTAAAGATATAATAATTAAGTTTGGTCCACTCATTTTTTGATCAATAAGGAGAGAGATCAAAGAAGAAAACAAATATCTCCAACACAACATGGATTTGAAGATTGAAGATGAGAAAACAACTTCAATTATTTCTCATGAAGTTAAAGTTGAAGCTGAATCAAATGAAGTAGTATTATTAGAAGTGGATTATAACTTCCATAATATTGCAAAAAAGCCCCACAAGTTTATAGGTGTTCGAAAAACGTCCTTGGGGAAAATATGCAGCTGAAATTAGGGATTCCACAAGGAACGGAATTAGGGTTTGGCTAGTACATTTGATACCGCTGAAGAAGCTGCTTTGGCTTATGACAAGCCGCGTTTTGCACAAGAGGTCTTCAATTTGCTTGAATTATCCAGTGGAGAAAGTGCGCGATTCGCTAACAAAAATGGAATGTAGCTACTTGTTGAAAGATGGATTGATGTCACCAGCTGAAGCCCTAAAAGAAAAACACAAGAAGAGATCAAGAAAAATGAAAAATGTTAAAGAAGAAGAGAAATGTGTTGATATTTGAAGATTTAGGTGCTGATTTATTAGATGAATTATTATCTGAATACTCTTAATTAATGTACAAATTTCTACATCTAGTAAATCTCAAAAAAAAAAAATTGAAAGTGTGTTGTTCCTTGTTCATGCTTTTCCATTTTTCTATTTAATTGTTTTTTTTCTATTGAAACGATATAGAAAAGATTAGAATGGTCTGTATGTAGATATGGCATGTACAAAATCGATTGAGAAATGAAGTTTATAGATCAAATGAGATGTGAAAATTCTTTATCTCAAACTTATTTGGAATTAACCCTAGAGAGTGTTACTTGTCTTTTTTTTTTTTAAATTTTCGCTTTGATGGATGAATTCAGAATTAATTTAATGAATTTTATATTAAGATTATGATTACACAACTATATACTTTGTGTTTTGATGTATAAATTCATCATGTCAAAAAGTATCAAAATTCAGTTGAATGATATTTTTTTTGTTTACATCAACCATTGTTTGTTCCTTCTACCTATTATTCCAAAGTTTGCTTTTGTTCTATTTTCATATATTAAATTTTACTAACATTGGTAAGGATAAAATTTCTGTATATTTAATCATTTTTTTAAAAAAAAATATTTGTGAAGTTATATCAAATATATTATTATTATTACTAACATTGATAGGGATAAAATTTCTGTATATTTAATTATTTTAAAAAAAAAATATTTGTGAAGTTATATCAAATATATTATTATTATTATTGTTGTAGATTTTTCTGACATAACCATAATCACATATTTTCAGCTAAAGATTGCAATCTTCAAAAATTAGGAAGTCGCTATCATTTCTTTTGACTTTAGGTTCCAAAATATCTAAAGTACTTCAATCAAAATAATTATATATTATTAGTATTCATTAATTTATGATTTAGCAAAAATAAATTTTGAATAATTTGGATGTTTCTTTTGGTCATTATGTCACGGACCTAGAGATTCTAACAATACTCCGTGCGGCCCTGACGGTTTGCTCACGATTCTTTCACGATCTCGCAAACTCAAGTAGCCTTTCACGATTTGGATCGCTAAGAGAATAGAAGGAAAGACACAAAGGCAGAATTTGGAAGAATGGACTAGTCTCTTATCCATCAATTGACTAAAGAATATACTAGTACATTCTTCCAAATCCTGCCTTGTGTCTTTCCTTCTATTTCTCTTAGCGATCCAAATCGTGAAAGGCTGACTTGAAGTTGCAAGATCGTGAAAGAATCGTGAGCAAACCGTCAGGTGCCGCACGGAGTATTGTCAGAATCTCTAGATCCGTGACACTTAGCTTGTTCATAATATATGGTCCTTCAAATAGTAAAAGTTGACAATTAGGATTATTATTAATATCCAACAACAAGAATGATATCACTTGCTAGTCAATTAATTATAATATCTATTCATATATGTTTTCTTATTCCCACTTCAACGACCTCATTCTTATGGCCTTTTCACCTATGATGTCTCATTAATGTCTAACTAAAAATAATTAAAGATGGGAGAAATAGACATTTTGAGTTGTTAATTACTTCCCATGTATAAACGAATTCAGAATTTTGATTTGATCAATAATTGGATTTTAAAAGGACCACCAGATAGACGATTACAACTTTAGAGAGTCTTAGCAACGTAACACGGCTTATAAGCATGTAATGAATTGATTCCTCTTCTCTTTGAAGTTCACATATTTGTTGTAGTTGGAAATTATGAATAAGTTGAGCCAAACAAGCCTCAAGGCCCAAATATTATCTTTGTATCTGAAACTCACGGACTATATTAATTTAGATTCGCATCAAGTTCTCCTTATTGAAATTTTCTCCATTTCTAAAGTTTGATAAGAATTATGCAATATAACCTTCGGATGGGCATTCAAAATTAAAGGTTCTATAATAATTATATATTTGAAGAAAAATTAAATTTAACAAGATGGTACATGTTAATTGTGACCCACATTTTAATCGTTTCAGTCGAAATAATTTTTGAAAAAGTATGCAACTCAACTTATTTTAATCCATTCATCGCATAAGAAATAATTTATGTCAATTAAAGTAGTATCATTCGTTGCATAAGAAATATTTTATATCAATTAAAATAGTGTCGATCTATTATTACAAGTTGTCTTGTTAATTAGCAGGTGTATTTATGTGGTAGCTAACGTTACATGACACCCCTTATTTTTTATTATTTTAAAAAAAGTGTCTCCATCACTACTTGAAGAAAAAAAAGATGGAATTAACAAATTATATTTTTGTTAGGTTGATTTTTATGATTAATTTTATTATGGAGAACAAACAAAACAAGGAAATTAAATGAAACTTAATTTTGAGCCCAAATTAAAAAATCAATTTTGATTTTTGAGTACGTTATTTGACCCCAAGCAAAACCTAGATCATTTCAATTTATGTTTTTTTTTTAATCTTAGATTATTTGTTATGTTTTTTTACATGTTTTTTAATAATAAAATATTAATTAGAATATATTTTAATTAACTTATTTTTATTTATGCCTTAAGATAAAATCTCTCTTCATTAAATATTTACGAAGTATTTATCGTCTTCAAAAACAATTACATAGTAGTCCAGGGCCGGCTCTATGCCTTGAGAAATAAGGTTTTTGTCTTAGGCCCCAATTTTTTTATTAAAACACTGTTAAAATTTTTATAAAAAGATTAATTATTTATGATAAAAGTATTTTTTAAAAAAAATATATTATTTTACCATTTTAACATCTTTTGTACTTTGTTAAAAATAAAAATTAATAGCGAAAAGTGTTGAACAAAGTGAATACAGTTTTTTTTTCTTTTTAAATTTTAGTTTCAAGCATTAATACAAGCATATTAAAATGGGTATACCAAGTCATCAATTTCTTGCATCAAATTCTATAATTCTAACTCTTATCTTTATTTAATATTTATCAATCGAAAGGATGTTTTCAATGTTGAGTTCATAAAATTTTAAACTAATAAATGAAAAAATAATATTAAAATATTAATAATTTTCATCTAAATAGTGTAAGAAAAATAAACTTTGAATAAATACATATATGAAGTTTATTTATATTTTAATTTCCAAATTAAAAATTTTCTTTAGGTTCTCAATTACGTTAAGCCGCCCCCTGGATAATGCTACTAAGGATAAGATAGAGAAAAAAAAAGTTAGTCTTAAGCTTTTAAAACAACTTAAAATTTGAGAAAGATATTTTTAAAAATTACTATAGATAATGAAACAAAAATATACACGAACCCAATTTTAAAAATTTAAAAACTCTTCGAGACGACAGTAAAAGACAAACCAGGGTGAAATTCAATGTGTTATGTCGCATGCTGGAATTTAAAAATAAAAAGAATAAAAATTGATGATCAGATTTCATCAATTATTTATCTATTTACAGGTATGAAAATGTGAAAATGACAAATATATAATATCCAAAAAGAAAGGAGGTTTGTAAAAAAAATTATTGAATCGAGTTATTTGATATTCATATATATTAGCAAAATGTAAACGTATAAATTGGCTCGAAAGTAACGATTATAATATATATCACTTCAATCTATAATAATATTCGATTAATAATTTGATATATATAATTCACGATTATTGTTACATTTCATAAGTGAACAATGAACATATACATAATTAAAATTTCTATTCCTTTTCTTTCATTATCGTTTAATTTAATTATAATTTTAAACAATCATTATGTCTGTCAATTAATATTTGATTACACACCTAATTTTAGACACTTTAAAAGTGCCCACTTTATTAATTTGTTTATATGACTTTAATTAGTTACCAATAATTCTCTCTTACATTGTAAACCATAATCTTGCATAGATTTTGCAACTATCAAATATTAATATTTAATTTAAGGCCAGAATTTGGCCAGAAATTTAAAAAATCTATATACTTTTTTCATTTTAAAATAATTTTTTTTTCATTTTATAATTAAAAAAATATCAAAATTAAAAAGATAAAAATATTTTAAAGGTAAAATAACACACGTAAAATATTATTCTGGCCAAAAGAAATTTTCCTTAATTTGATTAACTAATTATGACACTATGCTTTACCTATTAATTTTATATTCTTTTGGTAAGAAGAGTTTTCTCCTTCAGTTTAACCAGAATTGAACTAAATTCGAATTAGTTTAATTAGTTAAATGCATAAAATAAATGTATTATTCAGCAAAATAATCAAGTTAAGCAGAGACAACTAGTAGCATATTTTTGACTTTGAATTTGACTTAATTAGTTCAAGTGTAGATCCTATCTTAGATGAGCCAAGCTAATAAATTTCGAGCTCAAAAGAAAAATAAATCATTCAACAAAAAATCGAGTTTAAGCAAATATAGCTTAATCGAGTCAAACCTTAATTTATCTAGTTTCAACTTTGTTAATAAGTATCCACTATAACATGTTCAAAATGGTCTTTTCTTAGATGAATCGAGTCAAGTCAAATCGAGCCAATATGCCAGAGATTTAGTTAATTTAAATAGGTGTGTAGGGTTAAAATTACTACACATCTAATATTACTGTTCAATGCACTAAGTATTTCGCACTCATATAAATCGTAATTTTCCGACGTGCACGTGATCAATGTTACAAGCTTGATTTTATGATTCGAACTAATAATTTATAATGATACGAAAATAATTTTATCGTTTTACGAAAACGTCTACAAAGTAAAAAATAAATTAAAAAATCTAGAAATATTTAGGGTTTCACTAGTGTTGTTGTCATTTAATGTAATGTTTTTACTTTTAATAGTTAGAAAATAAGTGGTTGTGGGGTATATATACAGCCGACGGAAAAAGACAAAATTTTCCAAACGTAAGGCCCAAAGTTTTTGCCTCACAAATATTTTTATTATAATAATAAGAAGATTTAAATTTATGTGCGTCGATAATATAATAAAATTTTATACTATTATGATTTACGTATGCATGTTTAAAATTTGTTATTTGATTTTAATTTAATAAGGAGAATATATTTATAGTTATTTCAATTGAAAAATTGAAATTAAAAAAATTACTGAAAAAGAAAGATAGACATTTTTTATTTTTAAATTAAAATATATATCATATTTTTTACGTTGAATCTAAAATTAAATTTCCAAAAATAGGAAAGAGAAGACATAAAAGAGGGCAATCTTGAATGGACTAGAAGAGAAGTGGCAAATTAAATTCCTTGAATGGACTATAGGACAATAATATAGCATTAAATAAAATATCGATACTTTTCATGCATTTAATTAAGTTATCTATTTCAACTATAGTACCAATAATATAGTTTTCTGTTCATAAAATTAAACAGAAATACGACAAAACTGTATACATACATGCCATATTTATGATTAAAAAATTAGGTACGTTTTATTTTTTACACGATGTCTGATATTCAGTTGGAATTAACTCATAAAAATTCGAGCTAAAAAATAAAATAATTTCTATTCAAAAAGTGATTTATTTTTCATTATTCAAACTTAGTTATAACTTCTTGATTAAGAAAAGAAAGTGAACATCCCGATAAAAAGAATCGTATCATAACCAACTTGAAGTTTAATTTCCATTGCAATAATGAATAAATTGTTCGTAGTAATAGTGTAGACATTGAAATTTTGTGGAACTCTACAAGACGTGTTCAATTTGAGGTAGGACTCTACAAATTGTAATCAACTCAAATTAGGACTTGGAGGCTACTCAATCCTAAATTCTAATTTATGCCTATATAAAGTGTATTAAATTTTCTTAAAAGGCATTTCGGAAATTCCATATAGAGATCAAGATTTCGAATACTCCACAAATTGATGGATTATTCATATAGAGAGGTAAAATCTAAATCATCCTAGTTCGAGAAATACGCCGTTAACGGCCCTCGAATCATGGATAAATCATCTTAGAGAGTAAAATCAAGAGAGGAACAAATTTGTACTTACAATCTTGATGAATAAAATCAATTTTTTCATATTTTATTTGTATGATTTATTTATTTTCCATATATTTAAAATTTGTTACAAACAAGTAAATAGCTTGAATACTCGATAAAATATAACAAATAATACTTTAAAATGATTTTGTTGTCACGATCCAGTAAAATTTGGTCATGCTGAGGAATAATTAGGAGAAGTGTCACCTCTTTGTAAAGGTGTAAATTGACTAATGGAACCTAGGTACCTTTGATTTTAATTAATTAACAAGTTGATATATTTTACAATATATAATATATATATATATATATATATATATATATAACTAGATTATGATAAGACAGTGTCAAACATAGGAAAATTGGAATTACTGCTCAAATCAGTTCAACATATAGATCATAAGCTAAATGAGACGAATCAAAATCATTCGAGTTAATAAATAAATCGATTATTAATTAAATTTGTATAACATTTAGATGAATTGAATATCTATTTAACTTTATAAATAAATTGATATTTAGTTTAAACGAATTGAACAGATCATATTTTCAACGATTTTTTTTGTCCTTATCCCTTTTTTCTTTTCTTGTTTTTCACAACCTACCTAGATGATTTATACACATATAGTCCATCTTATCAATTCTATTAGGTTTTGATAAATTTGCAATTCTCTATTAATGGAAAGGCTGCTGTGAAATTTTAGCCATAATTTATTATAGGGCCTACTAATAGGTAATTATTTAATTTAATTATATAGTTAACTAATGTGCAATGAAATTCTTTTCATTTTACTTTTAACTACAACATTAGATACCTCAATTTGAATTTTATGAATTATATATAAAGTTCGTACCCGAAGGAAAATAGGGTAAATGCATAAATATCCTCTCAACCTATACTTGAAATTCAGTGACACACTTATGCTATACTAAGGTGACTATTACCCCTTAACTTATTATATAAGTAATATTCTATCCCTTTTCGGCCTATGTGGCACTATCTTGAAAAAAAAAAGTCAATCAGCGTTGAGCCCACAAATTAATAAAATAAGTTCAGGGGGTAATAGGACCTTAGTATAGTATAAGTGTGTTTATGAGATTTCGGGCATAGATTGAGAGAGTATTTGTGCATCATCCCAAGGAAAATATTATGAAGGTTTCAAATTGGTTTAGTATCTACTATCTACCGATCAAATTACTTAAAAGATAATTATTGTGATTGTATATAATAAGAGGATTTATTAATCTGAAAAACAACGTAAATAGCGTGAACATATCAAATTAATTATAAATTAATTACCCATAGTATTTAAAAAATTTAAAGCAGCCAAAAATGTAGGGTATATATAGACTACAAAAAATAAAATGTAAACTTTCATTTATAGATTATTTGCATTTTCTGTCCTTTTTTTCCTTTTTTATTTTATAGGTAGGGGAGCAAGTTGTGGTGGTGGGGGAGGCCTAGATCATATTAATCAAATAATTATCATTAACATTAATTAATTATTTTATTAATCTCTTAATGAGCATTATACAGCTCAATATTAGCAATTAAAGCAAGTGGATCAGTTGTAAATCTTTTATCCTAGTCTCACTAATAGACAAAACCCTAGAAGAATCTCTAAAAATAATTTTTCACACATAAATATTTATTATCTATATCAATTTATCAGTTAGTACTTATAAAAAAATTGCCCATATTTCCTAATAAATTACCTTATTATGTAACTATTATTTACATTGACAGTGTATATATAACGTCCTGATTTGAGTGTAAATTTCATAATACATTATCGATCCGTATAATTAATATTTTACACTATCTAAGAATATAACATGTTAAAACTTACCTGCATTGAGTGTTTATACTAAATCAATGAATTTTTTTATTATTACGTGATTTAATGAAGTAAAAATGAACTATAAATCTAAACACATTACATGCATGTATTAGCTTGATGTATACATCGAGTGCGGATAAATTTACCCGATATAACATGCTAAAATTTGAAATAATAAAAACAAGTTAGTATTATAACTTTCCAATAATATCCTTGTATATATTTAAGGGCAATCAGTAGAAAACATATATAGTTGTTCCACTCATTATTAGTCCATACTTTATACTAAAAATATCTACATTATATAAAAAAAGACAACAAGACATAAAGTAACTCCATTTATAGATGGATTTGAAGATTGAAGATGATGATGAAAAACTAATTTCAAACATTAAAGTTGAAGTTGAAGATAAGAAAAAACATTATATAGGTGTTCGAAAAAGGCCATGGGGAAAGTATGCAGCTGAAATTAGGGATTCAACAAGGAATGGAATTAGGGTTTGGCTTGGAACGTTTGATACTGCTGAAGAAGCTGCATTGACTTATGACCAAGCTGCGTTTTGCATGAGAGGTCCTTTAACTTGTTTGAATTTTTCAGTAGATAAAGTGCGTGAATCGCTAACAAAAATGGAATTTATCAATAGCAAAGATGGATTGTTTATGTCTAGTCCAGCTGCAGCCCTAAAAGAGAAACACAAGAAGAGAAATACTACTACTTCTTCATCAAGAAAAATGAAGAATAGTATTAAAGAAGAAAATGTGTTGATATTTGAAGATTTAGGTCCTGATCTATTAGATGAACTCTTATCTTCTGAGTACTCATCTTGTTCAAATTAATCTACAAAAAATTTCACATTTGTAAGTAAATCTTGTACCTTTTTTTTTTTTTTTTGGTTCATGGTTTTAATTCTATGTTGCTCAGGACACTTCAAAGTAATATTGTTGTATTCGTGTCAGATTCTTTTTAAAAATACACTATTTTTAGAGGATTCAACGCGTATTTGACTATATTTTATGAGACCGAGCAACATAGGATTAATTTACCTTTCTTTTTGCATCCTTTGGTCGTCAATATACTGTTTGTGGTAATTATAACAACACATCCAATCCAGTTTAATCTTACGAGTGGAATTTGTTTACTTTTTTTTTCAATTAATACAAAGGATTTAAGATCCAATAGTTCACAATATTCATCTGTGTTTTAAACATGAATTTCACTTGGATTTAATATATATGTCTGAATGTTTTGTAAGGTGAAAAGTGTTATTTTACCAGAAATACAACTCAAATAATTTCTTCATTATTTATCAAATAATGATGTATATAGAAAAAATAAATAATGTAGTTTATTTTGTGAATAGTGATGCCATTATTTCGAACTACTGAAATTCACTATTTTATTTTCTTTGTTCGAATTCCCTAAAAATATTATCGCACCCGATTCTTCAAAAGAGCACTATCATGAAGAATTTGATATGAATTTAACCACATTTTTAAAAAATCGGAGCAATATAAATTTGATGAATTTCAAAAGAAGGAAAACAAAAGAAGAAGATGCACTACCTTTTCTATAAAGTTTTGGCATAGTATTAATACTGTTTTTGTGACACAAATTTAGACATATAATAATGTATTGTTATTATTACATATAGAAAAAATTGTGATCTCCAGGAATTTGGAAGTCACTATCATCTACTTTTAACTTGAGGCTCCCACATATACTACCACACACTAGTTATATATAAATTATTAATTCTTTAAAATAAAATAATGTAATGATATAGCATATCATATATATGTTCATTTATTTTTAAAGAAAAATGTCATGAATAGGTATATATATTATCATTGATACTTTTTACATAATTAAATCATTGAAGATAATTACATGTAATTGTTCATAATTAGGGGTATGTGTTAAGTACTTTATGTTCGCGGAGGAAATGAGTTGTTATCTTCTTATATAAGGGAATTTTTCAACTTATGATCTAGTTTTGAAAATTAAAAATTTGGTCACAATATAATGTTTATTTCTTATTATAGTATCAGAGTCTGTAAATCCATTTCTATTTCTTGGTTATTTATTCTGTATTGGATCTTAATGTTATATTGTCCACACTCCAGTTATTCAGTCTTGAGGGGGTGTGAGGATATGTTACATACATACATATTGATGGAGGAAATGGATCGATTTGGCAATCATAATACTTTAAGCTAGTTTTTGAGATTGAGTTATGTCTAACGTTTATTCATCATGGTATCAGTCTTTAGACTTAGACTTGTTCCTATGTTTTGGTTATTTACTAAATGTTTGATAACAATATTTTGTTTGTCCACGCATCAGATGTTTAGTCCTTGGCGTACTTACAGAAAGTGTTAATGTCACACATATTGCCCGAGGAAATGAATCGTTATCTCCTTATAATGGTTTCGTGCAATCATAATTTTTTAAGCTAACTTTTGAGGTTGAGTTAGGTTCAACGTTCATTTCTTACTGATAAAGGAGATATATGCTATGTTATCTCGAGTGAGTATCTTATAACTCAACATAATTAGCTTTTGGAAATGGATTTAGTATAGTGTGTTGTTCAACATACTACTCTCCTTATATTCTACTCGTGGGATTACACGGGGTATGTTGTTGTTGTGGCATGGTGTGGTCATCTATCAATGTATCTGAGCCTGCATTTTCAAGAACAATATGAAATCAGCAACTTCTTCCAGCTTTAATAGAAGTATTGGATGATTTGGTATTCCTCGTATCAAACTTATCCATTGTAAGTACATATCATTGCCTAGTAATGTTGTTTCGTTTGTATAGACAAGTGCAACTTCAGGTACATTCATGTTGTTCAGTCACTAATGTGGTGCAGATATCTTGAAACCTTACTAACACGAAATGGTGAATAAAGTAGTCGTGTTTCTACAGGTAATTTCACATTTACCAAATCTACAACATGTTTATTCGTTCACGTGTATATGAGTAAATGACATAAGCTTTTATCTGTCATATCTTGTTTCATGACAAGTACTTTACTTTCCGGGGTTCAATATGAGCATTTTTTTGGTTTTAAGTCTCTGGTGTTCTCGACATAAACTTCCTTTGCTGATCAGGACACTGCAGAGGAGGACTCTGCATATGTATATGATTCTATAATGTTTTTATCTGAAAGCTAATCTTGGTAACTGCTACTGAAGATACAAGTCGAATGCATTACCTTGATTATGTTGAAAAGGTGAATAAAGTTTCTATCTTTACGTCTCCTTTAAGCAGGCATCGTATACTTATACTGTTTCCTGGAGTTGTCGATTAACTAACTAACTGGACTTCTTAGACTTCTGGTTTATGCAGGTTGTTAATGCTTTTGTTCCGAATCTTTACCTTTGAACACAGCAAAGGAGTAAGAAATGGCTGTTGTTTCTGGTAAATATTCTACATGTGTCTTCTTCTCATCATTCATTTTCCGCGCTATAAACCAACTCTGATGTTTTCTTATTGCCTTTATTCCTTTTGTAGCAATGCCATTACTGTTAAATTCAGCTTCTTGTGCTACGAAAAAGGGCGTCCTGTAACAGATTGTGGCAAGTCCCAGCTTAGCTTGACGCGTTAAAATAAGGTAATTAACCTTGTATTGCAGCATAAGTTTAATCAATGTTTCTACATCTTGTATAATGTACTACTTTTGTTTAAGGAGTCGAAGGTAAAACTTCAAGCAAGACTATTGGAGGCGTTCAACGAAAGTATTGATCATGTCAATAACTCTTTCGTCTTCTGTATAGTCGTAGAAATTAGGTCTTAGTCATAACTCGCACTCCAAAAGCTAGCTCAAAGGGAGGAGGATTGCCCAAGCCTTATAAAGAGTCAACACCCATCTCATTAACCACCACTAATGTGGGACTTTTGTCATTCTTTAACGATAGTCCTTGTGTTTTTGCCCTCGAGTTTCTTTGTCTGTGCACTAAAAAGTATGTGCTCCGCGTTCACGTCTAAGTAAACACAAGGCTGAAAATTTTGTTGATGGAATATCAAAATGTTCTGTAAACTTGCTTATACCACAAAAACAGATACAAGTTTTTGCCTTGTGTATGCACTTATGTGGCTAAGTTTTTGCTACTTCCTCTATTTCAACCAGAACGTCTCTTTTCCTTTAAAACAACTCTTTAGTTTCTAACTTTCCACGTAACATGTTCAAGACATAAGATTCAAAAGTCTTCTTTACTTTCGCTAAGTCAAAACCAGACAGTCAAATTGAAACGAAGGGACAAGTTTTTCTATGGTTTCTTTGACCTTACACATTCCCTTTTCACTTTTCTATGTATTTCTGTACAGAGTAATGACAGAACAACAGAGGCAAAGAAGAATCATACTGCACTTTTTCCGCGAGATTGCTCAGGAGAAGTATTCAGGCAAGTTTTACGCGATTTTGAATGTGTTATTAGTCATGATCATAAGCACATTTGGGTTAACTGAATGTCGTTGTTGATTATTAGGCCTAGCTGAACCTCGTTAAAAAACTGTAACGTAGCATTGTAAGGCCACAGACCGGGCAACATGATCATGGCTTGCGAGGACACCTATGAGGTAGAAAATTGAACACATAACAAACACTCGATACAAATTTGACATTTATCGAATGACATAGTATAAACATTCTTGTTCAATGATGAAGAGGTAAGTATTCCTCGTAGGCTATAGCAATAAGCAATCAATAATTATCAAAACATCAACATTTCTTATAGTACATGTTATTTGTCACCATGATTATCAAAACTCAATTTAGAGACATGGCTATTTGTCACACCATATCAATTTGAAATTGAGTCACTAATAGAACAAAGGTGAATGCAGAGTAATCGTATCATGTTCATCTGAACTCAATATGTTAAGGCTGAGTAAACCATATCCCGTGATCAAAAGTGTAGCCTATGATCAAAAGTTGCACTTATATTAAATTACATTGTCACGTAAAAAAACAAAAGCATGAAAATTCCAAAACTAATAAATAAATGCAAGATCTTGTTTTTTTTTCAAGCTATAAACTAAATATTATTAAAGCTACCGATGCCTCCTTTTCCCCGTTATTTTCGGCATAATTATTGCAAGCATAGCAAATACCAATATTATTGATGATAGTATTACTAATACGTTATATTTAATATTTTTCTTATATACCCTACTTTTCTAAAACACTTGTTGGTAGTATTTTTTTGTACAAAAATTGCCTTTATCAGTTAGAGCTAGTGACACTTTTTTTTTAATGTATATATATAGTATAAATTACGAACGGGGGCCTTGTGATAATAATAAAAATAGTTATATGATTAGGAGGTCACATATTTAGCCCTTCCCTAATGTATATTCAACAATACATATAAAGACTTTAATTAAAGAAATTCAGATGTGTGTATAAAAAATGCATTAAAATGTGTAGGTGTTCGTTGAACCGTAATGCATGCAAGCGGTGCACTAATTAAATCCAACATAAAATTTCGATTCATGTTAAAAAAATATATTAAAAAAATGCTTTATAATAAAGATAATTTCATACTATAAAAATTTAAATTTAAGATATTTAATTGAAAAGAAAGAATTACTTACTATTTCATGGTAACCATGCTTGGTGTTAGCAATTAGTCTCACACAAAATGACAAAAGTAATTTAAGTCTCTATTCCCAATTACCTGTTTCACTGATTAATATTAAAAATGTCAGAAATTTATGTTAAAAAGAGAAGGATAGAATTTTTTAAATTGAATCATATAGATTTTGAATGGTAGCTCTAAAATATATTTATAATAAACATTTTTCTTAAGTTAGGCCGAGTCTATGGAAAATTATGTTTAAAATTTTGTTTGATATATTTGTTGAGAATATAATCAAATAATAAAATTATGTTTTCTTTAATAATTTAAGTTTTTAGATAAGATAGCTATATACTTTAATATGGTATCAGAGTAAACAGAGGTTCTGAGATCAAATCTTATCGTCACCTCAAAAATTAAATTTTTTTTACATATTTAACTCATGAAAAAGAATTAGATTTACATATAAGAGGCATGTTGACAATATAATTAAATAATGAATCGGGCTCACACATAAGAAACATATTGAAAATATAATTAGATAATAAATATATATTCTCTCTAACAACTTAAATTTTAAATAAAATAATCATATACATAAAAGTAAGTACTCATAATTTCAAAATAAATACAAACAAGTACTCATAATCTCAAAATAAATATCAAATAATGAGCCACTTGTTACTTAAGTTGTTTCAAGAAAATCTAAGTTGATAATAATACAATTGGATTGATATATACTTCCACTTTTTTGCACAATCAATGTGCAAGCAAATTTCTACACGTATATTATTTTTTAAGAATATATTGTCCACTTGTCCCTTTGATTATCTGTCATTATTATATATTACTCCTTTGTCTTGATTATTTGACATAATTTTTACTTTTATAATTAAATATAAAAATTTTGACTAATTTTTGAAGATATATTTTTTTATCATATTAAGTTATAAATTTTTTTACTTAAAATATCTAATTAATATAATTAAATTTAATTTTAAAATTAAATAAATTAACTTTTGAAAAATATAACATAATTAATAATATCAGACAATAGAAAGTAGCTCTAGTCTTAATTTCATAACAAGAAACAAATTCGATAGTACATTCCAACAATAGGTGGCTAAATAGTATTGATCATGAAATATGATAGATATAAATTATAGACGGTTGATTAAGGTTGTTTGAATTTTTTAAAAATATTAAAAATTATATGTTAGATTTTTTAAATATAATATTTTATCAATTTTAGTTTATATGATACACTTTTATATATGTAATAACATTTTTATTTTTAAATATTCAGTTTATTCTTAATAAAATAATTTAAAGTCATAAAATCTCTGTACGACTTATTTTAGTTCACTAATTAAGAAAAATAATATCATAAATTCGCTCTTAGACAAATAACAACAAAGAAAAGTGAAAATTTCGTACAAACTTAATTATCTACGCTTATCAAGAATTTAAGTTTATTGATTTAAAAAAAAAAAAACTTTTATTACCATCAAACGAATATTGCAATAATAATTTTCATTATAAGTAGTAATAATAAATTAAATCATTATCTCTAATCTACACCTCTTCAAATACCTACCATGATGTAAAATAGGATAAAAAACACAACTTTCTTAAATCTTAACCATCAAAATTAGGACAAAATTGTACCTTTAATCAAGATCCAAATATACTCTTTATATATATATATATAATAATAATGATGACGACCAAGAGAGTTTCGTACAGTTTTTGAGATATTCAATCCCTTAAGCCATGGCAAACACTACTGAAAAGTCTAATGGAGAATTTCAAGAGAAATTTGATGATGGTGAAACTATAGATTCAACAAATTTCAAGAAATCATCAAAAGGGATGAATCAAAAAGAAGAAGAAGAAGGGGTTACTCTTGTTGATATTTTCAATCGTTTTGTGTCAGCAATTTTTTCTTCTGATAGTAATAATAATGGTCAATTAACTCAGAGGATTAAAGGTTGTGTTTCTGAAAATGTTCCTTTGCTTCATCAAGCTTCAAAAAATACTGCTCATCATGTATACAATTGGACTCGTAAAGGAAGCCCTCTACGTGCCCTTCTTGTTGTTTCTGTAAGTTTAATTTCTGTTTTGTTTTGAGATGATTTTGTGTTAAAGATTCAATTTTTGAGTGTTAATTTGATGTGGGGTTGGCTTGTTTTGCTAGTATTCCCATGTTGTTTTGAGATAATTTTGTTAAAGATTCAATTTTTGAGAGTTAATTTGATGTGGGTTTGGCTTGTTTTGCTAGTATTTCCATGTTGTTTTGAGATAATTTTGTTAAAGATTCAATTTTTGGGAGTTAATTTGATGTGGGTTTGGCTTGTTTTGCTAGTATTTCCATGTTGTTTTGAGATAATTTTGTTAAAGATTCAATTTTTGAGAGTTAATTTGATGTGGGGTTGGCTTGTTTTGCTAGTATTTCCATGTTGTTTTGAGATAATTTTGTTAAAGATTCAATTTCGAGTGTTAATTTGATGTGGGGTTGGCATTGATTGGCTTATTTTACTGATATTTTCCATTTAGGTTGGTTATGGTTATGTTAAGGATTCAATTTTTGAGTGTTAATATGATGTGGGGTTGACTTTGATTGGCTTATTTTACTGATATATACCTTTAGTTTGGTTATGATTATGTTAAAGATTCAGTTTTTGTGAGTAAATTTGATCTGGGGTTTGCTCTGATTGGCCTATTTTGCTAGTTTTGCTATTAGCTGATCAAAAAAGAAAATAGACTCTGCATGCTCTCTTTGTTCTTTCTGTAAGTTAAATTTCTGTATGTTTGGGATGATTTTATATCAAAGATCCAATTTTTGAGTGTTAATTTGATGTGGGGTTGGCTTATTTTGTTAATTATCAAGGTGTTTATGGATTTTAAATTATTGTATATTTAAGTTTTGTAACTGGACTGATGAGAAGAAAAAACAAATAGACTAACTGAACGAGCCCCTTTCATGCACTGCATGTTGTTTCTGTATTGAAGATTCAGTTTTTGAGAGTAAATTTGATCTGGGGTTTGCTATAATTGGCTTAGTTTTGCTAGTTTGTAAATAGTCTATGGATTTTAAGTTATTGTATCCAAGCTTTGTAGTTAGACTGAATGAAAAGAAACAAATAGACTAGCTGAGGGAGCCCTCTCCATGCTTGTTTCTGTAAGTTAATTCAAGTTTGTTTTGTTTTTGGGGTAATGAATATGTAAAAGGTTTAGTTCATTATACCAGAGCTTCAATTTTTGGGAGTTGATTTGATATGGGGTTCTTCTGATTGGCTTATTTTCTAGTTTTCGAAGTAGTTCGTGGATTTATAGTAGGGCATTAGCTTTTGTGTTCTTACTATACTGTAAAAGAGTATCCCATGGTTGCTATGGGAAACAGGTTGGTGCTTGAGTAGCTTGTGAGGTTTTGAGTTTGGAGAGTTAATACTAATTTAAATGGGAAGTAATTTCTGTAGGAGAAATGTAGTTATGGCCTATGAATTGATTTTCTAGAGACCTCGAACTATAATTAGAGGAGGGAAACAAGAAGGTACAAATTTCATAGGAGACCGTTCGTCTGGTAATTTCTTTTGATAAAAGGTATAATGTTTATAATCATTTTCTTGGTAGTTTTAGAAGTAGCTGATTCGACATGCATTCCCTTAAATCCAACTCCAATCGAACTACTGGAATAACTTGGGGACTACTGACTGCACCTGGAAAGGTATAGGTGCAATGGCGTTTGTAACTGGTAGAGTTGTTTCCATATGATCAGGAGAGCATGAGTTCATGCTGTGGAAACAGCCAGGCTCATGCAGAAATGTAGGGTAAGGCTGCATATACTAGACCCTTGTGGTCTGGCCCTTCCCGGACCCCGGACCCCGCACATTGTGGGAGCTTAGTGCACTGGGCTGACTCTATTGTTATATTTTCTTAGAGATCTCAATTTTACACCAAAATAAAGGATGTTAGGACATGGCTTGCTCTGTCAAGTGGTAAGCGGAAGTAATAATAATGGACCATTATTCTACATCATTTTCATCTCTTTTTCATTCTAAGCATATTGCTCCCGGACTGACCCTATAGATATCGCAGCCTTCATCAACATTCTCCTACCGTATCCACACTCAACAATAGAAAATCCTTCTCGGGCTTCTGGCCATTCTAAATATGCAATCGTCGAACACAGGATTAGAGACCTTAACTCCTATTTCCGTGTATTTCATTTCAGAGAATACCCTTTCTCTTTCCTTCTAACATTTAACTTTTCTCATCTGATTTATATTTAATCTACTTTGTATAATGCCAAGGTAGCATATGAAAGCCATTAGTTTTCTTTGAATACTAGTAGGACCAAACCACTTAAGGACCTGTTCATGAAGCAGAAGAGAAACGTGGAAAGTTTTTATTGTAAGCTGTATTGGGTTTTTTAGACTGTCTGTCGAGACAGCGAATGCTCTGAAAGGCTTTTCACTTTGTCTCTTTGAATATAGCATGGCAAGAATTGTGGATATTAGGGATCTTGGTTACAAATTTTGGTGAATACTGGGAATTAAAGAACTTTTACTAAAACATGGCCTACTCTTATGCCGGCTCAACACATTACAATGTTTACGGTGGGAACTATATTTTTACTTTTTTAAATTTAAATGTGATGTTTCCTTTGAATTCAAATACAGAAATGAGTTATAACTCATAACTATGTTCGTCGGCATAAGGATAATCATTCAAACTACCTATAGGAGTTGTTTCCTTTGAGCTGAGGATCTATTGGGAAACAGCCTTTCTTCACCAAAAGGTAGGGGTAAGGTTTGCATACATACTACCCTTTTGGGATTACACTATGCATGTTGTTGTTGTTGTTAGTTTATAGGAGTTCCTCTGCGCATGTCCTAATCTTTTTTTGTGTTCTATTCTCTGGATAATTTTGTCGAATATGTTGATAATGTGCAATTCTCTGTGTTTGTTTATTATTTTTGAACTTAGTCATTTAGATAAAGCGGAATGCACATACTTATTAAAAGTTGGGTTTGGGTGGGGGGGGGGGAGAGGATACACATTCAGTGAACTGCAGAGAGAAGTCGAATGCTTATTAATGTCTTGACTAGTTATGACCTTTTTTTTTTGTTATAAAAAAATAAGATGTAACTAGTCAAGACATTAGTATTATATTTATACAAATCCAAGTTCATGGAACCCCATCTCCCACTTCACACCTTGGGTCAATTGCATTAAGTTGAAGGGAGTCCATCCTCTTTCGTAATCACCCATTAAGAACCAGTTGCATCAAGTAAAATTTGAAAGTTTTCTTTGTTTTGAGATATGACAAGATCTATGCATTGGCTAGATAGCATCCTTTAGTAAGAGTAGTCATTTCCATGGGAATTGAAAAGAAGAGCTAAATCGTTGATTTGTATAGTAGGCGTTCCAGAACTATGGACCTAGCTGAATATCATTTGATTTAAAACCTACACAAAGTGTATTGTACTGTATTTTCTTTTAATGCATGTGTGAGCTTTCTGTTTTCTGCCGAAGCTTTTACATGTTAAACTTGGCATCCCCTATGAGATTTATTGTCAAATGAAACAAAGTATTATAATAAAGCAAGTGATACTGCTATCTTTTCTACCCATGTTAGACATTTTACATTATATGAAGATGAAAACCAAGGAGAATGAGAAGGGAGTGTGTACCAAGAACCCAAAAATCTCTCCTTGCCTTGTTTCAGTTAATACTTAATGTCATTCCAGTAGCTTCTTTTTAGGCAAATATTTAGAAAGTCATTCATCGGTTACGTGAAAAAAATGAGTATGTTTAGGGTGTTTTGCACCCTTATGAACTGAGTACAAGTATGCAATGAATCCTTGTTCTAACGGTGTCGAGTATGTGAATAGATTCTAACTCAATTTTGAAGACATTTCTTTTACGTTTATAAGTTAGCAACTTTTCAATCGGTTCATCGTTAAAGCTGTGCTTTGAAGAACTTGAAGTCTGAGTCTCTTGTTATGTCTCTAAACTACAGAGTCAAACATTCATAGACTTTCTCTGCTCAGCCTCCTTTTGCTAGCTGTTTTATTATGAATATTGATCCAGGTTATTTTTCTTACTGAACTTTTAAGTTTGTGAGACTAACTGTTTCTTCGACTGCTAATTAATAATGTAGGTGGGGACAATTGCTCTTCTTGCTTTGACAGGATTGCTAGTCTTTATGGTCTTCTTAGTCGCGGCAACTGTCAACGCCATTATTATCTCTCTTCTCATGTCGTTAGCAGCTGCAGGAGGATTCTTGGCTCTTTTCTTTGGCTGCCTAACTGCAATTTATATTGGGGCTCTATCAGTTGCTGTATTTGTCATTTCCACTACGACAACTATAGCAATTTTCGCTGTGATTGTGGCTACAGGTATACAGAAGGGAGTTCGTTTTCTGCTTCACTTAAAGCACATTCCTTTTGTTTTTCACGTGTTTTGCTTTCGTATATCTTATGTTTTACCCATATATGAGAGTTTGTCTTCAGCGAGTATGAATTTACTCATTGCTTATACATCATACTTTTGTACCCATCACGTACACCCATATTCCAGATTGCTACCTCTCACGGTGCCCAGCTAGAAAAGGATAATGTAAGAGAAGTTAAGGAAATACTAAGTTCCATAAGGCCATCTATTTCTTTAGAGTTAATGGTCAACAACATACCTGAAGTATCACGTTTTTTGCGAGTTTCCTACTTGATAGTCACCAACTATTTATCAAACCACACCTCAACTATTAGTTGTTCACTTTTCCTACATAAGATACCATCTTCATTCAGGTAGGAAGCTCGCAAAAAACATGATACTTTAGGTGTGTTTTTACCATCATCTCTATTCTTTACCTTAAACGTATAGGGTCAGAAGTGAAGGTTCAGACTTAAGACTAAGGTAGCGAGTGCCATAAAACAAATCATGGCTATGTTTTCGGTGTCGTTGAATAAAATGCAAAACAAAATGACCTACTAGCCACAGTATATCCCCGACACTACCTACATTCACAAACGATAGTTGTTTATAAAAAAAGAAAATTGAGAGTTGGTGGTTAATGGATTAATGTAAACATGAAGTTCTAGAAAATTTTGGTTTTGCAGGGGTGCCATGTTCAGCCACGTCATTCGATCGAGAATAGCTCATTTTTTGTCGGGCAAACTAGTGGAAATTTGATGTTCTCTGTTTTCTTATGTACTTGTCCTTGCTTTTGGAGTTCACTTAACGTGTACTGTCCGCCCTCTGAAATGTGTTATCTAGTGACGCTTGGAGAACACTAAGTGTGTTGCTTTCTCTACGTCGTTACATGTCTGTGTGTCTTATCTCGTGTTACTTGTGCTTCAGGTTGGATTGGGTTCTTCTGGACTATATGGCTAGCAACAAAGAAAAGTGCATGTCTTGCCAAACGTTCATTGAACGCGACAGGATCAGCACTATCCGCGTACTCTTCCCCCAGATATGTGCGACCAAACCATGAAGCATGATGAACCATGCTTACAATCAAGAAATGAGAAGGCCACTTCTATGAATAAGTCTTGAATGATGAATAGTACCAACTACCAATATGTACTTAGGTTTTAGTGCTTTGAACGCCTTTTCGTGATGATATATAAATATATCGTTGGTATTTAAGCTCGTCGTGCATCATCCATATGCGCGGAGACTAGTGAGCTAAGTTCCATGGGGCCTTTTGTTATGGTTGGAAACTGGCTTGTAGATTGTGTTCTTGAGAAAATAGATGTTATTGCCAGTTAGTAATTATTAGTAGTATATGTTTTTGAATATGTTGAATGAGAATGTAATTTCCTGTTTGTTGAATTTGTGTAATGATAGTTGAAATTATATTACTTTTCCAATATAGAAGAATCTTTTATGTTAATTTTTTTGTGTTGTCAATTCGAATTTCAATCCTCTAACATCCTGTTACTCCTGTTGTTTCACGATCAGTATAGTATGAATGGTGGATTTTCGTATCATTTTCTTGAAAAAGAGAAGAGCTCCCAAAGAGAATCATCCGAATCAACCAACAAATGATACTCATTCGATCAATCTAAATAGGAGATTGATTGAACGAAAAGCTCAAGCAGACTTATATGTGGAACTAACTCATTTATTACCGGTTCATTCAAATTAAATAATTTTAATCTAAATTTTATATAAGTATTAAAAAAATCATTGAATACATATGCCTTATAACCTTGAAGAATCAGAAATATAAATCTATAAAATTCTAAAAATCTTTTCACCTCACAAGAAAACTCTCTTCTATAATTTTATTGTCTTAACTTAATTGGTATGAAATGTAAAAAAAGATACACATAAAAAAATGGAAAAGGGTCTAAAATACCTTTAAAGTATTGAAAATGGTACAAAATTACTCTTCATCCACCTATTGGCTTCAAAATGCCCTTTTCATCATCCACTTTTTGGCTCCAAAATACCCTTGTCATCCACCATTGAGTTCAAAATTGACCACTTATTTAATAATTTTAAATTTAAACTATTTAAATATTTTTAAAATACTTGATTTTCAACTATTGTTATAATTTAATTTATTTGTATTATTTATAAATCAACCCACTACCCACCCATTACTAACTAAATCCCACTCAATTAATAATCCAACAATAATATCAAAATCGTTTTAAACACTACTAAAACACGATGAAATTATAGATTAATGAAAATGACATCCAAAATTATTCGAGTCCGAATCGAAGCCCCATTAAATTTTATGTTGAGCCACTTATTTAGGAGGACACTTTCAATTTGATTCTCTTTCAAGATTGAATTAGAAATTTATGATTAAAAGTAAAGAAGTAATACATTCGAATTAATTCATGCACTTTTTTAAAATATAATTTTATAAATATTTATGATTTGTTTTTTAAACTTTTAATATATTATTTTGAAAAAAAGTTACCTATGAAGTAACATCACATAATTGAGACGTAAGAATAATTAATATGAACATAGTCAGACTTTTAAGTTTATCGGTAATTTTATTTAGATAGTTGAATGTATGATAATTTACTTCTATAGATATTTTCGTCTCAAATTTTTAAAAACACTCAATTGGTAGTAGCTTTTCTATTGTTGCATTAATAATATGATTGATTTATTAATTTGGAGGGTTAATTAGTAATGGATGGGTAGTGGATTGATTTATAAATATACTAATAAGTCAAATATAACAAAATAGTTGAGCGCCACATATTTAAAAAAATATTTAAATAGTTTAAATATAGAACCGTTAAATAAGTGGTCAATTTTGAACCAAAAGGTGGATGACAAGGGTATTTTGGACCCAATAGATGGGTGAGAAGAGTATTTTGGAGCCAATAGGTGGATGGAGGATAATTTTGTACCATTTCCAATACTTTGAGGGCATTTTAAACCTTTTTCCGTAAAAAAAAAAATAGACAACTAAAAAAAAATTAAAAAATAATGAATTTAAAAGTACATATTGAAATTTAGGTCAAAAAGGAGTATTAATTTAAAGGACTAATGTTTGACCTTTATATTTAGGAGTCAAAATGTGGTCCCTTTTGACTATTCCAAAATAGTCAAAAGTGAGTCAGAAATTTTTCTAAAATTATCAATTTTAGACCCCAAATTATACTAAAAGTGTATATCAAGCTCGTTTCAAATACAAGAGTTTCATATTCATACATATTTAGTCCAAAAATAACAAATTTACTTGAAAAAGGAGTTTTTTTCATTTTCAATGTGGTCCTGAAATTATCCAAAAAAGGAAAATAAAGAGAGAATAATTTATAATATTAAAAAAAAAATATTACCATGGCATTTTTGAGTTATTTTTCAAAAAATATATATGAAAAAATATCAAACAAAACGTTAAAACTACATTAGAAAAGTATTGCGCAAAATATTAAAACTCTTTCCAAAATATCAAAAAACCAAAGACTAAACAATACCAACCAAAATAAAGTTAGTAAAAATTAGGCAAATGACATACTGTAAATGATAAATTACATTCTATCCCTATAATATTGATATTACCAAAAATCCTTATTTTTAAGAATTCTGGATACTTTATAAAATAGAAATGATACTTAAATTAAATGACTGAATATTTTTTTTTCTATAACTGTTATAGCTAAAATTTGAGTATCTTTTCATGTGTTGGACATGAAATTTAATGTATCAAAGAAATATATTTTAAATTTAATATTTCGTTTATATATATAGTTTCAATTAGTATTTTGTAAGTATCATGTTAACCTGTTTTTTTATATGTTAGTATAAGATGAGTTGTATTAAGTATCTTTTCAATCTTATCATGATTTTGAATATATTTGTTAGTATGTTCAATTAATTTTATAAGTATCATTTTTTGGTGATCATGATAAATGATTCTTTGTTTTATTTTTACTTATATTTCGTATATATTAAGGTATCAATAATAGTATTGTGTATCATACTGTCATATATCTGTTATTTAAGTATCATATTTATATTAATTATTGATAAGTATATAAAAATTAAGTATCTAATTTAAATTGTGAATTTGAGTATCTTTTTATGTGTTGGACATGATTTAATGTATAAATTTAATTAGTATCATTTGGGATAAAAAAAGGGATTTTTGTAATTTAATACATCAGTAGGGAATTAATGAAATTAAATAATTTAAAGTAGTGTATTTTAGTATTTTTCCATAAAGTTATATTAGTTTTCTTTGATCCATTAATATCGTGGTCATTAACAAATCATCTCGTATTTGTCATGACATTAAGTAGCTTGTAATTGTGCATATAATGTAATGATATATCACAATAAACATTAAAAACTACATTGATAATATATATATATATTATATAATATATATATAATAATATATATTTAGATATATATGTATATATTATATATATATATCTAATATATATATATATATATATTAAAAAAAGAAGTTATAAAAAAACTTTTTCTTTTGGAAAATACCAACCTAACTCGATCATGTATTAAAAAAAAACATATTTTAACCACTTTGGATAAAATATGCATGAGAAACCTAAAGAAAAATTCAATAATACATCACTTCTTTCTCTCTCTCTTTTTTTTTTTTTGCTTTCTTTTATATATAACCTCTTAATATTTTCATATTCATAATGCCTTCTCTCCCATTACAAAATTACAAAAAAAAATAATGATCAACTAAATCAAGACCAAATTAATTAACTAAAGTTATAATTCCAACGATTTAATTTTGTCCGTCTTAATAGCAGATGCACATGCTTTGACTCGAACAAGTCGTATTTTTTCTTCATTCATGATCCTTTTCAATCCAATCTGGTCTTCCTAATGTGAATTCCAAGCTTGGATTTTTTTGATGATCCAAATTGGAACCTATATTATAGCTTTTTGGCTTTGATGAATTACATTCCTGCAATATAATGCAATGATGATTAAGTGAGACGTTTACAAAAGATAAATATTGATAGTATCGACTATTACTCTTACATTTAGGACAATTAAAATGTCTTTCTTAGTCGAATGTCCAAAAATCTTGAAAGACAGATAATATGTTCGACAAAACATTTGTCAATCAATAAAAGAAAAGTTTGAGGGAAAATTAAATACCTCTATTTGGTGACTTGATCTTTGTTGAGATGGAAAACTATGTGATCTCATAAGGACATTTGCATCATTGGAGTTAGCTTGCAACCATCCTTCTCTACTACTGCAAAAATATTTCAACCAATGTGAGACACTCTAACACTTTTCGATTACCTCGTATGTCCAAGTTTAAACAACTGAAGCGTGAATAATATACCTAACATGATAGGCTCTAGAAAGGCAGATCCAAGAGTTGAATAATATTTATATTTATTTAGTAGATATTTTAACATACACATAAAGTTTGAGCCAAAATTATTAAGTTCGAATCAACCTAAAATTTGTGGAAAGCAATGGAGTGCATTGTTACTAAATATTTGGGGTATATAGTAAATACAAAGTCAATACTAATCTCTACCATCTTATGATGAAATTGAAAATCTACCAGATTGACCATCTATACAATTATGAGCATAAAGAAATTAAAAAGACACTTCGATATACAAAATATCTCGTATATACGTAAGATCTGAGAAAAGGCTACACTTCAAAAGGTATCATAAATAACTTATCCTTATACAAATACCAATAATTACTTCCAACTAGCGAATCTATGACTTATAAATTATACAAATACAATTTTATCGTTATTTCAAAACTTTCGGACGTTTAAAATTGAAGTGCTTATCAATTAGTTGAACTTTCTTTCTTTATATATGTAAAATTATTGTAGACTGGTCAAAGTAAAACTTTTTCAACGTATAATAGGACAAATAAAAGTCCCTTCTTCCAACTACTCAATTTTTAAAAAAAATGTACAAAATCCTCTTTTTAAAAATCTGCTGATATGGTATCCAATGTTTATTTTGTGGGGATTATATTTTACCCCCAAGTTATTTCCATATTAAAAATATAGCAAAAATCATCGATTGAGAAATTTTATAGCTAAACAGAAAATTCATCGCTTATTTTGTATAGTAATAGATTAGCCTTGCATTGTTATAAAATTATGATAGCTACAAAGTTATTATTTACGAAATTCATAGCTAATTTCAAATATTTTTGTATTAGTAACTTGATCATAACAAGATATGATTTTTTTTCTACTTTTAGTAAATATAAAAAAATTTGAAAAAAGAAGAAGACAAACACACGTCCACAAAATTAATTAAATATTTCTTTGAGAAAAGCAAAGCACTTAAGTCAATATATTTGTCTTTATTTTCTTGGACTTATTTGCCTCGTGAAGAGAATAACAATAAAGCTAAAAAGAAAAAAAAAGGTTAGTTTATTACTAATAAATAATAAAAAAGAAACTCTAAAAATCAACCAAAGGAAAAGAATAAAGAAAAGAAAAAAGTGCACAGTAATATAATCTTTGCTTTCTTATCAAAATCCTAATTAAATTACCAATTGAGTACTGTTTTCTCTCTCTGTAATATATGCTAATGGTGTAAAAAAAATTATAATAGCTTTTGTTAAGAAATTAACAAACGTTTATGAATAACGACTACAAAGCTAATTATTAATATAATATTGACTTGATGTCAAAGTAAAAAGAATTAAAAACTCAGAAATTTTACGATTAACTATCTCTTCTAGAATATAATAATTGATCGCTGAAAATTCTAGTTTCACTTCTACTATCAAATCATCTCTGCCTACTCATTTTAAAGATTATAAATTTCATTTTTTCATATATTGTTACTTAATATCTCAATTGACATAATAATATATATTTTTTATAATACTAGTGTATATAAGTTAAATTTTTAAGGCAAAATAAGGAAAATAGATAGTACTCTAATTAATATCATAAATTATGTAACATTTTAAATTTATCTAAGACCATAAATTATAGTTATATCACATAAATTAAAACAGATGAAATATAAAATATGCGATTAGAATTGGAATAAATTAAAGAGGTTTGAAAGTAGAAAAAGAGGGAAAATGAAACATAACAAAAGCAAAAGCTGCCACAAGAAGTCTTTTTATTCTTTAGAAAAAAATGATGGACGTGGGTTTGCATATATTATATATATTTATAAGATTCATGCAAAAGAAAAAAGAAACTTATCTTCCTTTAACAATGTAACTCATTACTTCATCATTACTCCAAAAGTCCTACCCTATGTATTACTCATTCTATTTTTCATTTGATATTCGATATTCATATCGAGAACTGATAAAAAATTTCATGTTAGAGTGTTTTATATAAAAAAAAAATAAGATATTTTCTAACAAAGATACCTATGTATATAACATTAGCTTACGTAATATATCTATCAGCAAAAACATTTTTAACGGACTTTTCATCAAAAATCCTGTATCGACTATCCAATTTCCAATGGAACATACCCATTATAAATTCAAGTTATCAGTCTGACTAATTTGGAATTCACATCGTTGAAGCATCACTAGGGGAAGAACTCACTGGTCTGACTAATTTAAATTCATATCGTAAAAATATACTATGAAAGAAAAAAACCCGACTATATAAAAGGGTTAAGAGGTCAAACTTCTGGCTCAAATCAGAAACTTCTAGATAAAGATCGAAATGTATATATGAGAACAATTTTATATATGTGAATGTACCTTGAAGAGTTACTCCAAAGAGTATTGGTTGCAGTAGACGGGTAATCGGGTTCGGGTTGTAACGACCCATCGGATCCTCCTCTCTGATCCATAAACCGGCCTAGACCCGCCCGGTCACCGCCACCGGTGCTCCCTATTGTTGTGAGATCATCTTCTCCTGATCCATCTGATTGTCCTTCAAGAAAATAACAATGTGAAAATTATATTATTAGATCGTATAAAAGATAACTATAAAGAATCGTTGTTCTTAAAAGAATGTAATTTACTACTTTAAAAATATGCCATCGACTAGTTACGTGTTATAATAGGTTAAAATATACATGTAGATCTCAATATCAATCAAAGATAGTTTCTTGTATCTCATTTATTTTCTAACAAAACACAAATTTCATATATGGATCGAACTCATATTATATACTTAATTGTTTTAATCAATCCTTATTTCGATATAACGAGAAAGAGTATAAAAGAATATACGTGTAAAAACACTTTATACTAATCATATACATTTTGTTGCACCTTGTTTCTTTTTCGAAATTAAAAGAAGAATCAAAATTATAAATTGTATCTTATCGTTTAAATCAAAATACAAGAAAGAATGAGTGTAGTACTTTATTAATCATATTTTTACGTCTATCGTCTATTTACTCATTCATAGAATATAATAACTTACATGCATGAACATGAAATAGTCAAATAGATGAATAATCATACATAGTTATAGACATCTTATTGTGTAAAATGAGTCTAATAAAACTTATTATTATTATTATTATTATTATTATTATTTATGAAGAAAAGTAAAAAAAACTTAAAAGGAAGAAGCTTACCAGAGGATACTGCGGGTTTGTCAGTGGTTTTAACAGTGCGATACATCTGCATTGGGAAAGGAATAAATATTATTTTCAAATGTTAAGACAAAATATTTCAAGAAAATAAAAATTTTACATTAAAATCTCGTGAAATAGTATTAGAACAATTCAGTACGCAAAGCATTCATAATCGGAATAGGACCACATCTTAAGAAGTAATATGGGAGTTGTATTTGACTTATAAATAGTTACACACAAATAACTTTACTATTAGTCCAACTACAAGATTCTCCTTCTTGTGAAACAATGTTAGAACAATTTGGTACAAGAGGTGTTCACATTTACATAAGATCAATCGGAGAAGGACCACAACTCAAGAAGTATGACACAGTCAGGCATATCAAACTTATAAGTGGTTACACGAAAATAACATTATTATTGCTCCAATTACGAGACTCCCCTTCTTGTGAAATAATGTTAGAACACTTTAGTACACAAAATATTCACATTTACGCATAAAACTCGATCGGAGAAGGACCACACCTCAAAAAATGTAACTTAGTCAGTCATATCTAACTCATAATCAATTACATGAAAATAACGTTATCACTATTCTAACAACGAGACCCCCCTTCTGCTGAAATAGTATCCACATTTACACATTAGAGAAGGACTACACCTCAAGAAGGTCACATTCAACTTAGAAATTATATGAAAATAACTTTATCAGTGCTCTAATTAGAACTACTAGTTTTTGTTTTTTTTTTTAATTTTCTTAGAGTCAAAATGCTTCTTTCTTGGAATTGTGTCATTAATCACGAGGCATTTTGTATTATTGAATAATGATGACTTACTTTTGTCTAGTACACATAACCCCTAGTACAACACCCCACCCCCACTAATTTTTACCCCAAAGTATATTTAATTATTTTTTTCTTATGTCTGATAGTATCAGAAAGATCAGACTTGTTTCTTTAATTCATTCACTCAGTCATTCACTGTATTTTCATTGGCTACTGTGCCGGAGGAATTCATCCTGAGCTAGGGACCTTTGACACAGAAAAACAAAAATTACTCGCTCCGTTTCAATTTACGTGACACTATTTGACTTGACATAAAATTTACATAATTTATTCGTCTAATAAATTAAGTACCTGTAAATGGCTTTTGACATGAGCTAGAGTAAGATCTTTCACATCCATTAGCTCCAACACTGATTTTGGTGTTGCCCCTACAAAAATCAAGAAAAAAAAATCAAGATTAGACATTTTTCATCATTTCCCACACTTCAAATAAACCCCCAAAATCACAAAAAATAAAAATAAATAATAACATATAGATTCGTCTGAGCTCAGTATTTTCAGATAAATTTAAATTACAAACAATTGAAACTCGACTATAGACGAGAATGTAGTCCCTACACGAAAAAATATAGAAATGTTGAATCGGTCAATATTAAATTTTGAATCCGACTCTGATTAAATTATAACTTACTTTCATGTCCACCAAGTAACTCCACAGCATGAACAAATCTAGCATGAAGTGTACTAGTCCATCTCATTCTTGGTGCTCTCATACTTCTTTTAGCTGGGAGTTTAGGTAAAAATCTTGATCTCATCAAACTATGAGAATTTGCAATATTTTCATGATGAGAATTATGTACTAAATGACCATACTGACTATGATGATGATGATGATGATATTGAAGAGGATGATGATGTGGCACGTGAGGATAAGACGAGGATGATATCCCATTAAACCTACTATTAAAATAAGGCGAAGGCGAAGAAGGAGAAGAAGAAGAAGAAGGAGGAGATGATGATGGGTAAAAACACATCTTTGGATCTTTCTCCTTGTCTATATTTGTTGCCAAAAAAGGAAATGAACGGTTGTGATTGTACACGGGGATACCCTTGATAGGGCGTAAACCGTCAGATACATCTAAAGATGAAACCCCATGATTTATTTGGTTCATTGGTTGAACCAAATGACTATAATTTTGACTCTGGTGTTGGTGCTGATAATGATGATTGTTGTAATAAGGGTTTCTTGGTAAGTGGTCTAAAAAACCCCTTCTAGTTGTCATGTCATCATTGATGACGGTGTTGGTGTTGGCGATGGTTGTGGTAGTAGTGGTGGTAATGTTAGTGGGATGAGCTAACGAGAGTTCAGTAAGACAATTTCCTGTCTTACTGAACTCTGGTAATAATCTCTCGTGATTTTCACTCACTTCATTAACACATCGTCGACCGGAAAGGTCTAAACTAGTTGGAGGGCTAATATTGAGAGAAAGATCAGGAATTTGCTTTGTAGATGAAGATGGGGTTTCAATGAAAACCCCTTCTAAGGGCATCTTTATGGATTTTTTTTTTTTAAAAAAAAATAACAACAAGATTTCTAAACTTTTTCCTCTTTATTGTTGTTGTGTTGGTTGTTGCTTTAACTTTAACATCAAAACACCAAAAACCCCAAATTTATGATAATAATATGCCTAGAGAATAGAGCAAAAAGTTGCACAAAAACACAAAGAAAAAAGAAAGAAAAAGATGGACAAACTTCAAGTTTGATTTTGGGAAAAAAAAAAGATGTTCTTTTATTTTCTTTTAATAGTGGATATGTTAAGATTATGAACAAGAAGAAGTGATGTGAAGGAAAATAAATAAAAAAGGAATATTTTTTTAATAATTAGCAAAAAAGAATTGAAGAAAAGGCAATGGATGAAATTGAAAAAGAAAAAAAGAAGAAGAAGAGAAGAAGAAGGGGGGAATTTGGGAGTAATAGTGTTAAAAATTCCTTGGGAGTATATCTTGGAAAATGACACTAGAATAAGGTGAGGCTATTTTCTTAATTTTCTCTCTCTTTCTATTGTCAAAAGAAAAAAACAAAATTTTAGAAAATTGTAGAAAATACAAAACAAAAGAAAGAAGATGTTAAATATAATGACAGAAATAATAATAATATGTGTAAATAATATATAATCTAAAGATTTATGCTTCTTTTGTTTTAATTTAACTGTCTTAGTTTGACGAGAGATACGATATGTAAGAAGAAAAAAAGAAATTTTTTAAGTTTCATTGTTTTTTAAGTTAAAGATATGTTTTATGTGTCAAAATATCGCAAAATTTTATTATCTTAAATATGTCTAATAGTATTGAATAGCTACCAAATATAGAAAAAAAAACATTCTTTTTAAATAGATTAAAATAAAAAGCAAAATAAAAAAAGTTGCTCAATACACTAAACAATAGTTATGTAGAAGATCGGCGAAAGAACTGTACTTACCGTGAGATTGTTTTCACATTTTGAACTCATTACTTTCTATTAGATGACAAAAACAAAACTAACGTAAATTAAAACAAATAAAATATTATCTAATTCAACACAATTAAACTACAATAAGTTACTTAAGTAGAAGGACTTAAATTTTTATACACAAACACATATAATAACTTATGAAGTAAAATAATAACCACATAAGTTTACAATATAAAAATATGTTATATCGTGAGTATACATCACTTAAATCTATATTTTTTTAAAAATAGATTAATAAATATTTAGATAAATATTTTTTTTAATTAATTAGAATCCAAAAAAAGATAAATAATGACTTTTTTGATTGATTTTCTTTTCCAGCAGATAACTGGTTTAAAATCCCCTGGTGATTCTTTTCCCCCCACTCTCTACGCTTCGACTTCTTGTCTTTTCTGTTTTCATTTTCTCTTTCATATTGTATAGTTTTTTATTTTATTTTTTTATCAGTAATTTAATTATAATATTTATTTTTATAATAATAACATGTAAAGACAAATGTATTCAAGATAATCTGGAGCTTTCTACTTGTTTTTTACTTTACTTTTCAGTATTTTTTTACCCAATCTCGAAATAATGGCGAATATCACTCAATATTTGATTGTGAACTCAATCATTTACGTGTATATTAATTTTTAGTCGTAAAAATTTGTAAATCTTGATTTAGGGGTAAAGTTGAAAAGATATGTATAAAATTAGTCGAACTCAATAATTTTAGTCTAAAAATTTATGTTTGTATTAAGAGATCGATAAATATGTACAATAACTAAATTCAGAATTCCAATTATCACAAAATTTAAAACTCATAAAGTTCAAATTCTGACTTCGACTTTATCTTTATGTTAGACCCGCCTCAACTATGTCAACTTGAAACAAGGTGCGGGTTAGAGGGTTGAGATCATATATCTACAGTTACTTGTTTGTTATATAAATTAAATTTACGATACTTGTTACAGTTAAAGTGTAGCATTTACATCATTATTATATATAAATAATGAAGTTCTCTTTCCAAACTTTGCCTATAAGATTGCTAGCTAAAGGTACGATCTGCATATAACGTATTATCTCCGGATCTCAGGTTATGAAATTATACCAATGTTATATAGGTATAGTATAATGAAGTAAGTATTTAATATGTACACGAATACATATGTAATGAACATAAAAGTACAAAAGAGGCATTGACTTAAAGAGAGGAAAAAAGGGGTGTTTGTTTGGTAGTAGGCATAAATGGGGATAAACCTAAATAAAAACACACACATTACCTTCTAATTCCCCTTTCATACTCCCAAATATTCCCTTCTAATCTTTCAACAACTTTGTCTGGCATCTTCCCATTTTATTATATCTTCCTTCATATGATATACACACACACACATATATGGACCATCAAAAATATGAATAATATCCTTTTATAACTATTAAAAAATAACAGAATTTAACGACAGATAAATTGTATATTAAATAACAAAATCTATCGCTGATCTTACTTATCAATGTATTTGTTTTAACTTATGAGCAAATAAGTGACGAAACGTATAGGTAATTTCACTTTTTTTAAAAAAAAATTTGATATTCGATACTTACTGATCTAACTAATTGAATTTACACTTGCTAAGTGTTAGTAAAGATAATCTTTTTATGTACATGTATGTATATAAGATGAGGAATGCTTAGGTGAAAATCTTGTCTACATTGCCATCTAAGACCCCTTATTAAGAGTCGTACAAAAATCTCATTTATTTCATTAGTGGACAAAACCTCTAAGGTGGAGCTAGATTATGAAATAGGAGTTTATAAGAATTTAGTAATTTTAATTAGAAGATTTATAATAGAGAACTGAATATCTAAGAGATCGACCTATGAATTCTTTGCGAGTTTAGAAATTATAAAATTTAAATTTTAACTTCGATTTCAGACAAGCTACCATCTAAGTGTTAAGATTTTCATTAACCAAGGCTAAATCAAAGGGGGTTGAATTAAAACTTTTTTTATTGTACTCTTCTTATTTATTTATTCATTTCATTTATTATTTGATTTTGAAAGCATATTGGGAAGTAACTTCTCTAGCACTTTTAATGCTTTTACTAGAGATTAACAAAACTAGGTCTAGAAATTGCAAACATCTTTGTGGTCATATTTTATAAAAATTATTATTTATTTTATAATTTTTTTATTTATTATTTATTTGACACCCTCTCCAATGTCTACACTAAATGACACAAGTCCATAGGTGGTGTTTGGCTGGAGCATTAAATGCTATACAGATATGGTCATTTTGCTCTCTCTATGCATTATATTGTTTTTATTTACATTTTTAGGTTTCCAATATTTTTCAAAAAATAGACAGATTTGGAAAAAAAAATACTCTATTGATAATTTTGAAAACAAATTACTAAGTCTTAAAAATTACTGACGTGTACACTTTGAACTAGACAAATCTAAAGTGAGTTCCACAAATTTAACGAAATATATTACTTTCTCAACTCGAATTATATTTTTATTTTCGGAAAAAATCAATACATAATTTTTTCCCCCTTATTATTCTACATTTTTTAGCCAAAATAAAATGTTGAAAAAAACCCTACTAATATCAAGAGTGGAGATTTAGCCACGTGGATACAATTTTTAATGGGCATAGATTGATAAGAATGTAACATAGAGGATATAATGGAATACCTTATGATACTTTCATATAGTTTTAAAAATATTATTTGATTATAATTCTATATACCATACAAAAATATGCTCATTCCCTATCAATTACAACCATTTGATAATTAATGGGTCCCAATAAAAAATAAAACTTTTTTTTGGCAAAATGAAGGAGAAAAAAAAAAAAGGATGTCCAATTAATAAATAATAATTATTTCCTATCAACCATAATTCTCATGGGGCAAAAAGAAATGGAGTTGAAAAAATATATATTTAATTAATTTTTCAATTAATGTAGATTTTATAATTCGAGTTAAAGATATAATTGGTAATTTTTTCACCCATTGATTAACAAGTTGTATTATTAAAAGTTCTCACCAACTTCTGATATTTATTTTGAGATTTTTGATTAATTAAATGCATATAGTGTAAAATTAATTTTAATTATTTTTGAATTTTCTTTTTTATATTATTCTTATTTATGCCCATGTCTTTTTTTTTTATTTTCTCCCGACAAGAGCAGGGAATGGTAGGATCATTTTAACCAAATAAATAAATAAAAAGTTATTTTAATGACTAAGATCTTACTACAATGAAGCTGGATTTTTGTGTGCAATTAATTCAATTTTGGGGTCCATAAGAAATAAAGTTTTCTTTTCTTTTTAATTAATTGTATATTGAAAAATCCTTTTCGCCAGAAAATATAATCAGAATTTAATCAGAATAATGTATTTATATTATTTTATTTTTTAAAATATTTTTGTCATTTTAATTTTAATATCTTTTAACTAAAAAATAAAAATAAAATTAGTTAATTTTAAAATTAAAAAATTATTATAGATTTTTTAATTTTCTAATCAAAATTTTTGATCATTTAACATTACCCTCGTTTATTTTTCATGTGACTTATATCACATAGAAAGAGAAAAAAAAAACAAGTAATCTAATTATTGAGGTTCATAATTGACATATGTTTTTGGAAGGATTAGGTGAAGTTTGAGGTATTGGCAGATTAACAACTTACCTAAGCTAACATGTTACAATTTACTATAGTTTATTTTAATAATAACAATAATCGTGATGTTTGATCATTTTACACATATCTTAATTATTAAATTTTACAAATACATGTTTATTTTAATATTAGATTATTCTGTTTACCAAAGCTAAAACATATAGAAAAATATCACCTAATAATAGTTTTATCGTTACCAAAATTTAAATTTGAGACCTCATTATTAGACCATTCCTTGGTGCCTATCTATATACTTTTGGTCCCAAATTGGGATTTATTAGCTGATAAGTAAAAAAGGTACTTGTATTAGTCATTAATTACATAGAAGAATGCTTGTAACATTATTAGTTGTGTTGGGTTAGATTTATTCTATACTTAGAATATGTATGTGTAAAAAGTAGTTTTATAAACTCCTTGTTTTTTTCTAATATGACGATTGGAGAATTTATTTTATAAATTTTACATATTTTATGTATCTGGTACGATCCTTCAATTTTGAATCGTGACATATAGCTCAATTCTTAAAAGAAATTACAAATGCATAATTGCACATTGAGTAGTCATTACATTACACATTTATATGCCATCACATAAATGTTGATTTTAAAAGTCCATCTAACTTGAAATAGGTATAGGGAAAGATACCACCATATTTATATGTAACTACTTGCCTTTTAGAGCTTTATTCATGGGTGACCAAATCACTTGTTAGAACTCCTCTAAGAGGAAATAAACTTTTTACAATAATACAGTAAGAGTTTAAGTTTTATTCATCATCGTAAGAAAAGAAAAAATATCATCAAGTCATCAGAAAATATTTATATATATATCTTTTACAAATAAAAAATATTACCTGTTACGATAAATAAAGAAAATTAGATAGTATAAAATTTTCTTATAGTAATGATATATATAATTTAAACTCATAATGTAAACTAGTGGACTTCTATGATCTTTCAATCAACTTTATTTCAATTTGTCAGTCAAAAGACTTTGATAGGATATAATTGATGGAATTTCTTTTATCTTTGATTAGAGATATCGTGTTTAAATATTTCGAAGTTCAAATATAAAAGAAAAAAAAATATAAGGAGCGTTTGCTCCTTAAATAGACCTTACACTATGCGAAACATATCACAATATGAAAAACCAAAAAAGTTTGTATTTCAATTTTTCATATCTCCCTTTGTAAGCATTATATTATAGCTTGAAAAAGGGTTAAACTTTGAAAGGGAATTATGATTAGACATTTCTTTTATAACAAAAGTTGATGGTGCCACGTAATTGGAAAAGTTTAAAGAAATTAAAATTCTTTTGCTTTATATTTGGAATAAGAAAAAAATAGAAAAAGAAGTCGAAATGAAAATGATATTAGCTATTTTGTTATAAATAAATTGATATCATTTGACGTAAATATTCTTAAATTATAAGCATAATATGATATATTTCACTAAGCAAATAATTCAACTATGAAGAGATCACAATTTGAACCGTAATATAAAAGTTTGTTGTTATTGGCACTTTTTATAACATCTTAAAACTATTTCCCTTTCAATGAAGACATAAGTTAGGTACCATTTAAAATATTTATTTAAAACCTAATTTTCTGCCCATCTAATTTATAAAAGTTTTCTTCAATATGATTCACTTATTACTAATATATACATTTCATTTTTCTCTATTTACAACATAAATTTAAATAAGAAAATGCCGCTCATTATTCTAAATAGTCTTAAATACGATAATATTTACTCATATTTAATGTACATTCTGACTAATAAATTTAAGCTCAATATTCACAAAGAAGATTGATCAATAGTTTAATGACACAAAATTTTATTTAAGAATACTTAAAATGATTACAAGCATCATAAGGGGAATGATGGAACAGTAAAAAAAATTTTACTCCTAAATTTGCTATGAGTTTATAATCTTAAAAACGAAATCATCTTTAATAGAAAATATCCCAAATTTTAATGGACTTCGCATGCCATAAATTTGAAATTAGTAGCACCCTAGCAAAGCTTTATTTTCTTATAAAGAATTAACACTTTTAGTCTCTCGATTATTGATAAATTCTGATTTTGGTACTTATAATGTCTTATTAGGTACATTTAATCTGCAATTATTTTAGATGTGCATTTTTTGATTTTTTGTCGATGAATCTTCACATTATAATGATATTTTGAGTGCTAAGCCTTCTAAATAATTCTAATTATTTTTGGGTAATATAGCTTTGATAATATTCTAAATATTAAATATTCCATTTACAAAGGGCCAAAAACACATATTTTAGTTAATTAATGATTCAATGTTCTTATTCATACATTATAAGGATCAAAATAAAAAGTTCACCATAATTGAGGGACCAAAAATATAATTATTTCTTTTGTATATAAGTTATGATGTTTAGTCAATACAATATCATAATCGGTGTAATATCACAAGTTAAATTTAAAAAAGAAAAAACATACATGTAGACCTTTCCGTTATCTTGTGCAATGTACACTTACTATACATTGAATATCTACCAATAACAACTCTAAACTATATTATATTAGACGAATAAAAAGTAAGACTTTATCGACCGACTAGAAATATATTAAGATCTTATAATCTTTTCACCCATACCCTCCAAAAAAATATTATTGTTTGTCTAAGAGGGGTACTAATCCCCCACCTTAGGGCCCCATTAATGAATATTGTACTATTTCCTCAAGGTTACACCATGGATATTCCTATGAAATGATGGTGAAATCTCAAAATTGAAAATGTCAAAATGCCTCAAAAAGGGCAATTCTGAATTATTATGAAACAAATATTGATAAAAAAAAATGTGAAACTTGATAATCAACAAATTAAAACAACAAACAAAAAAGTGAAAGGGACTTGAAATCAAATAAAGTTAGAAGAAAATACCCTTTTTGCTTTTCCTTAAAGTCAATTAATTACATCAAATAATGTTGTGTGGAATTTTATTTTTTGATTTTAGGAGAATTAAGATATGCATGCACTTACCTTGATTTTTTGAGTGTATTCCATTATGTCACATTTGGAAATTATAATAGACTAGTTATACTAAAATATCATGAATCAATAAAAATAAATTTTATAGCTAACTAGCAAAATTAATCACTAATTCTATTTAACAACGGATATGTGATATATTCTAAAAAGAAATGCAGCTACATGCTATTGAGTCACGTATTCACATAAAATTTTAATAAAACCTCGATTTTAAGAATCATAATTTATCGAGATATTTATGAAAAACTCAGTAAAAGCCTCTTAAAATAAGGTATTTTAGAACAAATGTAATGAACTGTTTTATACTTAATTAAATAACAAATATAAAGAAATACTAATAACCTATATCATAATTAATTGGAAGAAATTAGAATACACCAAATTTGTAAGATTCAAATATTCAAAAGACTTTCTAAGGACTTTTTTTTAATTATAGAAATCGAGAAGAACAATATATGAAAATAAACTGTGATATCCAAAAATAGATGATTAAAGTTGAATTTAATATTTTTGAATATTTTTATTTCTCATACTCCTTAATTTGAAAACAAAACATGAAATTTCATAACCTAGAATAAGATGAATATTGGTAAGTTTTGAAATAATTAGTCAATTATTACAATCTCAATCTAGAATATTCTAAGTACAATTATGAAATTATAGAGAATACCTTTTCACATAAATAATCCTGGTGGAGATAATTTTGTTCTTGTTTGGCTATTTTTATATAGATACCTAGGTCACAACATCCCAAAATATTTGTTTTTTTTTTAAATTTAAAATCTCATAATATTCTATCAAATAATTATCATGTCAAGTACCACTAAAGGTTATGGCACACCATGATAATTAATTAAGTGTGTGTTTTATTTTTAATCAAAATTTTTAAAATGAAACTTAATTTTTAACGCCAATTTAAATTAGCCCTACTTCAAAACAGATATCATATATCAAATTTTTCCTCTCACATGTTTACAAAATTAAAAGGTGAATGGTTTTGTCTACAATATATTGGTCTCCTCCTATGAGGCACAAAATATATAAGGGCCCGTTTGGATAGGCTTAATAAAAGCAGCTTTAAAAAAGTACTTTTGAAAGTGCTGAAACTTATTTTTAAAATAAGCAGTTATGCGTTTGGATAAAAGTGCTGAAGTTGTTATGCCAAACGTGAAAAGGGAAAATAAGAAGAAAGAGATGTTAGGGTTATATGGATAATTTGGAGATTGTATAAAATATTAAGGGAAAAAACATAAAAATGTGGTCAACTTAAAACAGCTTATAAGCTAAAAAAAAAAAAAAGCACCCCTACCCCAGCTTTTAACTTTTGGCTTAAAATAAGTTTTTTTTAACTTAAAATAAGCTGTTTTGAGTATTGCCAAACAGTCAAATAAGTCAAAAACCAGCTTTTAAGTCAGTTTGACCAGCTTTTAAGCTGAGCCAAACAGGCTCTAAGTCAATGTAGCAAAAGCACATTTGACACAAGAAAAAAGTAAGCTTTTGATTTACTTTAGTTAAATTGAAACATCAAATCATGTCACCTATATAAAATATAATAAAAAGAAGGAACTAAAATAAACATAATTAAACTTTAAACTCTATCATGATTACCATGAAAAAGGCTTTTCCTATTTACATGATGAATCAATTGGACTATAGTAGAAAATAGAGTAAAACCTAAAAAAAAAAACAATATAAAAACATATTGGCCAAAGGCAAAAGGCCTATGTAAGAAAAGGCAAAAGCTTAGTGCTTGTATATATATAAAAAATAATATCCTCATAGACCCCCAATTGCCATATCCTTAAAAAAAAAAAAAAAAGAACTTTATTTCAATTATTGATGCAATGATGGTGTCCATTGTTTTAAAGAGAAAAAAAAAGTTAGAAACAATATTTTTCCTCTTAGGTTGGACTCATATTTATGTTGGTCTTATCATTATAATTATAAAAATTCCAATGGACATTCAATTGAAAATCCATTGAAATTAGTTCATCCTTAATAATTTGTTTTGATAGTCTCCATCGAAAATTTTAGTAAGAAATTCTCATTTTTGATGTTCAAAATATTAAAAACACATAAAATTTAGTAATTATATTGACAATCAACTTAAAGGAAAACACATAAAAATTGTGTATTTTTTGGGTTCAAAAGTTTTTTTTCATGTGCGGGGAAAAATATGTTTATCAATATATATAAAAGAAAAAAGGAATCGATCACTAGGTCCCAAATAATTTTACCTTCTTACATTATCAGACGCTCACACATCTCCTTTTTTTCATTCTTTTAAAGCTTTCAAAAAAGTTTTCTTAGCTGGAAAACTTGAAAGCAATATTTAGTATATTGAAAAGTTTCAGCATTAAGTTATTAAATTTTAAATTTTTTTTTATATAGAAATATGCTATTTTATGTTTTTTCTTAAATTTTGGTGTTTTCATCACATAACTAACGTAATACGAAATGAAAACAGTAATATATAATATATTGAATAATATTAAAAAATAAATTAACCAAATAGAAAAAATTAAAAGAATATTTTGGAGAATGAAAGTCTCCGATTATTTTGCTTGTGCCCCTATGGCTCTATCCCAACATTTACGGTGTCAAAACTAGTAGTTAATTACCCTAATTTATTTTATTTGATTAATTACTCACATTTGATATTATATAAAAATTTAAATAATTTAATTATAATGACTTATATGGTGTCGTTTCAATTTAACTTTACTTAAAAAAAGTATTACATTTTTATATTTAAAATAATTAAACTTTTTATATAAGAGGATGATTCCTCAATCATGATACTAAGCTCTTACTTTTATTGTTTCAAACAAAGATAAATAATCGGATAAGTCGATATAAGCAAACTCTAAAAATTTATTATAATTTATCCTTATAGCCTTTGAATGAAGTGAATGATCGTTTTCAATGATATCCTCTCTAAAGTTCAAACTAACAAATAAGATGATCTTAGCTACATATACAAATTCATTATTTTTCGCTTCTATTAATTTCACGTAAATACTGAATTTCTTGATGTAAATATCGATTTTTTTTTATATAGGGTGGGGTGGGGTGGGGGTAGGGGGTTAGGTAGATGAAATGAGCAAATCAACTTTGGTGATTCCCAAAATCCAATAGGTACTTTTTGGAAGGTCCGTGTTCCTCTCCCTTTGGTAAACATATAATCCTTTCATTTTCATTAAAGGTGACCACAAAAAAGAATTTTTTTTTTTCTAAGTAAAAAGCAAAGTTATAGTAATATTTATTCACTTTCTATAAAGTAATTGAAAAATATTATTATTATTCATTTCACTTTTCTATCTTTGCTTTGCTACCTTTCTTTCTTTTCTTTCCTTTTTGCTTTTTGCATGGAGGAATATTTTTGATATCTGTCTTCTCTTCGTAATCAAACTCATACTAGATATAGTATATAACATAGGTACTCTTACCCCCCCCCCCCCCAAAAAAAAAAAAAAAAACATCTTCATTTTTTTAAAAAAAAATTATATATAATAATTGATTATCGATGTGTTTTAATGTTCACTATATAAAAAATATCATTAGATTAGATGCAATTAACATTCTTTGTATATGTCTTTAAAACCTTTAGCGATATTGGTTCTAGTAACATTAACTAATGTCGATAGACTTTAGCACTCTTTATTAATATCAATATTTATTTGCTAAAAATTGTTTTTGTTACAGTGGTTATAGGAATAATTTATGGATAATATCACCGGGAAGGGTCTTATCCTTATTTTTCGAAGATAGAGAGGTTTTCTTGATGGACATTCGATTCATAAAATATATTATATGAAAAAGAAAGACATTAATGAAACGAGAAACTAATTAGAAAATTATACCAATTATCTAACCAAAAAATTATTAATTAATTAATTTAGGACTTTTATTACTACATTAAATTAAATAGATGGCTTGAAAAAATGGTAGTAGTAGGTTGTTCACCTTAATTCTTAAAAACATATAGCTAATTAATAATATTAATTGATCATTGACGAAAAATATATTTATTAATTGCTGACATAAAAATCTCACAGTAAAGAAGAATAATTTATGTTTTCTGTACATATATACTCTTAATACTTTGACTATTACTGTTCCACCGTCAAATCAATAATACTCGTCTTTTTTTAAAATATTTATATTAATTAATATAGCAAAAATAATCTTTCTAATATGTCGCTAAATAGCTTATGAAAAAACATATTCGTTGTTAAAATAGATTATAACAGTAATAACATATTTAATATAATCATAAGTGAGGTCTAAGAAGAATGATTTGTATGCAATATTACGATTTACCTTTAGAAGAAGGAGAAATTGTCACCGATGAACCTTTCACTCAAATAAAAATATCAACACAAGTATTAAAAAAATATAACTATATAGAAATTAACTAACGTAATAAAGAGCAATAACTATAACAACAAATTAATACGATAACTGAAACGATAAAAAGTCATAACATCAAAGGAATAAAAAAAATAGAAGAAAGATAATAACAATATTGAGAAGAAAATCTAGACAATGCTTTACCCTAATTTTCATCTCAACTTAAAATAAAGAAAAAGCATTTTGTGGGGAGAATTTATGGAAGGTATTAAAATTAAACATTGGAACTATACAAATAAAATTATTTTAAAAATAAGGAAAAATTTATACAAAATATATTTTTAATTTCATTGTGGGGTTTTCATAGTGTAAGGAAAATAAAAAATACTGTTTTACAAAACTATCCACAGTATATAGGCAGAGGATGTTTCAAATCCTCAGACAATATTTCAGATTTTCACGTGAATTTTTCTTGTATTTTTTCTATTTTTAATTAATAATCACAAAAATTTAAATAATTTCTTTCTTATACTAAAATTTTATTTTATATGAAGACAAATAGACCAATATATCAAGCTCCAATCACTGCAGTTAGGTATGTTTGTTGTCTCAGGAAAATAAAATAGAGACAAATTTAGACTACTAAGAGATATTTCCCCACTTTTTAAATAATATTTTTCATGATTTTCAAGTGTGGAAAATTATTTTTGAACTAACTATATAATTAAAAAAAAAATATTGAAGGAGAAACATTAAATAATAATGATATTATGGTCAAGTTGTCCTTTTTTTGCTATTTTTTATTAGGTGAAAAAATAATATAAAAGGGAGCTTAAGATTTCAAATATGGCCCAAAATATTTGGAGAGAAGGTTAGAAAGCATTTTGATATTTATATTTATAATGTTTTAAAAAACTCAATCTTCAATTAGAGTTTTCAAATTCGGATATATATAATAGAGAAAAAGAAACTGTTCAGTTCTCTTTTCGTATAATGAATTTTACGAGTGTAAATTCAATTAGTCAGGTTCTAAAGTTAATATAAACAAATATTTGAATAGTGTCCGTTAACTACGTTTTAGTCCTTTTCTTTTTGAAAAATAGTTATTGTTATTGAGTTTTAAATTTTACTAGTAAAACTCGACGATAATATCCTGAAATTAATTAGATATTTGTACTTCAACGATATTTTGTGCTGATCGAATTATTGTCCTTCAAGACAAATAATATTTATCATGGAACATAAGGTTACATTTTTCGCATTATAATTATATTCCACAAATTATGCATAGCATGATCCTTAAAGAACTTATGCCCCACTAGACACTATTTTGAAGGGTAAAAATTAAAGATCGATCCATTTAAATGACAAAAATTTAATTACTTTTGAAGGGTAAATCGTACAATTTCTTCTAACCATTTTTCAAATATGTTTTTTAAAAAATAGCCACTATCTAGGAATTTTACCTTCAAAGTTTACCGTTGAAATTCTATGTTATCCTAAATTTCACTTGTGACTATTTAAAACTGTACGACAATGACTTTATCTTTTTTTTTTTCAATTACAAAAGCTAAAAACTAGTTATTTGTAAATTTTTATACCACAATCAAATAGAAAAATAATATAAGATTTGTTTTCTAAAAAACTTTGGTTAGACCTATTACTTTATACTCTTTTTTTTTGGCAAGAAGTGAGTGTTGTTTGTTGGAAAAATCATTGAAGTAGAAAGAAAAATTCTTTTTCTAGGTCAAAGAAAAATGAATGAGACCTATACCTATATATATGTTTAAGAGTATAGTATATAGTACTATTTGTTAGGTACATACACACTTTTGTTATATGCTTCATTAAACACATCTACAAGTTAGTAGAAAAAGTTGGTTGTTTCATAAATGCACTTTTATTTACTTCCTCTATTTAAAAAATAGCCTAGAGATGGGAATTGGTAAGAGTCCACATATCCTTTATAAGATTGTGACTACACTTTCAACTTTGAAAAAGTCTATTAATTTTTTTTAATGTTTTGGTGGGGGTGGGGTAGGGTAGTGTGGGGTAGTGGGGGGTATAGGGGTAGTGGGAGACATATTGAGACAATGTAGGGTTAATAGGGAAAGGAATTGAAAATATAGAGTATATTATTCAAAAATCCCTTTTGACAAGAGAATATATTGAGGTTGAAAGAATACCACATTTGATTGTTGTACAAAATATTCGTTTTATTTACTAATATTGTTATTCGTATCGAACATCGATTAAATCTGAATTCACAATTTCACGTCGAAAGACCTTATTTTGAAAATAAAGTGCACCCTAAGAAAGTCGATTTAGTTATACCCAAAACTCGAATATAAGATCTGATTAAGTTGGGAGTAAAGATATTTTCATGATATTCGAAGTGAACATCGACTAAATCTGAGTTGGTAACTTTGCGTCAAAAAATCTTATCCTGAAAGTAAAGTGCACCCTAAGAAAATCGACTTGATTATCCCTAAAACTAGAACATAAGATCCAATTAAGTTGAGAATGTGAAATATTTTCATATTTTTATGGTAATATACAAAATTTAAACTCAAATGAAATAAACTGATATTTGTAGAATACTATATAATATAATGTTTTAAATTAAGATGATGTAACCCTTCAATGGGAATTGTTTAAAACCGGTCTAAATATGCAATTCAATGACCTTTTAATGAATCCAATGGACAAAGTTTATCAATATCAAGAAAATCATATTCTTACGTACTACTAATAAATACGAGTAATAATTATTTACTTTCATTGTTTCAGTTTACATTATATTTATTAAAATCTTTTTAAGAAATGTCACAATTTTTCATTTTGTTAATCTTGATGAAGTGTTTATCATTATCAAATAAACGCGATGAAATATTTAAAGTCACAGATTTTAAATTTCATATCTGTTCAAACTATAGCTTTTCAAAACTATAGCGTAATATAGCGGCGGAGCTAGACTACCTTATGTATAAATTATTACTATGTAAAGCGAGTCTAACCATTAATATTTTGCACTTTTTTTAAACATAGATTTTTGAAGTTGAACTTCGTAATTTTTTTAATTTGAAAAACTCTAAGTAGCGATTTTCTTTAAAAAAAATTCACTTCAAACCACTCACGTAAAAAGTAAAAATAACTCAAATATTTAAATATCATTTTAACTCCTTTATTCTTCCAAATACTTCCTTTTTCTTTTCTTTCAAAATTTCATTAATTTATATTCAAACATCTACTCATAATTCAACATCCTAATTTCTAAATTCCATTTTTAATATTAACCTATCTATCTATTCACATCGATTCAAACTATATCACAAAAATCATAATACAACCAATCAACACAATTTAAAATAAACAGTACTCTTCATTCATAAACTTCAAATATTAATTTTCTTTCATATCAACCTTTCTATTTATACGTACAAATTTAAACTATATCACATAAAATCACGAACACACACCACCCAAACAAAATTGTACCCTACTAGAAGTTGACACATGATAGAACATTGGGGTGGGGATGGGGGTGGGGGGTTATATCTAACCCTAGATGGCCCATTCTTCCAAAAAAAAAAGTGGTAGGTGAGGGGGGTGGGGGGGTAGGGGGTTGAATTGAATAAAATTCATGTAAGAAGACAAGAGAAGGGTAATAAATGCAAAGGGGTACAGAGACTTTTTTTGGACAGAGAGCAGAAAGGATGATAATATTGATGTGAGAGAAGAAGAAGAAGTAAAATCATTTTGTAATCGATTGCTTTATGATTGAAGTGAACAAAAGTTATATTATAATGTATGAAAGAGAAAAATAAATTAAATCAAAAATATTTACTACTACTGCATTCTACTGAAAAAAAGTGATTGTGATGTAGACTATATAGTACAATATACTGCGTCCTCGGTCTCATTTTATGTGGCATTATTTTATTTTATTAATCCCAAAAAAATATCACGTTTTTTTATATGGTAAATATTTAAAGATATAATTTATCTTTTATACTTATTGGTTCACTTAATTTTCTAATACATTTAAGAGGAGAGAAAAAAATGAGTTACTTTTTTGAAGGACAATTTGATAAACATTTCAAAGTCTTTATTATTTCTTAAACTCCATGTCGGGTCAAATGTTTATAGCAAATAAATAAATAAACCTTCGATCTTAACTTACATATTCTAGTTGACTTGATATAGAAAATTTTTTTGAAAAATTTGTAGTTTAAAATGAGCGATAGATGTCTGAGTAACTATAAATTATTTTATTAAAAATAAAATTAACATTTTAAAGTTAAATTATTATTAATGTGTCATTTTTTAGACTAACCGGTAAAAAATGAGTCATTATAAATTGAGACAAAAGGAGTAAATAGAATAATGTATTTCTAATACTACTAGCTAGTAGAAAGATTAGTATTTTCGACCAATATATATTACATCTAAAATTTATTAAAAGTGAATCTTATAAATTGAAATAGAAGGAGTAAGTACTAAATAGTATATCTTTCTTAAACTAATAACGTATTAACTATACATTTAGTCGCAACTTTGTTAATATGTAAGATTGCTACGGTAAAATGTTGTTAAAACAAACATATAATTAACATAATACATAAATTCTATATATGTATTTCTATTGAAAATAGCTATTATATATAGGTATGAGTCTATTAATGATGAATTATTTAGTGACAGATTAACGATAATTTTTTTAATTGATTCTTATTTTCTCTTCCCCTCTCATTATTTATCATTATAGAAAGGAAAAAAAAAAAAAGATTTACTATACTTTTTCTCCTTATCACTACTTTATTTTTTTTTTTATGACAAAAAAGTTATGTTTGTTGGGGGTGGGGGGTGGGGGGTGGGGTGGGGGTAGGGGTAAGTTCTATCACAAGGCTATGATGGCATTATGATGAGAGAATAGAATTGTGGTTTCTCTGCAGTTGAATTTATTGACAATATATATATATATCTTACTGTCTTTGGTCCCCTAAACTTGATTGTGACTTAAGAAAATTAAATAAAAAGTATATCCCTAATAATGTATTTAATGTAGTTATCCAATGTACTAAAATTCACTTTGCCTCTATATTGATAAAGAATCTTTTATTTAAAAAGTGTTTCAAAGTATTATACTTTTCATTTTAACTAATATATCTATATAATTATAGGATAGAGTATGTCGATTTCAGAATTTAAACATTATTGAACAGTAATCTCAAATATTAGTTATATGTTCTTAGTTTAATTGTAATCAACTTCACCCTCATTCTCTAAACACTATTTATAAAATCCCATTAATTTCATGTGCACGTTCCATTAATATTAGACTCGTATATTGGTAAAGGATTTACGATAAAAAAATGTTAAGTACAAGTTAAAATGTATTGGTAATTAGCGATTTTCTACTATTGTGAGGCTGATAAAAAATAAAACAGAAATACATGTACCATAATCACATATACTTTTGATATTCATTTGTTATAGATAAAATATCAAATACAAATAATTTTTTACCACGACCGAAAAGAGAGAGAGTGAATATATATATATATATTGTATTATTTGTCAGTCCCGCATTCAAAGCGAGTATTTTGCATATATTACTATTCTCTACATAATGACAATTCCATGCACTGTCACATTCTATAGTTTATAATACTATTTTCCTCTCTTTATTTCGGTACGAACACTGGTTACAATAGGATAAATAAAATTTTATTTAAAGATTTTGAGTTTGAGATCATAGAAATAAAAGGAATCTTATTGGAAATGTTTGTTCTAAGAAATGAATTTTACAATACGCGAATTTGGAATCAATCGACTTTCAATACAGATACTGAACGTTAAAAAATAAATCTAAAAAGAAAATCTTTATAGCATGTTTCATGTTTAATATATTGTTTCCCCTCTTTACTTCTGTACCCTCTTTTAATCTTTATATCATTTCATCTTTAATATTTAATATAGTAATGTATAGTACTTCTTTTTTGCCTCATTACTCAACTTTGTGAAGAATCAATTGTCCTACAAAAATAATTAATTAAGCCACTTTTTCTTTTGTAAAATAAATTTCTAAAAATCGTTCAATTTTTCATGTGCTATATTTAGATTCCATCCTACTCTTTATCATTTGTAAATCATCTCGTATTTGACTTCACTCTCAATGAAACTTTGAAATACTTCACGCGTCGAAATATTGAGTTTAGAGATAATCAAGCTTGAATTGATGAATTTTACGATGTCAAGTATATAATAGTCTATTTTTCTTTTCTTTTTTTAAAAAAAACTATTTTATTTTATTTTTTATTCTTTGATTTTGCAGTCCGTGAGTCTTTAAAAAGTGGACCCAATTTTTTTTTTAAAAAAAATGACCATATGTCACAGCCTATATTTATGTCACATTGTAAGGGGATGTTTGGATAAAACAGGAAAGTGTTTTTTTTAGAAGCAAATAAAACTTGTTTAATTTGTAGCCTTTTTTTTGAATTTTTACTATTGACTTTTTGTGTGTTTGAAAAGAAGGATAATTTATTAATTTTTATTTGATGAAATAATTTGAACAATATCTTTGTTTTCTAATTATAGGGTTTTTTAGTACAGTAGGCTACAGAATGAGTTGCTAAGTTAAGAACATTTCCAACATTCCTTTTGGGTTCAAACTTTGTTCATTTTGTGTATTTGTTTGGCTTTGATTTTTGTAAAAAGCCCAAATTCTAGGAGTCCTTCTTGGACTTTGAAATTGTCAGATGGTCATTAGCCCAAACAAGTTGACCATGTGCCCCCCCCCCCCCCTCAACCCCACCCACAATCTAGAAATAACGTTCGCTAACCACTTTTCGACTGTATAATTGAAAAATAAGCAATGTCATAGAGTTTTTACATGATAATATTCGAAGAGTTTATATGTGTAATTTGAATATTCATGACGGTAACTGTTTTTTATATATATACAAATCAACATGCATTTTCCCTATTGGAGTTTGATCTATATTTTCAATATACGGGCTAATAAGTCGTTAATACTACTGAAGTAGATTTAAGACGATTGGATTGAGTTTTCTGGAATCAACACTGACTCTAAATCTTGAATTTTCCTTTGCAAAATCAACACAGGATTAGGGATTTGATACGATCGTCCCTCTGCATCCACTCGAGTTGCCAAATACATTAAAAACTTAGATCATCTCATGCTATCTTTTCAATCGACTATGTCTCGATCTCAAATTCAAAACGAAGAATAATAATTCAAACACTTCTGAATTATTTCAAATTTTGTAATCTTCTAGAAAATTAATAAAAAAACATTAGAAATGACTAGAACCTAAGAAATTGAAAAATGTATTTCAATCACTTTCAATGCTTTGGTTTATTACTTGTCATTTCTCTTGAAATCTTGTTTGACCAAAATGGGCCTTGTCACATCATGTGTATTAATGGTCCAAACAAGCAGACAGTATAGGATTTGACAATTCATAAAGAGGGGCATTTTAGTAAAACATCCAGACAAAATGGATTTATTTCCTTCCATACTATATGAAAAATGATCTCATTATTTTATCATTTGTCAACATATTACCGATCGATCTCGAACACGGTAATGGGTTATAAAATCGATATTTCAGATTCGAGTCTTCATTCAAATTCAAATTTTCATATTCTAAATTACAAACACCCTTTCTTTTAAAATTAGCCATCAGATACTCTGTCTAGTGGAATATTGATTTTGTTTTTTTTTTTCTAAAAAAAACATTATTCTATAGTTTTGATCATTATTAAAGGGAAAATTGTATATAATAGCAAAACTAATAACCTAAATTAAATGGAATAGCTAGGTTTTTGATTTAGTTGTGCTCCATAGCAAACATTAGCTAAAATTTGCCAGTGCCTCTCTCTCCTGAAATCTCGCTCGCCACTCTCCATTCTCGCTCGCCTCTCTCGCTTTATACACAGAAGTGTATAATTCTGCATCTGTTTTGTATAAAGCGAGAGAAAATGTGTATATACACATGCAAAAATGTATATCTTCGTGTTATACACTCAATTATACAATTTACAAACATTTTACCTTCAAATATTGCAGAGAAAAAGGCCACGAATTATACAATTGCAGTGAAATACAATTTTCTCTAGCTTTATACAAAAGAAGTGTATATATTGTGTTTCTGTTTTTGTATAAGCGAGAAAAACATATATCTTCTTGCTATACACTTATAATTATGCAATATACATACATTTAAATTCGATTCAACTGTATGCAAAACAAATTATACAATTGCAGCGAAATAGCCAGCGAATTATACAATTGTATATGTATAGCAAATTATACAGTTTTATGTTTGCTATTGAGAGCAATTATGCAAAGTTTGCTATAGCATACAATATAAATATTTTATTTGCTATATGTGAAAGTTGCCCTTATATAAAGTTATGCCAATATATTTTCCAAGTTAGCAATGGTTTAGTATATTTGGGCTTTCTATACTCATTGGTCTCACATAAGATGAGTTTGGGCTCTGAAATCCATCAAAGCCCAAAAAAAGAGAGAGCCCATTAAAAGTGGACTCCACATTAAAGTCGGCCCACTTTAATAAACCCATTAATCTTACTCTTTCATCGAATACGACTTTTCGCAAAATTCCACTAATTTACTCTTTCATCGAATACGACTTTTCACAAAATTCTATATGTAACGATAAGATATGAAAATCTTTTTACTCACGTTAAGTTGAGTATTAGCTTTTCTTTTTTATTTTTTCTGCTACAATTGAGTCGATGGGTTTACACAATAATATAAAAATAAGTGGTTTCGAGTGATTACTATTTGACTTTGATTTCTTCTAAAAAAAAAGTGGAGGTGTTTCAAAATGTTTGTTGACACGAACAAAATTAGAGAAAAACTTTGAAATTATTTCATTATTGAACATAAGAGTTCCAAACAAATTCTCTTTAAAAAGAAATTTTTTTATCTCGTGATAGCTTGTTCCAGTACCCTTATGAAACTTCCGTTATTGTTTTAGCCATACATTGTAGCAATTTACATGGCATTTCATAAGTCATAAATTATTCAATCTCACGGATAAAATATTAGTCTGTCATTTGACGTTTGTGATAACTTATTAAATTTTAGATCGTATGTATATTATTTTGTGACTAAATAAGTCTTTCGAAGTCGATACATTACTTTTGATTAAAAATAAGAAAAAGTACTTTCTCATCTCTTGGGTTTCAAGTAATATAACTTGAGATGCAACCAAATGCAGTCCGCAGACCAAGCAAATTACGTAAGGCCCAAGCCTTGACAACTCATTTGAGATTTAAATACAATAATCTCGAAAATAAATGATTTTAAATTTTTTACGAAATAGAGATAAGATCTACTTATAATTTATCTTTTCAGATTTAATTTGCGATCACTGAATAAATTATTGTTATTGAACCTTTAATCAATGCCGGCTCTTGCCTATAATTTTTTAGGCCACTGCCTTAGGCCCCCAAAAATTGAGGGCCTCAAATTTTCATAAATAAAAAATCATGTTTAATTTTTTCATGAAAAAAATTAATTATTTATAATAAAAAGTGTGTATATATTTTCTTTGTTAACACTCAAATTTTTTAAAATCTTTTTAAATTCTTTATGCATTGAATTTTTTCGAATCTTTGATAGTTAGAGTAAAAATATAAATCAATAGCCAAAAAGTGTTGAACAAAGTAAATTAAAAATATTCTTTTATTTCTTCGTAATTTTTATATTAAAATAGGATAATACCAAGTTATCAACTTTTTGAATCAGATTCTATAATTCTAACTCTTATCTTTATTTAAAATTTATCAACTTATTACTTATAGAACTATATTATCGATTCATATAATGATTTTCTCAATAAAATAATATTTTCAATGTTGAATTAATAAAATCTTGCTTAAAAATAATATTTTAAAAAAGTATTTATAAAAAAGATATTAAATAATAATTTACATCTAAAAATTTAGAAAAACAAATAAATACAGGTAAAATTTATTTAAATTTTAACCCTCTAACTAAAATATCGCTTTAGGCTTCGAATTATATTGAGGCGCCCCGACTTTTAATCCCCACATATCTAAGGCTATTTTCGTAAATCACCCCAACATAACAAAAGGATATAATTGTAAGCCGTGACGTCCAACGTCTTTTCCTAAAGTCGGTAAGATTTATTTATTTATTTATTTAATGTTATAAAACTTATATAAGGTCCAAAATAAACAACAAATTCCACTTAAAAAAAAAAAATAAATTCTCATAAATATTTTTTTTTTAATTAATTAAATTTTCTTCTCTTTCCTTAATCCACCAAACTCCAATTCTTGATCAACCAAAACTTCAAACATCAGGTAATACTTGTCTTTCAATTCGGTTATAAAATTTTAATCTTTGAATTTATTTGTGATGTTCAATTTCTTAATTTATTCATTTGATTCCTGGAAGAAAAGGTTTTCCTTGTTTTTGTTTCAATTTTAAAATTTTAGATTTGTTAAAAGGATTATGAGATGTTCTTGATGGTTAATCAATTTTATTTGATTATTTATGTTAATTGGATATCAATCTCTTAGATTTTTTTTTGTTTCAAGTAAGTTTTACTTGCATAGAAATGAAATTTGTATTACTCTCCTCTGTTTATTTTATGTGTCGTAGTTTGATTTGATACAAATTTTATATGTCTGTGGTTAATTTGATACGAAATTTAAGAAAATAAGGAGAATTTCGAGTTTTGGCCTATTTTTAGTTGACAGAATTACCTGATACCTATTGTCGGTCATGGTGATTGGTATCTTATTGAATTAGTGGAGGTGTATGGAAGACGGTTGTCAAAAATAATAATAATTTAGTTTTGTGAATGTAGATATGATATGTGATTTTTTTTTTTAAAATTAAAAGAGTTAATATTGTTGGGAATTAAACACACAACACACACAAATAATCTAGAGAAAAGAGAAACGGAACACAAACGGGACACACAAGAATTTAACGTGGTTCAGTTTCCCTACTCCACGACTGTAACAGGAGGATTTTATTTCACTTGTGCTACTGCAGAATTACAAATACAAGGATCATATTTATAGAAAAACCAAATGGTTAACCTAGGGTTTCAGTAATGGGTCGGGCCGGCTCACAAGCCTCCACAAAGCCCAACAATCTCCCACTTGGAGGCTTGAAGAATTTCAACTGTCATCCACTTAGAACACTTGTATGTCTAGTAATCTTTTTCAACTCTCTCCTGCTACAGCGGCCTTCTCATCAGTCAATGAAAGGCCGTTGAAGCTCCCCGAAGCTTCAACACATCAGTCACGGCTGAAACTGCCCTTGACTCGTCCTCGGTCCCTACCGGCTCCCACTTGAGACACGAACTGCCGGATCCTAGAACTCCCTGAGAACAAACACTCTCCATACTCAGCAAAAGAAATTTTCTGGAGACGTATCAACAGCTGGAATACTGGTTCTCTTGACCCACTGTCTTCTAGGAGCCTTGGCTGAAGCACGGCCGTGCTCCCACTGCCACAAACGCCTCTGACTGGTCTTCCTGAACCTTTCCTTGCTAGTTCATCCTGAATCTGACCTGTGACTCTGGGTTTCTTTCTTGCAAAGACAACCTTCTTCTGCCCACGAGATTCTGTGAATCGGACTTTGTTTTTCTTCTGAACTGGGACGGTCACTCCCTCAGACGGTAATCCGACAATATACAACGATCCTCTTTTTGTTCCACGAGCCATGACAAGATTGCCCCTCACGACCTTCCACTGCCCATTTCCGAACTTCACATGATGTCCCTGTTCATCCAACTGCCTAACAGAAATCAAACTTTTCGTCAAGCTTGGAACAACTCTGACATCCTTCAAGGTCCAGAAACCGACTGGCGTCTTCAGCACCATGTCACCCATGCCCGTAACATCAAGAGCTCTATCATCTGCAAGCCTTACCTTTCCAAAGTCTCCAATAACCAGATTCTGCAATGCTTCACTGCTGTGGGTAGCGTGAAAAGAAGCACCAGAATCCATGACCCAGGAATCCACATTGCTCTCGCGCAACAATAAACAAATCCTCGTTGGCGCTGTCTTCTGCAATGTTGACTTGTTTGTCTTTCTGGCATTGATTCCTGAAATGCCCCACCTCCTTGCAGTTCCAACATGTTACACCTGAGCCATCCCGAGCCTTCGACTGACTCCTTCTTCGGTTCCTGCTCCCACTACCTCTGTTATTTCCTCTGCCTCTGACGATTTAGCATATCACCTGATGATTCTCCAGAACTCCTTCTTTGACATCCTCGCCAAGAACGAGATCACGAATCTTCTCAAAGGTGAATCCATTAGGTCCCACTGAACTGGCAACTGCTGTAACCGTTCCGGACCAACTGTCAGGCAATGATGATAACAGTAGTAAAGCTTGAACTTCATCATCGAACTTAATGCCAACTGACAAAAGTCTGGCTAAGATCGAATTCAATAGTTGATGTGCTCGGTAACTGAACTGCCTTCCTTCATCTTTGTGTTCACCAACTCTCTAATCAGAAAAATTTTGTTTGCTACAGATGGCTTCTCGTACATGTTAGACAAGGCTTCCAAGATGCCTTTCGCTGTCTTCTCCTTAAGAATGTTGAACGCAACATTCTTGGTCAACGAGAGTCGGATAACTGACATAGCTTTCCGATCCAAAACTGCCCACTCTGCATCAGACAATTTTCCTTGCTTGTCACCCAACACTACGTCCAAATCTTTCTGAACCAGCAAATCTTCAATCTGCATCTTCCACCAACTGAAATCTGTACCATCGAACTTCTCAATTCGGAACTTCCCATCTTCTGCCATCTCAAAGGACTAAATGAGATACTCGGTACAACTAATTTCAGATCTTGGTAATTTCGTCAGAAAATTGCACCACAAAAAAAAAACCGCACCTTCGGCAATTCCCTTAACGGCGTCTACAGACAGCGGGCGGCGATTTGGACGATGCTCACGATCTGGACGCTCGCGGCTCGATCTGAGGCTCCTCGACGCGGCGGCCACTGGACGGCAGCGGCGTTCTCTGTCTCGCTACTGCTGCGCGGCTTTCTCCCTCGCTGGGCTACGATCTGCGGCAGATCTCCTTCGATCTGGGCTGCCTGGTTCGCGGCGGCTGCTGCTCGCGAATGGCGGTTCCAGATCCTCGGCGTCTTGCACGGCTGTAGATTGCGAACGGCGGCGGCACACTCCTTCCCGACGCGGCGGCCAACGGAACGGCGCGACGGACAGCACACGGACGACGGCTGTTCGCACCCTGCGCGGTTCTCCTAGCCGGCTGCTGCTTGAGGTTACCCACACGGTAACGGCGGCTCTCCTCCTGCACACAGTTCTTCACACAAGAACCCTAGGTGACAATTTCTCACAGTTTGTGTTACAGTGTTGTTGAAACCTCGCTCTGATACCAATTGTTGGGAATTAAACACACAACACACACAAATAATCTAGAGAAAAGAGAAACGGAACACAAACGGGACACACAAGAATTTAACGTGGTTCAGTTTCCCTACTCCACGACTGTAACAGGAGGATTTTATTTCACTTGTGCTACTGCAGAATTACAAATACAAGGATCATATTTATAGAAAAACCAAATGGTTAACCTAGGGTTTCAGTAATGGGTCGGGCCGGCTCACAAGCCTCCACAAAGCCCAACAAATATATGTAAGTGATGTTTTTTTTAAACAGACTAAAAAGAAAAATAAGATGCGTAAATTTAGCTGCTTTGTTGAAGAAATTCTTCAGTTTCATTTTGTTTCATGTTTAATATAAACAAAAGGGTAATTGGAAATGAGAATTATATGTTATAGAAATTATCTTGATGCTAGTGACGACTTGATACGGACTTGGAATCGCTAACTAGGATGAATAGGCTAATTGTGAATATGATGTCCGAAATAGACCGATTTTAAATAATTCAAAATGGATATCTATGCCTATTTGCCCAAGTCTTGGTCGACAGAGTAATACAGTGTACTGCTTGGAGGTAGAAGGTATCGTGTAATATTAGTTTGTACATTAGTCGAGTTCCGTGCAATCTGGACCAGATACTTAAGTTTTCAGAACACAAATGAAAGTCTAAGTAACTTATTGTTTCTAATGATCTGCTATGGAAAGCTATGTTTCATTCGTCGAGTTATTATTTATGCAAATCTTATTCGTTTTTTCCTTTTTTTGTGGTAGGTATGGCTGAAGTATTGGGAATGTTTACAGTACAACAGACCATAGGAAATGTGTTATGCTGCAAATGCGGAATCTCGATGCAGCCAAATGCTGCAAATATGTGCGCTAAATGCTTGCGATCTGAAGTTGATATAACAGAAGACTTACAGAAACATGTAGTGATTATTCATTGCCCTGAATGTGATGGCTATTTGCAGCCTCCAAGGAGTTGGATCAAAGCACAGCTCGAATCGAAGGAGTTACTCACTTTTTGTATCAAGAAGTTGAAGAATTTGAATAAAGTTAAGTTGGTGAATGCCGAGTTTATTTGGACTGAGCCTCATTCGAAAAGGATCAAAATTAGGCTTAAAGTCCAAAAAGAGGTACTAAATGGAGCGGTTCTTGAACAATCGTACATTGTCGAGTATGTTGTCCAAGACCAAATGTGTGATCCGTGTTCGAAGGTGCAAGTTAATCCTGATCAATGGGTGGCTGCAGTGCAACTTAGACAGCACGTGTCTCACCGAAGAACGTTCTTCTATTTGGAGCAGCTGATTATTAAGCACGACGCTGCTAATCGTGCTATAAAGATTCAACAGTTGGATCAGGGAATTGATTTCTTCTTTGGTCATAGAAGTCATGCTTTGAAGTTTGTGGATTTTGTCAGTAGGATGGTACTTGTTAGGACCCGAAAAGCCAAGCAACTCGCGTCTCATGATCATAAGAGCAATATCGTCAATTATAAGTACACATTCTCTGTAGAAATCAGCCCAGTTTGTCGTGAGGATCTGATATGTCTTCCTCCAAAGGTGGCAGCTAGTTTAGGAAATATCGGTCCTCTAGTGATCTGCACGAAAGTAAGCAACAGTATCTCTCTATTAGATCCGTTCACGTTGAGGCATTGTTTTCTAGATGCTGATCAGTACTGGAGGGCGTCGTTTAAGCCTTTACTATCTAGTAGACAGCTTGTCGAGTATGTGGTTTTAGATGTTGATGTGGTTTCTGAAGAAGTTAATATTGGAGGCTCGAAGTATGTTTTAGCTGATATCCAAGTTGCTCGTGTTTCTGATTTCGGGAAAAATGACACAATATTCTCCGTAAGAACGCATCTAGGCCATCTTCTGGATGCTGGAGACTATGCCCTCGGTTATGATTTATATCGAGCCAATAGTAATGATTTTGAGCTTGAAAAATACAAAGGTCTTGTCCTTCCAGAGGTGATATTGATTAAGAAAAGCTATGAAGAGAAACGTCAAAAGAAACGTGGGAAGCCTCGGTCTTGGAAGCTTAAGTCACTCAATATGGAAATTGATAACTCTGGAAATGGAAAAGATCAAGAACAAAAGATGAACTCGGAGTATGAGCATTTCTTAAGAGATTTAGAGGAGAATCCTGATATGAGGTTCAACATATCATTGTATCGTGATAAAGAATATCAACGATCAGAAACTACTTCTGTTGCTGATGGAGAAGATGTTCCTTCTATTCCTTTGGAGGAGTTACTTGCTGATATTGATCTGAGCGATATTGATGTTGAAGAAGATGCATAAGGGAGTGAACTGAAGACTCGTGAATTGGGACCGGAACTTGTTGTGCAAGTTAGTAGCTTCATAAATTTTATGTCTTGTATTAGTAGAATGAATTTGTTGCACCTGAGCCTAAGGTTCGTAAACAGCCTCTCTACCTCCACGAGGTAGTGGTAAGGTCTGCGTTCTGGGTATGTTGCTTTTGGTGTATTAATAGAACAAATTCTTGTTATTTCAATATATGATGTTTTGATGGCTATTTTTATTTTACGCCATATATTCCTTCCTTTCTGAACTAGTATTTGTGTTTCTAGTGGAGCTTCACTTCCTCTAAATGCTTGTTTTATTTCGAGTTTGCTTCATATGATTTAGCTGTTTTCTGTGATCAAATTATGGTTATTCAGATTTTATAGACCAAAAGGTAATGTTCAATTACCACACTTCGACGGAGTACAAACAAGCTAGCAACGAAGGACACAACCTCCACGCTAAATGATATCGGGGGAGATATGTAACAGGTAACGTTCTATCTACGTTTAGATCTTATTTTTCATAAAATCTGGCTTCGAACTTCCTTTCATACACAAGAATCTCCTTTACAATCAGATACTACTTCATCCTTTGCGTACATTCACACTCTATATTACAGTAATCTTTCTCACTCTACAATTATGAGTCTGCTATTTTTCCTGTTAGCTATTTCCGTTCTGTACACGTATCTATCTACTCAAAGAATGCACAACCAGTTTATAAGGTGGACAAGACGGTGCGCACCAAGTTTTGGTGTGGTAAAGGTAATGTTTCAAGTGTTTCGAACAAGACAGAAGGGTGCTGTTCCCTTTGAAATTTCTTCAATAGCTTGATAATTCGCCCTCTAGTTTCTTCTGTGGCCAAGTTGTTCCCTGCCCATAAAACCTATAGGAAAAAGGAAATAAAGACAAGAAGTTATGAAATGAAGGGAATCTTAGTGCATATATGGAACTGCAAATCAAGATTAAGGGTATAGAAAGGGAAAATTACCTCAGCGAAAATTGCTATGATCTTCGGTATATGAAGTCCTCGAGGGCCAATAGCTCTACCCTCAAACCTGAAAGATCAAGGCACAGCGCAAGCAGTGCATAAGATATGTTGAAGTTTTGAGAATCATTGATTACTAAAATGTTATAGGCTACGGGAATACTTACGTCTCTATCATTGAGCAAAGTATTCCATGACTGATTTTAGCCTCATCCAGATTACACCTTATTGGTAAGTGGCTAAGCCAGAGCCACAGGAACTGAGACAAGAATGTTTATAATATGTTTAGTTGATAAATGACAATTTTATCAAACTATAGTCAAAATAAGTCGTAGATTTGTGACAAGTGTTTGTTCATGAAGTTTTAGGAAGCAGTAGTAAGAGAGCACCTCAGAGGTGTAGAAGTCATCTGAGAGAAACTGGTTTAACTTCCCACAGGTAAAAACAGCAGCCTCATAAGCCATGATGTTATACTGGTATTTTGCATTAGGATGCTCCAATGCAGATTTCAAACAATTGAACATTGCTGCAAACGTTAAAAAGCCAAGTCAGTGCTGCTAGTGGAGAAAATAGATACTTGAGCATATTGTAATGCACAAAGCTACCTTCAGCATGAGGTTTAAGGAAATCTGCTCCGAATTCAGCACAAATACCAAATGCAATTGCTACGATCTGAAAAATTAAGGAATGTCAGCTTTGAAGGATATACGAGATACTTAGTCGGGAAACAAATTGTAAAAGAAGGGGAAAATAGAACCTGTGGAACATCTGGATCCTTGTGATAGTAAACTTTAAACAGGAGAGGTATCCAGTCCTCGTAGTACCTAATTTTTAAAATAGTAATAAAAAATGACGTTCATTTAAGGCAATTGAGCTTATCATGACTAATAAGACAATAAAAATCGCATAAGGGACTTGCTTGAATGCTTCTTCGCGGCACTGCTCAGCAACATCACGGAAAAGGTGCACTACAATTCTTCTTTCTTCTGCTTTTCTATCATCACTCTGTACACAAGTGCGTAGAAAGTGAAAAGGAAATGTGTTAGGCCAAAGAACAATAAAAATTCCCTGTAGAATTAGCAGTTTAATTCAGTTTAGTCACTTTTGATGCTTCAGTAAGAGGTCTCATGAATTGAATTATACGTATAGTACATTATGAAGAGAGAGACACTTACCCACATAAGTGATACATAAGGCAAAAACTTGTCTAAAAGGGGAAAGAATGATGCCTTGAGTTTTTTCACCATAGTTCCAAGGCAAATGCCAATCTGAATTCAAGAAAAAACAGAGAAGAAACTGACGAAGGTAAGTCTAAGATCCTGTTAAGTAATATATATATTAGAGGATCCATTGAGATAAAACACTAACGTTTCTACAGATAGTTAAGTGTTGTTGAGCTTCCTCCTTGAGTAGTTTCTGCTCCCTTGAATCTGTGTGTTCTTTAGCTCTTTTCTCTCTTTTTATTTTGCGGTATGAGCAAGTTAAGAGAACCTTTGATATGCCTTCAACAAAATTTTCAGCTTGCTGTTTACTTAGATCTGAATCCGGTATCTGTTGAGTAAGTACTTGTTAGTGCAAAGACAAATAAGCTATACAGAAGACAAAAGAGTTAATGACCTGAATGATTTCGTTGAATGCCTCCAATAGTCTTGCTTGAACTTGTACCTTTGACTCCTAAAGGGAAAGGAGAACCTCCTTAGGATCGTATCAATATTGATTAAACTTTTGCTGCAACACTAGGTTATTTACCTTCTTTAGCGCGTCAAGCAAAGATAGGATGATAGTGTTAGATAGCTTTTGAACTGGGCACTTGCCACAACCTGTTACAGGAAGCTCTTTCTTCATAGCACAAGAAGCTGAATTTAACAGTAACGGCATTGCTACAAAAGGAATAAATGCAATTCAGAAAACAATCAGATTTGGTTTATAATGCATAAATGAATGATTACAAGAAGACTCCTGCAGAAAATTTACCAGAAATGGCAGTCATTCTCACTTCTTCGCTGAATTCGAAGGTAAGATTCGGAACTAAAGCACTAACAACCTGCATAAACGGTAAGTTAGGTAAAAATCTGCATGCTCCTTCGTAAGCCTTGTAAAAGAGATTAGCTATGACTTTGCAGTTTTCTAGACAGACCTCATTAACCCATAAATGCATCCGCCCCTTTAACTCAGTTGCAAAGCAGCATAGCATATGACAGGCCAAGGTCTTCTCTTCCAGAAGTGCACTTCTTATCCCGATCTTTTTATTCCCAGCGGTGACTTCACTATGGACTCTGCATTTGGGCATGAAGATGAATAAAACCCTGTTTTAGCTTACAGAAGATATTATGTCAGCTGAAGATATCCTCAATAATAAGTTGCTTATTTCACTTTTTTCCTTCAACCAAATTCAGGTTACAAGTTACAACAACAACAATATACCCGGTGTAATCCCAATTGTGGGATCTGAGGAGGGTAGTGTGTGCACAAACCTTATCCCTACCTTTGAAGGTAGAGAGGCTGTTTCCAATAGACTGCATTTCAGGTTAGTAATGGAAATTTCTCTGATATTTAAGTGCAGTGACTAATAACCTCATAAAACATCTGTGAAATCTTAAGTGCCTGGAAAGACCAGATGTTTACCTTTGACTACGAGATGTTGTCTCTAAACAAACAGGCAGATATGCAGAAGTCACTTAACGGATTCACTTTCTCTACTTTCATATGGTATATCATGTAATATATGGTGAAATGAAATTCAAATATACGAAAACTCACAATCATTTATATCTTTACATAGTACTAATACCAACACCATCCATGTAAATTAATTTTCGTACAAGTTGTTATAGGAAGATCCAACCTTTTATCATCAGGATCATCTGTATCTGAACTATTGGAAACACTTAGCTGAGCAGATTTTAGCACAATGGGCATGGCAAGACTTAGATAAGGAAGGAAATCTTCCCCCAAGCATTTACATAGTCTACCATATGCCTGTCATAGAATCAAGTGTAAATTAGCCAAAAACTGAAAAGAAAATGGAAGTTGCACAAAATTCTAAGTTGTATCAACATACCAGTAACGATAATTTCCTCGTTGGATCTTCTATCTCTGTTTGAGTTTCTTGCAGTGAAATGAGTACTGCAGTGACCTAAAATGGGACATCACATGAGATATGTTGATAGTTTCACATTTACATAATGCCTGCTAAGTGCTAATGGAAAGATATAAATTGTATTGACCTTTTCAACATAATCACGGGTTACTTGATTTCCAAAAGCCATTGTAACCCTGGTAATGCATTCCATGGATTTGGCAAGTAGCGTGCGACTTGTATCTTTAGTAGCAGTTTCCAAGGTGACTTTCAGATAAGGCATTATAGAATCATATATGTAAGCCGAATCTTGCTGCAGTATCCCAGGAAAATGAAGTTTAGAGGCTAAAGTTTCAAGAGATTTAAACAAAAGAAGTTCTTTTTGAACCGCTGAAAGCAAAGTACCTGCGATGAAGTAGCTAAAGAGGCTAAAGTTTCAAGAGCTGCTTCTTTCATCATTGTCATTCCTCTCTAGAATATACAGCAAGTCAAAAGCTTATGTCATTTACTCTTATACACATAAGCTTGTGCAGGTAAGGTTTTAAGTCTTAGGACGAATGAGTATGTTGTAGATTGGTAAAGGTGACATTACCTGTAGAAACCCGACTAATTTATTCACCATTTTGTGCAGGTAAGGTTTCAAGTCATCTGCACTGCAATTGTGACTGAACAACCATATCACTGAAGCTGCACGTGTCTATACACGAGAGAGAATATCAGTCGTCAACTATATGTGCTTGCAGTGGACATGTCAAGACTTCAGATGCTCAAAAGCTAACTAATGCAAAGGTCATTAACAGTACCTGCACCCTGGGATTACGAAAATCATCCAATACTTCTAGGAAAGCTGGAAGGAGCTGCCAAAGATATTCGTCTTGATAACGCGGGCTCAGATAGGTTGATAGCTGACCAATTGTACGAATTGTGGCCCAACGTACTCGGGTGTGGCTATCAAACATTAGGTTCACAATAGACTGTCCAAATTTCACCATCTCCGCTAACAGTGCCTGGGAATATCCAAACCAGAAATTATTTCAGTTGCCAGAAGTAATCCTAGAACTTAAGATGTACTACGTACGTAGACCTTACCCCTACCTTACGAGTAAGGTAGAGAGGTTGATTCCCAGTGAGTCCTACCTCTGAGCATCCTTCTGATATCAGTCCAATAGCAGTAACGGCAGCATGACGAATCCTCCAATCTTGATCATCCAAGAACTTGAACAAGCATGCAGGGCAACTAGGTAGAATTGCATCTCCCCCTAATGCAATTGCTAACCTCTCTAAACTCTCCATACCATAACTGCATATACTAAACTCCTCTTCATTTCTATCATCATCACTAATTGCATTTTCCCAACGAGGGTCTTCTTCAATATGCACCAACATCTTGATCAACACATTAAGTAACTTAGTAACTTCTTCTTTTGGTACTTTCTCCATAATCCCACGCCCAATCTCCCTATTCTCGACTACAGTAACAACAAACTCTATAGCAAGTTGCCTTAACTTCTCCCCTAACTTTTCACACTCAGCCAATTTCACCATAGACTCGAACAGAACACCAATATCATTTTCAAAAAACTCGGTCGCTACACCAGCTAAAACAATCAAATCCTCAAGAACACTACACACAAGGTCCTCCTCATTGGAACATGACATTATCAAAGTCATTAGAATACTCCCTAAAAGACCATAAAACTTGCAATAACTGGCGGGGTTTGACAAATGCAAAATCAATTTCACAGAAGCCCTAGCTGCAATAACCCTAGATCGATGATCTCTGGTTACAGTAGGCATAAGATATGTAAACCCCTCAATCAAACCATCAACATGCGATTGAAAAATCTCAGGACATTTCGGTATCAATTCATCCCATAAAAGCAACGCACCCAAATTTCTCTTTGAAACTGAACCCAAATTCTCTAACATATAGTAAAACAAACCATTCCATTTATATTTAGGGAAAAGCAAACTCGCTAGACTCGATGTACAAGAACAACAAGCCTTTAGTGTTTCATAATCGCTTTCACGCCGAACTCTGTTATACAAGTTAACCATCGATTTATTTTGCGTAGTTGATGAAAGTTTGGGCCAAAAGTGTGGCAAAGTATCGCTTAAAAGATTGTAACAGAGAATACCCGTAAGCGATGATGGCTGGCTACGTTGAATTGTTTCGAAAAGTTTCTCAACCAAAGAAGTTGTGTAGTTCTTCTTGGTGTAATCGATGAGATCTTTTGCTGGTTTACGAAGATCATCGTCATCACTGTTGAGGTTGTTTAGTAGTCTGACGAGCGGGTACGATTCAGGTCCGAAGAGAGCTTTTGCTGATTCAGAGTTGATCGCCATTGAAGCAGAGCTTGCCGTTGAAACAGAGATTGCCATTGAAACAGAGCTTTCCGTTGAAACAGAGATTGCCATTGAAACAGAGCTTGTAGAGAAAGAAGAAAGTTAGTTTTTCTTGTTACAAGAGAAACTGTGGATTCTGGCGGGTTTTAAATAGAATTTTAATATTTTCGTCAATAATTAGTTCATGAAATCATAATTCGTCTGTTCTGTTGAAGTTCGATTGATTATTGTCTTGTTTATTTATTAGCTCATTTCATCTCAGCTCAGTAAATCGAAAATTGGATTGATATCTAGCACGAATTGGTCAATGAGAAGTCTTGTGATTTTTTTTTTTTAGAATTTGATAACACTGGAAACACCAGAACTTTGCGCAAATTATTAGTTTTATCCTCGAATTATTGACAGTCATAGAAACACCCTTTTACTTGACTAAATAAACTTAGATACGCCCTTGACATTCTACGATCGACGTAAAAAGTGGTCTCAAACTCTGTAGGAACATGAGACTTCTAATGAAAAATCGAAAGAAGTATTGAAAACGACTCTAAACTTGCCGAGAATTTAGTGGTGTATTTCACTCATGTTACAAGATTGAGAGTGCACATCTAAATTGAATTAGTTAAATAAAAATTTGATCAATTCATTTCTTCCTTAAGATGGTTAGTATAAATGATCATTATGCGATATCTTGCATAGTAGTTGAAAAAATATACAAACTCAAATCAATGAATGGCGAACCTATTCAATCAATATTATTAGGAAAAGGGTCTGATATACCCCTCGTTATAAAAGTGGCTCATATATACCCCTACTTGTAAACAAATGACCCACATATACCCTTTTCCTCTAACGAAATGAAAAAAATAATAATTTTAATCAAAAAATTTATTTTTTTTTCTAAAAAATATAATCCATATGAGTAAATTTAATCCTTGTCAAACATATTTTTTTGACTTTTTTTTTTGTTTTAATGACTAATTTATAATTATTATTTGATAATCAAATTTATTTATGTTTCACTAATATTCTTGTAAAACTTATTATAGATGACCAAATTTTTTCTCGAATACGAAAAAATTATAATACACACAAAAAAATAGTTTAATTTTTTTTCTTTAAACTAAGGAATGAAAGATAAACAAAATAGAATAATGAAACTTAAATAATTATAATAAAAGAAGTCAAAAAATAATTTATGTATGAAAAAATTAAAATATACCTTGAACTTTGATAAAAGAATCATATATCCCCTAAATAATTTTTTTTAAAAAAATTATAAGTACAAATATAAATTTAAAAAAAATTTTTTAATTTCCGTTAAATGAAGGGTATATGTGTGCCATTTCGTAACGGAGGGGTATATGTGAGCCGTTTGTATACGGTAAGGACATATATGAGCCAGTTTTATAACGAGGGGTATATCAGCTCTAAATGACAAAGTTGAGGGGTATATCAGACCCTTTTCCCATATTATTATCAAGGTACATCATACTGAAATATTGTTATCAAATGGATTTAAAAAGTACACTTGAACAATTTTAATTATGTAATTTTTTAATATTTTAAGTATTTAACTGGATAAAAGTTTTTTTAATATGTCACAACACACTATTATTTATATTTTTATAATAATAATGATAATAATATTATTAATAATAATTAATTATTATTATTATTGTGAAAGGTTAATACATATTATATATTATGATTATAGAATACATAAAAAGACGGTTATAAATACAAATATTTATTAGATAGTACTTATTGAAAATGTAAAGTACTAATATTGGCAGATATAATGGTGGGTGAAGCACTCTAAATTTTGAGATAAATGAAATCATAATTATTTTATTTAGTAAAAATAGAGTAAATGAACAAGAAAAAGTTATATATGTATATACACATTTTGAATCAAAATGATAATCTATCTGTGAATTTATGAATTTTAATATTTGTATACCAATATTAAATTTAAATGGTGCACATATCTTAAAAATTTCTTTATCTATAATTAATACTTTTCCACATAATAAACTAAAGTTATATATATATATATAATATATATATATATAATATATATATATTATACTCATTAATGACCAATAAAAAGCTTTGTGTAACCCAGTCATCTAAGATACAACCTTCTATTTTGTATATTTATAGTTTGCATGTTTTCATCGAAATTATTGCATTTTCTTATAGATAAATATTATTATTCTTTACTCAAAAAAAGAAAAGAGAATATTATTACTCAATTCATCAAAGTATTGTGTTTGACAAAAAATATCCTGTCACATTTTTAATCTTTTAAACAAATCTTTTGCAATTTAAAAGCGGATAATACCCAAAAAATTTTTTTAAAAAAATCACCCAAGGAAGTTCAAAATATTAAAAAGACAAATGCCGTCAAAATATACAAGCAGGAGAAGAACAATGACAAGTTTGATTTCATAGTTACTGTTTCAAAGGCTTACGATGATTACTGATTTAAAGTTTGTAACTATATCGAGTTGATGAAAATCGAAAGCAAATAAATTATAAAGGATAAAAATCTTGTAATGGAAAAAAGAAAGCTAAGTGTGAGGAGTTGATGATATGTGTTGCAAAGCAAGTTTGAAGTTCCGACGTGATGATGAATAAATAATGAGTAGAGGGTACATCCCTACGATAAATTGATAATATAAGTGTTTTCTAGAGGGTACATCCCTACGATAAATTGTCATCAATATTTTATCCAAAGAAGAAATGAAATATTTTTTAATCTTAAAACAAAAAAAGATTTGATTTTAAGTGTTTATGATTTTTTTAAGGGAAAAGGTTCTGATATACCCCTCGTTATGAAAGTGACTCATATATGCCCTTATCGTTATACAAATGGCTCACGTATATCCCTACCGTTACAAAATGAGCTCACATATGCCCTTCATTTAACGAAAGTTAAAAAAATTAGTTTTATATTTATTTTTTTTACTTTTAATTTTTTTTTAAAATATTTAGAGGTACATATGATTCCTTTATCAAAGTTCAAGGTATATTTTAATTTTTTTTCATACATAAATTATATTTTGATTTCTTTTATTATAATTATATTATTTGAGTTTCTTATTCTTATTTTATTTTTTTCTTTCATTCCTTAGTTTAAATAAATTTTTTTTAACTATTTCTTGTCTATATTGTAATTTGATCTTTTTATGCGAAGAAAAACATTGGGTCATCTACAATAAGTTTTACAAGAATATTAGTGAAACATAAATAAATTTAATTATCAAAATAATAATTCTAAATTAGTTATTGAAACAAAAAAAAAAGTCAAAAAGAAATATGTTTGACGAGGATTATACTTACTCATATGGGATTATATTTTTTAGAACAAAATAATAAAAAATTATATTAATTTTTTTTTTCCATTTAAGTTAGAGGAAAAGGGTATATGTGAGCCATTTGTTTATAAGTAGGGGTGTATATGAACCACTTTCATAACAAGGGGTATATCAGCTCTGAATGACAAAGTTGAGTGTATATCAGACCCTTTTCCCTTTTTTAAATTAATTCTTCATTTTACTATAGTTGTTTATCACAAAACTCTTTAGAAAAATATGCAATTGTTTCATTGTCTATATTTATAATTTCACTAAGTGATACATACATTTTGTTCATCAGTTGCGAGAGTTTCTCTTTAATTCAAGGCCTTTACATACAGAGGGGTAGCTCGGCTGGTAAAGGCTTGAGGACAAAGTCCTTCAGGTCGCCAGTTTGAGCCCCAGCAGGACCACATGAGGCAATACAAACCGGCCGCGTCTCCAGGGCCCCGTGGAACTAACCATGGTGCACCCGCCTTGAAAAAGCGGGACCCGATGGGTATAGCTAGTCGGGTTCGCAAAGCGACAGCCGAAAACCACGACAAAAAAAGGCCTTTACATACAGAAACTAAATACTATACATCTTATATAATTAGTTGTGTACTTGATAAGTCAATCAAAATATTAAAACACATCTCTTAGAGTTCAATGAAATAACGTACGTCGCTAAATTGGATTAAATAATGTCTTGGAAAGTCCCTTATTCAAAATCATACGCAGTCGATAATATTACTTGATAGACAAAAGACATATTTTGTTATTTGTGTTTCGATCATTATGGTTAAAATTTTATTTTTTGGGACTTTTAATCTAAAATTTAAAAGGATTGTTATTTCTTTAATATTTGATTAATATAGATTCTCCTACTTTGAGGGATAATCTATTGACTTCAACACAACATTTGAACCCCAAACGTTTGATTAAGGTTGAGTCTATTGAATGCACATTATTCCTTTAAGGAAATTATTTCATTCTAGGACCCAAGGTTTAAGGGAATACATCCTCTCAGAACATAATGATTCAATCACCAATGTGTTTTTACAAAAACAATGGTGTCATGAGTAAATCACTCAACAGGAGCAAAGTACACAAATATTTGATTGTGTAGAAGAAGAAGAAGTTTAGAATTTTCGTTGTTTTAAAATGACAGAAAATCACTCTATTTATAGACAACAAAGGGTAGTATGAATAAACACTTATTGTGTATTATCGGAAAGGTCACAACTCTTAGGACAAGCCACAATCTTTCATAAAAATTACAATCTTTCATAAAAGTTGTAATTTTTCATAAAATTTACAACTCTTCATAAAAGTCTCAATTCTTCATAAAAGTCACAACTTTTCATAAAAAGCCACAACTTTTTTTAGAAAATGCAATTTCTTAACCAAATAAATAATAAATGAGCTAATAAAGGTTTAAACTTGTTGAGTTTAATTTGGCTATCGTAAACCCTAATCCTAATTATCCACCCATTTTTGGGATAATCATAGCAAATTGATATCCAACCCTAGCTAGCAACCGAGTCTTTTCGTCTTCAAATCGAAAAAAGACGATACAGTTTAATGGCTAGATGAAGAAATCACAAGCTTCCCTTCAAATTTGCAAAGGTGCGCCTTCAGTTTTGGCATAATTTGTAAATGTTAGATAGAAGAGAGAGAAGAAATTTCAGGTTAATCTTTTTAAAACTCTTGGTCGAAATATGAATGTTCTATAGAAGAATTTTCTGATCACTCTTCCATGTCCTATCGAGGTTTTAACCAAACTAAGCCATTATATAAAGTCATTCACTAAAATAATATGTTTTTCTAAAATTTTACAAAACTAGTATAAACGTATTCCATAGTAACGTTTTAGGATATATTTTATTTTTAAAAAATTAATGGCGTCAGATCGATATACGTTACTCACAGTAACGTTTTACTCCTAAAACGTTACTCACAGTAACGTTTTAGGAGTACAATGTCACTGAAAATAACGTTTTAAAAGTAAAACGTTACTTACAGTGACGTATATCAACCTAATGCTTTTAGATTTTAAAAAATAAAATATACCCTAAAACGTTACTATAAAATACGTTTATACTAGTTTTGTAAAATTTTAGAAAAATGTATTACTTTGATAAATTGTTTTATATAATGAGTTAGTTTGGTTAAAAATTCCTGTCCTATCTAGGCCCAGACAGTTCAGAAGAGGGATAATTTTGAACATCCTTAGCAGGTTATCTGTGCCATCACTTCATCAATACAAATGTGTTTCAAAATTATGGAATACATTGATCTCTGATCCTTACTTTAAGATGACGCATTTCAAGCAGGCCAAGAACAACCGAAATTCCCAAAAAATTCTTATTACCCATCTGTGCCTGAATGAACGTAGATTTAACTACACTGCCTAATGTTGCAAGAAACTCAGTTGTAGTTATCTTAACATGTAGTGCCTCCTTGTATTGGGAAAAAGAGGAAACCGTTGCTGCATTTTACTGCTCTTTCATTGCACACGAGGCAATGGACTTGCGAGTTTATGGCTCTAATGGGACATGTTATCTCTATGACTTCATTATCCCGTTTGGAAAGGACTCTGCTTCGTTCAATTTCACATCTGATGCTAATTTTGTGGATTTTCATATCGGATGGAATGTGAAACCTCAGGTAGTTGAAGTAACTTCTCAGTTACCACAAGAGGGTTATATGATTCAAGAATTTGCTGACCTGGTTAAGGCCATTAAAGTTTCGAGAAGCAAACCTGAGAGCAAATGGCCTCATACTAGCAGAATCACTCAGCTCGTGCTCGATGTTGTGAACAAATCTATGGACACGGGTTTCCAGCCAGTTCATATGTAAATGCTAATGCTCATTTATGATTCTTTAGTTAACTTAAGAAAAAAAAGTATCGAAAAAACAGCACATTATATACCATGTGTAAGAGAGTTTATGTATGGACCTTTAACTTGATCAAGATGATTTGTTGAGCTTGTAAATCATCTAATAGCTTCTTAGTTCCTTATTTTTTTTATCATTGTCTTTTGCTCATATGTTATCTCACAGATCAATGTATATAACTTAAATCCACGTTTATGTACTTCGCAAGTATGCAAATTAAGAACACCGATGTGAGAAAATAATTTGAATTTTATCTATATTGATACTTCAACTCCTGGGATTTGAATAGTAAAGTACCATATATGTATCATTTTAAGGCATCAAACACACTATTTTGAAAAAAGAAAAGAAGATTTTGAGCATAAACTTTCTCATATCTAGATATTGCCATTACATATATAAACTCCAACCATGAATACAACGCTTTAGCAAGAAAGGAGTCTGGTAACAGTGACAACAACAAAAACACTAACACCCTTCTAACTCAGAAACAATTCAATTACACAAAAGACACTCAATTCCCCTTCATTTTTATCTATCACTAATTGCATTTACGCAAGTAGTGTCATATTCAATATGCATCAACATAAGATTGAACAATCAAATCCATAAGAAGACACTTGCACGAATGAATCAATTAACAATGAACTACACAATTTCTATTAACAAAAAAGTCATACATTTGAGATATGCAGTAGGATAGAAACTAGTAATGTCAAATTATGTTTGTCCCTCCTTCAGCTTCGTAAGCTGTTTTTTGAGTTGCTCATGGAAATGTTCAGTTATATCAATTGCCATGTCAAGGGTCCGAAGAGTGTTCTCGGACTTTTGTACCGCTGAATTAACAGATGCTTTGGTTGAATTAGGTGTTGCAGATACATCCCAGAACTTATCATCATCAGCAGTCTAAATAGAAAAAAATCTTTAAATAAAATAGAAAAAGTTTGAACAGGAATGGGTAGTTGATTAAATAATTTAAATCGAGATAGTTGTTACCATCTTGTTCAGGTATAACAAAAAAAATTTAACTGTAGGCTTAACAGCGGTAGGATCCACTTGGGCAGTAGAAATAGAAGCAACATTGTGTCACAAACTTAGAGTATTTGCTAAGACTCCGTGCGGCACTTAACAACTTACTCACGAATCTTTCATGATCTTGTAAGCTCAAGTAATCCTTTAAGACTCGGAACACTAAGAGAATGTAAAGAAAGACTTAGAAAGAACTTTGGAAGAGGTCTTGTATTAAGCTTGGAAGCTTTTCTTACAACTCTTGGTTGGATTGTTGGATGAATGATTTACAAATGAGAGGCCCTCCTATTTATACTACATCTTAAGGGCCTAAGTGTAAAATAAAATTTACTCTACAAGTCCTTCTAATAACTACACTATAGTCCATATTCTAGAGAATTCTACTTTTTTTAGAATATGCTAATCTCTTCCATAAAGATCTAAAGTATTCTAGAGAATTCTAAGGTATTCTCTAGTGTTCTCCATAAAACTAGAAGGTTCTAGAGTTCTCTGCAAACCTCTTCAAGACTCTAGATCCTTCCGCCCCTATTAGGACGTCAAATCAGGTTGGAATTGTGGCGGGACGTCAAACTCTCCCCCCTATTGATGCGACGACCGCATCGCATTGCTGCTATGTCGGTATCCGAGTTTTGTCGTGCGATCATCGATCCAAGCACTCGATCAATCCCTTCTAGCAGCTCCCTCAACTGTTGTCCGATCTCTCTCGACCCGATCTTTTGAACTTCCTCCTTCCTAGGAGGCAAGTGCCTCGGCGGCTTCTCTTACATCACGACAATGTTCCCTCTTGGAACCTTCTTCGTGCACGGTGGCAAGGACTTCTCAGCACCATTGTTTTCTCCCGAACTTGCAATGGTAGCTGCATATATCATCCTCTTTCTCTTGTCGATCCTCTCGAGCTGCATGGCTGTCAGTCAGACCTGTTCATCCGTCTTTGGTGCCTTAACCATGGGAATCGTACATGATCCTCCTTTCTCCAAGACCATAAGTTGTTGGAGGTAAGAATTGATCACCGCGTGACACGCCTGGAAGAACTCCTACCCAAGAATTATACCAAAGAGATCTAAAGGAGCGACAGGGATGTTGGTTTTATCCTGCCATTCGCCTAGCGTGATGCTTACTCAATGTGCGACTCCACTCATTTGAGTCGGTGGTGCATTGACCGTCCTAAGTTGGGCTTTACTTGGACTGTTACGCAGCCCCAACCTTGTCGCTGCCGTCTTCGCCATGATATTGACCTCTGCACCTGTGTCGACCATCGCCCCAGCATGTCTTCCATTGATCATGATGTCGATGTATTGCGCGCCACATGCCTTTGGCTCCGCAGGCCTCGGTTTCTCATGCCTATGCTCTTCATGCCTCGGTTTCTCTTGCCTTGGCTTTGCATGTCTCGGCGGCTTCAATGTTTTTCTGGTGATAGCTCCGCATAGGCTTATCAAGCCCAACTGCTTAGTCTCCTCGACCTGATCTTGCTCATGTGCTTCCTTCGCTTTCCGCTCTCGCAAGATAGCACCAAGGTTATTCAGTTCGAGGCACTTTGCATAGCCATGTGGTCCACCGCATATGTAGCAACCATCTCTCTTGACAACCTGTGTCTTCCTCACCGTGTTTCCATGTTCTCCGGACTTCTTGCCGTTGGACCTATAGGTATCATGCGTCTGAGGCCGTTGCTTCTCGCATTGCCTCTTCGGTTGTGGCCGTTGCTCCTCGCATTCTCCACGATCTCCCCCACCATTATCATGACTACCTCTTTCGTCGTCCCCTCCGGCACTATAAGGCTTCTCCTGCCTGAAGTCTGTCAAAGCTTCGGCCTGTGTGATGGCTTCATCAATCGTCCTGACCCGTCGGCGTTCCAACTCCGTCTCCCCATCCATAAAGTGGAACAACATATCTTCATCCGTGAGATTGGAAATCTGAAGCGTAAGGATGGTGAACTCCTGCACATATGCGTGTATGCTTCAACTCCCTAAACTTGCGCTTTGCCTAATAGATGACGTTGTTGGGGAAGAATGCCCTCTTAAACTCTTCGCGGAATTGCTCCCACGTGTTGATGGTGCACGTCCCCTTCCTGATGTCGGACTTTTTACGCCTCCACTATAGCATGGCCATCTCCAAAAGATATAACACAACACTGTTGATCTTGTTCTCGTCACTTCTCACCGGACTACACTTGAAGTAGTTCTCCAAGTGCCATAAGAAATTATCCACCTTTTGCACGTCGCGGACGCCTTTGAATATAAGTGGCTTGGGAGCCTCGACCCTGGCCTCCCTATCATGGTCAGGTGATGCAGATCCTCCTACCTCTCCGCCTTCCTTGAGCGCTTTCACTTCGGCCTTCAGCGTCTCAATCGTGCCAAACGCTTCCATAAGCCAAAACTCCGTGGAAGTGATGGCCTCCTTCATCTCGAACTCGGCCCACTGGCGTCCCTCCGACTCCTTCCGGATGTTAGCGTTCTCCTCAAGGGTGAAGTCCTCAAGGGTCTTGAACTTGCTGTCAGTCACGTTCATGCGCCGGCCTAAGATCTCAACAGCTTGTCTTGCCACTTCTACCCTTGCGACTCATTCTTCTCCGGCGGTGACGTCTATGGCATATTCGTCTATTTCTTCGTCACTTTCACCGATAGTCGAGGGTGGGTGAGATGTTAGCGCCTCGCTAGGTGTAAGCGCGGGCAGCATTTCCTCGTTACGCTTTTGATGTTTCTTCCCCTTTCTATTCTTCTTTCCACCATCTATGCGAACGTCGGTGGTGCTAGCGTCGTTTACGTCTCTTTCGTTATTCATTCTCTTATAATCAAACCTGCTCTGATACCACTTTGTCACGGACTTAGAGTATTTGCTAAGACTCCATGCGACACTCGACAACTTACTCACGAATCTTTCACGATTTGTAAGCTCAAGTAAGCCTTTAAGACTTGGAACGCTAAGAGAATGTAAAGAAAGACTTAGAAAGAACTTTGGAAGAGGGCTTGTATTAAGCTTGAAAGCTTTGCTTACAACTCTTGGTTGGATTGTTGGATGACTGATTTACAAATGAGAGGCCCTCGTATTTATACTACATCTTAAGGGCCTAAGTGTAAATAAAATTTACTCTACAAGTCCTTCTAATAACTACACTATAGTCCATATTCTAGAGAATTCTACATTTTCTAGAATATGTTGATCTCTTCCAAAAAGATCTAATTAAGGAATTCTCTAGTGTTCTCCACAAAACTAAAAGGTTCTAGAGTTCTCTGCAAACCTCTTCAAGACTCTAGATCCTTCCGCCCCTATTCGGACGTCAAATCAGGTTGGAATTGTGGCGGGACATCACAATTGACATCTGAAGTAGTAAGATTAACAACTGAACTTGTATCAGCCGTCATAGCTGCAGCCATGATTCTGTTTGCATCTAAAAAAAAAATTAACTCTAGGCTTGTTGACACCCAATTTTGACCGACCTTTGACTATTTTTAGGAATACTATTCGATTAAATACGTATTTTTAAATTTTAGAATTTTTAATCGACTTTGCTTGAAAATTATATATTTTAGTATGTTTATTCTATAAAATCATCGTAAATATTATTAAAATATTTTAAAATTATTAATGAATTCCAAATATTTTAAAGTTTAAATGATTTCAATTATATAAAATATTTTAATATATGTAGTATTTTAATTAAATAGTAATTTCTACACTTTCCTTAAATTTTAAAATGTAGCCTATTCTATTCCAATTTTCTTTCAATTCTAGCCACTTGAATTAGAGTTCTATTACAATCATAGCCTCTCTTTCATTCCAATTCTAGCCAAATGTTATTGCAATTTTAGCCACTCTATATCTTTGCCAATCTAATTTCAAGACTTGATCTTTTGATCTCATCCGTCCATCTTAATTAATTCCTAGATCTAATCCTAACCCTCCATCCCTATCTAATCGACGGTTGTGATTAAACTCCCTTTTCTTCTTGATTTCAATACACTAAAAAAATAATCAAAACCCAAAAAACTCACTCTCTTCCCCTCTTTCTAGAGCAGCCGCCGCCTCCACTCTCTCCTCGCCATTCGCTCCGGCGAGAGCACCCACCGGCGACGCCCCTCTCCTCCTCCCTCTCCCGTCGTTCTCCATCTTCTCTCTCTCCCAACAGCCGCCAGCCACTCCCTCTCTCTTCTCCCTCTTTCTCTCCTCTTCTTCTCTCTTCCCCTCTGACCTCTCCTTGGCAGCCGCCCCCCTCTTCCCCTTTTTTTTTCCGACAAAGGCTGCCGGAGGCGGTCGTCTTCCTCATCCCCCGGCGGCTCTCTCCTTCCCCTCTCCTCCCGTCTTCTTCTTCCCCTCTCTCTTCCATGCGCCTTCCTCTTGCTTCCTCTCCTCTGTCTCCCTCGTTCTTTTCTCTTTTATGGCAGGGACGAGGGAAGCAACAGTAGCTCCAGCCGGTGACCGAAGCAGCTCCAGCCGGTGACCCTCCAGCAGCAAGAAACAACAGCAACAGCAAAACTCCGGACAGCAGCTCCGGTCAACTAACTCCATCAAGCGCCTTCGAAGTTTTCTTCCAAGTTTTAAGACGGATCTATGACAAATCCGTCCGGGTCAGTTCGCTTGTTCAATTTGTTTTATCTTCTTAGTGCTATTATGAAATATATAATTATATCATAATGTTGTGAGTTTAGATTTTTGTCAAAATTGCTATCATTTGTTTCTTCATATGTTTGTTATTGATTAATTGATCCTTTAAATGTGCCCCCAAGCTTGTTGAAAAAAAAAACTTTATTTCATTTTGATTTCTACAAAAAATTTTGGTTCCACCACAAGTTAGAAATTGATTTAACTGCCCTTGTATCTTGGTTGTATCTTGGTAAGCTTGATTTAAGAAACTAGTTAAATAATTGGCTGATTATTTAGAGTGGCTTAATTGTGGTTACATTTATTGATTATTGGATTTGTTCAATTAGTTGTTGTAGTAATATAATTGGTTTTGATTCTCCTAGCTTACGATAAGGTTATTACTTCGGTTCTTAGGATGAATGCAAGTTTAATTTAAGGGAAGTGTGTACTTGTTTTAGTTGGTGAGTGATGATTCCCCTTTTCCATTAGAAATTCATTATATCCTTTGTGTTACTTTGTCACGCCAATTTCTTGAGAATTAGTATGTAAATTGTAAGTTTGATACTTGACTTGGGTAATATTCATGTGCTTCCTTCACATATTCTCTTTTTTGCTTGATTTTTTTTTATTTTAATATATATATTCTATGTCTGATTTTTTATTCATTATTATTTTTTTATTTTATTTTTTTTTTTTTCGAAAATATATATATATGTATTTACTCATTTGGAAAATAATTGTTTACCGATTTCATGCTCTCTTATTTAGGAAAAATAGTATCCCCCTTCCCTTACTTGAAGATTCACTCATTCCTTTTTTTTTTTTTATGGTAAAGTAATAATCATAATTTTAAAAAATCAATTTTCGCTCTTCTTATTTAAGGAAAATATATTGCTCTTCCTAATTCTTTCTTGCTTAAGTTTAGTAATTTTTTTTTAATAATCTGATTTGGCTCCTAAAATAAGAATAAGTTTAATTGATTTTCTTATTTTTAAACTTACTAATTTCTTACTTGTTTATATTTGGTAAAATTATATTTGACTCTTATTTATTTAATGAAAATATTTTTACTCTTATATGTTTATAATTGGTAATAGATTTTTAATATAAAATCTGATTTTATCTCTTTCTTATTCAAGGTAAAAGATTATTGGTACTTATTTTATTTTTGGTAATGAAATATTCTTATAATTTCCTGATTTTAGCTCTCCTCTAATTTAAGGAAAATAGTATTATAATTAACTCCTTGATTTATTTTATTTCCATTATTATGCTCCCCCTTATTTGCTATATAAATAGGACTCTCTCCCCTCCTTTCACTCACACATTGACATCTTTGAAAAGAACTCACATTCTCTAACTCATTCTTACTTTCTTACCACAAATGCTACATTATTCTTAAACTTTCTCATTCTCTCATTACTCATACATACAAAACCTTCATCAACACATACACACACTCATTCACTCTCACCATAAACTCTTTCATCACTCTCTCTTCTCTCATTGCCCTCTTGCTACTCTAACAACACATTAATATTTCGATAAATATTAATGTGTTCTTCTTCGCTATCTTTGCTACTTTGTTCGAGTAAAAAGGTGAATCAATTTGTTTTGCTTAACCGTTATTTGATTACTTTGACAGGTTTCAAACTTGAAGTTCAAGTTGAAGATTAACTGAAGAAGGATTTATTTATTTGTTTGAATGTATATATATATCTATATATTTTATTTTTTTGCTATTTTATTTATTCGAATGTTGTAACAATTGTAACCCTAAAGATCATATAATAAAGTTATTTGGGGGTCGTCTAGGGGAGGGGGATTTATATGCTTACTTGTTCATTATAATTTTTTTAGAAATCATGCCTATAGGTTTGTCTTTAACCACCTAGAATTATTGTTTGTAGGTGTTATAATCTAACCAATTTTCAACATGCTCAACGCTTTGTTAATAAGTTAAAAAACGACTAGATTTCACTAATTTTTTGAATGTTAAAATCAAATCCTAATAATTTAGTAGGCTGATTAGGTGTTTTAAAACTGTTATAACTTTTAGCATTTGTCTTGTCATGTAGAAACTATGTCTAAGGTTTAATTTGTTCATAACATTTAAATTTACAAAATTAGGCATATATATGTTACTTTTTTTTTGAACACCTAGAAATCATGTCTATAGGCTTGTAGATAAACTCTTAACATATCCATAAAAGATAATAAAATTCGTTTGTGCATATTTGTGCCCTCCCCCTAAAATTAGTTAATATTATTTGATTAGTAATCCTATTTGTTTTCTTGACAATTTTCGCATTTATGATACAATATGTTGTTTCCTTAAAATAGTGATAATAATTTAAAGTCATTTCATGCATTTAACAAACTACTTGGCTTTTGAATATTGCATATCAAAACCTTTGCATTTAATAAATTTACTATCTTAATGTTTTACTAGTTTTTTTTTTTTTATTTATTTACAAAGTGTTGCAACATAATTTTCTTAAAAGTCATTATTCAATCTTCCTTTGAAATTTTGATTGATTGTGACATTATTTTTGAAATAAATTACAAGTACTATCTCCTAACCTATCGTTAGTGGGAAAGTCAAAGGAACTATGAGGTCTAGTTCCAATTTTTAAACCGACGCATCCTCGGAAGTACCACCTACCCATGAATTTCAAAAAGAATTATGTGCATTTATATGTAAATGTTTATGTGCCTACGTGTGAACTAAATCTTTTAAATCATTTTTCCAAAACATAACTATATTTTAGACCGACCTCAAATCAAAAATTGTTTCTATGGTGGAGGAGCGCGATCAATAATATCGTGGCATCATCCCTATAAAGAAACAAACATTTTTTTTAAAATAAAAATTCATATTCAAAACTTGCTCAATTTTCAAAACCTTACTTTCTCACATATTAATTGTTTAATATTTATAAATTTTGTTTATAACTTAGTCTCATGCTTAAATATAAATAAAAACTTGATTGTTTATTTATTGCCATCACCTAACCTTGCATGCTTAAATTAATAGTATTAATTGTTTTATATTTGTTATCACTTAGTAAGATTAAATAAATTAATAAATTAAACGACCTTGATTGCTACTTGTACCCCACATAGATTGCATGAGATACGGCCGGGACCCACACTTGTGGACCTCGAGGGATGCCTAACACCTTCCCCTCGAGGTAATTTGAACCCTTACCCTAATCTCTGGCCCGTTGACCTTAGTTAGACTTAGTTAGGTTAGATAGGTGCCCTAACGCGCCTTAATTCGTTAGGTGGCGACTCCAAAACTCAAAAATCCCAAAAGAGTTGTTAGGTCGTGCATAAAACCCATTTTCTGCGAAAATGGGGCGCGACAGAATGGCGACTCCGCTGGGGATCTTAGGTTCTTACCATTACGTGTTTCATGCTTATTTATGTGGGGTTTACTTTATATTATTTATTTCATTATTTGCTAGGTGGTCATCATATTTAGTTATCATTTTGTTGTCTTGTTTACTATGTTCTTTTCATGTTCCAACCCTTTTCCTCATTCTTATTTGGTTATTACCATGTTTCACATTCCTCCGTTTTCCTTATTTGTTTATTATATTTAATCTCATACTCTCTTTCCTTATTTGCGTGATTTTTTTTTTACACCTTTATATGTTTAAATTCCTTTTATTTATTTATGCTTATTTATTTACTGTTTTATAAAATGCTTATATGTTATCACTTTCCAATTTAAATGCTAAGTGTTTATTGCTTTGATAACTGGCATTCCTCTCATATTTCCCCAATTGGGACCTTCTTCCTTTTTATTTTGTTCTCGTGATGTTGTGCCTTTGCACCTCTCACAACTACTCCAATTCTATTCAAATACCCATTATAGAGAGTCGGCATATGCGTGGACGTAACGGATAGTTTTACTACCGCGAAACCACGAGCCTCTCGCATAGAATCCCTCTCAAGTCCGCGTCAAGACAACTCTTAGAAATCCTTGTTAGGTCATACATGCTGCAAAAACCCTAGGTGGTTTGACCCTTGGCGTCAATCCATATAATTAGTAGCCACCCTATTGTCTAAAGGGCCCCAACACCCTTTAGACAAATTGCATATTTATGTGTCAATTTGATCATCATATTTTAAATCAAGTCATTATGTCAAAATGGAGTTAAAAGCTTTCTTCGACTCTAAACTTCAAACTGGCAAAGTATAACTTGAATCAATTATGTGTCTTATTCTATTAATTGTTATAATTGTCCCACTTTGAGGGTATTGTGTTATTCGTTTGAAATTATAATTTTGGCTCACTGTATAATAACTGGCTTTTATGTTTGATTTGCTTCTTTGACTAAAGGTTGTCTAGTATTTGGATTTTGGCTCGACTAAGAACCCGCAACATGACAAATATGTTCAACCTTCGAAAAAATCACTCATCTTCTCGTCCAACACAAAGTACCTTTTGGACCATCTCTCCTCATCCTATTCCTACTCACACCCTCTCTCAACAAAGGTCTCCAACACGCCTCAACTTTGATGCTTCACAACATGAGGGAATAGGTGACAAAACAGAGAAGTCTAAGCTAGAAGCACTGCAGCGAAAAATGCATGACTTGGAAAAAAAGGTGAATGGAGGACTAAACTCAATACCTGCTCATGACTTGAGGTATAAAAATTTATGTCTACACCCAGGAGTTGAATTGCCGTCGGGATTTAAAATTCCAAAATTCAACATGTTCGACGGACGTGGGGATCCAATGGCACATCTCAAAGATTTTTGCAGCAGGCTAGTTGGCTTAGAAAACAATGAACCTCTCCTAATGAGGTTATTTATCCAAAGCTTAACAGGAATAGCCTTCACTTGGTACGTCAAACAAGACTTTGAAAAATGGCTCGCATGGGAAGACATGGCTCGAGACTTTGTGGAACAATACAAGTTTAATAAGAAGGTTGACCCCACAATGTTAAATTTGATCAAATTAAAGAAATTAAGTCATGAATCTTTTGAGGAATATGTCATACGATGGAGAATGGAAGCCTCCAAGATACGCCACTTACCGCATGAAGAGGAGTTGGTCCAAACTCTCATCAGATCACTTGAGGGTATATACTACAAAACCCTGTTCTTCGCTGGTATTCAAAGTTTTGACAGTCTAATTCGAATTGAAAAAGAGTTAGAATATGGAATTCAGTCTGGAAGAATTGCTGATACACAAAAATCTTTTCAAGTACTGAAAGACTAATCGAATGAAAGGAACGAAGATGCATCTACCTATATACCTCCAAAACAAAGAAATCAGAATATTGAGCAAATTCATGCTATTCTTGAGCCTTCCAACCCTCAGGTATCTCAACATAAGGTGAGGAAACCTCGTGTCTTCACTCCCTTAAGGGAAACTTTGACCGACATTTTTCAGAGATTATGGGCCAAAGGACTTCTAAGACCAATAAATGGATGGATTCCCAAGCACTCTACTTCAAAATTTGATCTATCCAAAAATTGTGCCTATCATTCAAACATTCAAGGTCATGACACCGAAGAATGTGCAGCATTGAGAAATAAGATTCAGAATATGATTGAAAAAGGAAAAATTATAGTGCAACAAGGACGACAAAACAACAATTGCAATCCTTTTATGGCGAATACATTCATCGTTCAAGGAGATCCTACAAAGATATACGTTAGGCACTTGACAAGGAAGCGTAAATCACATCAGAGAAATTGATATGGACAAGACTCTTATGAACAAAGTTGGCTTTATTGTTCTCAGACCTTATGCCCAAAGCCTTCCTCATTCCTTTCATTTTTCCTTGTAATTCTGAACTACGTTTGACCTGATTTCCCTTTGGATACGTAGGCAACCCTTGATGGGTCCGGTCTCTATCAAATAAATTTTCTTCCTTTCTCATGGTCATTCAAAACACTTCTTTACAAATTCAAATCTAGGCTAATTGACAATTCATGAACATATTTGGCACTTGAATTCGAAATCGAGCCTTAATGTCCAAATACAAGACAATCACTTTCTTTGGAACTTACAATTTTTCTTTGAGTGAAGCAGGATCAATAATTTCCCCACTAATAAACTGGGGCAGAATTTTTGAGGCCTCAAAAATTTTCACAGAGATATTTAACAAAGTGAGTATATATCTTATACTCTAAACTGGGGCAGAAATTTTTGAGAAATCCTCAAAAATTTCATCACAAGGGAATGCAACTCTAAAGGCAAGCACAGGTATGACCATCTCTTGCCTTTTGAATTTACGATTTTTCTCTGGATGCAGGAATAAATTATATATGAACGTACTGTCATATGTAGAAGCTACTATGTAAGTCATACTATCCTCAGATTATTATTATTATTATTATTTTTTTTTTTTGAAGAGACTATTATCAAATTTCTTCTACGATTGAATGAATATATATTTAAGCTCTCCCACCTTATTATAATACGATATTTAGGCTTTTCTTCCTTTCTCATGGTCATTCAACTATTGGTTATAATTTAATTTATTAATATAATTTATGAACAAAACCCACTACCTACTCATTACTAACTAAACCTCACCCAATTAATAATTCAATTATAATATCAAAATCGCTATAAAGACTACTAAAATACGATGAAATTATAGATTCCTAAAAATTACATCCAAAATTATTCGAGTCCGATTCGAAGCCCCAATTAAATTTAGATTGAGTCGCTTATTTAGGAGGAGACTTTCAATAGCATTCTCTTTCAAGATTAAATTAGAAATTTTATAATAAAAGGTAAAGAAGTAATATATCCCGAATTAATTCATGCACTTTCTAAAAATATAATTTTATAAATATTTATGATTTGTTTTATAACTTTTAATATAATATTTTGAAAAAGAGTTACCTATGATGTAACATCACATAATTGAGACCTAAGAATGATTAAGATGAACATAGTCAAACTTTTAAGTTAAAAATTACCGATAAACTTAAAATTTCCGCCGGAGTTTGAGTTCGAAATCTAGACCTAGAGATTTGACTAATTCATATTCATCTTATAATCGGAGTTTGAAACTGAGACCTTGATTTAAAAGATTGACTAATTCATATTCATCATTCGAAAGATGCATTTTCTATCAAAAGATCTTTTTATAGTTAAATTCGAAATCGAGATCTCTGGTTGGTTAAGGAGCCGTCAAGTTTTGTGGCTATACCATTTGCCACCTAATATTTTCTCACCGCTATCTATCTCCACTATAATCAAGATTCATCAGAAAAAACAAAAAACAAAATCAACAATGTCAAATGATGAAACTCCAATTCGTTTTGGCATCATAGGATGTGCAGAAATTGCAAGAAAAATCTCAAGAGCTATTAATTTATCCCCAAATTGTACTCTTTATGCCCTAGCAAGTCGTTCAATTGAAAAAGCTCACAACTTTGCAATCAAGAACAATTTATTTTCTGATTCTTTGAAGATTTATGGAAATTACAGTGAAATTCTTGATGACCCTTTTGTTGATGCTGTGTATATGCCATTACCCACTACTTTTCATCTTCAGTGGGCAATTTTAGCTGCTGAAAAGAAGAAACATTTGTTGTTGGAAAAACCTACTGCTTTGAATGTTGAAGAATTGGATAAGATTCTTGATGCTTGTGACAAAAATGGGGTTCAGTTTATGGATGCTAGTATGTGGTATCATCATCCAAGAACTGGGAAAATGAAGGACATGATTCTTGATTCTAACCTATTTGGACAAGTTAAAGCTGTAAGTTTTAGAGGGTGTTTTTTTTTAATGGCATATCTAAACACCTCAACTTGGTCTCGAACACTCCAACTTGTCCCTATGGATATCTGATGTTGACGTGACACGTAAAGTTGGAGTGTTGAACTGATGTAGTGGAGACGAGTTGAGGTTTTTAGACGTGGACTATCATAGTTGGATTGTTTAGTTACTTGGTCTCAACTAGCAATTAAAACACTCCAACTTGTCCTTACGGTGTCTTGTGGACACCTAACACTGACTTGACTCTTTAAGTTGGAGTGTTCAACTGATACAGTGGAGACGAGTTGAGGTGTCTAACGTGTGGAGTCTCAAAGTTGGAGTCTTTAGTTGCTAGTTTGAATGATCCTATTTTAATTGTAGTATGATGTTCAAATTTACTATTCAGATATATCTCAGTTTTAACTCTGTTATACTTCAGGATAATTTATGTCCATACTATTAGGAATTTGTCCCGTATTTGAGGCATTTGGCATTGCCCTCGAGCTTTGTTCTAGTGGTAAGAGGTCATCTTGTATCGTTAGCAAGTTTTCTCGTATTTGGGTTATTTGGACCCTGAGCTTTGGTGTAATGGTAAGAGCTCAGCTTGTACAGTTAGCAAATTGTCTTGTATTTGGGGCATTTGGACCCCGAGCTTTGGTGTAGTGATAACTAGTAAGAGCTCAGCTTGTACGGTTAGCAAATTGTCTCATATTTAGGGTAGCAAATTGTCTTGTTTTTGGGGAGTGTTTGACCCCCAAGCCATCATCTAAGAGCACACAGCTTGTGATGTGTGATCACACCTTGATACAGACAGAAGCCTAGTGTTTAAGTAGAGAATGGTAGATGGACGGGCCTGTTATCCGTCGTATTTGGATCTATATTCCATTTGACCTAGTTTCTCTGTTATCCATCGTATTTGGATCTATACTCCACTCCTAGTCACTAAGAAGTGCTATTCTGTCCTCCGGGGGACTGAACTCCACCAATAGGTTCTTTCTCTCAGGTAATTACGCCCAAAGGTGAACCTTAGGATTTGTACTAACGGAAAAGTTTGCTAACTGGAAGGCAATAGAATCAGCCGATGCACAGGCAAGGCGAATCACTTAAATAAGCCACCATCTTATTCTAGGATTCACCAATTAAGGGGTCAGTGGCAATTCTGAATATTTTGATTTATGCATTTTCATGTCTAGATTTTGTTCCAAAAATGTTACTGATGATTATCTAACTAATCCATACAAATGCTCTTTTCTTTGGTAAGATCCACAGCTCATCATCATATGCACCAGGCCAGGAATTTCTTGAAAATAACATCAGAGTAAAACCAGATTTAGATGCCCTCGGGGCATTGGGAGATGCAGGCTGGTACTGCATTGGCGCGATATTGTGGGCTATGAACCAAACTTTGCCAACGACTGTGACTGCACTGCCTAATGTTGCAAGAAACTCAGCTGGAGTTATCTTAACATGTAGTGCCTCCTTGTATTGGGAAAAAGAGGAAACCGTTGCTACATTTTACTGCTCTTTCATTGCACACGAGACAATGGACTTGCGAGTTTATGGCTCTAATGGGACATGTTATCTCTATGACTTCATTCTCCCGTTTGGAGAGGACTCTGCTTCGTTCAATTTCACATCTGGTGCTAAGTTTGTGGATCTTCATATCGGATGGAATGTGAAACCTCAGGTAGTTGAAGTAACTTCTCAGTTACCACAAGAGGGTTATATGATTCAAGAATTTGCCAACCTGGTTAAGGCCATTAAAGTTTCGAGAAGCAAACCTGAGAGCAAATGGCCTCATACTAGCAGAATCACTCAGCTCGTGCTCGATGCTGTGAACAAATCTATAGACACCGGTTTCCAGCCAGTTCATATGTAAATGCTAATGCTCATTATTGATTCTTTAGCTAACGTTTAGAAAAAAAAGTATCGAAAAAACAGCTTATTATATACCATGTGTAAGAGAGTTTATGTATGGATCTTTGCCTCGATCAAGATGATTTCTTGAGCTTGTAAATCATCAAATAACTTCTTAGTTCCTTTTCTTTTATCATTGTCTTTTACTTATCTGCTATCTCACAGATCAATGTATATAACTTAAATCCGCGTTTATGTACTTCCCAAGTATGCAAATTTAAGCACACTGAACTGAGAAAATAAGTTGAATTATCTATATAGATACTTCAACTCCTGGGATTTGAATAGTAATGTATCATTTTAAGGCATCAAACACACTATTTTGAAAAAAGAAAAGAAGATTTTGAGCATAAACTTTCTCATCTCTAGATGTTGTCATTACATATATAAACTCCAAGCCATGAATACAAAGCTTTGGCAAGAAAGGAGTCTGGTAACAGTGACAACAACAAAAACACCAACACCCTTCTAACTCAGAAACAATTCAATTACACAAAAAGACTAAAGACCAAAAATAGGACAGAAGAAGTGGAAAAGAATACAAAGATATAATTGAATGAAGGACAGGTAGTATGTATTTTAATTGCTATTGTAAGAAATGCCTTCTCCTATTTACGAGACAAAGGATAGTAGCGTGGTTTTCAAACTTGCTGAATTCACAGATGATTATTACTTGTTCTCCGCTGATTGCCTGGTTGAATGATGGTCGTCAATGTTCTTTGCTGCGTGCTTTCTCTTTCCCCGAGAACTACGTTTTCTTGATCGAGTTTTTGGTGGGCGCTTCTCGGTGTGCTCTTGCATAGTGACCAACTTTTCACCAGAAGGAAGCTCTGGAGGAACATCCGGCCATGGTGTGCGTTTTGCTGGGACAGTCACATCTAGTGGAGGGTCAATGATCCATCTGCATTTCAGATATGAATTAGTTATATTACATTCAGGTGAAAGTCACCGATTTGTGTTTGATCTATAAAATTGAAGCACATGGTGCTGAATACTCAATAAGCACTATCAAAAAGGGCAGTCCGACGCACTAAGCTCCCGCTATGTGCGGAGTTTGGGAAAGGGTAGGATCACAAGGGTCCATTGTGCGCAGCTTTACCCAGCATTTCGGCAAGAGAGTGTTTCCACACCTCATTCATCTTTCTCCAAAATCAATTCTAAGCCAAACTCAACCACCTATTAGACTTAACAGTCTAACTCATACTGACTGAATGGTATTATGGAAATGGAAATCTAAGCAACATAATCAACTCAATGCCAAAAGTCATAAATAGACCCGAAAACATCAGAATCCCATAGGTGTCTACTCCAAGAATAGGCACAACTACATTTATGCCTAAACAACAACACCACATCGTTTATATCTAAACCAGCGAAGCTACATTGTAGTCAAACCAAGTCCAATTTCCTCAACTACCACGTAACTGTCACAGGCAGAGTAGTTCACAACCAAACTATGAATAGATATATACATGTCCAAACAAGATATGTCATCCAGATTGTCATTATGACACCAATTGAAAAAGAATAAAAATTCACTCACCATCCTAAATCAATACTAAATGGAAGGCAGATATATTCATAATGAGAACTAACTCGAGGCCCCACTTCCATTGGGTCACCTTTTACTCCCATCTTCAAATTGATCTCTATCACAGTGAGTAGTAATAACTATCCACTGTATTGCAAAAGAAAAAGGAAAAATCTAACCACAGAATTGCTCTTACAGGATCAACAATTACCAAGAAGAAAAGTTGTATGTTTCCATTAAATTTAATTCTTGCATTTGGAGTAATTGTGCTTCAGAAAGAGTTAACCGGTTGCACTAATTAAGAAAACACCAACTATCATAAGTCACTTCCCTAATTCAATCATTTCCAGAAAAAAACATCTGGAGCCCCATAGCAGCATGAAGACATTCATACTGGCAAGTGGCAAGTGGCAGCCAACACTATAATGTTTGAGCGAATTTTTCTTTTTATTGATTGGTAAAAATGTTTGAGCAGATTTTACCAAGAGAAAACCAACCAAGTGAGCAAACTGAATAACCCTATTGCTATTGAACATTTGGTGGATCAGATCTATCCTTTTTCAAGATATATATATTTTATGATGATGGTGTCTGGGCCAACTATCCATCCTTGTTTTCAATATTCCGGAAACATTTTTCCAAATTTAAGCTTGACATTAGTGATTTATGTGAGAAAAGGAACCGTAGTATGGATAAATTGGGACGCAGGGAGTAGCAAATATGGGCAGGTTAGTGGATGATGAATTACAGATACTGCGAAAAAGTCATACGAATGTTCTTCGCGGAAACTAATTCAACTAAGATGGAATTTCCTTTCCAAATGCTGTCTGTTTTGGGAGATAAATGGAAGCAGAATCAGATTCTGGGAAGACAGACCATCTGAGGACCACGAAGAAAGCTTCCAACAATCTTTATCCTCCCCCCAGCCCCCAGATTGGAGTGGACGTATGAGTATTGAGATATGGCTAATAAATGTATAAATAATATCCAAACATGCATATAATACTAGTATTTTGTTCTATTAAGTATATCTTATACAATTGCAAAGTTTTCTTAATATCTTATATGAACTGAAGTTGCAAATTATAAGTATAACAACAATTACATCTCAATCCCAAACAAGATGGGGTTGGCTACATGAATCTTCACTGCTCATATTTTTTCATTTAGGATCGACCATTTCATAAGTATATTTCATACATTAAAAAGTTCTTTAATAATTTACTTTTTTATGAATGTTTTCCAATACTTCTTCCAAACCAATAAATAGAATCGACCAGTCACATGAGACCCCTCTGACATATAATAACTCAAGAAGAAGAAAGGGAACTCTGGAAAACTTTGGTATCTTATGAAGGTAGGAAGACCAAACATTAAGCATTTACTTCAACCTATAGGAACTGCAGGTCATTATGTCTCTTGAGGACACATGTTGGACTATCCTAGCTTCTTTAAGGAATAAGGACCGGGACGCAAAGGCAACAATACAAAAGTTGGCAAAACTACAGCAAAGGCGACTGGGTGGACGCCTGGACAGGCATAAAAAATTAAAATTTAGGGAAATGAAAGAGAGAGAGAGCAGTCAAAGTATAGTACTTTGTTTTTGCAGGCCCAGGACTTTGACTGTTCGCAATAACAACTCTTCCAGTAGGATACTCATAGATGGATTGACTTTTGTAGACTGACTAGTGGTCCTTTTGTTTTCAGCTTGAACAGTCTTTGTGCACCATCATAAATACAAAGACTCTTGATACCTTATTTATTATTTTGAAACTGGTAAAGTATTATATTGATAACAAAAATCTGGTACTGAGTTGTTACCAGAGAATTACAATGTTTGGACACCTGATCCTTACTTGTCAAAAGACTAGGCAAAGGGATGTACAGGAATATCAAAAATATTATTTGGTACTATTTTTTCATATAAAATTTGTCCTTTTACTATTAGTTCCTAGCTTTAATGAGAACATATATATCATTCTAATGTCATTCTCATTTCTAACATGTTTTAAGAACAGCTGAGAATCATGAAACAACACAATTACGATTATGCTTAGTGATCAAGGAAACAGAAAAGAATGATATAGACATATTAATTGAAAACAACAAATAAGATTCAATGCTATGAACATTCAAAACACAATGTACATGCGGCAGGATAGCACTATTAAACTGACCTGGCAGGGAATTTGCTGTCTGCTCGTGCTTCAACCCGTAGCCACCACAGCATAATTTTGCGCCCACAACTTCCGAGAGGCTCCACCATTGAAAGATCCTTCAGCAAAGATAGAGGGTTCTCAACATCTTCCCTGTCTCCCACTACATCATCCAAATCCTTAACCCATTCAGGCTTATCTTCAGCATCTTTCCAGACTAATCTGGAATTCAACACAAAGCCAGCCCACTCAAGCTTCCTTGGCAGCACAACTGCCCTGTCACCAATATATCTGGCACTCTTCTCCACGTATTGAGACGAATCAAAGGTGTGCCAGCCAACAAAATGATCTGACGAATTACAAGCTGGACCCTGAACTGGCAATTGCAAATTCTTATCTTCCTCTTTCTGAACTGTCGATATCTCCTCCTCCACACCACCTGAATGAGCAAGAATGCCCACCGATAGAGCACCAATCCATTTCACTTTCTGAATCTCATCAAAAAACTCTAAACTATGCATATTACTATCATCAGCAAATACCACTATCCCATCCAACTTCTCTTCTCTCACATATCTGTTCCGTCAAACAAACACAAAGCACACTATCATGTTCAATTTCTAAAATTATTCTTCACCACATACATAAAAACACAATACAAGTACTAAAGTAAATAGCTATTAGAAACAAAAGTTCATTTTTTTAATCAGGTAACAAGCTATTAGAAACAAACTTCTATACCTCAAAGCGCGAAGTCTCATTTTTGCCTCCAACTTATGGCGATCTTCCCACAAAATAGGCATCTTCTCTCGTAATCCAATGTGAACTGTCTTCAAACCCGATTTGGCGATCAGCGAGGCGGTCTCATTAGTTGTGCCTCCAGCTTCCACCACAATCCACACAACATTGTATGGCACATTCATCAAAGAATGCATCACACCTGTAAGATGCAAAGTCTGAAAAGTTCTCACATATGTTGGTGTTACAGCAATTACAGTCCTTGGACTCTTAACACCATACTGTAATCTCTGCTCCCTTTGAACTATCTCCATTATCTTATGTGCCTGCATCACCTCACTCGCATTCGGATGAGGCCAAGGCCTTATTAATATCCCATGCCGTCCTACCACCACCCGGCTACTCGACACCGATGTCCTATTCAGCTGATCTTCCCCACCGGAAAATGACGTCATTTCCGTCTTAACAGCTACATCAGCACCCGGATCATGAAACAAAGAGGTCGCTGAATAAATACTGTTTGGAGTAGTAGCTGAGTTAGTAAACAAAAGAAAGAACACCAAACGCGAAAATCTGAAACCCAGAACCAAACTGATCAAACAGCAAACCCCATGAAGCACAAGCCAGAAAATAGTCGCTGGTGACTTTACAGACCCATCTGACGACGAATCTAACGCCGACGACCCTCTAAAGCTATTGCTCCGACGACCTTGCTGTAAAGCTGCTAACTGCTTCATTTCTCAGTATAATCAGAAGGGTTTCAAGATCTCGAAGTTTTAGACTGAAGCAATGGAAAAAAAGAGTGGGTTTGAAGATTTTTGAAGGAAAAGCGTTAGTTGAGAAAAGTGTTTGGTGAGAAGTTAAAGAGTTTTAATCAAGAAAGAGATGTTACTTTAAGCTTAAGAATCCAAAAGGGTTGCTTACTAACTATGTATTATATTCAAAATTCAACAATTGAAAGAGACGCCATGAACGAACAGTGGAAGAAGCTTCAGAGGAAGACTGAAAAACGGATTCGGGTCACAGGTAGGATCCGAATAAGATGAGATTTTTCAGACAGTAACGAGAAAGAAAGGGGAGAAAATCTAGAGTTGAGGAAGGGGTATTTTAGGAATATTTTTTTATGAGATAATTACTAATAAATTCAAATTAGGAAAGTTAATAAAAGTCGTTTTTATGATGTTTCGGTTATTGCATTTTTTTGTTGTAATTGTTATATATTTTTTATAAAAAATTTTTTTGAGATAAATATTGAAAACACTCCTGAATTCGGTGCAAGCTATAAGTTTTATTTCCGAACTATTGACGGCCTTAAAAATATCATTTTACTTGACTATCTAAATTTAGATATATCTCGATCAGTTACATGATATATCAAGTTGTCTCAAACTCTTGTAGAAATATGGTGCTCTAAACAAAAAATCGAAATAAGTGTTGCAAATATTCCTAAAATTGACGCATTCTTGTTGAAACATTAAAGGTGGTTTTCAGTAAAGTTAATCAAGTAAATTGATGTTTTTAAGGAAGACAATAGTTTGTGACTAACTTATAATTTGTGTCGATTTTAGAGGTATTTTCAATACTTTATTATATTTTTTTCATATTTATTCTGATTTGATATACTTGAATCGAGGGTCTTTCAGAAATAGTCTACTTACTTTTACAAAATAGTTATAAGATCTGTGTACATTCTATCTTTCTCAAATTTAGTCGTAGGATTTCATCAATTATATTATTGTTGATGTTAGTGGTGTTGTAAAGTTATTAAAGATGTTTTGTTTTGTTTTGTTTTATTGCAAAAACTAATAATGGAATTAGTTGGTACTTTTTCCCTCTTAATTAATTAGGTGATTAAGTAAGCAAATAATGATGCAACTAATTATGCTCAATAAAATAAGTTAGTATACTTACTTGTAGGGGTGTTTATGACTGTTTCGTCTAATTTTATATGTTATCAATTTAATTTATTAATTATTAATTTGTAGATATATTAAATTAATAATTTAGCTAATGAAATAATCATTATTAGTTATGATCTTATTAAATTATCGATTTAATCATAAACTAAACAAACAGTTCAAGAACTAAATATACTAAAATGTCTGAAATTGTTAATCAAATAATTCAATATCAATAATATTTTCTTCAATATAATTTATTTATTAAATTGATTATGGACACTAATATTTTACTGCTATGTATTCATAATATTTTAATATGGGTTGACATTTTTTTATATCTCACTATGTATTTTCATTAGTAAGTGTCACTATCAATAATTTTATTTTAAAGTATTACAAAGAAAATTATGTTTAAAGTCCATGAGAAGAGGGGAAAAGGGGGAGGGGTATTTTTGGAAATTCATTTCGAATTAGTATAAAAATTTGGAAAGTTCTTTAAGTTTTTTTTTTTGTTAACCAAACTAATAATAGAACTTATGGTGGGTGATTAAATAAGTAAATAATTATGCTAATAATATTTTTTGTAAAATAAGTGTACTTGCTATTACTATATATTAATGTCTAGATCCATTGACCCTAAGCAAGAAAAATTAACTATTTTTTCCTAAAATTGATCACATACATTCATTTGTTCATTTTGTACATATTAAAAGTTTTATATTTTTTCCTCAAAATATCATAGTGTATAACACATGTTATTAATTCTTTTTCAAGTTTAGAAGTTTGTTTAATGATAGTGAGGTACACATTTAAGAAAGTAGGAGCACCTATCCTATATTATATAAAAAAGGTAGTGTTTGAAAAATATTTATTTAGAAGTTAATTTGATTGCACTCTATTGGTTATCGTGAAACAGCGTTTTACTTAACATAGAGCGAGACATAAGTCTCAGCATTTGGAGTGTTTTCTATGAATTTTTAAATTATTTATTTATAATATATAGTATTATAACATAAAATTATAAAAATACATCAATAGTTTGAAATAATTATAAACGTAATTAAGAAAATTTATAGAAAATAAAACTTTTAACACTATTATACAAATATGAATAATCTGATTTTAAAAAAAATCCCTTTATTAACTTTTTAATGATAAAAGAATCATTATTTCTAAAAATATATAATTATCATATTATTCTGAAAAACAATTGTTTGTCACGATGTGCTTCTTTCCTAGTCATAGTAATAATCTTATGGCTACTTTTGTATCTTATTAGTTATTATATATATACTTTCTCAATTTTTATTATTTCGTATTTGAAAATCACTAGTTGAATATAAAATTTTTATAATAAAAATTAGCATCGGTAAGCTAACTAAGAAAGGTAAAATGCTTTATACCAACATTTTTTTGCTTCACATAATTTAAAATCGAAATTTCTAATTAAGCGATAGTAAAATAACAAATATTTTATCAAGTTCTGATAACACTTTATTTCTTATAGTCACCCGATCTTTTTTTTCTTTCTTTCTTTCTTTGTTTAAATGTGATTTTGAAAATTATTTAATAATTTAGGTAATGAAGTCAATAAGAAAATTATTAATGACATATATTAGAATCAAATTGTTGTGATGTGTTTGGTAATTGTGGCCTGTGGGCACAACAAAATATTGAAGAGGATATTTTATTTCATGTTTGGTTCTTTTTTTTAAAAAATAAAATATAAAATTGAGGTTGTAACTCATGTTTTTTAAAATATAAGATGTGAATATTGTATTTTTAGAAGGCATAAAATAAAAAGAGAAACTAAAATGAATCCATTCTAATATTTTGGATAGTCAATCGTTTTAGTTAGGGGTTTACATTGACCTTTTTGATTTTTTTGATTCGATGAACACACAAAAAAAAATCGAAAATATTTGTCCGAAATAAATATTTTAATTTATTTCTTGAGTTTATATTTACAAAGTGATATTTTGCACAACTCTTATGCATATAGTGAAGCTCACATGAAAGAAAGTACATTAACATTTAGATAGTGTTGGACAACGTCAATATCCTTTCTATGACAAGAGTCACGAGATACTTGATGTTCAGATCGGAGTTATGATCGAATATGATACTTATTTGATAATGTTAATTAACAGATAAAGTAACATTCTTACTATCCGTTTGAATTTTAAAATATAATAATAAGCGTTTAATCCAAACCGTTTGATTTGATCAATTTGCGCTCATTATTCATAATTCATTGGCTTATTGAAATAATTATTGGAGATTCAAATGATGGATATGCAAGCATTACAACTTATATATGTAGTTGTTCTATATCTTTTTTTTTTTTTTGCTCCATGTATCGAAGTCGATAAGATTCAAGATTATGCAGGGTTACTACCTCGCTTACCCTCTATGTATTCATTCTCATAGTAATAAATATGAATCCTCAATACAAATACTCAAGTAATATATAATCATTGATAGATTAATTACAACGGCAACTCTTAGATTATTGAATTACAAAGAAAAATACGGAAACAAGTAACTAATTATATGAATAAGAGTTTAGACTCTAGAAGAAAAGTTAAGAGGAACATATCGTTTCTTCACAATATGCCTGCCCAGTATTTCGTTCGATATAACAAGGGTCCTTTTATATGCGAGATAAGGTGAAATACGTGAAATTAAGTTTGAGATTAAATTTATGACGTATTTGATAATAAAATAAAATAAAATATCGCACATAAAATGTACCCTACCATTTCTTTTACTGTAACGAGCTCTTTCACCACCAATGGCGATTCCCGCCATTTCTCTACCAACTAACTTAACTGTCACAGCCACCATTAAAGCCAATTCAAGCTTCAAAAAGCTTAACAAAACACCCACAAATCCCTTCAATTCATCTCTCAAATCTCTCACCAAATCCGGAAAACTCGACGAAGCTCTTCTTCTGATAGAATCCCAAAAATCTTCTCAACTTGACATCGAGTCTTATTCGTCTCTTCTCCATGCTTGTATTTCGAAGAAATCAGTAGAACATGGTCACAGACTATATATTCACCTTCTTTTGAATTCAAACAAAAGTTTTCTCAACGACCCTTTAATTTTATCTAAGTTAATCACCCTTTTCTCTGTTTGTGATCAGCTAGATGAAGCTCGTCGTGTTTTCGAGCACGCGATTGGAAATGGGAATCGACCCGAATCAGTTTGGGTTGCAATGGCAATTGGGTATTCGAGAAAAAGGTGTTTTAGGGAGGCATTACTGGTTTATTCTCAGATGTTGTTCCGGTCAATTGAACCGGGCAATTTTGCGTTTTCCATGGCTGTGAAAGCTTGTTCGGGGATATCGGATTTGAGGGTTGGTAGGGGTGTTCATGCTCAGATTATTAAAGCTGATAAAGAAGCTGATCAAGTTGTGTACAATGCTCTTTTGGGAATGTATACTGAGTGTGGGTGTTTTCGGGATGTGTTGAAGGTGTTTGAGGAAATGCCTGAGAGAAATGTTGTGAGTTGGAATTCGTTGATCGCGGGTTTTGTTAAGAAAAGACAGGTTTTTGAAGCATTTGAGACTTTTAGGAGAATGCAGAATGAGGATGTGGGATATAGTTGGGTAACTTTTACGACGATTTTAGCTATCTGTTCTCAGGTTACGTACCTTTATTATGGGAGAGAGATACATTCACAAATTGTTAAATCAACTAATGTTCCTGATGTTGTTTTACTAAACTCGCTTTTGGATATGTATGCGAAATGTGGAGTGATGGAGTATTGTAGAAGAGTATTTGAAAGAATGAAGTACAGAGACATAACATCGTGGAATACCGTTATCAATGGGTATGCAATCAATGGATTGATGGGAGAAACAATGAAGTTGTTTAATGAAATGGTCAGTAGTGGAGTTAGGCCGGATGGTGTGACATTTATTGCCTTGTTGTCTGGCTGTAGCCATGCAGGGCTTGCGGATTTAGGCGAGGAATTGTTTGAGAGTATGACTGGAGATTTTGGAATTCGACCTTCCTTGGAGCATTACGCTTGTCTTGTTGATATATTAGGTAGAGCTGGGAAAATTAAAGAGGCACTGCAAGTAGTGGAGAAAATGCCTGTCAAGCCTAGTGGAAGCATTTGGGGCTCACTGCTTAATTCCTGCAGACTTCACGGAAATGTCTCTCTTGCAGAACTTGTAGCGGAGCAGTTATTTGAAATGGAACCTAACAACTGCGGGAATTACGTGATACTGTCAAACATTTATGCAAATGCAGGGATGTGGGAGGGAGTTAAAAAAGTGAGAGAGATGATGGAGAATAAGGGAATAAAAAAGGAGGCGGGATGCAGCTGGATACAAGTTAGAAATAAAGTACACACTTTTATGGCTGGTGGTGGTTTTGAATTTCGTAATTCGGATGAATACAAGGAAGTTTGGGATGAGTTATCAGAAGCTATTGAGAAAATTGGGTATAAACCTGATACGAGAGTTGTCCTTCATGATGTAAGCGAGGAAACAAAAGCAGAGTGGATATGTGGGCATAGTGAACGGCTTGCTACTGTATTTGGTTTGATTCAAACTGGTTCTGGTATTCCAATTAGAGTGACAAAAAATATTCGTATTTGTGCTGATTGTCACTCTTGGATGAAGTTTGTGTCTGAAATAACAAGAAGAAGGATTATAGTGAGAGATACAAACCGATTCCACCATTTCGACCAAGGGAAATGCTCTTGCAATGAATACTGGTGATCCTCATAGTTGTTATTTTGTAAGTACTTCCATCAAGATCTTTTATCTTAACTATGTACTAAATCAGGAAAATATTTGTTCTTTCGAAACACATTCTTGTCATTTCTATGAAAATTGAACGTCTTGTTGAAAAGATGGAGTTCTTTGCTTTTCTTTTTACAAGTTGAAAGAATTTTGTGAACCCGGAATTTGTTGTATTCAAATGAGGCTTTTTCTCAGTTCCAATGAGGAATTCTGACCATCTCATCTAATAGATGTTAAGAGAACGTTTTTGTTTACTTAATTATGTCTTTAATATTCCCCGTCATGTGCACCAACATGTGAAATTCTTCTTGATAATGAGCAGCAGATCTCCGCAAGTTCTAATATTACCTTTAATTGTATGACCATCTCATCTAAAAGATTGAGTTGTAAGAGATGATATACTTATTCGTTTAATTATGTTTTCAACTAATAGATTGCAAATATCTTTAAACTTCTCATAACTTGCGGAGGGCGAATCTTGACCATAACTTCAACTTTATACATTTTTTGTAGCTTCACAATATACTTATTCTTCTAATTATGTTTTCAACAAAATGATTGCATATATCTTTAAACTTCTCATCACTTGCGGAGGGCGAATCTTGACCATAATTCAACTTTATACATTTTTTGTAGCTTCACTCTTCCTATCACACTTAAACTAGTTATAAAAATCATCTATGTTACAACCAAGCAAAACAAACAAACAAAAAGAACGAAAAGGTGAGGAAGAAATTGGATTCTAGAGTGTCGACATAATTTTCATATATACAGTTAACTCTCATGTAGCTAACGGCCAGTGATATCAGTAAAAGTGTTGGTTGCATTAGAAGCTGATGATCCAGTAGTCATGGATGAGTTTGCGATTGTTATCATATCCATGATAACGAAATTAGGCCTGCTAGGAGTTCTTCTATCTGTGCTACGATCACTTAATAGCATGACAACAATTTCAGACGTGCTTGGCCTAAGATTTGGAGGTGATTGTGTACAAATTAAGGCAATCTCTATGATTTTCTTCACTTCTTGCTCGCTGTATTCACTGACATCTAAAGTTTCATCCACCAGTTTTACATGCATGCCAGCTTCGTGAAATTTCCACGCCTATTTTGACAAAGTGACAAGTGCATTTCGAATAGGAAAGCTTTGCCGGAAGAAAGAACTTAGTGATATATGAAAAGAAGATGAAATTTGAAAATGAGAACAGACCTGTTCAAGGAGATATTCAGTTTCTTGCATATGATTGCTCCTCCATCCACTGATTATTTCAAGAACAACAGCACCAAAGCCATGGACGTCAACTTTATCTGTTAGATGCCCATGAATTGCATATTCTGGTGCAGTATATCCCCTGTTTCATTAGATCTCATTGATATGTTTGCTGTTCTCATAATGTTTTTACTGATGTAAGGAAAGAAACTCGAGCAGTTTGACTTACAAGGTACCAGCAAACTTAGTGCTGACTGACTCTGATCCCCAGGTAAAAGTCTTACAAGCCCAAAATCAGCAATTTTTGGCTGGAATTCATGGTCTAGAAGAATGTTACTGGATTTTATATCTCTATGGATGATGCAGACGTGGAACTGCTCGTGCAAGTAGGTAAGACCACGAGCTGTGCCAATGATTATATCATACCGTTGCTTCCAGTTGAGCATCCCTTGTTTGTCACCTGCAAAACCATGAAAGGTAGGATCTGTTTAAATTTTTATTGAGCATAAAGATTTGACTTGACTACCTTCTCAAAAAAAAAAAAAAAGATTTGACTTGATTAGGAGAAAAAATAATTGGTCGTATAGACAAAATCAACCATATAAGTATCTTTCAAGGCTGCCATTTGCCATGTATTCATAAATGAGTACTAGCTCTGCTCCCTTGTCAGAACATCCCAAAAGTCGGATGTCATTGCGATGATGGACGTTGCTGATAAGCCTAACTTCAGTATCAAAATCTGCTTTTGCTCTGCTAGATACCATTGCTAGCTTTTTAACAGCAACTACATGTCCATTTTTCAAAGTGCCTTGTTGAATAACATTTATATCATCCTATGAACTAAATTTGGAGGATAAATGAGTAGGATTCGGTCAACTGTTTCAGCATTACCTACCTTGTATACATCACCAAAACCACCTTCACCGAGTTATTACTTTCATTGAAATCATTTTGTAGCAATTTTTAGATAATTGAATCTGTAGTTCACAGGACCTCTCAGCCCTGTTGCTCCCAGTATATTACCTGAACACGAGCTACGATATCAGTTACTACATAAATTAACATAAGGACAAATGAAAGAAGAAAAGAAAACCCCAAGTTCCATCAAGGCCAATCACAAGGGCCCAAGCAGAGGAACTCAAGGACTTATATAATGCTTGTTCTGAATTGCAGAAAGTGATTCTATTGGTTTTCCAATATAGTTATCGTCTACTTCTTTGAAATTATTTGTGTTTAGCTTCATTTGTTGCTTTTAGTTCTTATCTTTATCTTGTTTCGTACTTTGGATCACATCAAAATGATAAGGTGATCTTCCAAGTTTTACCTCTTTCTGCTGCCTGTGGTTTTCTTGATTGTCTATACAATAGGAACACAGCCAGTACAATCATAAGAAGTCCTACACCTCCAACTACACCCCCAATGATGACTTTCTTCTTGTTTGAGCTTCCTGCATAAAGCACCGCCACCAATTTTAAGTTCATCTTAAAATGAATGAGGGATAATACATAAGCAGACGCTCAAAGAAGCCACAAATTCTTTCTTATTCGTGGCTGCAAAGAAGCCACAAATTCTTTGAGTTCTCATGATAAGATCATTCAAAAGCTCTAGTGCCACAAGGTTCAAAGCATGCGGCCGATGAGCTGTTCGATTTCCGCAGAAGTCCTTATTTGCTGGACTTGTAGCTTCATGGTAGAAATTGTTGCTCTCATACCTTATAAAAAAATGCATCATTAGAGTATTACAAGTGTTTGGATCACCTTCTTACTTTCTAACACAATCAACCATTTTCATGCTCATGAATCTTCTTAATACAATAACATACCTAGTGTAGTCCCACAAAGTGAGACCTGGAAGGGTAGAGTGCATGCAGACCTTACCCTTACCTCAGAGGTAGAGAGGTTGTTTCTGATAGACCCTCGGCTCAAGGAAAAACGAATCAAAGCAATCTAGAAAAAGAAGTAACGGATGTGGAAACATAACAAAGCATGCTGTACAGTAACTACATCAATCAAATCTTCTTTTAATAACTTATTATTCACTGCTACCACTATGGGCTTCGACCTATAACAATTAGAAAATAGGCTGCTTCAGAAAGTGGATGCATATTGCACATAAAAAGGTAAGGAATACTTCTACTTGTCACAGTGTTGAGTTTCAGTGACATTTTTCCTGTGAATCAAAGATTACCAGAGGAATAAAGAGGATTTCATACCAAACAAGATTGTTTAATTGAAATAACGCTTTGAAATACTGAAACTAATAGCTTAGTTCTTACTTGAATTAATGCCAATAATGACTAAAATATTGCTAATATGATTATCCTGATTAAGCTCGAGGCTGCTGCATAGTATTTACTCTTTCTATTTCAATTTGTTTGTCTTATTTTCCTTTTTAGTTCGTCTGAAAAAGAATGCCTCTTTCCTTTTCTTTTTTTTTGACAAGTCTTTGATTTTAACTTTTTACATGACATGTTTAAGACCATAAGATTAAAGGACATGTTGATACATTTTACATATCCTTTAGTTTAATACCACAAGATTCAGAAGTCTTTTTACTTTCTTAAACTCCGTGCCAAGTCAAAATCAAACAAACAAAATGAAACGGAGGGAGTAGTACTTAAAGGTTCAGTATCGATACAGGAGACACAGCTTTTGACATATACTTTCTGCACATGACCATAGCATACACAGACTGTTGTGTGGTGGCGAAACGTTTATCATGTTTAGACAACTGGTTCCTTAAATCACCAAAACTTTCATTAAGCCTTTTGAAGAATCAGGTAAATTTGTTGCATTATATGTACTACAGCCTTCATCTAACAGGTTGGTTTGTGGATCGGAAACAACTGGCTTCTGCATCGATAAACAACAGTTAAACGCCACTGTGAACAACCAGCTCCACCACCAGACGTACTTAGCCATGTCTGAGAATTTGATCCACAGAAATTTTGGTTATAATGCAATTGAAATGACTAAAGGTTTGAAGGGTAGATATTTATTCCATGTGTTTGGCAGGGTCGGAACCAGGTAGAGGCTAGGAGGTTCATCTGACCCCCTTCGACAGAAAATTACCCTGTTTATATATGATTTAGATTATTGTTATGTATAAATAGTATATGTTGAACCCCCCCTTTAACGTCTTCGTGTGTTTACTGTTCATATTTGATCCCCTCGGTGAAGACTTTGGCTCGGCCACTGTGTTCTGGGTAGGTTCAAATATACCTCCGACCAGTTTTCGTCCTTTATATTTGTCAAAAGAGAGCACTTTTGGTTTTCGTCCAAAAATATTAAACTGATTGTGATTATATATTTAACAGGAAAAAGGATCATCTAGCCGGAAGTCTCGACTCGAACTTGGAGCAAGGTATGTGCAAACCTTACCCTACCTCGTAATGTTAGAGAAGTTGTTCCCCATACACCCTCGGCTCAAGTAACACATCTCAAAACAGTTTCAGAAAAGGAATACGGAAATGAAAGCAGTAATAACAACGAACTAAAGCGCAATAATATTTGTTTTGGAGACTTTCTTGGTAAGACTATGAAGATATATTAATCCTATGTAGTTCCATCTTAATAGAGGATTACACAATACTCTCTATATTCCAATTAAGGATGATGAAAAAAGGCACCATTTTATATTAAAGCATAGTTTAAATTTATTTTTTTGCTTTATCCGCGATGACGTTGTCATGACATGTTTAATACCACAAGTTGCAAAAGTCTACTTTTGTAGTACACATCGACGCATAAATTGAAATGGTGAAAATAATTCTCTTGTAAATATATTTTTTTATTTTTTAGGTTGAATCAGAAGTAGATACATGCATAAGTTCAAAATATCATTTCCCAGAAGTAGTGTAACTAATCAAATTGGACAAAAAGGTCGTTTTCTTTGTTTTCTTAGTTGCTCAAAGTGGACCATTTCTCCTTCTATCTGGCTGCTAATGTAGCCATCAACTTTATGTGGTGTGAATCCGAATTACTGTGGTGCTTTCATGCAGACATCGAACATCTGATGGAAAGCCAACTGAATTATTGTATTGAAGTGGCCCTAGTAAGGTTACATCATGTGAAAGCTTCTCTTCTGTTTGTTGTTGGATTGATCACTAGAATCCATGAAATATCGAATGTTGTTTAACCTTTGTGACAGTTAACTGCCCTCTATTCATACGCCTTGGTGGGAAGAGTTATCTGACACCTGTGTTGGTGGAAATTACTTGGTACATAATAATGTGGGGTTAATTCGTTACACACTTAATAAGTGTTCTATTATACATTATTTTCCTTTTATCTTCATTGCTAGTAACATTTATTTTGTTGAAAGGTGGTATAGTTTGCCAATTGGTTGGATGGCATTTTACAATATAAAGAAGAATTGTTGTTAATATGTGTCTAAAGAATCTTAGTGATTCCAACAAACTTTGCAGAAACATGAAGTTATCAAGTTTAATGAAACAGTGAAGAACAAAATAATAGAAGAACTCCACTGAACTCACAGTGTCCCAGTGTCCCCTTAAGGAAATTATACCCCTCTAGTATCCGAGGTTTGATTTGGAATATGACCTCCAAGTGTAAAATAATCTTAATCACCAGAGTACAGATACCAAAAACTCCGGTGTCAGCGAACCACTCAACTGCAGTAAAGTACTCTTAGAATACTAGATTTTGTAGTTGAAAAAGAAGTCCACGAATTCTATATTTAAAATGAGAAGAAATCCCTCAATTTATAAAAAACAAAGGGTGGTGCCAAAAGGTTTTTATTGTGCCTTACCGGAAAGGTCACAAACCTTTGGAAATGTCACAATCTTTCAGAAAGGTCGTCACCTTTCATTAAAGTCACAACTTTCCATAAAAGTCACAACTTTTTCATAAAAGTCGCAACTTTTCATAAAAGTCACAACTTTTCATAAAAGTCGCAACTCTACATTTTCATTCACACCTTTTAAAACCCAACAAGGAATCCTTGTGAAATTGTCTTGAGGTATGGATGGATTTGGAATCCCACCCTAAAAAATGAAACTGTGATCATTTCGGATTAGAAATATGCGGTTATTTTCTTGTCTGATGTGTTTTCAATTTATTTGTCTAGTTTTAACTTGATACAGAGTTTAAGAAGATAAAAGAGACTTTTGAATTTGTCTTAGATTAAAGAGATGTATGAAGTACCAAAATGTCATTTAATCTTATGGTTTATACGTGTCAATCGGAAAATTGAAATTAAAGAGATGCCAAAACAAGGAAAATGAATTATTTTTGTAAAAGACGAAAAAGGAAAGTAAAACAAACCAATTGAAATACACGGAATAATATTTAATGCTACCAAGAGCAATTTCGAAAGAATTATATAAATGTTCTACTCTTTATTGTACTTGCATTTTTTACTATTTATATGAACATGACTATATAAGAATCATTATGGGGCCAACCAACATAATGTCTATACCTCAACTTGTTTGGAACAGAAGCGTAGTTGTTGTTTGTTACAACATACTAGCGGCCGGTGAAATCACTAAAAGTGTTGGTTGCAGTTGAAGCTGATGATCCTGTAGTCATGGATGCGTCGAATGCTTTACTCTTATCCATGCTAATGATAGTAGGCCTGCTTGGAGTTCTTGATTCTGTGCTACGATCGCTTAATAGCATCACAACAACTTCAGACATGCTTGGCCTAAGATTTGCTGGTGACTGTGTGCACATTAACGCGATCTCTATGACTTTCTTCACTTCTTGTTCGTTGTATTCGTTGGGGTCTAATGTCTCGTCCACTAGTTTTACAGGCGTGCCAGTTTCATGAAGCTTCCACGCCTATTTCACCATGCCAAGATTAGATAGGACTCGCGAAAAGGTGATAGTTTAGATGTGTTTTATCATTAACTCAAAGAAAGATTGTATATTTGAAAATGAGAACAGACCTGTTCGAGTAGATATTCAGTGACAGGCTCGATTTGCATATCGTTGCTCCTCCTTCCACTGATTATTTCAAGAACGACAACACCAAAGCTATAGACGTCAACTTTCTCTGTTAGATGTCCATGAATTGCATATTCTGGTGCAGTATATCCCCTGTATCAATTATATTACATTGAGTTCTTCGCGTTTTTTGCATAATGCCTTTACTTATATCAGGAAACTCGTAAAGTTCGACTTACAATGTACCAGCAAACTTAGTGCTAACATGACTTTGATCCTCAGGTAAAAGTCTTACAAGCCCAAAATCAGCTATCTTTGGCTGGAATTCGTCGTCTAGTAGAATGTTGCTGGATTTTATATCTCGATGGATGATGCAGACGTGGAATTGCTCGTGCAAGTATGCAAGGCCACGAGCTGTGCCAAAGATTATATTGAATCTTTGCTTCCAGTTGAGCATCCCTCGTCTGTCGCCTGCAAAACCATGAGAGGTAAAATGACTACTTTTAAGACTTTTCCTTGATTTGACTCGGAGAAAATAGTAAGGCGGATAGACAAAAATATCAACCATATAAGTATCTTTCGAGGCTGCCATTTGCCATGTATTCGTAAACAAGTAGTAGGTCTGATGCTTTGTTTGAACATCCCAAGAGACGGATGAGATTGCGATGATGGACATTACTGATAAGACGAACTTCAGTCTCAAAATCTGCTTTCGCTCTGCTTGACATGATTGCTAGTTTTTTAACAGCTACTACATTTCCGTTTTTCAAAGTTCCCTGTTCAATAACATTAGGGTCAGCAAATGAATAATACATCGAAAATCGAAGATCATCTAGTCCATATGACTAAAATTAGGATCTTCAACTGTTTTCGTGTTACATACCTTGTATACATCACCAAAACCGCCTTCACCAAGTTTATTACTTTCGTTGAAATCTTTGGTAGCAATTTTTAGGTCCTTGAAGCTATAGCTCACCGGGCCTCTCAGCTCAGTTGCTCCCAGTATATTACCTGAATATGAACTACTATATCAGTTAACAACATGAATAAACGGAAGGACGAAACAGAACTAAAGAAGATACAGAAATGATCATCCGAATTTGACCTCTCTCAGCTGTCTTTGGCTTTCTTGATAGTCGATACCATAGGAAAACAGCCAATACAATCAAAAGAAGTCCTACACCTCCAACGACACCTCCAATAATGGCGGCTTTCTTCTTGGTTGAACTTCCTGCATAAGCAACACCACCAATCATAAACTTGTCCTAAAACGAGCTAATACTAGTAAGAGTTGAGAAAAAGAGAGGTTCATTTCCTACCTCCTCCGCCAAGAAATGGTGTGATATCAGTTGTCGTGTTATCAGCAAAAAAAGCTCTATCCGAGTACCTCATAAAACACGCTGCATCAACAGCCCTTCCTTCTGCATATTTAGGTAAACAGCCTTCTATGTTCTTATATGCAACTGTCAAACAATCTCGACAACCACTTTCTGTTATGCTTTCAGCACACTGTGCTACTCCGTAGACAGTAACACCGGATGCTTCCCTCTTTGTGGCTGCGAAGAAGTCACTAATTCTTGGAGTTGCTGTACTAAGATCATTCAAGAGTTGTAGTGCCACGGGGCTTAAAGCATTCGGTTGAGAAGATGTTCTGTTCCCACAGATCTCAGCATTTCCTGGTTGTGTAGTATCTTGGTAGAAGTTGTTGCTCTCGTACCTTTTAAAAGAGGCATCGATAGAGCAATGAGTTAATGATTTAGAAGGTATTCCACATCTATGTTGCTCGGATCCTCCGAAAATGAGTTTAACTTTTGAATGATCCAACACACACTGGACAACATTTTTCAAGGATCCGAGCAACATAGGTTTATGGTGAAGTTCTACTTTTCGTAGTGTTGAGTTTTCACGATCTTCTTTCAATCGAAGATTGCCACAACCAGATACACATGATCTCACATCAAACAAGATGGTTTACAATTACAATTCATGATTCTTCAAAGAAATGAAACTTTAAGCAAGACTCAACAACTCTGATGTGAAAATACTAAGAGCAATTGCATAAAGATTTCTGAATAAGATTTTGAACCAAACTTAAGGGAACCAAAAATAGTCGCGTATTTACTGTCCTTAAGGAACTTATTCCCCTGCTACGTTGTTTCTTGATATATGGAAGAAGTAATTCCTTCATAGGAAATTCGAGTTCAACAAAAACTTAAATCACCACACAACATGAGTATTTCAAAGAGTTAACCTTAGAAGAACAACACCACTAACTCTTATCAATTTACGTTGTTCAGACTTTTTAAAAACATCAACTATTCAAAAGTAGTGCATAATCCGGCAAAAGCATAACATAATTGAGTCTATATTACTAGAAGAAACTTATATAGTCGACTCAAACTTGTTTTCAGGTGAATTTGAACTCACCTGAGGAAGCAACCATCATAAGTAACACGAGCGCCATTCGCACCAGAGCAAGTTCTGATGAGAGAAACAGCAGAATCATAACAGGAAACACAATCAGCTCTTGACAAATACTTTCTGCATTCAATCATAGCATAAACAGCCTGTTGTGTCGTGGCGAATCGCTTGTCTTGATTAGACAATTGATTCCTTAGATCAACAAAACTAGCATTAAGCCTTCTGAAGAAATCAGGTAAATTTGTTGCATTGTATTGACTGCATCCTTTGCCTAATAAGTTTGTTTGTGGCTGCGAAAAAACCGGATTCTGCATTAATACAGAACCGATAATCACTACCATCAATCGCCACCACCAGACATAGCTAGCCATGTCTTAGAGTTATTTGATACAAATGAATTGAAATAAGATTAGGTGTTTGAAGATGAAAGCTTAGTTTTTATATATACACAACAGAAATAGTCAACAAAATGTACACCCTCCGTATCAATTTACGTGACACAATAGAAATTTCTCAAATTCAAATTTTTAAAATTTCAGACATAGAAACTTTAAATTGCTATATTTGAAAATTATATAAAAATTACTATAGATTCAAAATTTTAATTGTATCACGTAAATTGCGATATTTGAAAATTATATAAAAATTATTATAAACTCAAAATTTTAATTGTGTCACGTAAATTGAGAGAGTAGGAGTATCATGACAAACATGGATGTATGGTCAATGTTTTGATAATCTGTTGGAAATGAGCTAGAAGATTAGACTAGAATATTTTCTGTATTATTCTTATGGATTTGATAAAAAAAAGTGTTTTTAGCAAGAATGGTCCCTGAAATTTGAGGGGGGTCTATTTTAGTCTCTATTGTTATATACTGAGCATATATGGTTCTTTAAGTTTGCAAATGTTAAGCACTTTTAGTCCATCTAATAGAACATCTAGGTGAGATAGAAAATTTTTTTCCCCACAAATTTTAGCACGAATGGTGGAAAAATCGAAAAATTCAAAGAAGAGTATTACTATTAAAAAGATCAATTAATAATCAAAACAAATCGTGATTAGGGAAATAAAATGTGAAAGTAGACTTTATTTGTAGGCATTATGTATAAACACGTGACAACTGTTTCGTTAGTTGAATCAAAAGTGCTCAATAATTGTAATGATAACCTCTCGTTGCTTCAAACTTCGACCACGATTACTAAAATAGGAAAAATATAGACTTACCACAAACTTAAGGGACCATTGATGGAATGATAACAACTCACTGCTTTAAACTTTGGACCACAAGTAGTATTGATATAATAATAGGACAAATATAAACTTATCCCAAACTTAAGGGACCATTGATGCAATAATGACCACTCATTGCCTCAAACTTCTTTTTTTTTTTTTTTTAAATAAAAATAATACTATATATTATAATGATAGATATATCTGTTGGCTTGTTTTTTTGGAGGCTTCCTAATCCTATGGATGCTTTTGGCAATTTACAAAAGAATTGATATGAAATTGAAAGAAAAAACTGCAGATTATTAAATTAAAAAAAAAATAAAACAAAAGCCAACTTATATTCTGTAAATGGAAAATTAGCTTCCCATATTTGACTAGGCTCAAGATTTAATAAATTAAAAAATTCTATTAACTTTTGTTTGTCAAAATTAGTAAAGTAGTCATAATTTTTTACTTAATTTGTAAAAAATATCTACACTATAAAATATTTAGTTAAAATGTTAAAATGTCAATATTTTAAAAATAATTTGTAAATATTATTATTTGTCTTTCCTTTTATTTCTCAAGACAATCCAACATTAAATATATTCACTATCCATTTAGATTTCTTCTAGACTTTAATACCATTAAATTTTTTTCCATCTTTAAGATTTTCAAAAAAAAAAGTTTTCTTTTACCATTTTCATCATTATTTGTCTTTCATTGTTGAAGAAAAACTAATTATTCAAGTTCATATCAATTTGTTCAGATCTATCGATTAATTCAAGAAATCTCTCAATACATAAAGGTATTTTTGTAACCATCTTTTATTTTGCGAGATTTCATAAGATTTTGTTTTCGAAATAAAAAATTATGTTGAATTTTAGATCATATGTATTACAATTTTTTCATCATTTTTCGATTTTTATATGAGTTTGTTAACATTCTTATCAAATATTTATGCATTTCGGAATTTTAATATTTGAAAAACTATTTTTATAATTTTATTTTCATATTTTAGATTTAGTAGATTGTACTTTGTAGTAAGCCACATAATCATTCATACATAATATATTGTTTGATTTTTTTTGTATATTCATATATAATAATTTCGAATTTTCTTTATAGGGTTATTAATTCACTAATAAACCCAGATTTTAAGGAAAAAAGTTATATTTTATAAAGTTCGAAAATAACTACTATAAAAATGTGTTGAAATGCTAATTTTGAACATTTTTTATCATCGTTTATAATTTTGATATATCATTAAAATTACACTTAATAGCATTAATAATAAATAAACATCTAACCAGATTATTGTATTGCTTCTGTAAATGAGCAATCGATGATAATAATAATAATAAAAAAATGTTATAGAAGAGGATTCTTATACCGAATTTGACTCTAATGAATTTTTGGAGTCCAATATTTTATATTTTATTTAGCGTGGAGTTAAAAATTTAATGAAGAGTGTGTAAATTTTTTTATCAGTTGGGTTAAGAGCTTACGAAATTAAATATACACTTATATTAATTAACATTTAACGTATATACACCATATAATTCGATAAAGAATATGAACTTGAACACCCTTTGTCTAAGATGGCTCCGCTCTTGCTAATAACGTAAGTAATTTTATTGGCATAATACATAAATATGTCATTTAACTTGATTTTGAATTACGTATTTTAACTTTGGGTGTGCACAAGTAGACACTTAAACTTGTATAAAGTTGAACAAATAGACACACATGTCCTATATGTCATTTTTTGTCTTACATGGTGTCCTATGTGTATTTTATCATATAGTACTCATGTATTTATTTATTTAAAAGTTTGATAGTTGTAAGACCTGTTTAGTCGTTTTGAGCAGCAGATTGAAATTCGGGAAAAACTGGCTGGGACGACGGAAGTAGTGACGGACCGTCGTAGCCACGACGGCCCGTCATGGATGTTTCGTCCCATGACACTTAGAATTCTGAAATTGGGTACTAAAATCGACTCTCTGTAAATCGTGACGGACCTGCAGGACGTTCCGTCACATCCACGACGAACCGTCGTGAGTTTCCGTTGCAAAACACTTCAACGTTTGAGAATTTGGTTCGAGAAACGAGTTTCTGACCGCCATGACGGACGTGCAGGACGGACCGTCACAGGCGTGACGGACCGTCACATCGTCCGTGGCGAGGATGGGAACCTGGGCAGGCACGACGACCTGTGCGACGGACCGTCACACCCACGACGGCCCGTCACAGGCTGCACAATCCCAGGCAGTTTGGGATTTCTCCACACGTTTTAAGGGTCGTTTTTGACTATTCTTTCCTTAATTATAAAGATTGAGGGGTAACATTAATAAATCTAATTACTTAGGGGTTAAAAGGGGTAACCTTAAGTAAATTAAAGGGGTTTATTGTCCTTTTTCACACTTAATTATATGCTTAATTAGGGTAAAAGAAGAGGGTTTGAACATAAGAAAACAAAAGAGAAAGAACAGAAAGAGAAGAGAGAAATCGATCGAGAGGAAGAAGTAACAAAGTTTGGGAGATTTCTTGTTGATTCCAATTCTTCGGTGGAGGTAGGTTATGGTTTTATATTACGATATTCGTAGTGAACTCTTGATAGTGAATAATATGTTTGATGATATTGTAAACCTGTCTATAATGCTTATTGTATGCTTGTATGAATATGATTATGTGATGTTGATAAAACAAGCATGATGAAAACCATTGAATCCCAAATCTTGAAAGAAACTTTAATCAATGATTTAATGATGATGCCTTGGTATAAAAGAAGGCTTGATGAATTAAAGTGATTGGGATTGATGATGCCTTGGTTAGAGAAGGCTTGATGAACTGATATAATGAGACTAGTGGATCGGAGTGTCACGTTCCGACACATAGAATTAGTGGATCGGAGTGTCACGTTCCGACACATAGTATTAGTGGGACGGGTGTCACGAACCGACACGTAGATATAGGGGATCGAGTGTCACGTACCGACACATATAGGGGATCGGAGTGTCACGTACCGACACATATAGGGGATCGGAGTGTCACGTTCCGACACATATAGGGGATCGGAGTGTCACGTTCCGACACATATAGGGGATCGGAGTGTCACGTTCCGACACATAGTGGTAGGGGATCGGAGTGTCACGTACCGACACAAGAGGAAGAAAGATAATGAATCTCGAAAGATGATAATATACTCAACATAATAAACTTAATTCCCAAATGAGTATGGTAATGAGGCTTGAGCCCTCATGAATGAACTTGATGGCATTTATTGACGATTATGAATACTTGTTGTTGCTACATGTTGAGTTTATAGTTGATTTAATATTACTTGATATATATTATCTTCTATTTTGAGTTAGCCGATGATATTACTCAGTACGTGTGGTTGTACTGACCCCCTACTTTTATGTTTCCCTTTGTTATTTGTGTTATGCAGCAAACGTTCGTCAACTTCGACTCAGCAGTAGATCAAGCCAGTCTTCACTTCATCGGAAATTCAGGGTGAGCTAATGCGTCTAGCTTGGACTGGGTCTCCTTCTTCAAGTCTTGATGCCTTGAACTTCCGGCATGGACTAGCTTTTATCTTGTTTTTAGCTTTTTAGACATTCTTAGTTTAGTAATTTGAGATAGATGTTCTTGTGATGATGACTTCCAGATTTTGGGAATATTAATAATAGTTTTGAGTTGTTTTATTAATGAGTTTTTAAGTCTTCCGCATTATTTTCTGTTGAAATATCTTGAAATGTTAAGGTTAGATGGGTTGGTTCGCTCACATCGGAGGTAAATGTGGGTGCCAGTCGCGTCCCGATTTGGGTCGTGACAGACTTGGTATCAGAGCATTAGGTTCATTGGTCTCATCACACAAGAACAGGTCTCGTAGAGTCTTAAAGAACGGTAGGGGGACGCCTTTACTTTTCTTTGAGAGGCTATAAGACTTTAGGAAAATCCATTCTTTCATTCTTTCTTTCGTGCTACTACTTGAGTCCAATTGGTATCTATGGATACAATTGTATCTGACCATCTTCACTCTATTTCGCAGATGGTTAGAACTAGAGCAACGACCGCACCAGCAGCGACAACGGAAAGACATGAAAATACTGAGCCTGAGCCAGCCACTGGGGCTGTGGCTCGAGGAGGAACAGCGGCAAGAGGCCGTGGGAGAGGTCGTGGGAGGACGTCCTCTAGAGGGAGAGGACAGCCCCTAGCCCATCTGATAATAGGGCATGACTCCTCCACTGACCGAGGAGGTGATAAGAGAGGGGAGGAAGGGGAGAATGAACAAGGGCAGAATGAGGAAATGCCACCCCAACCTACCCCAGAGATGATCAACCAAGTACTTGCTTATCTTAGCGGGTTGTCTGATCAGGTCAAGCACCTCCAGTGGTTTCTGCACCAACACCTCCGGTTTCAGAAATACGACATGCGGCTACTATGGCTCCCTGCATGGATGCAACATTGGGAATAGGCACCTTTCCACGTCTGACTACTGGCCTATTATGACAAACGATCAACATGAACTTTTTAGTAAGTTCTTGAAACTGAAACCTCCAGTCTTCAAGGGTGCAGAATCTGAAGATGCTTATGATTTTCTGGTTGATTGCCATGAACTACTACACAAGATGGGGATAGTAGAGAGGTTTGGTGTCGAGTTCGTGAGCTATCAGTTCCAAGGGAACGCCAAAATGTGGTGGCGTTCACATGTTGAGTGTCAACCAACGGAGGCACCACCTATGACTTGGGAATCATTCTCTAGTTTGTTCATGGAAAAGTATATCCCCCCGCACTTGAGAGATAGGAAGAGGGATGAGTTCTTGAGTCTTGAACAGGGAAGGATGACAGTAAACGCGTATGAGGCTAAATTTCGCGCACTATCCAGATATGCCACCCAACTTTGTTTCAGTCCACAAGAACGGATCCGCCGTTTTGTGAAGGGGTTGAGGTCAGAATTGCGGATTTCAGCCTTACAGATAGCGGCAACGGCAACATCCTTCCAAGAGTGGTAGACTTTGTGATTGAGGTGGAAGGAGTGAAACCAGATGACTTCACCACGACATCGACATCAAAGAGGTTTAGTAGGGGAGGTGAGTATATGGTTCTTATTCTAGAGGACAGAACTCCGGAGGTCACTCAAATCGACCAATACAGTCTTCACTACAGACTGTAGTTGGGGTCCCACCCAGAACAGTCAACACTACTCCGAAGAGAACCCATGTCTGACTCCAGAGAGTGCTATGGATGTGGGGAGATTGGACATATTAGGAGGAATTGTCCAAAACAGAGTACAGAGCCCCAATGGCTAGAGGAAGAGGTGGAAATGGTAGAGGTCGTTATTCTGGAGGGCGTGGTGGCCGAGGTAATGGTGGTCACCAAAACGGCAGAGGTGAGGGTCAAAACGGAGCCACTACTACACACATTGTAGGGGCAACGGACAAACAAATAATGGGGCTCATTGCTACGCTTTCCCTGGGAGATCTGAAGCGGAGGCGTCTGATGCTGTTATCACAGGTAATCTCTTGGTTTGTGATTGCATGGCATCTGTATTATTTGACCCTGGCTCCACGTTTTCATATGTATCTTCCTCATTTGCTAATGGCCTAAATTTACATTGTGAATTACTTGACATACCTATTCGTGTTTTCTACTCCCGGTGGGTGAGTCTGTGATAGTCGAAAAAGTGTATAGGTCTTGTTTGGTAAATTTTGTGGGGAGCAACACTTATGTAGATTTGGTTTATTTTAGAAATGGGTGACTTTGATGTAATTCTGGGTATGACTTGGCTTTCTCCAAACTTTTGCGATTTTGGATTGTAATGCTAAAACAGTGACGTTAGCCAAGCCTGGGGCAGATCAGTTAGTATGGAGGGTGACTACACTCCCAATCCGGTGCGTATCATCTCCTTTATTCGTCTCAGAAGATGGTTAGTAAGGGTTGTCTAGCTTTCTTGGCACATCTTAAGGATGACACTACTCAAGTACCATCGGTGAGTCAGTTTCGGTAGTCTGTGAGTTTTTGGATGTGTTCCCTGCAGATCTTCCCGGTATGCCACCAGATTAGGGATATAGACTTCTGCATTGATTTGGAACCCGGTACTCGCCCCTTTCTATACCCCGTATAGAATGGCTCCCGCGGAGTTAAGAGAATTAAAGGCTCAACTTCAAGAGTTGTTGAGAAAGAAGAAGCTCTATGCGAATTCTCCAAGTGTGAGTTTTGTTAGATTCAGTGTCCTTCTTGGGACACTTGGTTTCTAAGGATGGAGTGATGGTGGATCCATCCAGATCGAGACAGTGAAGAATTGGGTAAACCTACAAACGTGTCAGAAATAATTAGTTTTGTGGGTTTAGCTAGCTACTCCACCCGCCGATTCGTCAAGGGATTCTCTTCTATTGCTTCCCAATTGACGAACTTGACTAAGCAAAACGTTCCATTTGTATGGTCGGATGAGTGTGAGGAGAGCTTTCAGAAGCTTAAGACTTTGTTGACTACCGCCCTATCCTTACCATTGCCGGTAGAGGGCAAAAATTCATTGTTTATTGTGATGCAACTCCTATTCTGGGTTGGGTGCATTGCTAATGCAAGAGAAGAATGTGATTGCTTATGCTTCGAGGCAATTAAAGGTGCATGAACGTAACTATCCAACCCATGACTTGGAGTTGGCCGCGGTAGTATTTGCACTAAAGCAATGGAGACACTACTTGTATGGGGTTAAGTGTGAAGTCTACACGGACCATCGTAGCCTACAGTATGTATTCACTCAGAAAGACTTGAACTTGAGACAGAGAGAATGGATGGAACTACTAAAGGACTACGACATCACTATCTTGTATCATCCGGGGAAGGCGAATGTTGTGGCAGATGCCTTGAGTAGAAAGGCCGGAAGCATGGGAAGTCTAGCTCATTTGCAAGCTTCTAGACGCCCATTGGCTAGAGAAGTGCAGTTTTTGGCTAATGACCTTATGAGGTTAGAAATAAATGAGAAAGGAGGATTGTTAGCTTGTGTAGAGGCAAAATCTCTTTTTCTCTCGATCAGATTAAGGGGAAACAGTTTGATGATGAGAAACTAAGGCGAATTCGAGATAAAGTGTTGCAAGGAGAGGCTAAGGAAGCAATAATCGATGGGGAAGGTGTTTTGAGGATCAAGGGAAGAGTATGTGTACCCCGCATCGATGATTTGATCACCACTATTCTGACAGAGGCCTATAGTTTCCGGATATTCTATACATCCTGGTGCAACCAAGATGTATCGCGACCTAAAGCAACCTTCTGGTGGAGTAGAATGAAGCGAGATATTGTTGAGTTTGTTGCCAAGTGTCCAAATTGTCAACAAGTAAGTATGAACACCAGAGGCCCGGAGGAACACTTCAGAGAATGCCCATTCCTGAATGGAAGTGGGAGAGAATCGCAATGGACTTTGTGGTTGGTCTTCCAAAGACATTGGGTAAGTATGACTCTATTTGGGTGATTGTTGATAGGTTAACTAAGTCTGCTCACTTCATTCCGGTCAAGGTGACCTACAATGCAGAGAAGTTAGCCAAAATCTACATCTCAGAGATCGTTCGGTTGCATGGAGTTCCACTCTCAATCATATCAGATAGAGGTACGCAGTTTACTTCTAAGTTTTGGAGGACACTACATGCTGAATTAGGTACTAGATTGGACCTTAGCACTGCATTTCATCCTCAGACTGATGGTCAGTCTGAGCGAACGATTCAAGTTTTGGAGGATATGCTTCGCGCATGTGTGATAGAGTTTGGTGGCCATTGGGATAGTTTCTTACCTTTGGCAGAGTTTTCATACAATAATAGTTATCACTCTAGTATCGACATGGCCCCATTTGAAGCATTGTATGGGAGGAGGTGTAGTCTCCCATTGGTTTGTTTGATGCCTTCGAGGTTAGACCTTGGGGACTGATCTGTTGAGAGATTCTATGGAGAAGGTGAAAGCTATTCAAGAAAAGCTTTTAGCGGCTCAAAGTAGACAAAAGGAGTATGCAGACCGAAAGGTTAGAGACTTGGAGTTCATGGAAGGTGAACAAGTCTTGTTGAAGGTTTCGCCCATGAAAGGGGTGATGCGGTTTGGTAAAAGAGTAAGCTAAGTCCAAGGTATATTGGACCATTTGAAGTGCTTAAGAGAATAGGGGAGGTGGCTTATGAATTAGCCTTGCCCCCAGGGCTGTCCGGAGTGCATCCGGTGTTCCATGTATCCATGTTGAAGAGATACCACGGAGATGGAAACTACATTATCCGTTGGGATTCAGTTTTGCTGGATGAGAACTTGACTTATGAAGAGGAACCGGTTGCTATATTAGATAGAGAAGTTCGCAAACTGAGGTCGAGAGAGATTGCATCCATCAAAGTGCAATGGAAGAATCGACCGGTTGAAGAAGCTACTTGGGAGAAGGAGACAGATATGCAAGAAAAATATCCACATCTGTTTACAGATTCAGGTACTCCTTTTCGCCACTGTTTCTCTTCTTTTGATCGTTCGGGACGAACGATGGGTAATTGGTATCTATTGTAACGACCTGTTTAGTCGTTTGAGCAGCAGATTGAATTCGGGAAAAACTGGCTGGGACGACGGAAGTAGTGACGGACCGTCGTAGCCACGACGGCCCGTCATGGATGTTTCGTCCCATGACACTTAGAATTCTGAATTGGGTACTGAAAATCGACTCTCTGTAAATCGTGACGGACCTGCAGGACGTTCCGTCACATCCACGACGAACCGTCGTGAGTTTCCGTTGCAAAACACTTCAACGTTTGAGAATTTGGTTCGAGAAACGAGTTTCTGACGCCATGACGGACGTGCAGGACGGACCGTCACAGGCGTGACGGACCGTCACATCGTCCGTGGCGAGGATGGGAACCTGGGCAGGCACGACGACCTGTGCGACGGACCGTCACACACCCACGACGGCCCGTCACAGGCTGCACAATCCCAGGCAGTTGGGATTTCTCCACACGTTTTAAGGGTCGTTTTTGACTATTCTTTCCTTAATTATAAAGATTGAGGGGTAACATTAATAAATCTAATTACTTAGGGGTTAAAAGGGGTAACCTTAAGTAAATTAAAGGGGTTTATTGTCCTTTTTCACACTTAATTATATGCTTAATTAGGGTAAAAGAAAGAGGGTTTGAACATAAGAAAACAAAAGAGAAAGAACAGAAAGAGAAGGAGAAATCGATCGAGAGGAAGAAGTAACAAAGTTTGGGAGATTTCTTGTTGATTCCAATTCTTCGGTGGAGGTAGGTTATGGTTTTATATTACGATATTCGTAGTGAACTCTTGATAGTGAATAATATGTGTTGATGATATTGTAAACCTGTCTATATGCTTATTGTATGCTTGTATGAATATGATTATGTGATGTTGATAAAACAAGCATGATGAAAACCATTGAATCCCAAATCTTGAAAGAAACTTTAATCAATGATATTAATGATGATGCCTTGGTATAAAAGAAGGCTTGATGAATTAAAGTGATTGGGATTGATGATGCCTTGGTTTAGAGAAGGCTTGATGAACGGATATAATGAGACTAGTGGATCGGAGTGTCACGTTCCGACACATAGAATTAGTGGATCGGAGTGTCACGTTCCGACACATAGTATTAGTGGGACGGGTGTCACGAACCGACACGTAGATATAGGGGATCGGAGTGTCACGTACCGACACATATAGGGGATCGGAGTGTCACGTACCGACACATATAGGGGATCGGAGTGTCACGTTCCGACACATATAGGGGATCGGAGTGTCACGTTCCGACACATATAGGGGATCGGAGTGTCACGTTCCGACACATAGTGGTAGGGGATCGGAGTGTCACGTACCGACACAAGAGGAAGAAAGATAATGAATCTCGAAAGATGATAATATACTCAACATAATAAACTTAATTCCCAAATGAGTATGGTAATGAGGCTTGAGCCCTCATGAATGAACTTGATGGCATTTATTGACGATTATGATACTTGTTGTTGCTACATGTTATTTATAGTTGATTTATAATATTACTTGATATATATTATCTTCTATTTTGAGTTAGCCGATGATATCTACTCAGTACGTGTGGTTGTACGACCCCCTACTTTTATGTTTCCCTTTGTTATTGTGTTTATGCAGCAAACGTTCCGTCAACTTCGACTCAGCAGTAGATCAAGCCAGTCTTCACTTCATCATCGGAAATTCAGGGTGAGCTAATGCGTCTAGCTTGGACTGGGTCTCCTTCTTCAAGTCTTGATGCCTTGAACTTCCGGCATGGACTAGCTTTTACTTGTTTTAGCTTTTTAGACATTCTTAGTTTAGTAATTTGAGATAGATGTTCTTGTGATGATGACTTCCAGATTTTGGGAATATTAATAATAGTTTTGAGTTGTTTTATTAATGAGTTAAGTCTTCCGCATTATTTTCTGTTGAAATATCTTGAAATGTTAAGGTTTAGATGGGTTGGTTCGCTCACATCGGAGGTAAATGTGGGTGCCAGTCGCGTCCCCGATTTGGGTCGTGACAATAGTTAAAGTGTCTGTTTATGCATTATGAAAGTTAAAGGTCAAATTTAAAGTCTAATATATGTATTATGTCAATATTATTTTATATTCAAATCACTTATATAGCTACAAGTATGTTTTTAATAAGTATTATAATAATCGATAAAATGATCAAAATAGTAAGTAACCTATTAGCGCAATTATGTCACTTCTAAATAAAGTTTTATATATATATATATATATAATTGATAATATGATAATGTAATAAATTACCGATTATCATATGTAATATTTACTATTAATATATATTTTTAAAAAATCCACGTGATTAGTATAATACAACTTAAAAAATGATTTCTTCGTGACTCGTGATAATGGAAAATAGGGAAAAAGTTAGCAATTTGCTTTTTATCACTAGGAACAACCGTGAAAAAATTGAGATTTTCTCATTCTTAACCAGCAATATTAAATTTCAATTAAAAAAAACATGTTATAAACAGGGTTGACTCAACAACATTAGGGGCCTAAAGCGAAATTTATAAGAGAGATCTTAATTTATCTTTTATTATTATATGTACTTTTATTTAAAATATACTATTATAGCTATTTTAAATGCAAAGTCACTAAGTACTGTTTTATATTAGTTTGTATAAATAATCCCCATTCAAATGATAATATAGTTAATTCATTCAATCAATCTTTCAAACATTATTGATCTTAAAGAAGATCTAATCATTTTTAATTTAAAAAGAAAATCGGTTGAGACAACGGTTAAGTTCCTTGTTAACACTATCCTATAAATAATTGCGTATTTGGAAAAGAATCGAGTCTTTTTATTTAATTGAATATTTCATTACATCATTATTTTCTCTTTGTGTTATTTCTCTTTAACACTTTTAATTCAAAACTACATCTAAATCATCAATATCATAATAACTATTATGTATTAAAGAAAGTTCAAAGTTAAAACAATTTTTTTTTTAAAAAAAACAATCATCTAATGATGAAATTCAAATATAAATATCAGACATAAATTTAAAAAGAAAACATAAAAAAAATTTGCTTTTTACCAGAAAATTAGGGAAGACAACATAGTTATCACATGGCACGATTGTGACATCAATTAATACATCCAATACATTGAATATAAGTTATAATTTAGTTGACCTGAAAAAAATGACGACTAACAAAATCCTATAGAGATTTTTTGGTTCATTTCATTTAAGTTTCTTTTTAAAAAGAAATGGAATGCCAACAAGGAAAAAGTTGAAAGTTTACCAAGTAAATTCAAGCTATATATATCATTAGTATAAAAAAAATTATAAAATATATTTCTTAATTAAAATATTTACTTTATTTAGGAGAAGCTTTGCAAATCAGAGAGAAAAAGATATAAACAATGTCTCAAAATAGTTATACAATAGAATTGTAATTTACTAGTTATTTTAGATATTCATTAAATCTATATATAAAAAAAAAGACATTATTTTGTATTCTTCGAAAAGCTATGCCTACATATATCACTTCTAATATTTTTTGGTCTAATATTGGCTAAACTATCGGAGACACCTGTTTTAATAATTTTATGAGCATTTTATCTAGTACGACCTAGTTTTAATGACAAATATATTTTCGAAATATTGTTAATGATGTGCAAATATTTTTCATCATATTTTTAAAAAGTTTATGGCTTTGACGTCTAAAAATTAGAGCAAATATATTTTTTATACAAACATAATACACATTGTCATAATCTTATTCATCGATCCGACGGATAATATTGTGCCACGTATTTCTATTTAGTCTTCCGTTAGAGTGAAGGGTATATATGTTCTAGTTTTTGAACGGCAAGAGCATAAATATCCCAAAAGTATATATGACGAAGGGTATCTGCATACTATTTACAATAGTTCAAAGGTGTATTTGTCCTTTGTCTCTAATTTTAAAATGAAGGGCAAAATTTAAATTAAAAATGTTTATCGTATATATCTAAATCTAGAGATAAAAAAGGATATAATAATCGATAAAATGCTTTGAAAAATTAAAGATAACCTTAGGTTATCGTATAGCCGGCATAAGTTTTTATGAAATATCTATTTATATATTCAAAATTAAAATTTATTAAATAAAGTAGACGTGCCATAAATTAGGTATCCATTATTATTTCAAAAAAAATATGTGTACACATGAATATTTAACTACCACTACATATTATTTCCTTGATGAGAAATGTTAATGATAAGTATATCCTTGATAATTTTTAATTTTTAATACTTGGCCATCTCAATTATGAGTATTAGATTCACGTAATATAGAACTCAGTTAATAAAAAATATTTTTAAATTAATTTAAATTCACGTAATATAGAATTCAGTTAATAAAAGCATTTTTGATCGATTTTTATTTAATTCTCAGCACTTCGAAATATCTTATTGATAAGGAAGGATTTCCATACATCCCACTACATATATACCTCGATGATGAAAATATTCTTTATAGTTCGTGTGCAATATATTAAGTATTTATTATTATTATTATTATTATTATTATTATTATTATTATATTATTATTATTATATTATTATTATTATTCAATTGGAAAGTAAAAAAATAAAGAAAAATGAATCACCTGGGGGAGGGACTTTTGCTAGAACATATTTTAATGGAGGCGGCTATTTTGGTCTTAACATAGCCAACTTAAGTTATAAAAAAAAAAAAAATCAAAACTTTAATCAAACCAAAATAAATGAAAAATGATGATTTCCAAATATATATTTTATATGATATATTTGAATCAGGTAACCTATCAAGTCTCGATATAATCTATCTTTCGAAAATTACCTTTCTATTAATCACCATAAGATAAGAGTTACATCTGTCATACTTTATTATCTTCTAATTGTACTTATAAAATTTATTGAATATCCAGTAATCTATTTAAATTTTAAATAATTAATTAAGTCATGTCCTTATAATATGTCTTATTCAAATTGGACAAAGAGGTCATGTTCTTCCATTCCTTAATTAGTTTCATAAATAAATTGGACCATTTGGCCTGTCTTTGTTTTGATTGCCTAAAATGTTGCATCAAATAATTGCATCTTTTTTATTATTATTATTGTGCTAAACTAAAAAGTCTTTGTATTAAAATTCAAACTCTATGATCATTTTTGCGTTATAGAGCTGATTAACATCTCTTTTTCATTATGTATTTTTCTAATAAAAAGATGATTATAGCTAAAATTATATATTCAATTCTTTTTTAAAAATCACTCGCTTCGATCTATCTACGTGTCTTATATGTGTGGAACTTGTTTTTTCTATTTCCGACCTCTTTCTCAAATACACAAGGTAAGTAGGGATAGGTGATGAAAAATGCTTTTTGACAATAAACTTTTTTCGGCCTTTGATTAACCTTATTTATAAAGGGTCTTATGTGACTTATTGTATTATATTTAATAAGTCACAGGTATGATAGTAGAATCACTACAAGTATACAATTGACCCAACTTGGGAAATGAATATACACTTGGAAAATAAAACAACAAAAAGCAGTCCAATTTGGAATAGTGCAAATCATTATTAGTAGGTCAAAATTTTCCAAAGTCAAGTTAGTAAAGCATTGAATTTAGATAAATTTGATTATACTCTTCTCCGGACCCATGCATAACGAGAATAAATGATAATTTTCATCTTATATTACTGCCCCTAATATTAACTGTTAAGTGAAAAAACTTACAAGATAATAAAATTGCAAGATTACAATTGAAAATAAAATGAAGAAATTAATCTCTTCAGACTGAGGCACGGATATCTCGCTCTCTTTAAGGAGATTCAAGTCAACTGCATCAAATATTTTCACCGGTCCAGCAGTAGTCCTCTTTAACTTGTCCCCTCCAGTATACAACAGCATTCACAAAGTATAACCCAACAACTCTGGACAAGAGTTGAGTCCAAAGCTCCACAAAAAAAAAAAAAAACACCTCCCTTCAACTAATAAGAACTCTCTTTTAGACCAACTCTTTCACTCTTTGTTTTCTCTTGTGTTTTTTGTGTGTACAAATCAAATGAAGACCACCACTATTTATACTACAAGAAGTCTTCTTAGCAATGAATATGAAGATAATGGAGATAGTAAATAGTGAAGATAATGGCCTTAGGAGTTTCATACATTACAATAGGAGTTACATATGTTACATAGGTTACAATAGGAGTTACATAGGTTACAAAGAGTAATGGAGGAATTAAGAATGAAATAAAGTGATAGACAACTAATGCTATTGGATGATGTAGAAGTTATCGATTCCAATGTTTATTGGAATGTTTTTATCTCACAATGAATTCAACCAATAAAGTCAAACGTAATGGCATTACATGGCTACCAAGTCAAAGATGAATAGCATGATTAAATTGATTGTTTAAAACTCAAATGTCTACCAATGATCATTCTTATAATTCTAAAATAAAGCAATTTAATATGTTAAATATTAATATTAAAATGTTAATAATCTAACAGTAACTACGATCGATTTAGTCATGTTGTCATGTTCCAATCAAACAGTCCATTTCTAAAGTGGCCCTTAGTATGATTTACATAACATGTGAAAGTTTTTCTTCTGTTTGTTGTCAAAATCACTAGTACTATAATATTTAACATCGTAGGGGTCTACCACTTTTTTTATATTTCCAACTTTAACCTTGTACTTATAACTCCGATAATTCTTAATTGTTCAGATTTTTCAAAAATGTGGTCAACTGGTCATGTCTGTCTTGGATTTTCAAAAACAGTATATTTTTAGAGATTGTGACAATACTTTTACAGAGTTTGAACAATATAGTTGATAATAGAAAGTTCTTAACTAGTACAAGAACCTTCCTAGGATTTTCTCAATTGGGAGTTTTTGTTGTACTAGGAGTTTCTAGTTATTTGCATAAGTTGCACAACAACAACAACAACAACGATGTATTCTGAAGATTCATCATAAATTTACTAGTTTACGTTATATGTTAACCTACCACAACGCTTACCCTTTATTCAGGTGTGAGACCGATCATGTGAGCATGCTCATACAGGCGGAGTACAACATGTAATATATACTCACAAGTTGTAACATGTATTTTACACACAAATGTAACACCTCGCATAAATAGAGCTTAGTGTTGGCCTCAAACTTCACAAGGCAGGACCTTATACACTTTGGTCTATAATTATAACATTGAAGTCTCAATCGATAACTCAATGTTGTATGTGCTCTGAGGCTAACTTCATATGAATAAGCACATAGTTGAAAGTAACTTGAACTTGTCTAGACATCAACACACACAGAGTTATAGTTGTCGATACTTAAAAAAGTTATACAATCATAGAAGGAGAAAATACGAAGTATGATAACCGTTACAAGTCATAACTAATACATTCAAATTGTAAAACAATCCTGTAATGTTCAAATCACACTGGTCTGAGCTATGTTGTCCAGACTTTCCAAAAATGTTGCAGCACCAGTGTCGGATCCTCAAAATTGAACTACATTTGAAGGATTCGACAAGCACAAGACAACATGTTTTGAAGAGTCCGAGCAGCATAGGGCCTAAGCAGGCATTGTGCATAGTATCCACACATAGTAGAATATATTTCACTGTACAAATAGAAACAAGAAAGCTAAATGATGTTTGGCTATTTGCTGTCAAATATCTCAAAGCCTCAGAGTGAGATCTGGTGCAATTGGTTCATCTTTTTCGACGTATGGAGTCAATGTCACATTTGAACATCCATCAAGTGAAAAATTAGTATGAGAGGTACCAGGATTCGTCACATGACGAAAACTGCCAGGCCATAGTACTAATTGATCATCATTTTCCATGTACAAAGGTGGACTCTGGCGATTACCATACTCAAACCTTGCACTCGTTTTAAAATCGAGTGGCCTAATTGCTGGTGCAGACATCTGGTGTAATGAAGCATGAGCTTTGATCCCTAAAGACCTTATTGTAGATCCATGTAAAGGTAAAGACGCCAAGTTAGCGTACCTTTCAGAGAAAACGCCCATTCTCATAGCACGTTTAGCTAGCGTTCGTTCTCTTTTATGTGCATTCTGATGTCCACCAAGTGCCTGTGAACTATAGAACTTCCTCTGGCAGAAGTTACAATTAAAAACTCGTTGAAACCCCGGTCCTGATACCGATGTTTGTGTAGTTGCAAGTTCATTGCTGCTTTCACTTGTGCTAGATACTGAAAAACCGCCTATCGAATCCTGGCTAAGAGACAAGTCAAGTGACACATGTTCTGAACTTAGCTGTGTGAAATCTATAACTCTGTTCTTGGAAGGGTCCGTGAACGTCTCACCCACACATATGTTAGACGCGACTTGGCTAGTAATATCGGAGTCATCTTCAAACAAGGCCTCAACTTCAAGATTGAATCTTGGTGTTTGCATCTTTGTTTAAATATTAACAACTTATTAACACTATGTAGTGATCAATTGAAGCAAATTAGTAACATTGTCCTGCATATAACAACAAAAAGGTTTTTTTAGTAAACATATACTCTTATGTAAACAACATGCTGATGAAACAAATTCAAGAATCAAGTTTCGAGTACAGTTTGAACCTCGCGAATTCTATAACTTTTTAGTCCATTATCAACAACGGATTGGTTCAGGGTAGGCCACCTACTTGACACCCCTCGTGGTGTGGCCTTTCCCTGAATCCTGCATAAACACGAGATGCTTCATGCATCGGGAATCCCTTCTTTCATCAATATATACAAATATAATTCTGTTTCATGTACATTTAGAACTAAATCTCACACTATCAAAGGGAAACACACTAATAACACCATAAATTAGGTAAAATAGTCATCGAGAGTCGGAGATCAGAGGCGGAGCTAGAAGTTCAGCTAGAGAGGTCCGGCCGAACAAAGTAGTTTTAGACCAAACTCCAAATTATGTATTCGTATCAAGAAATATACTGAATATGTACAAAAATTAAATTCAGAACTCGGTAACAAACACATAATGTCACTATCCTAGAATTTTGAACCCATAACGTTAAAATCATGGCTCCACCTCTTCTAGTTGTGATAATATTTAACAAATAACTTAGTAAGTAAGCTGACTCAATATGAGTCATTAATTCTATACAACACCAACTACTAATATATCTAAATTCCAAGTCCAACTATATGAATCATCACTATTCACGTCGCTCTACTAAAACCACTTGTCTTTATCCAATATGACTTGTTATAAATAAATTCAAGAAAATTAACAAAACTATAATAAGTTGATTAAGCAAAATTAACAACAAAGCACTTTTGTTAATATTAGATCTTTATTCCACAAAGACTAACATCCACAAAGATATGTATTAAACTATATATGTTGCTTAGACTCTTCAAAAATATCGACAGATGTATGTTAAATACTCCAAAATATTGTATATTCTTGAAAGATCCGACAAAGGTACAACAACATTTTTGGAATGTTCAAGCAACATAGTCTATAACTTAAAAAAAAGCAAAACATATTTTATTCTTCTAGATTTTCATCTACAAGAAAATTGCAAATAGTTTGATGATTTTTTTTTATGAACTTAATCAACCTACAAACAAGAGGAAACCATTTAATTTCAAGATATCAAACAAAAGATAATGAAAAAGACATATGGTGATTAACACAAAGCAATAATATATTGAAATCTAAGCTACAAAAACACCTATGTTGCTCAGACTCTTTAAAATTATTGTTGCACTCGTGTCAGATCTTTCAAAAATGCACTACGAAGAATCTAACGCGTATCCATCAAGCGTTTTTGAAAAATCCGAACAACATAGATAAAAATTATGACAAACAACACAAGAAATTAATCAAACTAACCAGCTTCTTCTTGTTGTTGACTTGTTGTAAGACAAAATATGGTGATGTTTAATTTCTAATGGGACATTTCAAAGTATACATGAAAAAAGGAACTTTGAGGAATTGAAGAGTGGATTTGTAGGTATCATTTTTTTTTATGTTTTAAATAATTTAAATTATGGGAAAGCCAAAGGCAATGGTGGGACATTAGAGAGTCAGAGAAAAAGATGGTTATAGTGGATGTTAGAGTTAAATAAATAATAATATTAAAAAAAAAAGTACAAAACATGCATTTGGTTATAGTATATGAAACATGCATGACATTACTCTAATTGTATGTTTGTTTACATTTTTTTTTATATGTTTCAAGAAACGATTTACATTAATATATACCGGCAATATAAAAAAAATATTATGTTTTTCATTATTAATTCCACTTTTTAGGTATTTTAGTTGTACATGGTTATAGGGCAGAACGAAAAAGAAATTAAAAATGTGTAGGTAGATTCTTAAAACTGATAAAGTTAAATTTTCGATCATGATCTTAACCAGCACATGCAAAAGACTATCACATACAAGAAGATTCTGTTGAAGAATATAAGCAAAGCTAAAGCTCGGATATTGATATGACCGATCACATAGGTGAAGCTTTTTGGAGTGTATAAATCTTTCATATTCCCTTGTTTGATAATTTTATCTTACTCGACCTGATCTGATAGTATTAAAAAAAAAAATTACATTATCTACATATACAAATGTTGGGAATTATTCTATGTTTGAATTAAGCAAAACAACATGTGAGAGTTATTATGCTACAAGTCATTTCATAGTCATTTTATGTTGTTAGTCCCACAAAAGATTCTCAATCTGTCAAAAAAAAAAGAAAATATGTCTTCCACTTTTCTCTCTCAATCTATGCCCACTTTTAAATGTTTCACAAAAAAAGAGATGTAATTAACTATATATAAGGTTACTAGTCTTCATCATGTCCCCTATGTCTCTAATTACCATAACATACATATAGTATATATAGTTTCATTCATTCACTAATTTAACATATTATAACAGATAATAAGAGGATCGTATAAAATAAAATTGATTATTAAAAAAAAGAATATCATATAAAAGGGACTAGCGAAAGTACACTACTAACTACTAAGCATCGAGTATTGAAAAAAAAAATAAGTATAAGAATATTTTTTTTATAATAAACAGTTATTTGCTGGATAATTGTTTAGAATGAATTGTGAGTATGAAGTTTAAACAATTGTAATCACAAATGAAACGAATTTTGTATATCTATTAATTCTTCTACTTTATTCGTCTTAAACAGAGAATTGAACTTACATAACTTCTCGAATGATGAATAATATTAAACTTTCTTATATTAGTATTTGATCTTTAAAAAATCAAATATCATTTTAAATCGATCTTGAGCAAGATATATTAGTTTAAATTAAATCACCAATCTCCATGATTTGATGTTCCCAAGAACATTTTTTTAATATTTAACCTATCCTGAAACCCCAAATCCTAGGTTAATTTTTGAAATTAAAAATTCTAAATTAATGTGAAATTATTTATTTATTTATTTATTTGTCCCCCAAGTCCATCACAAGACTTACACGTGACACCCTAACACCCAACACTACTAATTAACAGATTAAACACAAGAGTTTAAGGCTTAATCCCAAAAATTACCGACATCTTCACGTTGCCCAGCCGCTTAGCACGCGGCTCGATGTAATCGAATAGAAAAATATTTTGTTGAGCTTGCTTTTCATGAGATATTAAATAAACGAATAATAAAGAAAATAAAAAATATATATATTAAAATTAAAAGCTAAAAAAATTAAGATTTATTAATTTTTGTGCACACTCATTTGTTGCCCACCACCTAGAAAAGCACATCCACTAAACTTAATTAGTGTATTTTCTTTATTCTTTTAATTTTTAAATAGATGGTACTAATCCAAAACTTATAATACTAAGTTAATTAGAGGTTTTGCTTTAATTTGATGAAGATAAGTTATTGTAAGACAAAGCTAATTAATTTATTTGATTAAAATAGTAATTAGGTATACATTCTTCCACTAAGTTTTGGTAGTGCTTGCTTTTTGTATACTCACATGCTTTGCTTTTATTATCGTACTTTATTTAGGTTAATGAACTCTAAACATATATATGAACCACCTAATATTGCGATAAAGTTATAAATATTGTTCGTTTTTTTTAAATTATAAGTCTCGTATTTGAGTTATGAAAATGAAATTATATGTGATAAAAGAGCAATTTACCTCTAAAGTAAGATTAGTCTGAACTCAAATTTATATCAATCAGATTTCAAAATGAATATTATCTGATACGAAATGAAAAAAATAAAAAACTTGCAAACGAATGACATGTTTTAAAAATAAAATAACTAGGGACTAATCTTTGGCAAGTGTTTTTATAATTATTCTCAATTGATATTTGATATTTATAAACAATCTAATGAAATTTAATTAAATTTAAATTTATGTCGCAAAATATAATATTTGGGGTCAAAACTAGTAAGTATATATACTCCGGAAGAACAACTTGATGGATCCCTAAAAGATGGGTTGAAAAATATGTGTTAATTTTTTATTCATTTGTTTTTTTGAGTTGTCAACTATATAATGAGGTCAAAAATATATATTTTAATTATTTGAAAACTAAATATGCTTAGTCATAAAACACAATGACCAAAATTATAATTTATGATAATTAACAGACAACATATATATTATTAATCTTGATCTTGTTTTGCTTTTTTTTACACAGTGTCCAATACAAAGATATTAGAGTTTCAATAAATTTAAGACCTCTAATTATTTTTCTGATTTATAATAAAATGGGCAACTTTCACATATAGCAAATAAAAAATTTATATGTGTATGTTATAGCAAAGTTTGCATAATTGCGCTCCATAGCAAACATAAAACTGTATAATTCGTTATTTCGCTGCAATTGTATAATTCGCTGGCCTAAATTGTATAATTCGCTGGTCTATTTCGTTGCAATTGTATAATTCGCTATCCTATTTCACTGCAATTGTATAATGCACAATTGTATAATTCGCTGCAATATTTTTATAAAATTTGCTTCACATACAATTGAACCGAATTAAAATGTATGTATATTGCATAATTATAAGTGTATAGCAAGAAGATATATGTTTTTCTCTCGCTTTATACAAAAACAGAAACACAATATATACACTTCTGTTGTATAAAGCTAGAGAAAATTATATTTCATTGCAATTGTATAATTCGCAATTGTATAATTCGTTGGTCTTTTTCTTTGCAATATTTGTATAAAATTTGTATTTGTCTACAATTGAATTGAAGTAAAATGTTTGTAAATTGTATAATTAAGTGTATAACACGAAGATATATATTTTTGCATGTGGATATACAATTTTCTCCCGCTTTATACGAAACAAAAACAGAATTTATACACTTCTGTGTATAAAGCGAGAGAGGTGAGCAGAGGGAGAGTGGCGAGCGAGAATGGGAGAGTGGCGAGCGAGATTTTTGGGAGAGAGACGTCTGGCAAACTTTGGCTAACGTTTGCTATGGAGCACAATTAAATCAAACCCTAGCTACTTCATTTATTTTAGGTTATTAGTTTTCTATTATATACAATTTTCCCTAATAAAATAGCACCAATACATGTTTAAAAAGTTACAAAGTATAACCCTCAACAATTATTTTAGTTGCAACTCTTGATTATTCTTTTTTTTTTTTTTTGGTAAAAAAATATTATTAGTAATGAACTATTAAAGAAATATATGTGTGACTCTAACAAATTCATAAATTTGTCAAGAACATTTTTAGTATAATAATGATTTGTATGTTGGTGAAGGGATAAATATGAGATTTAATTTAAAGAATATATAGTCTAAAAAATCCTAATTTTATTGATCTAAGAAAGAAAAATATTATAATTATATTAAAATAAAACAGGGTCAAAAAATTCTCGGTGAACTCCTGAATGGCCTTACTTGACATGAATTTAAATTAGCCAATTTTCAATTAATATCACACACCAAATAATAAATCAAGAAAAAATACCATGGATCAAATATATAAATTTAATCATGTCATACAATTAAACTTCTATGTTATAAGAATAAAATTTTAATCATTTTTCTATAAATACCACAAGTCAATGGATATGATCCAATAAGAAAATACTTATGCTAATTAAATGATGAATTAAGGGAAAACATGTTTAATTAACTATAATTTAGTGATACCAGTATCCATTTATATGCTACTTATTAATTATGAACCAATGATATTCTTAAAATGTTGAATATTTATTAAACGGTGAATCAAAATTATCTAATGAAAAAAGTAGAGATATATTAAATAGAAGACTAGAAACAGATTTCAATATTTTGACCCAAAAAAATAATAGAAAAACCATTTACCAAATATGGAAAAAATAAATAAATAACTGTCCACAAAATATCAAATATTTAGTACCAAAATATAATCTTCTTTAATATTCATCCACCATTTTTTTTTTTATAAATTTAACTTTGAAAGTTTTGTTTTGACGAAATTCAGACTAAATTTTTTTATACGATTCAGTTCTGGACGATAAACTAATTTGATAATTTAGATATTATTGTTCGTGATATCAAAGTGAAAATGGATTTGTTTTTATATCCAACAAAAGGAAGTTCATTTGCAATTGAAGTTGGTTATTTTGACACTATTTTAGAGGTAAAAGAGAAGATACAAAAATATCAAGGTATTCCTATACCAAAACAAACCCTAATCTTCAAAGGTAACATTTTAGCCGATGATCTAAATGTTCATTATTCTGATATTCTCAACCGATCTCACATTCAACTCGTCACAGATTTTGAACGGAATAAGAATGTAGTGGTTAAGTCGGAACGTCCAAAAATCAAACTCCTTCTCAAAATGCCAATGTTGAACAAATTAGCTATCATGTTAAAGGTGGATGTTGCGGTTAGCCTTCGAAGGGTAAAAGAGAGAATCCACGAAATGAAAGGCATAGCAGTGAGTAAATTAATACTGCGTGTGAATGGAGTCGAATTGATGGATCATTACCGCCTTCAAGATTATGAATTTTCAGATAATTCAGAAATTGATGTTAGTATCTGGTCTGGCACCATTGCATCCCCACCGACAACAAATTCTTCAGAATCATCCGTAAATAATTAAAACGGACCAAAAATTTTTATAATTACTCCGTGATTTTGTCTAAATATACTATATAGTACTAAGATCATTAAGGGTAATATCATTGGTGGAGATTAGTTTTTTTTAATGTTTTATTTAATCATGTGTTTGCAATATATTATCTTGAATATTGTTATGAGCAATTTACTATATTTTACATATATATAGAAGTTTGAATAGTTTTTAGGGAAAATTGTATATTAATAGCAAAGTAATAACCTAAAATAAATGGAATAGCTAGGGTTTGATTTAATTGTGCTCCATAGCAAACGTTAGCTAAAATTTGCAGCGTCTCTCTCCCAAAAATCTCGCTCGCCACTCTCCATTCTCGCTCGCCTCTCTCGCTTTATACACAGAAGTGTATAAATTCTATTTTTGTTTTGTATAAAGCGAGAGAAAATTGTATATACACGTGTAAAAATATAAATCTTCGTGTTATACACTTAATTATACAATTTACAAACATTTTACTTCAAATATTGCAGAGAAAAAGGCTAACGAATTATACAATTGCGAATTATACAATTGCAGTGAAATACAATTTTCTCTAACTTTATACAACAGAAGTGTATATATTGTGTTTCTGTTTTTGTATAAAGCGAGAGAAAAACATATATCTTCTTGCTATACACTTATAATTATGCAATATACATACATTTTAATTCGATTCAACTGTATGCAAAGCAAATTTTATAAAAATATTGCAGCGAAATAGGCAGCGAATTATACAATTGTGCATTATACAATCGCAGTGAAATAGGATAGCGAATTATACAATTGCAGCGAATTATACAATTTAGGCCAGCGAATTATACAATTGTATATGTATAGCAAATTATACAGTTTTATGTTTGCTATGGAGCGCAATTATGCAAACTTTGCTATAGCATGCAAATATGAATTTTTTGTTTGATATATGTGAAAGTTGCTCTAGTTTTTATTCAAAGATCCAAAATATTTATTGTTAAAATTATAATTAGAGTCTTTCTTTCTTTCATTCTTTTTTGGGAAAAATACTTAATCAAGTAAACTTATAATATTTAATTACTCATCATAATTATAATTTGCTATAATTATCATGCGCGACTAACATTATACATTAATTACGTGGGCTGACTTTATGTTTGTATAATTAGTCACGTTTGTATATGTATAATTCACTTGAATATACAAATACATATGTATAATATACAATTATCTAACCGATGTACATATACAATTCAGCTCTCTCCCACTCTCTGACCCCTCTCGCTTGCCTCTCTCCTCCCTCTCCCAATCTCGCTTGTCATATTTACAAATGCATATGCATAATAGACAATTATATACATATACAATTCAACTCTCTCCCTCTCTCGCTCGCCTCTCTCCTCCCTCTCCCAGTCTCGCTCACCTCTCTCTTCTCCCAGTCTCGCTTGTCATATATACAAATATATATGTATAATATACACAATTCACCTTTCTCTCACTCTTTCCCTCTCTCTCGCCTCTCTTCGAGTCTCGCTCGCCTCTCTCCTCCATATAACATGTAGCTACGAATCGTAATTATCAAACATAGCTATGGAGAGTAATTAGGCTAGTTTTAAGTGACTATATGTGAAAGTTCCCTTCTTTTTTAAAGATCTTTTACTTTTTCATTTTTTTTCCTACAAACTTAAACATTATTTATGTGAAAATAAATTCATAATTTATCTTGATTAAGTGAAAAGTTAAGGTAACAACGTGTCTCTCTTTGTCCCAATTTATTCATCGGAATTTGAACATTCAAGGGTCAATGTTATATTCTGGCCTTGAATTTGAAACAAGATCATTAATTTTTTTAAATAAAATTTATGTATCTAAATACCACATAAAAAATTATAAGATGCAACAATTAACAATTTAGAGTATTCAAAAATCACGATTAAAAATCTTATTTTTTTCGAAATCCAAAAACAACCACATAATTTGGATGTAGAAGAGTATCTATCTAAATAGAATAGGAGATGCTAAATAATTTGTAATGATAAAAACTTCAAGTCTGAAAATTATTTTGAAATAGAAATTTTAAAATTAAATGCCAATTTTTTTATTTTATTTATAATAACAACATGAATTCAAATTCAAATTAAAGTGTCCTATTTCCATTCGATTATTTCAAAATTTAAATTTAAATAGGGATATTAATTTTGAATTACTATTTTTGGTATGATAGCAAGGTATAGGAAAATATGTTGTATATTCATTAGATTGATATAAATATCGAGTACACCTAAATTTTTATCCATGTGATGTATATTAAAGGAAAATTGTATATAATAGTAAACTAATAACTTAAAATAAATAGAGTAGCTAGGGTTTGATTTAATTGTGCTCCATAGCAAACGTTTGCAAAAAATTGTCAGGCGCCTCTCTCCCAAATATCTCGCTCGCCACTCTCCTCCAATCTCCCGCTCGCTTCCTCACTTTTTATACAAATACAAGTGTATAAAAATTGTTTCTAATTGTATAACAGAGAAAATTGTATAAATACATATTTTTGTTCGCCTCTCTCCCCTCTTCCAGATCTCACTCACCACTCTTCCAAATCTCGCTCGCCACCCTCGCTTTTCTCACTTATACAAACAGAAGCGAAATGTATAAATTGCGTTTCTGTTTGTATAAAGCGTGAGAAAATTGTATATACAAATGCAAGTACATATATTTTCGTCATATATACTTATAATTATACAATAAAAATACTCCCCTGCCCTGTTTCTTTTGCCTTTCTCTCTTTATCGTTTTATACAATTTTCAAATTGTATCTAATTTCTCTCTTTCTCGTTTTATTTAATTCGATTCAATTGTATATTCCTTGTCAAGTCTCTTTTGTCTTTTTCTCTTTCTCTTTTTATACAAATTCAAACTGTATATAATCGTTCTATACACTTATAATAATATAATTCGTTTTATACACCGTTTTTATACAGTTTTCTGCCCAAGTGTCTTTCTCTTTCTTGTTTTATACACTTCATTTTATACAATTTGCTTCAACTGTATATGTATAGCGAATTATACAGTTTCTATGTTTGCTATGGAGCGCAATTATGCAAACTTTGCTATAGCATACAAATATGAATTTTTTATTTGAAAGTTGCCCATATATTAATAGCATTTAGCAACTTGTACATTTAAATCACAATTATGTTATCGAAAAAAGTAATTAAATAGAATTTTGACAAAAAAAAAAGAAGCAAACAAATGACTCTCATGCATTATCGGATATTGTTGTAACTATCCATATATTTAGTAGCAAAATGAAATTTGTTGAATCTTCTTTCACCTATATTTATGGTACCCTATTATTTATTAATTTAAATTACGCAATAGTTTAGTTTTTTCTTGACTAAATTAATAGTGAAGATTTAGCAGCATAGCAATAACATATTCAGTACATTTTCACATCACAAAACATAATTTGTGTAAATGGATGTATTCATTCAACCAACAAAAGGAAGGTCATTTGCAATCGAAGTTGGATATTTTGACACTATTTTAGAGATCAAAGATAAGATCCAAAGACATCAAGGTATTCCTATACCAAAACAAACTCTCATCTTCAAAGGTAACGTGTTAGACGATCATCTAAATGTTCATTATTCTGATATCCTCGATCGTTCTCACATTCAACTCGTTGTAGAATCCGAACCGGACAAGAATAACGCGGTCAAGACAGAACAACCATCCCCGTCATCACTAACGAGAAAAATCCAACTCCTCTTCAAAATGCCAATATCCAAACTCGGAGTCGTGTTAGAGGTGGACGTTACGGATAGGGTTAGGAGGGTAAAAGAGAGAATTCACGATATGGAAGGTGTACATGTGAGTAAATTAGTCATGCATGCAAATGGAATCGAAATGATGGATCATCAGACTCTTCAAGAATATGGACTTATAAATAATTCAGAAATCAATGTTAGTATCAAACCTAGTACGATCATGGTGCCCACACCACCAACACCAACAACACCAACAACAACAAAAACTACTACTTCTTCGGGATCGCCCATGAATAATAACGGAAATGGATTGAAGAAATTAAGAATTATGGTTTTATCGAAATGTGGCACTAATAAAATTCCGATCGAAGTTAATCCATCAGACAATGTGGGACATTTGAAGAAAGAGTTGCAAAAATTGGAATTAGAGCTTCCACAAGAAGGTTATTTTTTTATTTATAAACAAAATGTTATGGATGATGATCGTTCATTTAGATGGCATCATGTATGTCAAGGTGACACTATTGAAATCTTTAATGGTAGTGTCACTGGTGGAGTTTGATTTTATTTATTTTTGTTGTTGTATTTTCTCTATTGGTTCAAAGTTTAATAAAAGTATATAATAAAAAAAAAGTAGAATAAAACTATTTATACTAAGAAACTCGTATACATATATATATATATATTGATGGTGGAAACAAAATTCTCAAGAATATTATGAAGAGATTAGTGAAAGTAATCTTTGCGTATATTCTATTTTTTTCGGTCCTCTCCCGCAAAATCACGTTAGGTATATATATATTGAGACGTATTAGTCATAGTCTAGAGGGAACTTGTACATTTTATCAAATTTTTATTTATCCGTAATGCAGAATAACGATCACTTTAGTGATAGTGTTGTATGAACAAAGCAAACTATTATTTCTTGAGAAAATCATAGAATAGTTTGTCTATAAGTTTGTAAAAAGATCAAACCTTTTAATCTTTACTCAAATATTTAATAATTTATGTTTGTTAGATTTAACAAAGCTCATAAATGTTGTGTTTTTTGCTTTCATTTAGTCAAAGGTTTATCAGAAACAAAACATTATTTCCAAAGGTCTTTCGAGAACAACCCTCTACATACACTCTACCCTATCCAATCCTCACATGATTAGGTAAATCGTTTGTAGTTTCTGCTTTTTATTTATTTATTTGCGCGATAAGATGATGGTGTATATAACTTGCATTCTAATGACACGACAAATTGGAACATAAACAGCTTAGGATGCAAATAACAGAACCATATTCTATATATTAAGAAGGTTAAAACTAGGAAAATTAAGCTGAAGCTAAAAACTAATTATAGACTCTTTGTAAGTTTGTTCTAAACACAATAAAAAGAGCACTGATTTGAACTTCTTCTGTCAAACATATTTTCTTCTGCTTTGTTGCTCCACACAAATTCTAAATGGATCTAACATGTGTTGCACTACTCCAAGCACGTTGACGATTTTTACACCAAAAACACAAGCCCCTGTTGCATTCTTCCATGAACATCGCGTGTAGTTTAGCCAGATGAAAACTCGATGTATTCTACAGTCTACGAGTTATGTTGCTCAGATCCTCCAATGAATGCGTTATTTTTTGGTTTTGGAGGATCCCGGAAGGGGTCTGTTGACATCTTTGGAGGATCTGAGTAACATAGGTGTTGGGATAAAAAAGAAAAGTTGAAAGTAAAACGAGAAGCTTACCGGTTGAACCAGGCTAATGTGGGATTTTGCATCTTACTCGCACTTGATTGAACGATATATGTGGCGGACGAAAAACAAAGCAGCTCGGAAACCAACAGTTCCAAGCATGAGAAAGAAGGCATAGCAAATGCAAGCCATGTAACCAAAGAAGAATGAGGTTTGCATGAAACCTGACATGTCTGATCGGGCATAATAGTAATACAGGCAGTAGCCATAGATGAACAAGCCGGTTGATCCACCACAAACGAATGACCTAGAAGATCAACATATGTTAGAGACTCGACAAATACTTGGCATGATAGTGCAGCATTTATTAGTCACATATTAACATGCAATACACAAGGAACATTCGGAGTTCTATGTACGATTGCCTGGGAAAGTATAATCCTTTGATGCATTCACCAAAAGTACAGTGTCTAGAACTCATTTCATGCTTTGCATCCTTAGACTGTTTGAAAAGAATTGGATCAATTAAGTACTATTAACTTACCTCCACCACCATTCATGGTCTTCCGCAGCAAGTTGGAAGTATGTCAAAGCCACCGTAATAAATGCAGTGACAATGATCAGAATGATGAAAACTATGAATAAGATACTGTAAATCGTGTAAATCCTATGACCCCACACGCTGGCAAATATGTAGTAGAGTTCAATGTAGATAGCGCTGAAAGGCAAGAACCCAGCCATTGCCATCTGAGGAAGAGCTCCGCGATACCATGGTAATTGTGGTATCTCTCTTGGATACTTCGTTGTTCGAGTTGGAGCTTGAAATTCTGCCTTGCTATTCTTTCCTGCAATTCCTCCCAAGACAAGCAATGGTGATGTCACAAGGGCCCATATGAGGAAAATGACCACGATGGTACCAAAAGGAAGTGCTGCAGTGGCATGATAACCAATTGCAACAGAATTAAGGAAGCAGAAAGTTAGAAGCAGCGGCCCACAGAACAGACCTCCTGTCAACAACAAGTTCCTTACCTGTAAAAAAAATTGAATTCATCAAGTACACATTTTACTCTTTCTACCGGAAACTAAGCAAAGAATCTCAACTAATTATAAACGCGAAAGATACACCCACAGCCCACTACATTAATTGTTGGGAACAACTGAATTCGGTTTCAATGATCATAAGTTGCAAGGCAAAAGATGGGAAAAGAGAGGGGGAGAATTCATGCAATCTTAGAAAAGAGCATAATAAAATCAGAAGCAAAATTCCATAGAGGTGATAATAAGGTTTGGCCATGTGCGTACACTTAAATTAAGAGTGCTTTTAAATAACATTTTTTTACAGATTTGTACGTCGGTGTAAATGTGAATAACCACTATTTAGTAACATAATTGTCTTTAGACAAGTTTCTGTAATGGAATGAAACAGGTCCAGATGAAGCGTAAAGGACAATGAAAATTTATATAACTGACCCTTCATAAGTTTGGATTAAGGTGCAGCAATTGATGTTGCAAGGGAAGGCCAAAGATGATGCTAATTGAAGGAAGAGAAGCTCCTCATTTACAATACAAAAGTCTTCTTATGCCCTCAAAACTTACATAATTCTATTGTGGTTTGGTAACTGCCTTTAGTCATAATTCCACTACATTTCTACTAAATTTTAAATTCGAACAAAATCATACTTAACACCTCCCCCCTCCCCGCCCCCCCCCCCACAAAAAAAAAAAAATTATCTTTATCCATCTTTCTCAATTTCTTCCATCTCTCTTATTTCCAACTCCTCAAAATCTCTTGCTCACTCAGCAGTAAACCCCTCTTTCTGTTTTTCCTCTTTACTCCTTTATTCAAGTCTTTGCCTTCTTTTCTTCCCCTGTCCGACCCTCCAGTCAAGACACATCTTCTCCACCTTCCATAATCCACCTAAAAAGTAAAATTCATGTACTCTTTCATCCAACAGAACCAAATAGAAGGATAGGTTGCTTTAAGTTAAGGGGTAATGATGTTAATAGAATCATTTTTGAAATATGCTAAGGTGTGTTGCCAAAAGTTTTTTTTTGCCGTACGGCTAAAAAGATTGTTGTTATAGAGGCATAAGAATTAGTTAAGCTATTGTGGGATGCATTGTCCAAGATCTCCTATGTCGGAAGGATCTTTTGGAAATAGAGTCCACCATTTCCCCTCCCATGAAACAAGACTTGTACCGCAGAATACGCTCTGGTAAACTAAATTTGCGGAGGAAGTTTACACCTTACTATTAAAAATCCTATCATGACTGGTCCATGTCAAAACTAGGACACCTCTACTAACTAGAATAAAAAGATGAAAATAAGGAATCCGAGTAAACAAAATAAGAGATGCACTTGCAGGAAAGCTACTTTACAACCACCAAAATAATTCTCTCCATACTTTCTTACCCAATTTTTCCCTTCAAGTTGACAATAGAATGATGCTGCAGTATAGCCTGCAATTCCTGATGTAAGAGCATAAATAACCACCAAAGCTGTGAAAAGAGCTCCTCGGTTGTAGGGGTAAAACACACCAACAAGCGCAAGTATAAATATGAAAATTGCCCTGGGAAAAAGAGGCAGCAAGAATTAACATTTGTCAAAGAAACTTATCAAGAACTGAATGGACTATGCAAATCTAGAACTAAATAAACCAATGTTATAGGCATGCATACTCACAGGGTAAACAACTGTGTGCCAGAACCCAGGGCTGCTGCAAAAAGTGACTTCTGCTTCGGGTACCTAAACACATCACCATGAATGTACTTCCACCCAGTTTCTTCTTGATCATCAGCTGCTTCCTCATCATGGGCATATCTTTAACCAAAACAGTAAATGTCATAGGATAAGTACAAGCTCCTTAATTAATAAGTATTTTACCCAACAAAGTTTTTGTTACATACTTGACAAAGTCATTTTTAAGGACGCGCATCAGAATAGTAGCAAGGAAACCAGTTAAGAGCAGAACTGTGACACAAGAATTAATGATAGAGAACCAGTGGATCTCCAAATGATGTGGTAAAGCTGAAGTCTGCGAGTACTTTTCCATCCTTTTCTCAAAAGGGATTTCTGTTTCCTTCCATTTTACAGAGTACATGAAGTCTACATCAATTTCCTTATCTTCAGTTATGTCCACTAGCGCATTAGGGTCAGTTCGTGCATTGACTTCAATCACACGGTCTTTGTTGTGATGGATGTCAAAATGAAGATGTTTAAATAGGTAATATTTGTACTCACTGGGGTCAGCTTTCCCCTCCTTGTCTACCTTACCAATGAAACCCCAAATAGGAAGGTCATCATAGAACATCTGGAAGTAGTAGTCCTTGGCAACAGCATCACGGAATCTTGCAACTTCTTCCTTTGACAATGTCTTCTTGCAAACTACCTCGGTTTCTCGATCATTTGTGAAGTCAAGTTTGTATGGAGCAGTGACTAAACGATCTCCATTCAACACCTCACCAAGAGCTTCAGTTTTATCTTTTACATGACCTAAAGCAAGAGCATGAATAGATACATATTCCAATGGTTGTTAAAATGTCGTCAACAATAAAAGCTAAAAAGGGCCAAAGATATTAGAGCAAGAGAGGGCAGAGAAATGAGCCTGACCTGGAGAACAAAAAGGAAGATCAAAGTAGCGATATGTTTCGCTGCAATTGACGGTTAAAAACGTGAGATCTAAGTGGAGAACAGTAAATGTAGCATGTGCTAGAGAAGTACAATCAGATATATTTTGTCTGTTTTTGATAAGTAGAAGTAACAATCAGAGTTATTCAAGAGTTTAAACTGATTCACCGAAGTTGTTTCAGTTTATTTACTGCATTAAAGGAGTCAATTTTCACTAACTCAATACTTTGCACTCCTCAGAGCAAGTGCAAGAAAAGCTAAAGACACACTCCAGGGGAAGATGCATCAATTGCTGTTTAATTGCTGTAAGCAAGAAATCATTTCAGCAGCAATTTGCGAACAAAGATGCAGACAACTCTCTAGGGTAAGAATCAAAGAAAAGTCACTAAACGACCATTCCAGGAAACTGGTGAAACTGTTACAAAGAGCAAAAGAGATTCAACGAACTAGGGTTGGTGAAGGAAGTGTGTGAACAAAAACATCCAAAAAAGGCACTCGGCACATGCTGAACGTTTTTGTCTCCATATCTAGAGACTCAGAGTGATAAGTATAGTTCCTGCTCCTGTGCAAGTGACCACTGAGATAAGTATCATCCACGGGGCAAGTGAAAATTTTCTAGCATAGCTACTAGGTAGTTCGCTATTCTTTGTTAAAGGAATAAGGACACACCATATATCCACATTGTACATGCTTTAGACACAATACAATATATTGAATTATCAAAAGATAGATTGTGTGAGCATTGACACACACACAAAAGTTGAAAAGACTCTTTGTGAGTATAAGTATGTGCATTTTAGAACTTTTCTTGCAACAAGTGTGAAGAAATTTATGGGTACTCCATACTACCATGCTCATGAATAATCAAGTACCAAAATTCAGAACAAAATTTGAATCTTTCAATATCTAAAGAAAAGTGATTAATGCTACAATAACTCTTATGCATAGAGCTGTCTGTAAAGCTCACGGGTTAAGGAAAATGGATGAAAATACTCCGGTTTTCATGATTATATCTCAGTAGCTACCTTTCACCAATTTCCTGAACAGAAGACTAAGTGGTGGTTTAGACTAGCTCTTGGAAGATAGGTCTGGCTTTCTCACTCTTATGAAGCTTCTTTTCCTTGTTCTACAATTGTTTGTCATTATAAAAACACCTATAACTTTGGTCAATCACATACAGAATACATCCTTAAAAAATGCTAATGATATCTAATGTGCCACGACACAAACTTAGCAAACATAAGAGCGGAAACAAGATAAAAGAAGTAGAAAAAGTCTTTTTCAAAAAACTACTGCATGCACACCACAAAACTCTTCCCATATCCAAACATCAAAAGCATAAAAGACAAGCCCTTTGTCCCATTCTCTTTTAATAGTGCTCTTACAAAATGGACTACATTAGATTTGATCTAGCATGTAGAAGAACTAAGACGTTGGACAATGTCTTTCTCCTTAATTGTAGATATACAGATATACTCTCAGATGAAAAGATTCACAATACTCAATTACCAAGTAGACTCATCAACATATATTGGAAGTTACTGCTTATCCAGCAAATCTCATATAAGTTTCCCCGAAAATCCATTCCAAATCTATTTTTTTTTCAGAAATTCAGCACAACAAAATGTAAAAAATAATCTCCCAATTTTCAGAAGATGACCAGCAAATAAAAATTGAAACAGATCAACATTACACCCAAAATTCGGCAAATTCTCATCAAGTTTTCCATTTTCAAATCCGACACAGCCCAAAAAAAATCTTAATGTTTGCTCAAATATTGAAAACAGACAACATGCAAGCTACAATCAAAAGGAGCTCACGATTCTCAGAAACAAAGGTGACCCAACTAATATACATCGAGATAACTCAACATTACAGCCAAACTTCAGCAAATTCTCAACAAGATTTACCCTTTCCATCCAGCCCCACCCAAAACAAAATATTGACTTTTTCCCAGATATTCAACACATATAATATGTAAACTACATCCAAAACAAGCTCACAATTCTCAGAAATAAAGGTGACCAACTAATATACATCAAGCAAAATCCAATACACCCGAAATTCAGCAAATACCGACTACATTCCCCTTTCCATTCTAACACTATCCAAAACAAATCTCGTTTTGTTACCCAGATATGCAACACGTACAAAATGTAAACTGCAAACATACAAGCTCGCAATTCTCAGAAACAAAGGTGACACACTATATACATTGAGCAAACTCAGCAATACACCCAAAAATCAAAATTCAGCAAAATCCCAACAAGATTCCCCCTTTATTCCAACACTACCCCAAAACAAACCTCATTTTTTACCCAGATACTCAACACGTCCAAAATGTAAACTACATCCAAATAAAGCTCACAATCTCAGAAACAAAGGTGACCCACTAATATAGATTGAGCAAACTCAGTAATACATCCAAATTCGGCAAATCCCAGCAACATTTCTCCCAAAACGAAATCTTGAGTTTTCCCCAAATATCAAAAGGCCTGCAAAATGTAAACTACATCCAAAAAAAAAGCTCACACCCACTAATACATATTGATCAAACTCAGCAATACACCCAAAATTCAGCAAATCCAGAAAAGTTTCCCCCAATAACAATCATCCCAATACTACACAAAACAAAATCTTGATTTCAACCCAGATATCAAAAACATACCAAAATCCAAAAAAACTCATAAAAATGAATCTTTAACGAGAAAAATGAAAAGGGACAAAAGGGTTACCTCGGATTATGAAAAGGACCAACTTTATTTGCATACAAAGGGACTTCTTCTCCAGATTTATACTTATGATCTGATGAATCCGATCTCACTTTCATAGCCCCAAAGAACAAAAGCACCAATACGACAGCGTAATTCCCACACCCCATTCCACTCTTCCTCACCATTTTTTTCTTTACTCACATACAGAAGAAGAAAACAAAAATACCAAAGATTGTTTCTTCCTTTGAAACTCTCTTTTTAGGTACAGTGGAATTTTCCTTTGTTGTGTGTAGAAGAGAAAGAGGGGGAAGTGGTGAATACGCGCTACTATAGCGAGTTTGTAACAAACGTGATGGTGACCTATCAAGGAATGACATGTGGATAATGACGTGTCACTCTCTTTCTTTTTGTTTTTTTTTTGTTTTAACTTTTCTTTCCGTTTGACAAGAACGTGTTACCAAAGCTTTAAGGTAAGTTCTAAATAATAACGTTTAGATAAATATTATTATGTCGCACATAGTGTACATTAGGATGCTTAATTGAATGTGTGGACAAACTAAAAATGATATCATTAATAACGAAGATACATGGTTAAGGTACTTCCGAGAACATATAGAGAAGAGGTATGCCAATGCATAATCAGTGATTAAGTAGGCGTGAGGAGTTGAATGTAACATGAATTGTGATCAGAGGTTGAAGTATCTGGGGTGGTGCGTGATTAGATAAGACATGATATAACTTTAGCTTATCCAAAATTCTTGACTCTGGATAGGAAAATTTGAAGGCTGAGGATTAAGGTAAAAGTCTAGTAAATAATCGAGTGTTGTCACACTTTGTGTAAGAGAAGTAGAGAGCTATTTAATAGTCACGTCATCTATAAAATTTTCATGTGTATTATAATCTATTATTTTATTTGGTTATTATTTTGCTATTTTACTGTCATATTATTCATGGACAAGTACTATTGCTTTAAAAATGATTTTTTGAGCCAATGTTCTATTAAAAAAAATTCTTTTATATTTTTTCAAACTTCATTTATAAAATTTACCAAAAATATGTTTGTATAATTATTTCTTTTCCTCAATATCTCTTTATTTTGTCTTATTAATGGAAAACAAGGTGACATGATATTATATTTTTAAAAAAATATGGAGTAAACAAGACTTCAAATTAAACACTCACTATATAAATTAATTAAAATACAAGTTGTTACAAGAAAATCATATTACAAGTACACAAGAAAAATTGCCTTTAAAATGATGGTCCAATTTTACATTGTAGATTAAAATAGATCATTATTAATGCTTAAAAAGTCATAAACTCATAATTAATTCATCATAATATCATGAACAATATTTATGAATTAATTAACAAACTCCCATAGTCTTATTCTTCTTTTTATCAGCAACAAACTTCTTCCATGCTTCAGTAACCTGTAACTCCCATTCTCTATCCGTTTTATGATGTGCCACGTTGTCGATACCGTTCGCCGCGGCCGCCTCCTCGGCCACGGCAAGCTTAGCTTTGACACGTGCTGGAAGCGTGTCGAGCTCGTGGAGGACTTTAACTATGTCAATAACCTATTTGAAAGAAATACGAATGAAAAATGTAAAAAATAACATAAAACTTAAAGCACGTTAGAAAATATTTTTCTAAAAGTGGTATCTGAAGATATTGTTATGAATTGAATGCAAACAATTTTAGTGAATATAATGTCATTCAAAAAAAATTTATCTACCTCATTTGTCTCATTTCATATGATATTTTCATTTATCACTCTATTAAAACAAGAATAAAACATTTTTTAGTCTAAAAATAGGGGCAATAACATTTATAGCCATTCAATTATGGATATAAAATGTGTAAGTTTGGTCCCTAATAGTGGTATACAAAATTAGGTTATATTTGAATTATTTTTTAAAACTATGGTTACCATCAAACATGTAGTAACACTATAAACTTAACCTAACATAGATAAGTAGTAAAATAGTTAATTTGTGAATAAAGCAAATGGATAAAATGTGCATATTTCCATCAATTAAAGTTTAAATATGCTTAGTCAAATATATATCAGTCATGTATATATATCAAAAGTTTTTATATATTAAAATATTTTAAACTTTAAACTTCACATTATAGTTGCATTTCTTTTACTTTTAAAAATTGTATCTAAGTAAACTTCATCATATAAATTGAAACAACAGTTGAATAGAAATAGAAACGTTACCAGTCGCTCCGCGAGTGTTCTGGAGAAATCTTCTCTAATAACAACTCTAAGAACTGTGATGTGTTGAGCATCTGGTGGCATAGTGTATGCTGGAACTATCCATCCAAATCTCCTTAAAGTTTCAGAAATTTCAAACTCATCATGTTTGCTATTGTCTTTAAGAGAAAATGCAACCAAAGGAACTCCAATTTCTTTGGAGACTATCTCAAATCTTCCTGTCTTTTCGAGTCCTTCTCTTAGTACCCTTGCATTTTCTTGACAATTCTCCATAACATTCTTGTAACCCTGGTTTAAAAAAATAAAATATTAAGCTTTAAAACGCGTAATTCTTAAAAAATATCTAATTTTTATACACTAATAGTAACGATAGCAAAGCATATGTTGATCGTATTGGATCGTCTCAAATAATATATATACTTTTAGATGATCCGGCACATATGTGTAATTTAATCTTGAGTTCAAAGTATATAATTCTTGAATGATATATAATTTTTATACACTAACAGTAGGTTAAACTATATTGATAAAAGTACTGACACAAGTTCTATGCTGCTTGGATTTTTTTTTTTAATGTTATTACATCCATATTAAATCATCTAATTGATCATATATGCTTTTAGAAGATCTGACAAAGATGCAATAACAAAGTTTTGAGCTTTAATACATGTAATTCTTGAAACTATATAGTTTCTATAGCCTAATAATCTATCAAATCAAGTAATAGTAGTAAGTTATATTATTCGAATCTTTTAAAAATATTAGTTGTATTCAAATCAAATCATATGAATATCAAGTATTTTTATTTGATACGTACACGTACACAAGAATATTTTTAAAGAATCCAAGTAACATGGAAACGTTAATCTCGTACTCACCTCATAACCCAAACGAATAAGTTGGTAATATTGAGCAATTACTTGACTTGATCCTGCACAACAAATTGACAATATAGCAAAATATGATCAAATTTATAAGAGTAATTATATAAATGAAAATTGTACTCTTCATCTAGTTGGAACATCATATTTTCCTTATACTAAAATCTTATCAAATTTTCGAATGAGTATTACACTACTAGAAATCAGTCAATTTTCGACATGGAAAATTCATATTTTCGATAGACTCTTTAATGTTTAGACTGATTTCTAGTAGTGAATATAGGTTTAGTAGAATGCAATTATTATTGTCAACAATAAATTCATATGGATTAAGAACATAATTAGAGATTAATTAATTACCTTTAGAGAAATTGAGTGTGAAAGTAGGTTGATCAGCACCAAGATAATTAATATGAAAAATAAGTTCATCAGGCAAGTCTTCTTTGTTCCTCCAAATGACCCAACCAATACCAGCATAAACAAGACCATATTTGTGTCCACTCACATTAATACTTTTAACTAATGGCAATCTAAAGTCCCATTCAAGTTCTGGATATATAAATGGTGCAATAAATCCACCACTAGCTGCATCCACATGAATTGGAGTGTCCCACCTGTTTCAAAATTTACAAAACTAATAAATATATATATATTTTCAGACGTGTAAGTGACTTTTCGTGTTTGTTAATGTTAGAAGATGAACTACGGCATCTCAATACACATCATCCCCTTACTTTCATGTCTCCACACCCCACTCTGAATATTTGAAGATGATCCACGATATCTGACTAGAGTAATTAAATGTTTTTTGTTGGTATAACTTGGAAGGTTTAAAACGATAAATGTATCGAAGTCTAATTTTCAATATATATATATATAATTCTAGCAGACGACCTACGATATTTGACAAACAGTCGATATAATTTTAAAATTTTAAGATAGTAAATGTGTCCCACACATCAGACTCTCAGTATACACCCTTTATTTTCATGTTGCGCTAATACTAAAAGACGACATAAAACATCTGAGTTGATAAAACCAAACTTCTAGAAGGCCAAGCCAAAACTATTGAATAGTATTATTCAGTCGTGCTATAACTTAACAATCAAAAAGCTCGATAAAAGTAGAAATGTTAAGAGAGTGAAATTTACCCTGTTTCTTTGTTCTTCTCAATCAAGAGGTCATTCAATTTCTTTACATCTTCAAATTCTCCATTAAGAGTTGAACCCAAAATAGCAGCTACACAAATTGTGTTCTCATCAACCATTTCCACAGCTTTCTCAGGGCTCATCACATAGTATCCATCAGTCAACTTCACTTCTTTTAGCTCAACTTCAAAATACCTTGCAAATTTTTCCCAACACACCTGTTCAAATTACTAATTAGTCCCTCTTATCTCAGGTTATTACGTGCTATAACATGTTAATATACACTAATGATACAAAATGTGTTTATACTGGCAATGTATATAAGCTAAGTCCATATATAGACAATTAGACTTTTCTACAACGTACATTTCACTATAACAATCAATATTTTCAATGATAGCGCTTATTAGCCCCCTTTTGACTCATAATCTTTAAAAACTAAACTACTGACATATACATAGTTTCAAATTTTACAAGTGAAACTCGTGTTACAATGTGTGTGGAGTCACATTAAGAGCATGTTTGGTTCAGCTTAAAAGCTGGTCAAACTGACTTAAAAGCTGGTTTTTGACTTATTTAACTGTTTGACAATACTCAAAATAACTTATTTTAAGTTGAAAAAAACTTATTTTAAGCCAAAAGTTAAAAGCTGGGGTAGGGATGCTTCTTTTTTTTTAAGCTTATAAGCTGTTTTAAGTTGACCACATTTTTATCTTTTTGCCCTTAATATTTTTATACAATCTCCAAATTACCCATTATACCCTAACATCTCTTTCTTCCATTTTTCCCTTTTCACGTTTGGCATAACAACTTCAGCACTTTTATCCAAACGCATAACTGCTTATTTTAAAAATAAATTTCAGCACTTTCAAAAGTACTTTTTAAAAACTGTTTTTAGTAAGCCCATCCAAACGGGCGACTATAGGGGAGACCAAAAAAGTGGCTATATGTGAAAGACCATACCTGGACATTAGCACCAGTAACAATGTTGGGCTTATCATAGGGCTTTCCTTGGGCTTTCATTTTGTTTTGCCATTTTCTCTTAAAGGCCAATCCAGCAAGCATAATGGCTTCTGAAGAACCAACTGTTCCAACTCCAACTGCAGTTTCTCCATCTTCAAGTGGTGCATTAAATAAATGCGCTATCATGTTTACACATCGATTCTGCAAAAAAAATATTTTTAAATTGAGTAATAATGTCAAATTTATCGTATTATTTGTTGTTGATAGTAATAATGTCATAGATTCTAATGCTGCAAAAATTCGACTTGCAAAAATGACATAGTGATAAATCTATCGTTGAATTTCATTATAATATCGTTAAAGATTGTCAATTTTATGGTGGACAACAAAATAATATTATTCAAATCATATTTTCTGGAATCTTTCTTTGTTTTGTATTTTTTAAATTTATTATGGATACTTATTTGACTAGTTAGTTTAGGTTGTTGAAAAGTCCATTTCATTAATTATACTTTGCTTAGGATAAATTAATTAAACAATTTTAAACATCTCGAAAACGACTTTAAACTTTATATAGTCCTATTTTAATTTGAATAAGTCAAACTGTCAAATTAGTCCTAAGTATAGACCTTTCTAATTGTTATTCTTTTAGTCCATCTGATATTTGATTGAGTTTTTTATTTATTTTCAATTTCAACTTTACTTGTAAATAAAGTTAGCATTTTTTTATTCGATATCTATATTTAAATAATTATAGTCTGATTAAATTCATATTTGCATGTTACATGGCCTATTAAAAGCATAGAATGCATTTATGGTTAGACCACATACGTACTACAACGACAATCACAAATAAAAAAATAATATTATAAAATCGAGCTTATTTTTTAGGACAACACTTTTGATATAATTTTTTTATATAAATCCAAAAACTACAAAGGGACATAAGATAGTGACAAACCAGTTAATAATTTTTTTTATAATTATTATTATTATTTTATTTTATATTACTTTTTTTTTTTAGGTAAGTAAGAGACTTATGGACTAGCAAAAACACAATCTAATGAATGTGAATTTATTCCAATTTTAATAGGAGTGTTAAATACCTAATGAAAAATTGAAAAAAAAAAACTCTAAAATTTTATATATAAGTCGGCAGCACTTTAAAATAAGGTACAAAGTAAATACCTATGTTATAAAAAAGATTATTAAAATTAAATCATTATAATTTCAGAATACATGAATTTATCAAATAAATTTGTCATTTATTATATACTTATATAAATAAAATTTTAATTATATATACAATGTGTTTGAACAGAAAGAAGAAAACGTGTGGGGAACTATAATGCGTTCAAGGACCACTTTAACAACCTACCATAATCTTTACTTATTGGTCATATCCTTTCGTATTTGGTTCTCGATATTTATTTTGAGTTTTAATTAATTTAATTATATTTGATATAAAATTTATTGAAAGAGAATTTTTATATTATAAATTTTGTTTAAAATATAAAATTTTTGATTGAAAGGGGAGGATCCTTGTGCTTATAATTCTGTCACAATTTTTAATAACACCTATTTTCTTTTTAAATAAAGAAACATTAATTTTTATTTAATTTATTTTTATTGTTAAATCTAAATATTGAACTCAACAATTTTTATTTTTTTTTAACTTTATTAAAGTTGAGGAATTTCTTGTATCCAATCACATCACAATCTTTGGATGGCTCCTTTTTTCTTATTTAGCACTATTTTTTTATACCATTCATACTATTCAAAACTTTTAAACCATTGAATAAGTAAAAAGTTCTAGAAGGAATTATGACTTTTATGAAAGTAACAATTCCAAATTATATTCAATATTATTGTGTGAATTATATATTCATCTTTTCAAATTTATTAAATTTGCATAATTATTAGCATAAAACTTGAATTTTAATCTGTAAATTTCAAATCTTGATTTATTTTTTTACGTATACTTATTTTACCTTATAATAATTTGATTGCGTATCTATCTTACTAAACAGTCCAAACTTGTGAATGTCCTTATACTTGCTAGCTCCACCAACCTATACTTATTTTCTATTGCTCTGGTTGTGCAAATATCGATCTCTTTATATTGTTAACGCATAAAACTTAAACTAATTCACCGAAAAAAAGTACCTGAAGCTCAGTAGTGACAGGATATTCATCCATGTCAACATAATTTTTGTTAATTGAATCCATCATCAATTTGTCACATTCTGGTTCCATCCATGTTGTCACAAAAGATGCCAAATTCAACCTTGGATTTCCATCTAACATAAGTTCATCATTTATAATTTGATAGGCTGCTTCCTTTGGTATTGAATTTTCTGGCATCTTAAACCTAAAAATTAAAAAAAAAAAATTAGATCCAAAAAAAAATATGAAATTGAAAAGAAATTATAGTTTTAAGAATATATACAAAAGAATAAAATAGATTTGTGTTATACAACAAAAGTCATTTAAACGATCTATTCTTTTGAGAAGTACTTTTTCGAGTGTTTGATTGATGAGTGAAAAAGATTTTTTGAGAAAGCACAATTTTTAAGAAAGATGGTAATATTATTAGCAAATCAGATAGTGTATTGATGAAATTTAAGAGAGCTTGGACTTTATGTGGTCTGAATTTGAATTAGTCGTGAATCAAAAATAAATATGACATGAATTTTAGGAAGAAAAGAAAGAACGTAGAACCTTGTGATCTAAATATGTCAAATGTATCAAAATATCATTTAATTTTATTATCTTAATTAAACACGACAATCGATATATATTAAAGAGTTGACAAAAAAGAAAAGAGAAATTTTTTTTCCGACTATCAAGAGCTAAAAGATACAAATTATAAAGTAACTTATTTTGCTACAATTTATTTAAGAAAATATTTTCTGTCATACCAAAACATTATTGCTAAACAATAAAAAATAAACAATAGATCATGATCATCGATCAACAAATAATTTATTTTTAGCTATGAACTATTTAACAACAAATTACGTATTATCAATACCTTGGAAGAGAAGTTCGAACATATCGAGACGCGAAAGTCGAGTGAACGGACACGTCACTTTCCGATGCTATCTTGGACAGAACCATGGTGGCGTAGTGGTGGTACTACGACGGAGAAGATCAAAGATTAAAGCAAAAGAGATAAAATGGAGATATTTTTTTTTCTTGAAGAAGAAATGTATAAGAAGAGTCACTATATATAAAATAATGAAATTTGGAATATGTGGAAGGACTAACAAGTCATTATTGAAACTTAGAATTTAAGTTATATAAAAATCTATCTAACATCGTCGATTTTTTTTTATTGTAGCAGATAATTTATCTTATTTTTAAAATTATAAATTTAATATTTAAGTAGATTTATTGGTAAATAATTTTAAAACTATTTGATAGTACTATAATTTTATTTACTCCGACAATGTGTTAGGTTGTTTGATTTTGATTTTTATAAGTCATATTATTCACTATAGAAAATAAAAGAGATATTAAATGATTATAAATTATTTTTCAGGTGAAATTAAATTAATATAATTATATTCAAAATCGCTAAATTTCTAATGACATTATCTATATAAAATGCTACTTATGACTTATAAATACCTATACTATTTATTATTGTCGCCCAATAATTGGAAAAAAAACTATTTATTAGTTGTAGTGATAGAAAATAGTCTCATTCAAAAAAGTTAATTACTTTTGAATGCAATTAAAGGTATATTATACAGATTTTGAATTTTTAAAAATACCACAATTATTTTTATATATTAATAATTAATAATACTCCACATATACTACTAGCTTTTGTACTTCAACAACATAATCATTTATTCAAATAATAAATAATTTCAATATAATAGCTTTATTTGAATATATTTTTTAGTTGGAATGTTACAAACATGTTATTGGAATTCCAGATATTTCTTCTGACTTTTTTATTTAAAAAAAATCCACAAATTGATTGTTCACTTGCTTTTTTAGGTTTCTCTCGATTAATATTTTTTTCACGCACATAATTTATCAAATAAATTATGTAAATATTAATCATCGAAAAAAAAGAGTCATTTATAATGATTTGGTTTACACAAATCCACATATGCACATACTTCAAAAAATCTTATAATTTATTTAGTGACAAAACTATAAAAAATTTTAAAAATCTTATAATATTTATTTTCAAGAAATAAGTAAAATAATTAAATTAAATGAATTTTTACTTCATTGGAATATGTGCAACGTCGGTGATACGATAATACCTCCCCACATGTTACAAAAGAACCTATATGTATCGATTTTTATTCTAAAAAATATTCCATCTTAAATTTAATAAAAAGAAAAGTGGACCAATCAAAAATTAAAATAATTATACTATACCAAAATAATTTATTTGAACCAATCACTCAAGAACCATTAAATTATCAGTTTGATTCCTCCACCTAACTCATTATTTTCATAATTAAATAATGTCTCAAGTTCCATTGGTACATATATATTCTCACTACAACAAATAAGAGAGATTATATGCAAACTATTTAACGATAATAACAGCGATAACGCACAAATACCCCTTCAACCTATATCTGAAATTTCAGATTCACACTTATAATATATTAAGGTCCTATTATTCCCTGAACTTATTTTATTAATAATTTTTTACCCCTTTTCGACCTATATGACACTATTTTGTGGGCCCAACGCTGGTTGACTTTTTTTTAAGATAGTGCCACGTAGGCCAAAAAGGGATAAAAAGTACTTATAAAATAAGTTGAGGAGGGTAATAGGACCTTAGTATAATATAAGTGTGTCTCTGTAATTTCGGTCATAGATTGAGGGGGTACTTGTGCATTTTTCCATAATAATATAATATAAGTATTTATAATAAATATTTTACATTAATATCGCTAAAAGTTTTAGCGATTCTTGATATAATAATATTAACTGAATATTTTAAAAGCAATAAATATTATCGTTAGAAGAAAAAATAATAATCACGAATGGTCTATTTTGTGGTACGGTCTTGTTGTATGCTTTTCCTATTAATTTTTTTCCCTCTTAACTAAACAAAAATTTATCTTAAAAATGGAAAAGAATTATTCTTTTTGTTTTTTTTTAAAAATGAGTTAACTTCTTTACCCAAAACATAAGAAAAGTATATGTGCATAGAGATAATATTAATAAGTTGAAAAATTGATTTATATCTACTTTGGTCAATAGTGGAGGACTAATTAATAAAAGAACATGGCCCAAAGTTCATGCCAAACTATCATTATCATTTATTTATTTAATTAAAATAATTTTACTTTATACAAGACACCACTTGCTTTGTTGATGCCTTGATTGAAGGAGACAAGTGGCAAATTTCTAAAAGACAAAAAAAAAATTGTAATAATTGTACACTTAAGGTGTGGCTTTCAAGATTAGTGAGATGAAGTGAAAATTATGTGAGAATAAACTTTCTTTTTTAAAAAAAAAGTTAAATAATTTAACTTTTTTTAATTGATCGAAATTTTGATGAGTGAAAATCGGACACTTGTATAATGAAATTTTTTTATAATCAAATGTTTGTGAATCTATTAGAATTCAGTTATTGTGATATTCGTGACATAAGATAAATCGGAAAAAAATATATGTATGTAATATTTTAAGTGAATTATATGTAGAAAGTAGGGAGCAGCAAGATTCCTATTTTTTGTTATATTTTGGAATATAATATTGACTATTGAGAAATTTTTTATAATTTAAAGTTCAACTAATTAAAGGTATGTTCGACTTTGAAATGTTTCATCTGTATTTTGTTTTTGTTTTCTTTTTTATCATCATTACACCAAAACGCGTACGTACGTGTTCACATATGATTGGTCAAAATATATTATTTTCTTATTAAAATAATTAATTAAAAAGAAAGACACTAGAAAAGTAATTAAAAAACAAAGTCGAAAAGTAGCACTGATGATGCAATGAATAACGTGGATGATTTAATATTGAAAATGACCTAGTCTTTTGATTAAACGTATCGAGTTTGGACATAAAATGTAAAAAGCTTTTATTAAAAAATATTTTTTCAATAATAGGAATATAAATTAGTCAGGTAAGTAATTTTTAGATATATAAACGAAAAAACTTTTATATGAAAGCGGAATTTCCTCTATCAAGTTTTATATAGATTGAATTTTAATTAATTGAATCATTAAAAATACGTCAGGATGATTATATATAATAGAATTTAAAGTGATTGACCATTGACCAATAACGATTGAAGAGAGTATATATCACTTTACCGATTAACTAGAAATGTCAAGTTTGAATATGTAAATAACAATATCCTTAATTAAAAAAATAAGGTTCTTAACTAATTCAATGGATTTTACACGATAAAATATAAAAATTTAAAATATTCAAATAATCATCAAAATTCAAATAACTATATAAGAAATAAAATTTTATATTAGAAGTCAAGTTTGAACAATTGAACCTCACTACGGTCTTAGAAATTTCCACAAGCCAACTTCAATACATGGTCCATCTTACAATTTCGATAGAGAGTTTGAATACAACCTTTCGTCTTCTTCTCCTTTACGGTGACATGAATCACGTTATTGTATAATCTAAACAATAATAAAAATATCTTATCTTTTATGTTTGATAATTCTTATTATATATACGGTTTGAATTTATTTTTAAAATTTTAATAATGTTTTTGAGAGTCCGGAGTTAGAAGGTAAAAAAAATTGTTAAAAATTTCAAAAGGTTTTTTAATCAAAACGGTAAAATCGCTCAAAGCAAAATCGTTGCTGTAGCAGCGATTTCTTAAATTTCCGTTTAAAAAAATAAAATTTAAACAAGTCGCTCCAAATGAAGCGATTTTTTAAATTAAAAAAAAAATTATAATTTTTTTAGTAAGTCGTTACTTTTCATTAAACTTTCTTTTTTTGCTTTATTTTTTAAAAAAAATCAAATCAAATCTTGGCGAAATCGCTGCCAAGGCAGCCATTTTTAATTATTATTTTAATTATTTTTTAAAAATTAAATCGCGGCAAAGGAAGCAATTTACACTTAATCTTTTTTGAAACTTAATTAAATCGGCTAAACTTTTTTGCATGGATTTAATTAATTTTTTTAAAAATAAAAATTAAGTGTAAATCGCTGCCTTTACAACTATTTGATTTAAAAAAAATAATTAAAAATCGCTGCCAATGATTTTAAAAAATTATTTTTTTAAAATAAAGCAAAAATGAAAAAGAAATAAAAATTTTAATTTGCAGCGACTTATTAAAAAATTATAATTTTTTTTTTGATTTTGAAAATCGCTCTATTTGAAGCGACTTGTTAATTTTTTTTTTTAAAAAAGCAAATTTAAGAAATCGCTCCTATTGCAGCGATTTTGTTTTTTTAGATGAACAAAATCACTACATCATGAGCGAGTTTACCGTTTTTATTAAAAAAAATTAATATGCCATTTTAGAATTTTTGACTATTTATTTTATCCTTTTAACTCCACTCATGTTTTTGATATATCACGAATATTTATGTTGTGAAGTTGAAATATTTGTATAATTAGAAGTATTTGAAATCGTTAATTTACTGTATATTGATGTTAACTTGCTCCATTTGGGAAGTTCTAGAATTCTATTACAGAAATATCTCAATTTTTTATTTGACTTAATTGGAAATGTGAAAGGAAAGAAAAAAAGGAGTTATAATGGAGTTGGCCACACATGATGAAAAGTAATGGCAACAATAATTTACACTTTCCTTATTTGTTTGGACATTACATTTCAATAATTTTGAATTATATTTCTTACATATATAAAAGGAAAAAAGGGATAAATATATTCCCGAACTATCATAATGGTATGCAAATATCCTTCTTCATATTTTAAGGATATTGGTGCTCCTATCGTCCAAAAACTAGAGCGTATATGCTCTTCAGTCTAACGGAAGACTAATTGGGGACACGTGACACAATCTTATTCATCGATCCGATGTCGGGTCAATGGATAAGATTATGACACGTGTATGTCTGTTAGTTTAAAGGGTATATATGTTTTAGTTTTTGAACGACAGGGGCACCAATGTCCCTAAAGTATGACAGAAGGTGTCCGCATACCGTTTACGATAGTTCATGGGTATATTTGTCATTTTTCCCTATATAAAAACAAAAATAATGTTCTTAAATGTGATTTCTTTCCTAATTTATAGAATTCATTTACAAATTTTATCTGATTAATTCAAATTCGCCTTGTGTTTAAGCTTCATTAAGTTTTTTTCCTTATCGTTAAAATTAAAGATTTTTTCTTCAGTATGAAATAACCATATCGACTCACCGTAATTTTTGGTGATTGTTGTAGTGAAGTTGAGTTCTTTATTGATGAGTTTATCACTTGCCACCAAAAAGGACAGATAATAAATTAAGAGTATATTTTTTACTTGACGTGAATTCAAATTAATCAAATTAAAATATATCGGCTACTTAATGAAAAATTCTAGCATTCATCTGTGTCCATGTCACCGGCCACCAAAATGGAGTTAAGAGGATCTTTGGTTTTAGTTCAATGAATAAATAGGACCACATATATTATAATTTTCGAAATATCATAGTAATTTTTTTTCCCCAAAAAATTAAAATACCTTTCAGTTAGAAGTATTTTTACCCTTGACGTGAATTCAGATTAGTGAATACCTAATGTAAAATATCTAGCATTCACATGTCCATGTTACTTGCAATTTCTTGTATTTTTGGAAAAATATATTATCGACTTATCGGGCTGATTAAATAAGAAATGTCACACTTATAGCTTACCGAGGATACAACTCTATACAGAAGGATATGGAGGTCGAGAAGGTTGACGAAGAAAGATTGGAAAGAGGTGATTAAACAAGACATATCACACCTACAACTTAACAGAATATGACTCTAAATAGAATTTCACGGAATATATTATCGACTTATCGTTGTTGTTGGTACAACTTAAATCAACTTGCCTAGGAACCACTTAGGACAGTTTACTAATAACTAATGACATTCTAGATACAAATGGCAAATATGAAACATTATACACTAATTTTATTTTGCATAAAAAATCATCTGAAAATTCAAAGTCTATTTTCGAATAAGGGGAACAAGAACACACTAATCCAGGGTTTAGTGTGGATTAGTGAATAATGATGCACTACAGCCATAATACAACAACGACACCTTAATCCCAAACAAGTTCAGATCGTCTATATGAATCGATCCTCAAAGTTCTGGCAAAATGTCTTTCTCCTCTAAGCGGAAACCTATCCTGAAAGAACAGATTAAAAATAAAAGAGTCAAAGAAAGAACTACACTGACTATAACAAAAGGCCGCTAGACACGCTGTGTAGAGGTATAAATTCGATTAAAAGAAATGATGATTATAAAGCAGCATAACAGTGATATGAAGATTTTAATGAATGAAGGGTTGATCAGAAGTCTGTTGAAGTTGAAGGGCTGAAAAGCTATGTTGCTTGAGATGATAAAGTTTTCGATCAGAAAAACGTACACTTATATCTTTGCTTTTAGAAGTCTAGCTTTCAGCTCATCAGCCACAGCATCGATGAACTCTTCAGTGTTCACATATTGACGTCTAGCGACCCTGTAAGGTATCAATGACACACAAATTATAATGACGACAACACAAAGGGCTAACATCAGAACACAAAACAGTAGGGATCCTCACTTGGATCCGTGGATAATAAGTGCTAGATCTTTTGTCATTTTGCCGTTCTCCACTGCACCAATGCAAGCTGCTTCTAGTTTCTTGGTGAAATCCAAGAGTGCAGTGTTGTTGTCCAACTTTGCCCTGTTAAACATAATGATTATTTGTTCGGTACTTCTATCATTAAAAATCTAAGTGCATCCTCGAGTTTGAGCAGTGCACAATCTGAAACTCGATGGACAATGGACCTGCCTGTGACAATGGTCTGAATCCATGGTGTGCGCCTAATCCACACATCACGTGACCAAAGTCCTGGGGGCACTAAGCAGAGAAAATTAGGTACCAGAATGTCCTACCTATGTGCAAGTCCACGAGTCCAAGCAAAAATCGAGGCAATGCTATTTGTGCTGGTTTCACCTCCTTTCTGATGAACCCTGTAGTGGCGTGTAACAGTTCCATGGGCTGCTTCTGCTTCCACGGTCTTTCCATCCGGACATATCTGCACCAAATATACCAACCCGATTGAATCCAATAAAGTCGCAAGACAGCAACGAAGCCAAAATGATCCAACAAACGATAAGTTTTATTTTCTAGAGAACTTGAGACCTTCTGCGTCTAAGCATGGATTTCCCAAATAATCATATGAAATCATGACACAAGGACTCGACATTAAAGAAGCTGGGAGCAGCAGGGAAAATGGAAGCAAGTAAAAAACATACCAGGATCGATGTCATCAATCCAAGCGATCCAAATCCTATTGAAGCAATAGACAATATAAGAACGATTACGAGCATTGAAGTAGGTAGCAAAAGTGAAAATTGAACACGTAAACTTTTTTCATATTGCAAGTCCAAAATGTATTATAGATGATTTATAAACCGTTAGCAAGCAGGCAAGCATACCTTGTGCTAAGAAATCACTCTGTACATCTCCATCATAGTTTTTACATGCCCATACATAACCACCGTCACTTTTTAAAGCATAAGCAACCATATCATCAATGAGGCGATGTTCGTACCTATTTTGATGAATTCAATCATTTAACAATCTGTCATTTACAATCATTAACAAGAATCAGTTGTTGGAAATGAAAAGTTGGGTGCTTACCAGATCCCAGCTTCCTCAAACTTTGACTTCCATTTTGACTCGTAAACTTCCTGGAATATGTCCTTGAATCTTCAGAAAAGATCATAAAAGTAAGAAGACAAACCTCAAAATAGAAGGGGTCGAGAAGATAGTCAAATAGAGATAACAAGGTAAAGGAACAATCCAATTTAAATGGTAGTATGCAGAGAAATACAGAATAAGATCAACGCTAGCCATACCTTCCGTCGTATTTCTTAAGGATGGTATTTTTTGTGCTAAGATAGAGTGGCCATTTCTTTTGGTATGCCATGTTCATAGAAGCTTCAGCAAAAGAGCAAATAGACTGCACCGAAAGAAAAAAACAACAAAGATGCATAACTCCATTAATTCTAATTATCTCTTTTAAGCTATATTGCTTGGACTGTGCAGTGTGTGATCCTCCAAAAGTAGTGCATTTTTGGAGGATCTGACACGGGCAAGACAACATTTTTGGAGAGACAGGGCAACATAGGTTTTAAGTACACTCAAACCTCATCAGTGTTGTACATGGATAGAGCTACTCCACCAGCACCAGTGAAGTTGTACACCTCGAACTCGGTCTTTTCATCTGTCCCTTCTGGTACTGCAATCATATTCAATACAATATCTCAGCAACCTTTTAAAAAAAAAATCACTAAAAAAAAGTCGTAAACGAACTGGAACCAATATACTCATAGCCAAACTAGAGTAGAGCAAAAGTATCTTAGCAGAGTTTCGGAATCATACAGGTTCATGCAATTATACTGATATTGATGGGCAAAACTTTACCAAATACTAATTTGAGTTTTCCAGCTCCTTGAATCACTGTATCAGTAGCTCGGTATTGATCACCAAAAGCATGTCTGCCAATGCATATCGGTTTTGACCAACCTGACGTGAGTTATATCTATGTAAGTCAGAGAGAACCAAGTGAACAACTACCACAGCTAGAACTTCAGCAAATAAAACATACTTGGAACAAGTCGCGGGATATTTTTGCAGAGGATTGGTTCCCTGAACACCGTACCTGCGACAAAATAGCCAATAATAATGGATATCTTCAATTTCATACAAAGATATCACACACCAAAACTGGTAGAAAAGGAGACTCACCATTCAGAATGTTCCTAATTGTCCCATTTGGGCTCTTCCACATATGCTTCAAGTTAAACTCTTTCATACGGGCCTCATCTGCAAATGCATTAATGTACAACTTTAATCTAGTTTCAACATCTTATATTATCTATTTGAGGGATTTTTTACTTTACGGAACTTATGATTTTCTCAAACTTTCTTCAATCAAATTGCAGCGTATAGTTCCTTGATGTAGGTTCTAAAAACGTAAATTATAAAGATTAATGAGTAGATGTCTGATATGACACTCAAATTTGATGGTTTAACCGTTGTACTCTGAATACCATCATTTATCCGGGACCAGCAGATTAATAAAATCAAATAAACCACACGGAAAAATGTAAGCACCTGGAGTGATGGTTGCACACTTAATAGCTACGTTATACCTGCAATTTTTCAGTTCAAACATAATAAGGCTGGATATATAAAGATCAAAGATTCAGTACTCGATGGAAAGATTACAGAAAGTCAATATATGAGCTTGGTCCTAAAACAATCGCTCTTTCATTAAGCAGAAACTTAGAGATAAAAAAAAGTGGATACATACTTCAAAGTAGCCTCAGCGCTTTCAATTGTAACCTTATCATCTGTGGCATCACGATGAGGAAGGCCAAGATCGAAGTATTTTATATCCAACTCCAGAAAAGGCAAGATGAGCTAAAGCTTAAAAGAAAATTCAAATGTCAGCAACTGTGAAATGAACACTAGAGTATAGAGACATTCTACTGACATATACATAAGACAGAAACAATTTGTTACCTTATCCTTAATAAATTTCCAAATGACACGGGTCATTTCATCTCCTGCAATACATAGCCAGGTAAAGAAACATAAGAAAATGAAAATAAACATTTCTTGGCAGTTAAGAAGAACCAACAAGTAATGCAGTGGACCAAACTAGTTTATCATATATAGAATGACATAATGTGAATTTTTATCATACTTTGAAGGCTGATTATCATTTCATCCTGCTCCTTTATTACGGATATAACTACAATTTTTGGAAATGAACTTACTAGTGAACTAGCTGTTACATATGGTATCAGAGGTGCTTCCGCGTCTAACCTTAAAGAATAGTGAGGAAAACTTAAGCATGAATGTTGAGCCCCTAAAGGGAGGTGTATGTAACACCTTAGGAAAATTTCACATTGACAAAACATGGAGAGATGTTGGTATATAAAGAAACAGGTCCTAGACCCTCGTGATCTGAACTCGGTGTTATCAAAAGTGTAAAAAAGCTCTAAGGTCCATTGGGGCTTTAAGTGCAAAGCGCATATAAAGCACAAGCTTTAATAAAAAGAGGCACAAATAGAGAAAAAATACAAAGATATATGTTTAGTCCAAGACTATACATGGACTAAGAATTTGAAACTTTTTTTTTTTTTGAAATTATAGCCCAGTGGTGAATGAAGTGTGTTTAAAACCATAAGGTCTCAGATTCAATTTCCAGCGGAGGCAAGAACACTAGGTGATCTTCCCATAAGCCCATACCCCAGTGGATAGAATTACCCGATACCTATGCTAGTGGGAGGTGCGCACAAGTTGGCCAAGACATCACTGTTCTAAACAAAGTAAATATTTTTATAAAATCACAGCCTCCAGATATTAGTGGACTGGTACATAAAAATGCAAAAAGAACAAAAATAAACTCCACAAATATTCTTTCATAATGGTTAAGAAGAGACCTTTTTCAGCCAGAATCAAGGAACAACATAAATATCAATTTTTTAAATAAAATCAGTACATAAATTAGGATATAACAGTCTACTGAAACTGAAGCAGCTATATATGCACATCAATTTCAAGCAAGTTTTAAAAAGCAACATACAAAAAGAAACACGTATTGTTATGAAATTACAGCCAATAGTCAATGAAATGAACTGAGAACCACGAGATCTCAGCTTCATTTTTAGAGGAGACATAAACACTAGGTAACTTCTTCATTGTAAGCCATGCACCAAGTGGACTACAGCCTCCAGATATTCGTGGACTGGTAGATAAAAATGCAAAAGAAAAAAAATAAAATCCCACAGATACTCTTTTACAGTGATTAAGAAGAGACCCTTTTAACCCATAATCAAGAATCAGCATAAAAATCAATTCTTAAACAAAAAATCAGTACATAGAATATAACAACCTACATAAAAATCAATTCGCAAACATTACATAATTAGAATATCACAGCCTACTGAAATTAAAGCAGCATAAAGATCAAGTCTTGAACTAAAATCAGCATATAATTAGGATATAACATCCTACTGAAACTGAAGCAGCATAAAAATCAAGTCTTTAACAAGACTCAATACACATTTTAATGAAATTACAGCCTCCAGATATCAGTGGACTGGTAGCTAAAATGCAAAAAACAGAATAAAAAAAATCCATAGATACCCTTTTCGAGTCATAAAAAAGGGGAAATCTCAGTAGCACAGTTGGTTGACTACATAAATCTTTCACCACCTTGTGATTACCTGAGTCCAGTGGCATAGAAAGAATTTTAACAAGGTGGTTCAAAATCTGAGAAGTATACACACGAACTAACCGAAGGGGTTCGACATCTACTGTATATATATATAAGTTGGCTCCGCCCATTTAGCTCCCCTACTCCCAATTTCACTTTTTTTTAAAAAAAGAAGACACCCTTTTCACTCATAACCAAGAATCAGCATAAAAATCAATTCTTTAACTAAAATCACTACATAAAGTTGGATATAGCAGCCACAGCTATTTACAAACATCAATTTCAAGAAAGTTGAAAAAAAAATCACATAATCAAACAAAAGCATAGAGTGATACATAATTAAGGATCTGACCGTCCATTTCAACTATGGGGTTAGCCACTTTGATCTTTTGGAAAGCCATTTTCAGTGAAAAATTGAGATCAAGAACTGGAAATTCTGGTAATATAAAGAGTAATGGTGTTTGATAAAGAAAATTTCGCCTGCGGGAGAAGCTTAAATTGTAACGAAATGGAGAAAAAATAATATTATTTTGGAGGGGTTGAAGTTTTGAAGGAAAATACAAATTGGATACATAAACAAAGTTATACGACATTATTGTAAAAAAGTATATTCTAAAATGAATTTTCAATTACGTATTTGTTTCAATAACAACCATTCCATGTGATATTCATTTTTGAGAACAACATTCTTGGAAATTTTCAGTATTTTAAACGTATTAATTTTGAGTATGCATATTTAAATATGTTAGTTCGATTGGATATTTTAGATTCGTAAATATTTATATATCATGTCACCATTAAGAGTTTATTGAGTCCTTCTATGTTGAGTTAGTATGTACATTGTTAGTTGAGATGAAATTAAAGTGCCTAAATATGCTTTTTTAAAGTGTGAGGGTTTAATTGTCAATTGAGGTCAAATTTTAGTATATGTTTATGTATTATGTTTTGTTTTAATTTTATTACGGTGAGTCTTCAACTTATTAAAATAAAATTTACATATTTTGAAACTATATAAAAAGTATTGGAATAAAGGGTGTGTTTGGTATGTAGGAAAATATTTTCGAAAAATATTTTTCATTTTTTCTCATGTTTGGTTGGATCGAATGTTTTCCAAATCAATTCATTTTCCTCAAATTTAAGGAAAATGACTTTCCTTCAAAATTTAAGGAAAATATTTTCCAAAACTCTCTTTCAACCTCTACTATCCATGCCACCCTACTAGCTCTCAATCCACCCCCTACTAGCCCCCACCCACCCACCCTACTAGCCCCTAACCCACCCCTTACCAGCCTCTTACTCCTAAAAAAATTTAAGTTTATTTTTTAAACTTCAAAATTTTTATTTTTTTACATTACCATCGCCTCACCCACCCCACAAGCCCCCCTCCCCCCCCCCAAAAAAAAAATTATATTGTTTTTTTAAATATTCAACTTCAAGTTTTAACTTTTTCACCTGTTCTCTCGAACCCCCCACCCCACCCTATCCCACCACGAAAAAAAATTTAAGTTTGTTTTTTCAAAAAAACATTCATCTTCAAAAAAAAAAAATTTCCACTCTAGTAAAAATAAAAGATATTTCTCAAAAACATTTTTCGTTCAAAAACCAAACACTAAAATATTTTTTCGAAAAATATTTTCTTCTCACCAACCAAACATGAGAAAATAAATCAAATATCTACTTATTTTCCAGAAAAACATTTTCTATGGAAAACATTTTTCTTTCATACCAAACACACCAAAATGTTAATAGTATAACAACATATGGACTACTACGATTTTGTGAATTTCTACCTGAATTATCCTATGTTCGATTTTCCTTTTAAAAATATCTGAACAATCATATATAATTTAGGGAAAATTGTATATAATAGCAAACTAATAACCTAAAATAAATGGAGTAGTTAGGGTTTGATTTAATTGTGTTCCATAACAAATGTTAGCTAAAGTTTGTCAGGCGTCTCTCTCCCAAAATTTCGCTCGCGACTCTCTATTCTCGCTCGCCTCTCTCGCTTTATACACAGAAGTGTATAAATTTTGTTTCTGTTTTGTATAAAGCCAGAGAAAATTGTATATACACATGCAAAAAATACAATTTACAAACATTTTACTTCAAATATTGCAGAGAGAAAGGCTAACGAATTATACAATTGCGAATTATACAATTGCAGTGAAATACAATTTTCTCTAACTTTATACAACAGAAGTGTATATATTGTGTTTCTGTTTTTGTATAAAGCGAGAGAAAAAATATATTTTCTTCCTATACACATATAATTATGCAATATACATACATTTTAATTCGATTCAACTGTATGCAAAACAAATTTTATAAAAATATTGCAGCGAAATAGGCAGCGAATTATACAATTGTGCATTATACAATCACAGTGAACTAGGATAGCGAATTATACAATTTAGGCCAGCGAATTATACAATTGTATACGTATAGCGAATTATACAGTTTTATGTTTGCTATGATGCGCAATTATGCAAACTTTGCTATAGCATACAAATATGAATTTTTTGTTTGCTACATGTGAAAGTTGGCCTATAATTTATCAAAGTACATCTTAGTTATCAATTATTTTCTTTTTCTTACCGAAATATCATCATTAAAATGTAATTTGAGAAATAACCGATTATGCTTCAAATAAAAAAAGTTCAAACACCTAAGGTTGACAATGGTTTACACTACACTAAGGTTGGAGGCTCCCTTGGATATCTCGAGAGAAAAAAAAAAGAGATTTTTAATGAAAACAATAATGATCGACCCAAGTTTGACTAAAGTATTTATTTATTTTTTAAAAAAAATAAATAATCAAAAGATAAATTTATCCTTTTTCCTAATATACAAATATGGAATATTTAGGAACTAACCTTATTTGTTGATTCTATGTATTGAGAACCAAAAAAAGAAGAAGTGAAGAAATCAATTGCCATATTAGCTAAAAAAAAATTAAGACTATTAATTTATTTTCCTATAAAGAACTTCTTAATGAAATTACCAAAAATGCTATTTTAATTTTTAAATATCTCTTTTAAAAATTTATTTGTCTATATTATTTGAGTTTCTTATTGTTATTCACTTCTTATTTTATTTTTAGTGTGAAAATAAGAGAAATAAAAAAAAAAGGTGAGAATAGAAAAAGACAAAAATAAGATTTTTATTTTTATTTTTAAAATAAAAAATCAAATAAATATACAACAACAAGATGACATATAGAGAATAAATTAATCAAATAAATATATAAATCAAAATTAATTTTTCACTTTCGTCAGATAAAAGGTGTATAAGTCATTTAATAGGAGTATATATGAGTCACTCTTGTAACATAGGGTATATCAACTTCAAATTGCTAAGTTGAGAGGTATACCATGCCTTTTTTAATCTTTTGGGATCGAGTCAAGTCTATCCTTTTTTAGTTGAGTTTTTTACTACTTAGATTAAATATTAAAAATGGTTTAAAAAATTGAGATTTTATTATTAGAAAACATAATTATGTGATAATGATGAGAAAAAATCATAATTATATGTCCATTTATGAAATTCAACTAATGGTGCAATTTAAATGGACAATATATATATATATATATATAGATATATATATATATATAACAAACCATATATACGAATCTTAAATCAAATATTTTGTGAGAAAAAAACAAAACACATCATAATTCTTATCTTGTGTTCACACTTTGTATTCTTTAGAATTCCCCCCTAATTTTTTACGATTCAGAATTCTATATGACTGTCACATGTATAGTCAACCTGTTTTCTTCTATATAAATAGACCACTTACATTTTTTTCTCATATCTCTATTCAAAAATCAAAAGGTGTGTAAAAAACCTCTCTTATATATTTATTTTCTCTTTGTTTATTTTAGTTGTTTATGATATAAATTGTTTGTGTAAACAATAAATCAAATAGTTTAAGCTTAATTTTTTTGTGTTTCTTTTGTTATTTGTTTTATCAAGCAGAAAATTAGAAAAATGACAGATTCTGGAGAAGAACACATTGGAGAATCATCGAATTCCCAAAAGAAATCAAAAAGGCAAAGACAGTGTCATAGACACACTATGGAACAAATCCAAAGACTTGAAGCGTAAGATCAATTTTTTTAAAGAAAAACTTAATCCTTCATATATGTTTAATTTTGTTTGTTTGTTCACAGAGATGATGATTTTTTCTTAAAAAACATGAACGATAAAATTAAAATTCATTAGCGATATAGTAATTTATTTTCTATATGTGTTATTTGCGCATTAATTTATGTTTATTTTTTATCGATTTCAAGTATTGCTTTTTTTTTTTTTTGTTCTTTGTATATCTATTGATATTTAGTAAAAGATCTGTACTTTTGATTTTCCTATTCAATTTTTTTATTGAGTTACTAAAATGATTCAAAATAATTTATTTGATGATTGATCTACATGTAAATACATTTTTATGAATGAATCTGTTTGTTCTTGATTATTCGTTAATAATTTTAGCATAAGGAGATGAATTTCTTTAATTTTTATGTCTTTCTCATTTTTGTACCAAAAAAAAATCTCTTTCTCAGGGTGTTAGATACCTCTTTTGAGGCTTGATTAATTCAGATTTTGTATATGTAGATACATTTTTTATAACTGAATTTGTTTCTTCTTGATTATTCATTAATAACTTTGGCATAAGTGGATGAATTTCTTTAATTTCAATGTCTTTTTCATTTTTGTACCAAAAAAACAAAAATATCTTTGTCTGAGTGTTAGATACCTCTTTGAGGCTTGATTAATTAAATTTAGATAAACAAAATTCACTTTAGGGCCCAACAAATCCAGATCGCATAAAAAAATTCACTTTAGAGCCCATCTAATCTAGATCTGTATTGAAAAGTCCCACTTTAGGGCTCGATTAGTTCAGATTCGTATCAAAAAGGCTCACTTTGGAGGATAAACCACTCCCTACTAAAGATGACAACTCCAACCATACAATTGAACATGAGACCTATAGTTAATGATAAAGGGTACTTACTACAACTCAATCTATGGTGAGTATATGGAGCATGATCTAGGGCCCGACTAATCCAAATTCAAGCAGGGAATCAAGTCCTGTTTTAGGGCTAAAACGTTCCTTACCAAGGAGGTTTTACACAGTCTTTTTTGTTTTTTGCATCCTCATTTTTTTTTTTTAAGAAAATGAATAATAATTTTTTTTTTAAATTTCGAATGAAGATTTTTCAAAGAATGTCCGCATCCAGATGAGAACCAACGAAACCAATTGGGTAGGGAAGCAGGGCTTGACCCAAAGCAGATAAAATTTTGGTTTCAAAACAAGAGGACTCAAACAAAGGTAATTTTAATTAATTAGTTCTTTTTCTATAAATTCAACTATACTTAATTATTATTAGTATTATTATTATTATTATTATTATTATTGTTGTTGTTGTTGTTATTGTAATGCAACGAAAAGTTGATAATTTTTTTTTTGCAACATATTTTGCAAAAATTAAAAAAAATGGCTAGTTAAAAGTAGGAGAGGTAAAATGACCAGACTAGTGTATCTCTTGCATTAGACCCTAAAATTAGTTCTCTAAATTTGGTTAAATTGATAAAATATGGGAACAAATACGACAATTTCTTAATATTAATTAGGTTATTTACTTCCATTTTCATCCCCCCCCCTCTATGTACAATTAATTTCATTGGGGGTATCAAGTTGCTAAGCAAGTTCACTGACCTAATATTGTAACATCTGAGGCTAGCGCCAAAGTAAGTTTTGATTCACAAGTCATTTAAAAGAGAGGAAGTCTCAATATCTTTTGTTCTATTACTCAAGGAAATGGGGAGAATGATGATGACATCAAACATGTATAGGTGTAGGGTAGATGAAATAGATTAGTTTGTTGAGAGTCTATTCTGCTTTACTATTAGTCGTACTATTATATTAGTATTACTCTTGTAGTTTCTTTGTCGTTTTAGTTTGGTTATTATTTGTGGGTTTCTTTCACTTTGTTATCATGTAGCTCATTATCATTATTGTTTAGGATGATTTGTCAGGTTGTTTGTAGTATTTTACCATGATTGTCTTCATTTATTTAATTTTTCTCTATTCTACTTTGGATTATTTTTTTTTAGCCGGGGGTCTATTGGAAACAACGCAATCACTCTACCTCTAAAGTAGTTGTAACGTTTGCGTACATCTACCCTCCCTAAACCCTACTTTGTGAGATTACACTGAATTTGTTGTTACTTAATAACATTTTGGTCCTTCAATTATTATAAAATTCTAATTTTGATTCTAGTAATATCTAGCTAAGTACATAAATCTTCAATTAATTTAAATGTGCACTTTTGATCCCTTTATTTGTGAATATTCAAATTTAACATAATAATTAATTGTAAAATTACTTAATTACCTATATATTATATTAAGTTTGTATTATTGTTTTATATTTGATAGTCATATAGTTTTAAAGATAGTTCATACTACATGCATCATACATAAAAATACTATAAACACACATTTTGATTGATTAAAATTTAAATTTAAATTAATTTATCAAATCTCACCAGGATCAAAATCATTATATACCTAAATTTTGGGGATGAACATGTTATTTTTGAGGAACTATTAATTTCATTCTCTTTCTACATTTAACTAACTCATAATATATGATTTTGTTTATCTATCTATCTATGTATATTTATGTGATTTATTTTTGTTATATTTGATCAGACTCAAAATGAGAGATCCGACAACAATGCTCTTCGAATGGAAAATGAAAGGTTTCTTTGTGAGAATATGGCAATGAAAGAATCAATGAAGAATATCATGTGCCCAAAATGTGATGGACCACCCATTGGAAAAGAAGAAAGGGCACGTAATTTAGAAAATATGAAATTGGAAAATCAAAGGTTAAGAGAACAGGTAAACCTTTTATTTATCCAATTTATTTTACTTTATTTTTGTTGTTAATTTATTTATTTGTCTTGAAAAGAATTACTTCTCTCTCTCTATATATATAATAAATACATAACAAATTTATATTTTGAACTTGATGGATTAATTAGGTCTTTAAGTTATTTAGCATATAACTCACGCTATATTTTAAAATGAAGGGGGTCATATATAACACAGTTGTTGAACTTTTAGTTGTATTTTATATGTACAAGTCTATATTTCACCTCGAAGATATACATTAAGGTAGATGTAACTCATAAGTATCAGGTTCATTCGAATCTTGTATTTATTTTTTTGAACAAAGCATAGATACTATGTAAGAAACTCACTAAAATATAAGTAAATATTATATTTGAATCTATGATTTTATAAATACAACAAATTAAGTGTTAGATACCTACTACCAAGGGTTGTGATGGTGTGAATAAGGTTTCCCAACCCTTAACCAAGGGCCTTAGTTTGAGATTTGGTATGAAAAAAAGTTTCTGATAGGAAATATTTCTCCTTTTAACGAGATTTACATGATGTTAATTTGAATTTTTGAGAGGCTCTAATGTGGGTACTGGATACTAGGTGAAAATTTCCCGAAATATGTTAAAGAACTACAAAGACCTAATGCATATAGTTTAAGTTTTGAATTCATTTTCACGGCCTTGCTTATGATTTGCACCTACTCTTGACAAGAGATCATAGTGATCTCACAATCAATTAATTGAATAAAAAGAATTTAAGTTACATGCACTAATAACAAATTATTTACTCTAATCTTTTTTTTATTATAAATAATTACTTATAATTGTAAGTAAATTAACTTTACTAGTTTTCTTTTGCAGCATGAAAAAGCATCAAATTTCCTTTCAAGTATTCTTGGAAGGTCTTTTGTGATGGATTCAAATTTGGCACCACCAAAATCAACTCTTCAAACTTCATCAAATTCATCTGATGAAAGTTTATTGAGTCAAAATATATGTGGCTCTCCTATTGGATATCCTCCTCAAGAAAATAATAACAATGTTCGAGCACATTCAATAAATATTAATAATATCCCAATAATGTCTCCATCACGACAAGAACATTATGAGTTTCATCATGACAATAGGCAGAGAACAGATATGTTTGAAATTGTTGTTGCTTCTATGAATGAGATGTTTGAACTTTTGCAAATGAATGATCCAATTTGGGTAGATTCATCAAGTGATGGAGGGTGTTCGATTCATCGAGAGAGTTATGAAAGAATATTCCCAAATATGAATCGACCTTACAAATCAGCAACAGCTCGAATTGAATCATCAAAGGATTGTGGAGTTGTGTCAATGCCTGCAAATGAGTTGATCCATAGTTTTCTTGATCCAGTAAGTTTCTTGAACACTTTCATGTTATAACTATTCAGTTCACAAGTAATATTATCTGCTTTGGATCTAGGGTGATTGTATGATTTCAAAACATGTCAATGCTAGGATATAAGGCTTACTTTCTATTATATATATGCATATCTCTCATGTGCTTAGTATAGTAAAGATTGTGTGTACTAGTCACTTTTTGGATTTTTTTGGTTATTGTTTAATCATTAAACATATACTTAAAATGATTGATGTGTGTATATGAAGGTCAAATGGATAAACTTGTTTCCTACTATAGTCACAAAAGCTAGGACTATTGAAGTTCTTGATTCTGGAACTTTTGGAGGCTCTACACAATTGGTAAAAATTTTATCCATCTTTTATATTTGTTTTCTTAAGAATTAAATAAATATTAAATTATTTCATAAAAATGATCTAATGTTTTCTTCGTTCTTGAACACAGATGTATGAAAAATTGCATATTTTATCTCCTTTAGTGGAAGCTAGAGAATTTTTCTTCATACGTTATTGTAGACAAATTGATCCAACAACATGGATTATGGTAGATGTTTCATATGACTTATTCAATGAGATTCAAAGTGGCGTACCTTCTTATTCTTGGAAGTTTCCTTCTGGATGTGCAATTCAAGATATGGGCAACGGCCAAAGTATGGTATGGATCATTTCTTCTATATATGCCACTATTTATATAAAAGGATAATCCTATCTAAGTTCTCTCTATACACAAGAGTCATATTAAAACACTCTATAATATGCAGTCTTATCCTATAGTTTTGTAAAATGTTGTATTCACTACTCAAACGTGTATATATATATATATATTATATATATATATATATATATATATATATATATATATATATATATATTATATATATATATATATATATATATATATATATATAGACTAGGTTAAGATTCAATAACCATCTTTTTAACATGCTATCAATTTGTCAGTCCTATCATTATTCTTCTTAACTTAGCAATGTTGAACTCCGTCCCATATTATGTAATTATTCATGCTCCGGATGTTCAAATCTAAACAAGATAGAATGAATAGTTATCTCCTTATATGATCTTAAACAATCTTTACCTCATAATATCTACTACTAAAAAGAATAAGAATATCCAACAGACATTCCTAATTATTTGCCAATGAGGTCGTTATTTTTATTTTGTTTTCTTGATTATTTTCTTCTCTTGTAGGTTACTTGGGTGGAACATGTTCAAGTAAATGAAAAAAGCCAGGTTAATCATATCTTTAGAGACTTGTTGTGTGATCGTCAAACATATGGAGCTAAAAGATGGATAGTTGCACTTCAAAGAATGTCTGAGAGATATAATTTTACAATGGGTGCAACATGTCCTACTAGGCATGATTTCGAAGGAGGTTCGATTTTATGTCCCCTTTTTTACATGTTTAATTTTAATTTATAACATATTTTAAGGATCTATATCAAATTATTCGTCACCTCAAGGCGGCTTTAATTGAAAAATGGAAATTTTGAAGGGGGTCAAATTCATCCCTTTATCCTTGTTTATTTGAAACAGGATTTTCTTTTTAGTTATTTTTCTTTTGTTTAAAAGTGTGTTTGGCACAAAAGAATGTTTTTTTCAAAAAAAAAAAAAAAAGAAGTTACGTTCTATGTTTGACTAGAAAAATGTTTTCTAACTAAAGGGGCCAAAAAAAAAAATTATTATTATTATTTTTATTTTTGTTATTGCTTTCATGTTGTTATATCCTTTGATTTTTGTATTGCATGTTGTCTCCTTAGCTTCGATTATATTACTGCTATATTTGCTTTACATATGTGAATTTTGATATACTTTACTTGAGATGATGATCTGTTAGAAACAACCTTTTTACCTTCTCAAGGTAAGGGTAAATGTTTCGGATATACCTCTATCCCCAGACTTTACTAGTGAAACTACATTGGATATGTTTTTATATTTTTTTCTTTTAGTGTTTAATGATCCAGAAGGGCTGAAAAATACGATACAATTATCTCAAAGGATGGTGAAGAGTTTTTTTGAAATCCTAAGTATGACGGACAAGTTAGATTTTCCAGCTTCACCAAAACTAAGCAGTGGAGATAGGATTTCGATAAGAAAAAATGAAGAAATTGCCCAAACAAAAGGCTTTATTGCCACTGCTTCTTCTTCCCTGTGGATTCCCCTTTCATTCCAAGATGTCTTCAATTTCTTCAAAGATAACAAAACAAGAAGTAAGGTATGTATCAAACCTTTTTATAGTAATTTCGTCATTTGTTCAAATATTTTTTGTTGGTATATCAAGATGTTGTTATAGAAAACATAATAATATAACATGATATTGATATCGGTTTCAAATAAATTTTTCGTGCTATATTAAAATTCTGATTTTGATTGATTTACTAGAATTCGACTGATTTACTTAAATTGTGTTCCCATGTTATGTTATCACATGTTTACTAGTCTCAGCATTAATCGCACATATATTTTTTTAATTATATGATCTTAAACATTACTCATCTCACAAACTAATTTTAACTATTGAATTATGATAGTGTTTATCTTCTTCTTTTTTTTTCAGTGGGATATTTTGACCGGTGGACTCAAAATGACTGAGTTAGCTCGAGTACCAACAGGAACTTTTCCCGAAAACTGTATTACAATCATTCAGGTAATTGTCATATTTATTTATTTATAATTTTCTATTTTCTACCTAAATTATTAACTAATAGCGACATTTTTCAAGAATCAAATAAAATTACTTACGATTGTACTATCTTTTTTTTACATGTAGAAATACCATTTTTTTTACCTTGTATCTTTTTTTTCTTTTAAGCTTTTTAATCGTTGATTATTAAATCACAATGCATTTTCTATGGTCCAATTTCACTTTTGAGTTGTAGTCAATTAACAATAAAAACACAAACAAATCAAAGACTAGATAATTTGAAGATTTTTTTTCGCATTATCGTACTTAGGCTATTATATATAGAAAGTTGCGTTTTTCATATCTTTTATGTTAATAATTCCATGTATTTTTTATGCGATCCAATAATTACATGCAATTATATTTTAGGTGAATTAATAATGATAAACATATTTTATTGCAAAAAAAGGATAAGAATTAACTAAGAGATTCCTCATTAGTCTGTTGTTAAATAACTTATAGCTAACAACATATTTTATAATCCTTTGCTAATTCATTAATAAATAGGATTAGTGGTAAAAAAAAGTTTTTGTTTAGCAATAGAAACTAACCTTCATTATTTCTTATTCTTTTGAGTGTTTATAATGTATTTTTGAATTGTTGTGATTTGCACAGTCTTATCTGCAAATGGAAAAGTTAGTGCTCCAGGAGTCGAGTATCGATGAAATGGGAGCATTTTTAATCTTTGCATCAATAGAGTTACCAACAATGACTTCAATTTTCAATGGACATGATGCAACAAAAGTTCCTATTTTGCCCTCAGGTATCATCATAAGTCCTGATGGTCGTCTCGTTTCGGACAGGGGCAATACTGAAAATGCACAAAATGGTTCAATTTTGACGGTGACTTTTCAAATATTAATTTGTGATAATAATAATATTTCAATCTCTCAGCAACAACATATGGAGGTAGTGAATTCTATTCATAGTGTTTTGAGCACCACTGTTTCAAAAATCAAAGCAGCATTAGGTTGCTCTGATTAAAAATTGTGATGGTTTAGTTTCATGTTGTTTGTTTGTTTTGAAGATTTTAAATCTAAACAATTGATGGTTTTGAAGGATGATGTATTCCCTTCTTTGTGACTTTTGAAAATCTCAAGACCGTGAGATATATGTTGTTGCTATTATCTTTTATATTGATAAACATTTTTGAGACTTCTCATTTGTTTGGCTTTTAGCCATTTTGTATTTTTCTGCTCATTATTTTTGTTATTTGTCATGTTACAGTATCATGTCTTCTTGATTTTGCTAGTCAAACCAATGGAGTAGTGTATATATAGTATTTATGTGTGGATGAAATTATATGTTATGAACGCGGATAGACGAGTTGTTGAGCCTAGGGCTAAATTACGAGGAGACTCAATAATTAGACAACCTAACAATAGATTTGCTTGGGATCCAGATTGAGCGCGCACACTTCATTTCTTTCTAGGCAATAACTCAAATGAACACCTATATTAAGAGGTGGTAATGGAAGGATCTAGTGAAGGGTATTTACTACTCTACTCTAGAATGTTCCTTCAACTACTCTTCGAGAACTATCCTTTCTAGAATATTTCTAGTATTTTCTCTCAAGAACACCTATTCTAAATAGAGCCGTCAATATGGGTTACGCCTGTTGGGCCGGCCTGACCTGGCCTAGCCCGTGATTTAATAGGGTTGGGTTACGATTTTTGGAGCTCATTTGAGAAAAGAGCTTTTTAGCCTGGCCTGAATAAGTCTGTTGATTTGTGGGGCTTGAGAAATATCGGTAGGGTCGGCCCATGGGCCAATAAAAATTAATTAAAAAATATAATATTATATTAAAATTTAAAATTAAAGAGAGTACAAACTCAAAACAATAAGGTTAATATTTTTATTTAGATATTTATACTTTTACTTGAAAAAGAACTTAATAAATATTACAAAAATAATTTTATTTGTGGATTTGATTAAAAAGTAGTAACATTAACATCGTGTAATATTGTTTTGTCGCTATTTATGATACTATTTTTAAATTAGAATTTATAATTTAATAATTCTAAATATAATATAATTTTTAAATAAAGTGGGATGGCCCGGCAAGCTTGTAGCCAACGTACTTGTGGGTAGAGCCGGCCATTTTCTAGCCCACACCAAAAATGGGCTAGCCCGACCTGACCGGTAAAATGTCAAAGTCTGTATAGGTTAGCCCGGATGGGGTGGGCTAGCCATATTGACAACTCTAATTCTAAAGATCTTCCTTCATTTCTGGCATGTCTTAGATATTAACTAAGTTGGTGATGAATTCTCGACATTTTCTAGAGTCTAAGCTTTTCATTCTTCAGTATTGTTTCTATGTTTAGTTACAAGTTATTTCAGTAGTTTCCATTGTAATCCAATAGTTTAAGTGTTGTTGCATGGTTTACCACTGATCACAAACTACTTGAGTATTTTTGTTTGAGAATTTTAGTTTGATACATTATATGTGAAAGTTTAATGATGTAGCCAATTTTCCCGCGCTTTTTATTCTATATATCTAGTTTTTTAAAAAAATATTTGACTTGTAGTTCGCTTTGACATACTTCAGATAAACCTCTATCTCCTCCTCCTCATCCCCTTCTATTCTACCAACTCATTTTGTCTCTCCGGTTTGTAGGTTGTTCTTTCTTTTTTTCATGTTTGTTATAGTAGGCACACTAAGAATTGTTTTGTGGCACATTACTTAAGTTATTCCCATTAATTTAATTATCGCAGAAAATCATTGTTATGTAGTCACTAGTGTTTAGCCATGAGAAGCCTTGTTCCAACAAACTTGTTTCTATCTCTTACGGTTGGAAGGATTGGATTATTCCAAGTCGGAACAACCCTAATATTGTGAACAATACTAAACAACGTCATTTATTATTTCAATTCATTTTTAATAGCCTAATTCAACCCATTTAAAAGTTTGACGGATATATAGATCAAGTTGATACATTAGTAAGAGTTGGGCGGGTTGGGCTACTCATTGTTTAGCCCATTTTGACTCAATTTGTTTCAACCCAAGTGATATTTGGGCTGATTAATGACTTGTTTATATTAACTCGAATTTAATTTTGACCCTTTCAAATTCAACCTAATAAGCTCATCTACCATTCCTAAACACATGCCTTTTTATCGAAGATGAATTTAAATCCAAGTTAAAAGAAGAAAAAACTTCGTTGAATATTTATTGACGTTTTATATTTGCAGTAAATTGTTTTTTATACATATGCATGTATAATATACTATGATGTACTTCTTGCCATTTTTGCTATTAGCTGTATATTTGATTTGATGAATTGAAGGGGAAAAACACTCATACCCAAAAAGAGAAAAAAATTATAAGTGGTTCTTTATTTACTTTTATATCCTTATGTATGTAACTATTAAGTCGTGTTTATTACTTGTTATCATTAAAGTATGTATATATTGTGATGAAATTAAAGAGGAAGAAGTGCTTAAGTGAAAACACTATTCACTTATTTATTGATATTATTAGTGTATTATGTATGTATATACTTTAATTGCATCAAGGAGAAAGAGTCATTATTTCATTAAAGAGACTGCTCAATTACTCGAATTATCTCGTTGACCCTACTGATTTTTATACCTAATCTCATAACCAATAAATGCAGGACATGTGATTAAATTTGCAGTACATCAATGGTATACATTTTTACTGAATAAATCACTTTATTTTGGTATAAATATTTGGTATGAATACATTTTTTAAAAAAATACACACACAATAATACAAAATTATTTGGTTCTTGATGATTAATTAAACCTCTTCATTATTAATAAACATGTTAAATTTCCTTATACAATATAGTATCAATATATTTGTGCAAATTATAGAAATCACATATTTTAAGACAAAATTACAATATATTCCTGAAAAGGTTTATAATAACAAAAATCTCTCAAAATGGTAACAATAATATAAGCACTGACACATTAATCTAATGCGCGAGATACATTAATTTGATGCGCGAGATACACTAATCTGATGTGCGAGATACACTAATCTGATGTGCGAGATACACTGACCTGATGTGCAAGGTACATTTTATACATGATACATTAATCTGATGTGCAAAATTCATTAATTTGATGATGAGATACAATAATGTGATGCGCAAGGTACATTTTATAAATAATACACTAATCTAATGCGCGAGATACATTAATGTAATGCGCGAGATATATTAATGTGATGCACGAAAATGAGGAATTTTAAAAAGGAAAAATTACTTAAATATACTCCTTTAATTATCTTAATAACCATTTATCCCTACTTATTATAAAAATTTCAAAAATCCCTTATTCCCCCCAATTAAAAAAATATGAAATATACATAAAGATTTCCCACTTTTTTTTCACCAAATTGACAAGTTTTACTTTACCAAAACAAATCCTATTTTCAAGCTACCCATTTCCCCATTAACAGTCCCAATTAAAAGTTACCATATTAATTTTTATTCATTTTCTATTTTCCCACGTTTTAGGTGTATAATTGTCTAATTTGAATTCCTCACGTTTGCAGTTTAATCTAATTTGAATTCCAGTACAATTTTGCAGCCATATCTATTTGATATTTTTTAGGAGTCTCCTTCTTCTAAGCAGATTTTCTAAGTTTTTAAAGGGTAAACATTAATTATAACACTCATACCTGCACCATCGAGTGTGCTTGCTGATACAAAAGTACCCTTGTATGCCCCGCCAAGATGTGCAGCGTCCACTACAACTACAGGCTTGCAGTAGTCGACCCTCTTATCAACGTCTTAGGGCTATGAACAGATACATGAATTTATTATCTTCTTCGTCTTTGAATCCTTATATATGAATTTGGATACACTTTATTTAGCATCCATATGTATCTCGGCATCTGTTTATATCCTTCTGATGGCTTACCCTTGAGCATTTCTAGTGCACGTTCTCTAGCATGTCATGCTTGTTGGTACGATATATCATCCCCATACAATTCTCTCATATCTTCAATTACATCTCGAGGTGTATGGATTCTTTTATGATTTACCAATCTAGGGGCTGTCACACCACTAATAAATCCAATTGTTGTCTTGTACTTTTGTTAGTATCCTATCCCCATCGGACATGTAGTTCACTATTGAAATATCTCACTTTGAATACATTAGATTTTTTGGCAAGATGATTTTAAGGTCCATCCACATTGGTCGCTGAAGCAACCAACACATAGCTGTCCAAAATTTTATATTGGTTTAATTCATATAAGAAAGGCAAAGCTATAAATATCACAAAACATATAAAATGCTTATACTTATGTATCATATACAATATAAATAAAAATATAATAGAGAAAAACAATCAGATCATAGAGTAAGCATTCAAATATCTTTTCTTATCCGATCTTTCACTCGAAAAATGAAGTTGTTGTTCTTTATTATATTTAGCCTTACAGCAACAAGTGTTCCTTTGTCCTTATACAACTGCCCAATCTTCACTTCAGTACTATTGGAATCAGTTATGTAATTCGTAGCATTTAATTCTGGAATATAATCAATGTCACAAATCTTGACTCGACCAGAGCAAGAGCTTCAGTATCTCTTTCGGTACCTTCCACGCATACGACTTCACCTGATGAACAATCAAAATTACGTATCTCCCCAACAATTTTATCAGTTGTATCAATACAAAGCGGATACATGCCGATTCCAGATGCATTCTTTTTTACTTCGAAATAAAGTTTCACACCCATGTCGTTCTTGATTTTCAATGGACATGAGCTTCCCTCGACAATGTATCGTATTTCAATATCCTTTGTAACAGTGTCGATCTCAAGCTCTGATAAAATCAACGTTTTCAGATTCACAAATGAAATGGAATGGCCAACACAACAATATCATCAACTTTGAACCTCATAATTAACTTAACATCGCTTACCAAATTCCAGAATGCCGCCAGCAGAATTGAGATATTCATCTTTCAAACCTTTTTTTTTTATTTCTTAGTATGCAGATCAACTTTTACAAGAATATTTTTGATTTATGAAGCTCATCTGATTTAAAATTTGAATTTACTAATCAGTTACGCAAGCTGTAGAGCATTAATTACGTGATTTCAGTTACAAATAATAGAAATTACGGTAATTATTCCTAATTAATCGCAGCAGATGTCAAATATGATGTATCAGGACTTATGTATCCCGTGCCATTTGGATGTATCCCGCTTCCTTGAATTTTCAGGAATTTTTAGTAATTTCAATTCTAAAAGGGATAAAAGATCATTTTGTATTTATAATATGTGGTTCCTATAATTTATACTTTTAAAAATTTGCAAAACTTATGTGGAATAATGATGATAAGTAAACTAAAAGATGAAATTTCCGTAGTTAATCCATATTTTTTTACCTTAATTACTATATATCCATTTGTTTAATATTACCAATTATAGTTTTCATAAAGTATTATGTGCCTTCTACAATTCTCTTAATTTTAAGTAAAAAATTTCTCAAGTACAAGTATATTTTGACCAATTGAATATTTTCCGTTTGTACTTACCAATTAATGTTTGTAAATATAATTACCTTTTAAGTAATTAACCTGATTGAAAACTATAAATTCACCCCTCTTAGAGCAATATAAACCTAAACTAGAAATCCTTTTTTTTTGTTCTAATTATAATTATTGTAGTTTCACTTTGAAGAATACAATTTTCGTTGACAATGAAGACCTTTTTCATGGTTTATGTGATTTTCTTGCTTGTTTCATTCTCTGGTATATTTAATTTGCTTTCTTCGTCTTTTTCTTAATAATCGTGGCGTTCAAATCAATTTGTATGCATCTCGATTATTATCATGCTACAACCCACAACACTAAAATAGATATGTGGTAACTTTAGTCGACCGAAAATTTTAGTAGTTCAATTAATTTAACTGTAGTGCTGTTCACCTCTCGTGATCAATTCGTCTCAACAAATTTTATAAATCCCAAGATTTTCAAGAGAATCGCGATTAATGATTGTCTTGTCAATAATCCTCTCTTTTACGTATGATTTTGTAAATCCAGCTACGTGCCACTAGATATGATTTTGTAGGATTTATTAATAATTCTTACGTAGTACTAATATATATTCGAGCTCGAATAAGGATAGATAAATATAGATATTTTATATTATATAGTTGGTTTTAATTTTACCTCGAAATGAAGTGTAATTTTTTGATTAATTAAACTTCATGCTTGTCTACCTAAGTATGATAATATTGATGTTCTCTTCTTTTTGGTATGATAATGAAATCATATTAACTCAATGATACCACTAAAGTATTTTTGTGGCAATACAAAAATCAATTGCAAATAAGTATAATTTTTTTTTTTTTTGTGTGAAAGCTCATATTTGTGTATTTATGGCTAATATTTACATTTTCGATTCCTATAAATAACGTTAATGTTATGCTCGATTAAAAATAATCGATTCTTTTGGATCATTTACTGAAATTTTTTCTAAAATTGTCATTCTTTCAGTAAAGTCAAAAACAAAATAATATTAGTGAAATTTATGTCGAAATCTCATTGGAAAATATTAAAAATCACGAAAATCTCTTAGTTAGAGGTGTGCCTATGACACTATCTTTAAAAATATTTCACCGAATTTTATCAACAAACTCTACCAACTTCATTTATCTTTTTTTTTGTACCTTCTACATCATGTACTTATTTTATGAACTCAAATATTATTGAGCAAACGTACAAGTATCCCCTCAACATATGCTCGAAATTTCAGAGACACACATATATTATACTAAGGTCCTATTACCCCCTGAACTTATTTTATTAATAATTTTCTACTCTCTTTTTGTCTACGTGACACTAGCTTGAAAAAAATCAACTAGCGTTTGACCCGTAAGATAATGTCATGTAAGTCGAAAAGCGGTAGAAAATTATTAATAAAATAAGTTCAGGAGAATAATAGGACCTTAATATAGTATAAAGCTATCTCTGAGATTTCGAATATAGATTGAAACGATACTTTGTGCATTATCCAATATTATTCAAATTGTCATTCAGGAATTGAGGTACGGCTAGAATCATTGATGGGGCTATATTTAACGACATACATTTTTCTCTAAATAAAATTTGTAAAAATAATTTATTTAATGATTGTGTGGGCAAATTTTATATTCCATGATATAATTTGAATGGGCATGTAGTTAAAGAAATATGAAAAGGTTTTTCAATATTTTAAAATTATCCTTAAAATAAATAAAATAATTCAATAGAATAGTACATATCTATGAATTTTTTTGCCAAATAACTGAACCCTACATAGGTAAAATATTAATAATATGTAAATATTTATATCAGATAAAAGATATATTTTTATGAAACTAACTAAAAATATACCAAATAAATGAAATAGAAAACTTATATTAAGATGACAACTATATAACAACATGAATGTTTATATATATATATATATATATATATAGATTAATATATATATATATATATATATATATATAATATATATATATATATATAATAAATTCAATATCTAAACAATCTCGTTTATAAAGCAACAAAACAATTTTTTGCCATTTTAAGATATGAAAAAATTCAAAATTTATTAATTTCACATTACATTAATATGAACTTTCCATATATTTTTTTTGGGTAATTACATTAATATGAATTTTCCATTTTTTTTGTAACAACGTTACAAAATCAGTCTATATAAAGGGTTTTCTCCTCTTATAGAAATCAAAGTCACATAGCAATCAAGAAAACAAAAACATCCATACTTTTTATTTTCTCTCTAATTTCAATGGCATCTCAAAGAACAACATCGCAAGAAACTATCAAGTAAGTTTTTTTTTTTTTCAAAAAAAAATATTTATTAATATATATAAGTTAAACTCTTATTACATAACATTTATTCGTATATTTATTTTCGTGAATTTTCCTCATTTTTAGAAAACTCGAAAATTTAGAAATGAGGGCACTTAGGCGTCAAAACTCATTGCTCATGTCGCAATTGTTGAATATAAGGATGGGTTTCCCAACTTGCTTGACTTTTGCTCAACACAAAAACTATGAGGTGAATAATGAAATGATCAAAGAGGTTAGTTTTCGATTTACCACGCGTATATTTAAGTTTAATTAGTTTTATGTAAAATTGATATGCGATAAAATATATTTATATTAACAATCTGTATAACCTAAATTTTATATATTATTGATATATTTTTTTGTTTCTTTTCTTTTGCAGATTGATGAGTTACTAAGCAATATCAACGACATGAAAAAAATGATCAATGAAGAATAAAGCTTTTAATTTTCTCAGTATTTATTTTAAATTTTGTTGTTGTTTTGTTATCGCACCTTGTTTTGTTGAAGTTAATGATATAAACTTTTTCTTTGAGATCTTGGTTATATGCACCTTGCAAAAGCACCAAATTCAATAAAAAAAATTATTTAGAGTATAATTTTTATGTGAGAAGTGACAAAAATTTCTAACAACAATTAGATTTTAACTTGTAACCTTAAAAATCTAATGAGTTCAGTGCTAAGAACTTTAACGAGTAATCAAATTGAAACCCTAGATTCGCTATTAGTTTGATTTTTGGAGCCAGCTTTGGTCAGTTAAATTTGAATAAAGTAATACTTTTAATCTTCGTATAAAATTTAACAAACTATAATTATTAGATTTAATGAGAATGGCAACGAGAACAAAAGATTAAACCATAATACATTGTTACTTTATAAATCACTTAATTTTGATATTAACATATAGTGTGAATGAGCTTCTTTTTGTTTTTTTACTAGAAAGACAAATAACACGAAATTATTCGATTCATCATGATTAATTGAACCCCTTGGTTACCAATAATCACAAATATATAATTTTTTTTCCATTTGTGTAGCATTAATTCCCACGGAAATTAATATAATGGAAAGTAGAAAGGTACAGAAATATGAAATAACAAGTTGCTCTCGTTTGGATGCAAAAGTTAGATCGTAAAGTCAAATCAAATCGACGTATTAAATTTTAAAAAAATAATTTGTGATTTGGTTGGGTTGGGTTGGCAGTTGAAAAAATATCGATCACTCTTAATTTTGGTTTGATATTAAAAAAAATAATCAAATTAAACTCAAGTCAAACTGATATATATATATATTATATATATATATATATATATATATATCTATATATATATATATATATATTAAGTTTAGCTTGTCACACATGTAATTGAAAAATATTTGATTTCTTTATCAAATATCGTATAGTTGTAAAAAATTGAAGAAAAAAAATGACTGAAGTCGAAACCAAAAAAATCAGTTTTATGTGATTTGATTTAATTTTTGAATTTAATAAACTGACATAATTAATTTAAATTTTTCATAATGAGAAACTAAACCAAACCGATCTATGTACACCCCTAGCTCTGATATAGTCTTTTCATTCGTATTGTATCAATGGTTCCATTAAACAAAACAAGCAAAATTGTTTGTTTTCTATAATTGATTCTTTCCGATCATCTAAATAAAAATTATAGTGATTTTTTTTTTAAAATTGTCATTCTTTCAGTAAAGACGAAAATAAAATAGTAAGTGAAATTTATGTCAAAACCCTACTAGAAAAATATGTTGTTTTTTATGCTTATAAAATTAACTAAAATGAAAAATATGTCACATAAATTAAAATAGAGAAAATAGTACAAGTAATAGTTAAAATGACAACTAATAACAAAATGAATAATTTAATGAATATAATAAAAGTGCGTAAATAATTATTTAAAGAAAAATTCTAAATACTACGACTTGTCTACTTCTTTACAAATAACTCAAATTTGTCACTCACAATATATATTTGGTTTCCTCCTCTTGAAAAGTAGTTGTAAAATTATAAATTTATATACATATATTTCAAGATCTAAATATTCTCGTGGTTTTTAGTAACAAATCAAATTTTTTGCCTTTTTTTAAAAAAAAAAGATATGAAAAAAAATTCAAAATTTATTAATTTCGCATTACATTAATATGAACTTCCCATATTTTTTTTTTGGTAAGAACGTTACGAATTAGTCTATTTAAAGGGCTTTCTCTATTATAAAAATCAAAGTCATGAAATCAAAAACAAAAACATTTTTAAAAAAAAACAAAACATATATATATATATATATATATATATATTATAGAATATATATATATATATATATATATATATATATATATATATATATATAAAGATCAAAGAGGTTAGTTTTCGATTTACCACGCGTATATTTAAGTTTAATTAGTTTAGTGTACAATTAATATGCAATAAAATATATTTGTATTAACAATCTGTATAACGTAATTCTATATATTATTGATATAATTTTTGTTTCTTTTCTTTTGCAGATGGATGAGTTACTAAGCTATCAACGATATGAAAAGAATGATCAGTGAAGAATAAAGCTTTTAATTCTCTTAATAATTATTTTTGAATTTTGTTGTGTTTTGTTATATCGCACCTTGTTTGTTGAAGTTAAATGATAGAAACTTTTTTCTCGGTTCAATTGGTTAAACTCAATATTTTTTTTTATTTAGAGTATAATTATTATGTGACAAGTGGCAAAAGTTTTAATGACAATTAGATTTTAACTTGTTTTAACGAATTTAGTGCTAAGAACTTTTAATGAGTAATCAAATTAAAACCCTAGATTCGCTATTAGTTTGACTCTTGGAGTCAACTTTGGTCCTTTGAATTTGACTAAAGTGAATACTTTGAATCTTGGTATAAAATTTAACAACTACAGTTATTAGATTTAATGAGAATGGCAAGTAGAACAAAAGATTTAACCATAATACATTATTACTTTATAAATCACTTAATTTTGATAAAAAAAACATATATATAGTGCTAATAAGCTTCTTTTTTTTAACTAGAAATTAAAGATAAATAATACGAAATTATTCGGTGCATCATGATTAATTGAACCCCTTCATTACTAATAATCACAAGTTAAATTTTTCTTATACTATATGATATGAAAGATTTTTGACTTATTATATATAAATTTTTTTCCATTTGTTAACATTAATTCTCATGGAAATTAATAAAAGGGGAAGTAGAAAAGTCTCTTGCACTTTTTTGGTTTTCAATCTTCCATAAGTTAAAAGTAATACTTTTCAAAAATCCGAATTATTAGTCGAACCAGGTAAAACAAGTGAATCATAATTTATTTTACTTAAATTTTCAATCAAAGTAAGGCATATCAAATTATCAACGTCTTGAATCAGATTTTATGGTCCTAATTTTTATTTTTACTTAAAACTTTGTCAATTTATTATTTATAGAATTATGTTGACATTTAATATAAGGTTTAAGTTATATGCAACCCCTTAAAGTTGTCATCATAATTCGTTTAAACACCTCAACTAATGTTTGTATCTATTAAACACTTTAAATGTTCACAACATGTGTCTATTAAGCACAAAGTGATGATATGGCAAATCAAGTGTATCTCACTGTCTAGTAGCGCGTGAATATGTTCCCAATTTTTTTATGAATAAACTTTACTTATTTTTTGTCCTAATCATTAACTAAAATAACTAAAAATATTTTTTTATTATAATAATGTTTTTAACCCATAAAGAAAACAACGTCACCACCCCCACCCCAACCCTACTCCTGTAATCCATACCAATGGTGGTCTTCTTCTTCACCCCATTTTAAGTTTTTCAAACTCTGCTTTTTTTTTTTTTCGTTTTTTTTTCACTCTTTATAAATGAAATTGAATTGTTAATCGAAAATTTGCAACAAGAAAAAAATAAAACATCGAAATGATAAAAGTAACTTCTATCCATCTTTATTTCCGGTCAATCAACAAACATTCCATTCTTTTATTTCAAATGATATCAGACATTTAAAATAATTCATTTGAATTCTCTTAATTTCTCTTCATTGTCGATTTTGAAACAGTTTATCAACGTCGATTTATTTTTCATAAAAAATCTCAACAATCACTCCATTAATCGTACTTCATAATTTATTTCACTATTTTACATTAAATTTAATTTCAATAGCTTGTAGTTTATTACAAGAAAAAAAAATCATTTCAAAGGAATAGAAAATGACAAGTAACTATGGATGAAGAAGAAGATAAGACAAATAAGTAGGTGGATGGATTCGGAAAGCGGGTGGGAGAGATTTTCTTTTTTCTTCTTTTTGTTATCGCCGGAAAATCGATATTTTTTTTGTTAAAATCAAGATGGCCGGTGAAGGGAAGAAGAAGAAAGGTGGGTGGGTGGATTTGGGTGGGGATGGAGGGTTTTCTTTTCTTTTTTTTCTTCTTTTTGCTAATTAATTTTTTGAATTATTAACGGTTGGAGTTTTTATTTTCTTAAAAGAAATTGAATATTCATTAGATTGGGTCCATGTGCCACATGCTGCAGTTTTACTAGTTGTTTTATAAAGATTGTGTGCGTGCATTACACACACCTCATTTTATAAGCTTATTAACATTTTGTGTTTAATAAGTACATATTTGTTAATATTAGGGTGTCTTATAGGTACTAGCCTTAGTTGAGCTGTTTAAATAAATCATGCGGACAACTTTAGGGGGCCGCAGATGATTTAAGCCCTTAATGATTGCTTCAGTAAAAAAACATCTTTCAGCATTGAATTGATAAAATCTTACTTAAACTAATTAATTTTTTTTAAAAAAAAATGTACTCGAAAAAATCTGCATCAAAAAGCTTGAAGTAATAATTTACATTTAAACAATTAAAAAAAATAAATTTTAAATAAATATATATTAATTTTTTAAGCCTCAATTAAAATTTCGCTTTTGACCTTAATTACTTTAAGCCGCTGCTGTTAACATTATGCTCAATAAAGAATAATTGATTCTTTCATATCATCAACTACATATAAATCAGAGTGAAAATTCTTTTGAAGTTGTCATTCTTTCAGTAAAATCAACAACAAAATAGTGAGTGAAATTTATGTCGAAACCCTACTAGAAAAATATGTCGTACTTTATGTTTATGGAACTAACTAAAATGATAATATGCCACGTAATTATTGAAATAGAGAAAATAGTACACATAATAATTAAGATGGCAATAACTAAATAAAAACATGAATAATTTATATAATAAATATAATAAAGTTATATAAATAATTATTTTAAAAAAAATCTAAATACTACTACTTCTTTACAAATAACTCAAATTTGTCACTCACAAGTCACAATATATATTTGGTTTTTCTCCTCTTGGAAAATAGTTGTAAAATTATCAATTTATTTCTAAGTATATATATTTCAATATCCAACTTCTCTCTTGTTATTAAGTAACTAATTTTTTTGCCATTTTTAAAGATATGCAAATTTTATTAAATTCACACTACACTAATATGAACTTTCCATATTATTTTTTTGGTAACAACATTATTAAATCAATCTATTTAAAGGGCTTTCTCTCTTATAAAAATCAAAGTTATATAGCAATCAAGAATCATTAAAAACATCCACATTTTTTTCTCTCTCTAGTTTCAATGGCACCTTCAAGAAAATTGCAAGAAACTATCAAGTAAGTTCTTTTTAAAAAAAAAAAAATTCACTGTCAACGAGTCAGTTGTAATATATATATATCAACGAGTCAGTTGTAATATACATTTCTTTTGCTTTCAAGATTACAAATTTTCACATTTTTTACAAATGATTGAACTATTTTTTTTTAGATGTATCAAATTTTGATTTATTTTATGTTTTTTCATGAATTTTTACTATTTTTAGAAAAATCGAGGATACAGACATGAGGGCATTTAAGCTTAAATATACATTGCTTTGCATGCAATACAAATTGTTCAATATAAGGAAAAGTAAACCAACTTGTTTAACTTTTGATGAAGACCAAATATATAAGGAGACTGATAAAAAGATGAAAGAGGTTAGTTTTCGATTTATTAGATGTATATTTAAGTTTAATTAGTTATGTTCTATGAATTAATATGCGATAAAATATATTTATATAAGTATGTTATTGATATTAACAATGTGTATAAACGTATTGATGTGTTTTTATTTTTTTAATGTTTTCTTTTGCAGATTGAAGAGTTATTAAGAAGTATCAACGATATGAAAGAAATGATCAACGAAGAGCAAATCTTTTAATTCTCAAGATTTATTTTTAATTTAATTATTTTTATGTTATTGCACCTTGTTTTGTTGAAATTAATGATATTAAACTTTTTTTGTATTCTTGGTATTTGCACCAATTGCAAACTCAATATTTTTTTTATTTTGAGTATAAATACAAAAGTTTCAACGACGATTAAATTTTTAGTCATGACTTAAAATTCTGATGAGTTTAGTGCTAAAAACTTTAATGATTAATCGAACTCATCGGACTAAAAATGTTAAATTTGTTATTAGTTACTATATTCTTGAAGTAGATTTGGTCATTTAAATTTGACTAAACTAGGTACTTTTAATATAATAAATTATAGTTATTAGATTTAATCAGAATTGTAAGGGGAACAAAAGATTTTACCAGAATATCAAACAAATGATAATTTTTTAACAAATATTTTGTGACAATTAATGTTACATTATATCGTATATTGAATAATTTTAAATAAAATTAATAAGGTCACATAAATTATACTTTTGATAAAAGAAATTTTAAAAAAATATCCTTATTGGTACTTCATCTTTTACAAATAATTACTCAAATTGTTATTTACAGTATTTGGTTTACCTCCAGGCTCCATTTAAAAATAGTTATTAAATAATTGTAAATGTATTTATAGATATATAAATTTTTTTTCAAAATCTAGATTTTTTTTATCAATGACTCCTTTAATTAGGTTCAATTAATCTCATGTCACTAAGCAACAAAATTAATTTCTTTCTATATTATTCTTAAGATATGCAAAAAAATCAGAACTTATTAATTTCCTGTTACATTAATATGAATTTTGAATATTACCTTGGTAAAAACTAATGACCTTATGGAATCGATCTTCTTTTTTTACTATTTTTAAAAATTCCAAAATGACCTAATACCGCTACAACTTCTATCACAATCTCTGTCCTTCGAATGAGCATTATGTGATGAATATTTTGTGCACACGGAATAACCCTCGCCCCGGCCAATTCTAGTTTTTAATTCTTTTGTTCAAGTCTTTCGGTGTCTTCTTTCCGTTCATTGACAAGATAAACTTTCCTTTTTTTAAAATTTCATGTCAACTCAAATAATCGTCTGAATCATATCATATCGAAACCAAAGAGAAATTGATATGAGGAAACAACTTTGAAAGGCCTATTTTTTGTTATATAAAATAAAATATATGGTATAACGTCTATAAAATAATCTCTCAATAAACACAAAGTTAAAATTTCCTTATACTATATGACATGTATATTTTTTAACCTACTATATAGAATTTCTTTTCCATTTTTCTAATATTAATTACTATGGAAATTAATAAAACGAGAAGTAGACAAGCTACAGAACTATGAAGGAACAAGTTACTCTGATATAGTCATTTCATTTGTATTGTAGCAATGGTTCCATTAAACAAAACAAGCAAAATTGTTCGTTTATTTAAAGAGACAAATTTTACATTCACTACAAACATACTTGCTGCAGACTCCGCGACGTCGAATTGGCACTAGCAGCTCCTCTATATATCCTCAGGTCCATTGATGTCCTGGAAAATGAATGAACGGAACAACATCAGATACCTGACTGAAATCTAAATCCAGTAGCCGCGTTAGGCGTTTCAGATCAAGTGTATTACCTTGTTTGCAATCACAGCACCATCTGGAATTTCTAGCTTCACTCCGGATTTGGCTGCAACAGTCACTTTCCCCTGTATTCCCCGATAATGTCATTGGTAGGACGTTAAATGCACGTGGAAATAAACGTACTCGAGAAAGAGAACAAAGTTTTGCTAATTACCTTTAGGGTAACGCTAGATCCGAACCATACATCACCGGTCACCTTCAAGCTATCTAGATCAATGATGCTGGGAATGGACTTGAAACGGCCTAAGAAGTTGGCCACCTGAGAGACAAGGCAGTAACTGCATTTAGCTAAATGTCATGTGAATCTGTAGCACTAATCTACTTGAGGAGTTGATGCTAACCTTCTTGAATTCAGGTCCTAACTCGATGGATGGGTTGGACGGATTAGACCTGGCCGGGTTTCGGATGACATAGCCCTCATCAGTCAAGGTGTAAAGATCAGACTGCAAAGATATACAGGTGGATGAGCACACTACAATCATTTAAGCAAATTAACTGAGGATGTATAGTATCGGAAATTAACAAAATGGAAGATATTAATTAACCTGAACAAGGAGCAAATCTGAAGTTGCTTTCACGGGAAGGAAACGAGATCGAGGAACATTAGCACCAATTGCCCGGTCGAAAAACTGGTTGAATGAAATGGTAATTAGTAATTCTAGATAGGAACAAAACATCACGAAAAAAGAGGAACAAGGTGAAAAAAATATCAAGACTTAAAAAAGGATGAAGTTGGGTATTTAATGATACAGAGTTAAAGTTTGGCATACCTTAATCGCAGCACCGGCAGCAGTTTCAAGTTGAAGAACTTTAACTCCGTCTACTTCCTGACAATGAATATTGGCTAGATCAGGCACTGTACTAAGTGTTGCAACCATGGACACATGCTAAACAAGAAGAAACTGATACCTTTGGGTTGGGAATAATCTCCATCTTGAGTGCATCTGCTTCTACAAGTCTTTTAATAGCACTAAGACTCACCCACCTGCACAGAAGCAAGGGCTCTCGGTCAGAACATGTTTCATTGACAAGACATCCGAATAAAGCTTGGAGTAGGTCATAAGACATATTAATTAGACTATCTCGACTTACAAGTTGTTGGTGTTGAAAATTTTGAATTTTTCAATTGACTTGAATTCATTGACCTGTACCAAGCACGTGAAAACGAACATCAAATTAGCCCCTTTTGGATAAAATGAAAGCACCGCACACATCGTCATGTTAGGATGAAAAAATTCAAATTGGCAAAGAAAAGGTGATGCAACTTCAAACTCATTTTGTTGAATAATATCACCAAATATTGATCTAGGAGAATATATGAGCATTTGTAACTTGAAACTAGCAAGATAAAGGAGATGTAGATGCCTAGATGGATATATCAATCTCAACAATAGATTCTAGTCCAATTAGAGGACTGTTAACTAAAACGTATTATACAAAGAAACCTGAGTCACTTTCCCATTTCCATGCCTTCTAATAACACTTCACATATAAATCAGCAAAAGGAAAACTAAGGAAGAAAGAGGATATATAACTCACATGTTCATCAGGCACTTGTGCTATTTCCAATAGCTGCAGTACCACAGAAGAGAAGCTCAATCAGAACCTTTTGCAAAAGTAACTCATATATATATTACGCAAAAAGCATGCAAGAAGTAGCACAATTATCCTAAGTCTCTCAGAAAAGCGAGAAAATTGCAAAGACTCCTATCTAGATTCCAAGGGACAAGGAGCAAGCATGCCACCAAGAAATTGATCATGATAAAGCACCACAGAGGAACTATATTCACTTTGCATGTGCTGTCTTTTCATGGGCCCACATGCAATCCTGAGAGGTAGCAATACGAAGGGTCAACATGTACAATGTGACTTCAGACCCTCTTCAATAGATATACGGTATACCTAGTTCAGGTGAAGTAGACCAGATCTAGGTAGTTGTACTTATCTGTAGGTTGTATTCAAGCAGTCTATATCTAACCCGATGATACATAGACAGGAATTGCTTCTGCGCTTCAGATATAAGAATCTAAAAGTGCAGATAAACATTACCTGTACTTTTCCTTCATATGAGATTAAGGTGCCACCTTTGACATCAGCTAAAGTTTTGGGAGTAACCTGAAATACTCTTTAAGCTGTAAATCGCAGAAAGTAGATACAAATTTCACCTAGGAAGATCAGTTTTAAAAAACAGTATCAAGTCAGTACCTCCATGCAGTACTCATTTTTGTTTAGGATCAAATGATTTAGGATTTCTGTGATGTCAAATTAAGGAAATGACTACGCACTATTCATGGCAATGGAGAATGGCTTTAATGTCAAAACCTTCTTCATGATTGAAATGTTATTAAAGCACACAAAAGAACTGTAGTTTCTTCAACAATGCAAAATCAAAGGAAGGATACTCAAATCAACAATGGCGCCCAAATTATCAGAGTTTGCAACAAAGACATATTCCTTGCCCTGTGGAGGATTTAAATAAAATAATTAATAGGCAAGATTTCACGCAGACAGTAAACGTAAAAAAGGCCGCCAGAACGCCTGACAATCAGAAGAAGGCAATGTCATGAACAGCAAACCTTTGCTATTAGTGCATCAAGCTTTCCACTATTCATCACGAAGGGAAAACATCACCATGACCTGGAGGGTACCTGTACATGAGAAATCTACATTAGGCAAGTGAATATACGTGTTACATCTACAAAGGACTAGAAAAAATGGAGAAGGAACCATAATCCTTAAAGCTAGCTCGACTGGATACACTGTTTGAAGAAAGCAATCAACAAAGTAAACCCATGAAACAGACAGCTTTACCAAACGATTTTGGCTCATGACAGCAATCACCTACGTTCTGGTTATCATTCTTAAAGCAGAAGAGACAGTAGCATACATAAACATAGAGACGACAAATTAGATACAAAGCTAAATGAAAATAAGTTTTTCATTATCAGTTCAGGTCACTAAGTTCAATAGAACAATGATACCCCGCCCAGTTGCTAATAAAAGAAACAGCAAAAATTTTGATCCAACTATTTCTCAATAAAATGATCCATATCTAACTTGTGTTTTATAAGCTTTGTTATTATAATTCAACAGAAAGCCCAACAGGTTACATGTTTCAGAATTTGAATTAAGATTCACTTTGGAACGAAAAAAATCTTTAGGAAGACCACATATTAAACTGTCAATTACCATCCATCTTTTCCAGAATTGCCTTTGCATGGAACTGGGGCAAAGTCTTCAGTTACCAGGCGAGGGTACTGGCTCTGTAAATATTTAACAGAAAATGTTAAAACCTCTCTTTACAAATACAAAATTCTCGTGTAGATACAAGCTGATAGATACTTGATATCGCTAATGATAAGTTACACTGACCTGATTGAATGTATGAATATCAATGTTTGAGTTTGCATATTTTTCAACAATCTACATAGAGAATGCAATGGTAAGAAGTAATGCACTCGGCCAAAGAGGAAAACTTAACAGTGGAAGAGATATCAAAGTTATGTTATTTCACCTTCAGTGTATCATCGTGGGTGTTGAACGAATTCATCAAAAGCAGGGGAACACTGCATCCAAACTTGGCATTGAGTGCCTACGGAACAAGAGTTAATCAGTGAAAATTTAGTAGTCAACACCATGACCGTTAAAAAATTCCATTAATATGCAGGTACCTCAATTTGCTTGACAATCAAGTCAAGGAATGTCAAACCATTACGAACTTCAATAACTGATCTGCATCACAAGCAAAAAAAAAACTTCAAAATTTCTGCATCTTAAAAGATCAACAAAAATGCAAGCTACAACTTTTCTTTTAAACGGAGAAAATCATCTCCATATGCAGTTGCAAGTTTCTGTAAGCTAATATTTCTGACAATAGAAGGAAGGTCAGCTCTTCCCAACTTTTAATATATCTCTAGCATATGGAGAAAATCATCTCCATATGCTTCAAAAAAAATATGCATGGTAAAAGGTGAAACACATTTGCTGGAGTTGCATTATATTTATTTACAGCATGACATAGGAAGATAGATCCTGGCCTCTGACAGATGAGCTGAATAATGGAATATGATCTAATTTCAAAGAGCCACAAACTATCTTAGTTTACTGCTGTCTGAGTTCTTAAAACTTAAAAAGGCATCACAAGCAGCATATTTATATAGTAGGAGTACATGCCTTACAGTATTCCAACTCCACCAAATTCTTGTGGTAATTAGATCACATAATGGTTGAAGATGCCCCCATCAGCCAGAATATACAACTTAAAAAACTCCCCTATCTGATGACTTCATGAAATGCAATATACAAGTAAAAATAAAAAGCCAAGACTACTGCTTTTATAATCTCCCTTGATGCATGCACTAGCATGAACAAACTGGAAACAATATATACGAAGTATCATGTGCTTACATCAACCAGCTCATACTCAACTTAGACAAGTCTAAAAAACAGCATCAGATGAAAGAGACATAGAAGGTTGAGGAAGACACTCTGGATCCACCAACAGTATTCAGTTACAAACAATGGGTTAACCCCAGTAATCAAGCTTAATGAAGTCACATTTGCAGTATACTCTGTTTTCCAATACGTTTAATTAGACCTAAAATTGGCTAGAAAAAAGCTGCAATACATACTTGGGACCCGTGCATCCCATTGTTGTTCCCAAGCCTCCATTGAGCTTCAGGACAACAAGTTTGTCCAAAAGCTTCTTAGTTTCCGCGGGGTCTGCATTGATCAAGATAATCAAACTTCTTGAGAAAAATATTCAAATGGATCTAATACTAAACAATCCGCGCTGACATTTGTTGATTATGATATGACAGATCAGAAAAATATGAACTTCAAACAATAAAGTATAAATACCTTCAGAAAGAGGTGCTAACTTGTCATAAGGCACCACAACTTCATCAGTTGGCGTCTGGATCTTACTCCAGTCGATATGTTGTGCTTCACCACTATGATTCCGAAATGCCACAACAGATCAAGAATCAATAACCAAAACTAAACCATACAAGAAAATGAACAAAATCAAAGTGATTCATGCTATTCGATCGACAAACTAACTTGATCTGCAAAAGCTCAAAAATTTATGTACATTTTGAGCACACTATACAAACTAACTTGATCTGCGAAAGCTCAGATCTTTATGCAAACTTTACGCACACACACTATACAAACTAATTTGATCTGCAAAATTTCAGAAATTTATGTACATTTTTAGCGCGCACACTATACAAACTAACTTGATCTGCGAAAGCTCGGATCTTTATGCAAATTTTGCGCACACACAAACACACAATATACTAACTACCTTGATCTGCAAAAGGTCGGATCTTTATGCACATTCTGCGCGTGCACACACACTACACAAACTAACTTGATCTGCAAAAAGCTCGGATCTTTTTATGTACATACTGTGCACGCGCACACACACACTATTCAAACTAACTTGATCTGCAAAAGCTCGGATCTTCATGTACATTTTGCGCACACACACGCTATAAACAAACTAACTTGATCTACAAAATCTCAGATCTTTATGTACATTCTGCACACTCACACACGCTATATACAAACTAACTTGATCTACAAAACCTCGGAAGTTCATGTAAATTTTGAACCCAAACACTACAAATCATCAACTGACCAACAACAATTTCATATCACATAAAAAAGCTAATAAATCACTACTCTAACTCCAGTCAATGTATTGCACTTCCCCACTACGATTCCCCAATGCCACAACAGATCAACCGTCACTAACCAAAATTAAAACATACAACAATTCAACTTTTCGAGCTACAAAACCAACTTGATCTGCGAAAGCTCACAAATCTATGTAAATTTTCCACAATAACAATTCTTAGTTAGTAATAGTCAGAATGGTAGCTCCAAAACTATGAACTGTACCTTAGATAGCGACCGACAAGGTTAATAAATCCAGATTTCTCATTTTCACTGCGCCAAAAAGAAAAAATTAAAATCAGCATCTGGATCTAAAACAACTTAATTCTAACACGAATCAGTAACAAAACCGCACTGGAAATGAAAAAATTCGAAGAAAAAAAAAGTTACCTGATTTGATTTAGACCGGCGACGGCAGATTTGAGGTTGTTGAGCTTTTCAGCATCAGCAGGAGAGAGAGTAGTAGCAGTAGCCATAGCGACAAGTAGAAGCAAATTTGGTACAGAGTGTGAAAAAGAGAAGTAATACTGTGGGAAGTGAAAAGGGGAGAGGAAGGAATATTTATATGGTGGTGAGAGTAAAGAGATGCTTAAAGTGTAAGAGAAACAGGTGGCACCTAATATTCGAAAATGTTTCCTAACAAGCGCGACTTTATATTATATTTAAATTTAAGAGATAAATATTTTTTTTTTATATAAAAACAACTTTGTGTTGCATTTTAATGAATATTATTGTTAGATTATAATATAGTTAAATTTAAGAGATAAATATTTTTTTGCATTTTAATAGATATAATTTTTAGATTAGTAAAACGATTAATCAGATAAGACATGTCATTGAGATATCGAAAAGTCATAGAAAGAAAGATGACAATAGAGAAATAGATAGCACCTAGTAGAGGAATGAGATATTGCAATGTTGAAAAGAGAAAATGGTATTTGAAAAATATTTGACAACGGAGAAATACTTTTTAATAAAGGCGATTTATATTAGTTTTTAAATAGAAGAACTTTGAGATCGAGAGAAGAATTGATCCTTTAAAATATAGAATTATATATATTGAATAATTATAGCAAATATCAAAAAGAAAAATCATACTTCAAAAAAAAAGTATGATATAAATAATATCCTAATATAAATATTAACGTTTGTATATATAATTCAAATTTACAATACGAAAATAATTTTATTATTGCTCAAAATTATATACATGGAATAGAGTTATCATATTAAAGGTAGAGTAAGAAATAAGAATATGCGTAGGAATAAACTTGGTGGGTATAGTTTGATGTGTGATTTAGGAACACCTTTGAAACATAACTTTACGTGTAAAATAATGAGTTTGAGAGTTCTCAAGACACCATATTATAAATCCACTTTAATAAATCAAAAGGTCCACATAAAAACAAGAGAAAACTTTGGGGAAAAGGAAAGGGAAAGAACAACGAATTTTTTTTAAAAAAAAAGAAGAAGAAAAAAAGAATAATAGGAGCATATAAACAAGCCTTGTAATAAAGTAGACAAATTTAAATTTATAAAAGCTCAAAAATACGTATGTTGGATACTAAATAGGAAATTGAATACCAAAGAAATAAAATAAAAAAACACAAGATAAAAGAGTTGATAATTCTAAAACACTATGATAACATACGTTTTCATGTGGTGAGGAAAAAGTTTTGATAACTAAAAATTTGAAGACAATTCTATCTTAGTTGCTATCAAATGATCTGTTTTTTTTTTAGCAGACTCACTCAACTCTTCGATTAGAAAAGTTGGGAATTTAATACCAACTCCAAACATGATACGATAAAAGTCATTTTCTAGGTGAATGATTTTCAATCATAAGTGAGAGAAGTCATTTTTCCCCTACTGTATTTTTATAAAGTAGAGATAAAGTCTTCATATACTAAGTTTACTCCACAATTTTGTAACTTGAACTGGAATTAAAGTTATAACTTCATGATTGTTGACTTCTTGTTGCAAATCTGAATAAATAGAGATACTTTCGGTTCAAAATTTGAAAAAAACTTTTCTACATGTTCTCGAATTCTCATTATATAGACAATTTAACTACTTAAAATATATCACCTCCTCTGATAGATCAAAACCTTATACCAGAAGGTATTATGAAAGAGAAAACTATGAAGGTGCACTGAAGAAAACACAACCCTCCCCTTTTCCTTCTAATAAGCAAAAATAATGCACAACTTTTACAATTCCCAATCCATCTCCAATAAGACCCTTTTATCATAGGCCATAGCAACATCTAACAGATGCCATCTACTTTCTACAAAGAGAGACAGAGAGAGAGAGACTATGTCCAAATGAAAAGAAGAATCCGATACTAGCGAAAACCATAACCAGAGTTCATATAAGGAATCCAATACTTATGGGGGTGGACTGAACTCAAATTTTTTGATCCAGTTAAAAATGCAAAGCCAAAATTGCGTCTCGTCCTGTACATCTTGTCCATTTAGTTCGGGGAATGTGAACAGAATGTTGGTGGCTGCTTGAAGCCGGAAATGTCAAACAACTCCATGAACCTCAGATCTGATACTCTAGCTTTTTCAGCAGCATACCTTTGGTACTCATCAAAAATTGAGGTGAGGCACCATTTCTGTAATTTTCTGAGACACCCCACAAGGCTACCAGTTCGGTGCTGCGTAATTTACCACCAAAGACATAAATTGTGGTCAGTTGTTGAGAGTGAAGGTTCATGTAAAAAGAAAGTCAGAATTTTAAACATAGACAAATGAAGGACTACCTTTCCTCTTTTGCAGTGAATTAACAGAGGGCGGTTCTTTTCATCTATAAAAAGAATCGAGAGAGATTGTAATACAGAAAGTATTTAGCAAAACTAGTAGAGAGAAACCTATAGCAAGATATAATAAAATGCAACCTTTCATACTTACCAAGGACAACCTTCAAAGCTTCCTTTATTGTTTCCTCTGGGATGTTAACCAATGGTGGCTCCTGCATTGAGAAATAGTCGAGTACGAATCAACATGAAGCTTTTTCTCAACATTGAGAAATAGTCGAGAAAGAAATGTTTCCAATTTACCCGTGGATAGGTTGAAAAGAAACAACAATAAGAATACTCATATACAGGGTTTGCACAATCATATGAAATTTCTAAAATGTCTGCAAACCAGAAATTGCATTCATCTATGTTGCTACTAATGTTTGTAGTATGTGTACCCCTTCCAGCATAGATTGCAACCATATTAGTACTTCGATTAAATTTCAAACCATCTCCATTATAGAAAAATGTCTTTCCACTTGACCAACACCTTCGGATATCCAGATACAATGTGGTAAAGTGGTTATAGGACAAGAATATATATGGATGTTTTTTATTCACCAATCAAGCCTCAGTGGAGGAGACAGAGATGGACCAAAATATTTGGAGTAGCTTTGTCCAGCATTCGGACAGCAGATAGAAATCGAAGCTAGCATATGATGATTAAAAAACAAAAACATAGAAGAGTGTATGACAAATACAATGGTTTCCTAGTATGATAGGCAACTATATGACATCCTCTAAGGCTGCTCAACATCAGAAGGTAAGAAAAGAAGAAGTCATATGGACTTGATTGGGGCTACATATCAAATGGCATGACAGATATGACTATACACCAGCAGATTCATCCGATTCTCTCTTCACAGTCAATCATCTAGTGATCTTCCTAGTTTAGCAAACCAATAGTTAGGACTTGGGATGTAGAGTGGGACAGCTAATATGACCTGCTTTTGGTGAATCCGGAGAGAATGCAATTACATATTGCTAGTGGATAAATTTCTCTCTCCTACACACCAATTGGAAGATTTTCTCCAAGACAATTCAAAGCTCCAACAGGTTCAACAACTAGAATGTATCTGTTCTCACATAGAATGTGGAAATTGGACAATCTTTCTTCAGGCTTTGGAAAACCACAAGAAACTCCCTTCCTCCTTTCTTAAGTTATGAATTATTTCGTTGCAGCATTACCTGTAGTGCACCACTACCAAATCCAGTTGGTTCATGCATCGAGAAACAGGGGAAAACTAAAAGCTAAAAAAATAGAAGGAAGACAAAATAAATGCTAAAAATGATCAAGTAGCACCAGTTGCAGCAGGCCCTTATGAAGTATGAACTGTGACAAGTAATGTTTAGTGGTGGCTAAGAAGGAAGCAATAGTAGGAAGTTGCAGCTATACTTGCATTTTGTTGTAAAAGCAGAGTGCAATTTAAGAGGGAGAGGAACTTTAAATACTAGACCCTTGAGAGAATCATAGAAACAAATTCAGCATGAGGCTGCAGGTGACAATCCCCATGGTGAAAAACTTTTAACCTATTATAGGTCTGCAGCTATCTGAAACCCAAACACATCACAGAACTATCTCAACTACTAGTTGATGAATTTAAACACATGAAAAGTTGCAGACGGTTTTGAAACAAGAACATCTTTTGGGCCATGCAACTGAAAGGACAAGTTTAAACTCTGACATGACTTATACTAGTTCTGTAAGTCAAAGCCACGATGGCCAGATACATAGTTCACTTCCACAACAACTAAAGGAGAAATCAAGGGTCTGTGACTATTCCAACATACTGCTGCTAAATGACAAAAAATATCCTAGACCATGAAAGTTTATAACCTCATCTCCTACAAACTAATACCACAAAACCTTTTGACATTGATCCTTGAAGAGAGATGCCTCCACAAAACTAATGATTAATCCCTTCCCTGTTATACAAATCAGAATAACTTCAGACATGAAATAAGTAAGGATGAGAATGAAGTTAACAAACATATAAAGTAAAGTATTCAATGCCAATAAATAGACTCTTTCTAAATAACCAGTCAACTAACTCCCATTTTTACATTCTTTAATAACTAGAAAACAAGTCAATAACTAACTAGAGAGCAAAAACAATGTCTTTTTCACCATCAGCCGACATAAGAAAATGGAACGAATAAAAGCATTACTTTTTTTTTTTTTTTTGGATAAGTCAAATAATTTCCAGAATATCACACCTAGTTAGTATTACAAAAATGGATAACATAGTGTATAGTTGGCTAATCCTCAGTCCTTACCCAAACTTTCCCAATTGATTTTGTCTTTCTGGTAATGCTTTACAACTTGTAAAGATCAATTGAGACATTTTGGCAAAGGACTGAGTATTAAGCTAACTATACACTACGTTATCCATTTTTGTAATACCAACTAGGCGTTACATTCCGAAAATTATTTTAACATATCCAGAAAGTAATGGTTTACAACAGCTTCCAGCACAGAAAAATCAGATCACGATCACTCAGCAACAAAATGCTTCTTTTATCTGACAATTCAATCACATGATCCTAACATTCTATATCATACTGATATTGAGATATACATTATGGAAAATAACCTCAACCTTAGATCCTTCAATAGCAAACTGAAAAAGCCGAATTCCATTCGCATTTAGAAACTCCACATTATCTTCAGGATATCGCTCTGGACACAAATATCTACACACAAAATATGCAAACAAACAAAAAGAAAAATCAATAAAAACGAAACTTCAAGTAACGAAACCGATCGATCGAATTCACAAACTCACTCACATGATAGAACGAAGACCTAGGGTTTGTAAAAAGGCAAAGTTAGCAGTATCAGGAAAACCAGACCGGAAAACACCGTAATCAACCATAGCGAAATTGAGAGGCGGAACAAGTAGTCCTTCACCATCTAACACCGGTAAATAACTCTCCGGCAGCAAACCGCCGTCGTCGTCTTCGTCGGAGCTGGAATTAACGATCGGACGACACGTGGATCGATCGCCGTTCTCCAATCGCATTGCTGCTGTTGGCGCCAAGTTAAAAAGGAGATACGTATTTAATTAGTAATTGAAAAAATGTAATATTTATAAATCTGAATTTTTGATTCTATGGAATCTTTTCGGATCTTCGGCCTTTTATAAAGGTTAAAGGCCGGCTGCTAAATTGCGCTGCCTGTGTACAGGGTGAAGGTTTACATCACGGGATAAATCGAATAATTTATATAAGATCGATAGTATATGATATAGAAAAATTGTTCTGTACAAAGATTAAGTTATCATGCATATATGAAATAAAATGAGAAATTTAGGATCAAATTTGATATTATATATTATTGATGATATAAGTTTAATACTCTCTTTGTTTACTTTTATTTGTCATGTTACGTTTTTCGAAAGTTAATTTGACTGATTTTCAAAGTTAAGTTAGATTATATTGATTCGATATATTAAACAAAAAATTTAAATATTCAAAAATTATATGAAAAGTACTATAAATTGCAATTTTTTATATATCAATATGATTAAAAAATACATCTTAAAATGTTAGTGAAAGTACTTATAGTTTGACTATGAAAATAAAAATTATGATAAAAAATTAGTGAATGAAAGGAGTATTGAACATAATTTTGAATTATTTACTTTATTCTGCATATTAAACCGCGCTTAAAGATATTATATTTTATTGACCATATAAGTTTAAAAGGTTATTTTTTTAGAAAAGCATAACAAAAATTGTTTTTCAATTGTAGTAATGTTTTAAAGAGTTAATGATTAAAAAAATAATATTAACTCTCATACTTTTATGAATTTTATACTCTAAAACTATCTATCGTTTTATTTAAATAAAAAATTTACTTTTTCGCAAGTTCGATCTACACACCTAGTTAGAATTATTCAAATTGACAATATATTAGGTCAATTCAATATTAAAGTGTTTTTTAATATAAAATTCTAAGAGAGATAAATAAAATCGTGAATAGTTAAAAGATATAAAACTCGTAAAAATGACGGAGTAGCATTTTAGTTTTGATTGGAAGATGATAAGTAGTTGAAGCCAAGTGGGAATGAGGTATCCGATAAGGTGTCCATATTTTGCAAAGTCCTTTTTGGACGGTTAAAGTTTAGTGTATTTGTGGTTTAGAGATTAAATGAACAAAAACAAATAAAGAATAGTGGGCACTACTTACTTTTAATATGGGCAAAAAGAAACAAAAGTTTCGAAAAAGACTTGTAAAATAGTGCACTTCATAAAATTTATTACGTATGGTGATTTGTGACCAATTTGAAAGTTATTGTCATTCATTGATAGGTGTTCTTGAAATATTAATCATAGCATATTTTTTGGGTAATAGTTGAATCATATATGACTCATTAACCATGGTAGGTATTAGGTCACATTTCAATTATATATTCGAGTTGTCAAATTATATTGTAACTCTCAAAATGACTATAGCTTTTTTTTTTGATTGATCGATCATCGGATGAAAATAACAGGAAAAAGAAAACTCATATAAGTATTTTGAAATGGTTTTAGATGTGTAGACATCATATGACTTGTCAATCATGCTAGGTCAATTTCAACTCTATTTAATCGAGTTGTCGAGTCATATTGTACCTTTCTAATAAATATTGATTTGACGCTACTATTAACATATAATAAAGTCGGATCTATGTGAGTTTGCTCATATTGTCGATTTTGAATTAGAATAAAGTAGGAGGATTGTAATAGATTGATACCAATGTGGAACTCATCAATTCATGATATCCTTTTAGGGAAAAGTATCGTACACAAACTAGGCGAATATATTGATGTACTCTTAAACTTGTCAGTAAATTTTATTTAGATGCTAGAATCACAGCTTATCCCGACTAAGCACACGAACACATGATAAAGTGTTTCTATTAGACATTCCCGACTCAATTTTTGTAAAATTGAAAGTGCATGTTCTGAAAATCTTATTATATACACCTCCTTTTTATCATACACATTTAGCCTCAATAAATCGTAAAACCTCATGTGTATTTTAATTGAGTTTGATGTGTCAAATTTTATGTAATGTGAGTCTGAAAATACATGCGGAAGAATTTTAAAAATTTGAATCCAAAAGTGTCTAAAACACTTTGAATCACTCGTTCTCAATTAAATTAAACCGTAATTCAATGTATAAATGAAATTTACTCTCGATCAATTCTGTACTGTGTGAGTGAAGAAATGAAAAATGGATAATAAGTGTGAAAAGAAAGTTTTACATGGTAAAGCTGGCAAAATAGTCAATTTTTACATAGGCAAGTGAAATTCATGTTTTCACTACAATCTTCACTCTACTATCCTGATCTCTATATATTATAAAGTATAAATACAACTCCATTAAAGAGAGAATACACAAACTATGTGACTACTACTACTCTATCGTCAGTTTGTGATTGAAGCGTAGTTGTTTACTATTTAACACACGATCAAAAGCTAGATCTGTGTTCCCATCAAACAGACGTTATAAGGAACCACCAAAATCGGAAACCAATGTTAGCCTAATAATCTGGTCATTCATGTACAATGGAGAACTCATACTTCTTTTCCTTTTCAACAAGCCTACTCATCAGTCAAACGTTATCGATCATTCCAATATGATCGATCATCTGTAGTTTGATTGTTTGATCAAGCAGCAAGAACAAGTGCTTTTATTGTCCCTTGACTGTTTGCTGTAACAATGGTTGGGCTGTCACGTTTCCAACAAACAGCACTGATGAAAAATGATCCCATGTCCGCGTCTGGATCATTCTGATCATCAGAAACAAATCTGTACCGAGCTGCTGGTTTAGAAATCGCCTGCACATATAGTTCAATAACAGATTAAGCACTGGAAAACGATGTTAAATCGTATTTTCTCAACTAGTTTATAAACCTTGTGGTAGACAAAGACTTCATTTGTCTCACTTCCACATGCAAGGTATTCGCTGTTTACTGTAAGACCAACAAAGTTCTTCTCGTTTGTATGTCCTTTAAACGTACGCAGCTGAGAGTAGAAACAGAACAAGGAAAATGCTGGTTCAGTATGAATTGGTTTTTCACATATTTACTGGCTCTCAGGAATTAGATTATTGTCTTTCTGATTGAGAAAATGATGGGAGCATGATTACTTACTGGAACATTCTCATTCACGTCCCACAAACGCAGTGTACTATCGGTTGATGCAGAAGCTAGCTCATAGTTTGATAGAAATTTTACATATGAAACAGCTTTACGGTGTCCACTGAAAATGTATAGTGGCTGGCTAATATTTCTCAAGTCGTAATAGTGAACGTGATGATCTGCAGAACCCACCTGCAATATATATATATATATATTAAGTTCACGCCTTAGTTTGAAGATATATCCTTTAACATGAAATACTAATGAACCTTCAATGGAAACTTACAGCTATGTGAGCACTGGATCCAGGATTATACTTCACCGAGCAAATGTTAGCTTTCATGTCAATGGTAAGAACACTAGCTTCCTGCTTCGTACACCAAACTTTGACCTGTTGAGAAATTCATTAGCACATTCCAAGTATAGCGCCTCGCCAAAACAAGTTCTGTTCTTTCGACTTAGTACACTGACTACTGATCTCCGAGCAGAAAGATATTAGATAAATCCCAATTTTATCTTACCTCATTTGTCAAATATTTTTCATATTCAGAAACACTATGATTTTCTTTCTGAAAACCAAATTAGGAAGCACGTAAACTTGAGAAAACACATGTTCCGAATTTCTTTTTACCTTGCAATCATCACTACCAGACACAAGCATAGAAGGTTCAGTACGACAAAAGTCAACACTCCATGCTCGTTTTTCATGCTCCTCGTACTCCATCACACTCTGAAAAAGAGTGTTAAATCTTATCCCATCAGATATAAACTGCAGATTCATATGAAGGTGTTTTTCATTATCTAGATATAAGATGATACTACCTGACGAGTTGTAACATCCCAAACCGTTACTATGCCCTCATAGTCACTGCTTGCTAAGTGGTTTTTAGTGTAGTTATTCCAACTCAAACAACTTAGTTTAGATCGGGTAGACATTTCAACAACAGGACATTGCGCATCAGCTGGTTCGTTTACCACCTGATAAAGAGAACATACAACGATTAGCAAATTGTATCTTGAAATAAAAAAAAAAATTACAGCCAAAAGAAAAGCAGAACTCATAAGAATCTCACGTCTAGCAAATTATTGAAAAATTCAACTACAAACAGTTAAATTTATCCGAAAACATCTAGCATGCAAAAATCTCAAAATCCTATATGAGAAGAAAAAGGGAGCTAGAAATAAAGTTTAATTAATAGAACAATCATTCAACTACTAGCAGAAATTTTTCATGTGGGAAGCTTAGAAGAAATTAAGAAGCTCACAAGAAGCATGAACTTACTGATGAAAACTCGAAGACCTTAATTCTTCGTGATACCCCAGCAGTAGCAAACAATTCATCATCTCGGTCAAATTCAATACTGTCAAGAAGAGGAAATTTAGTTGCTTGCAAAACACACAAAAAAAGGTTTTGACTAAAATGTATCCAGGAAAAAACTACTAATAAGAGTAGAACCTGTCCTGTTTCTCATAACCGATTACCCCTAGTACTGAGAATGAACTTCTTACCTCGAAACAATATTGGCCGAGTGAAAAATGTCAGAATGCCTGAGTTCAGCAACAACCCGCAGACGACTATTTCAACAAGCACAGTCAAAAAAAAAGAAGAAAGGTAAGCCAAATATTAAGGATAATTTGCAGCCAATACTACTATTATAATATGAACTGATGTACCTGTATCGCGTAAAGGTAGACAGAACAGATTGAAAATCCTCAAGTCCCGCAGAATAACCTTCTCTATTCTTGATATTTGCTACTCTTTCTCCCTGTTTCTGCGACTGTCTTGCCCAATAACGCCTCTTTTGTAGGTAACAGTCTTGAAGCTCATTGAACTGTTGACAATTGAACATGTTAAAAGAGAGCATACGAACATCAACACGACCATCAACAAGCACAACAATAAGTTACAGAATTAACCTGTGCATGAACGCGCCGTTTCCTTGCTAATGACTTTCCAGGTTGATTAGGGTCCTGTGAATCTGATCCACCGTGGTTGTCATCCTTCCGTTGCACAATTTGAGGATTCCGAGGAACTCTTGTATCAGTATTCCTGGTCTGTGAAGTGCCAGCACGACCTTGTTCTTGTAAATTAACAGGACTAGAAACAATTGCACCACTTCCCTTATCTCTCAATGGAGGCCTGACTGTCATTGCAGATGAATCATCTACTAGCGTTCTCATTTTCGCAGAATATCTACCTCTTGTCCTATGTAACTCTATTCTACGCTTCTCCACAGCATTTATGTCTTCTTTAATGTAGTAGAGATCATTTTGGATCTAGAAGAAGTGCAGAGAGAGGTGAGATTATGATAGTCTATTTTATACCACAGGTTTATAAAATTGCCAGCATCTAAGGAGCCTATAGTTAGAAGAAATTATACATAAAAGATGACAGCATTCTCTTGAATGGATAAAAAATGAAAAGAAATACGTCCACAAGGAAGATACTTCGATGAGTTTAATCTTTTGAGATGATAGACAAATATGCAATTATGCAAACTTCCTTTCTTTGCAAGGGAAAAGGCAAGCTCCAGGTATCTACTAACGAAATCATGTTCCTTTCCTTGTTATAATATTCTATTGAACACGCTCTCTCTAGTTAGACTTCAAAGATAGTTACAAGAAAAGCAAATTCTACCTGCCGGAGGGATGTGAATTTAGTAGAATAGAGTACAATAAGTATCCAAATGACAACAGATGAATTCAAACTAAAAATGGCAAAGTGTAAAGTCGGTAGAAGTTCAAGAAAAAACCTCATTAAGCTCTTCAACTTTTTGCTTCTTTAAACACTGGAGAAACTCGAGCAGAATCTGAAGATTTGTTTCAGCTTCTTCTTGTTCCATTTTTCTTTTCTTGTCCATAAGAAGCGATAATAGACTATCCAGCTCTTTAACAGACACCTCGCATCCCTGCCTAAGAATCAGAATGAGAATCCTGAACAGATATATGGAAATGATCCGGGACAGTATGACAGAGAGTGTTAAAAGGCAAAATCAGAGATTATAGAACTAAAAGAGCTGCTGAAATGAAACGTTAGGGACGCTCTCCACAAAAACTAAGTTGAATAAAAACCTACAAGTTTTCTACCTAAAGAACCAGCCGTTGTATTTTAACCAACATCTTTGCTAATACTTGCAGGTGAATTGTATTCATTTTCAAGACATACAGGCTCAGATATTCGATTTTCGTTTAGTTTCTCACAATTCACGACTTCATAATATCTTTCCCTCAACCTAAAAAGTGATTTTAATGAAATAGACCAACATCAGCCTACAACATATAGCATCATATTAACATTCACTAGTTCATCTACAAGAGTACAACGATACGAAGAAAGCTTGTTTAACTTTTCATGCATATCTGACCTGCTGTATTGCTTGGCGAAGTTGTTCCACAGGTGTAGCACTTTTGGCCATTTGGCGAGCAGATTTCTTCATCAATAACTACACAATGGAAAAAAAAACTTCAACAAATCCAGCGCATTTCTCAGTAATATAAACAAAAACAGGGCAAAACCACATTCCTCCAAGGCATGTAAATCTACATTGCTAAAAGAAGAACAATTGCAATTCTACTAAACAAAAGAAGCACCAGAATTCCAAAATTCATCTCATCTGCTTTAAAAATCCCCCCAAATTCAAACAATACTACTCCCCTACTGCCCTAAACAAACTACTAAGCTCACCGATCAACACAATACAACACATTTAGTACCTTCATTCATACACATTCCAATCAAAATTGATTATCACACTCATATATAAGTGAAATTCAAAATCAAACATCCAAATTCATGAATATGAGCACAAATGTGATTATTACACCCTATAGGTGTAATTATTCAGCTAAATCACGGGTATCACTGTAGTATAATCTTCACCGATCTAGCTAAAATTCAAAATCATGAAAAAAAAATTCACCTTATTAAGAAGGAAATTAGGATAAAGATGATTCGTTGTCAAATAATGAGAACAACAAGGACAATCACTTTTATTCTGCAAATGAGTAACAATACACATATAACAAAAACTATGTCCACACGCCGTTAGAAACGCATCCTTGATAATTTGCATACATATCGGACACAATATATCCTTATCCACCTCCTCTTCCTCCGTCACCACCACCACCACCTCCGTCCCAGCCGCCGGAGCTGAAGTTTCACCGGCGTTCACAGTCGGCACTAAAACTCCCATTAAATTACCCTCTCCTCCTCCACCTCCTCCCATTACGCTCCGCTCGATCCAACTGATCAGTTCAAATACGAACAAAGTTCAAATCTATCGATCTGTTACAATGCGACGGTTACATAATTGTTGTTGTAATATATATTTTTTTTGTAGTACAAATTGGAATGAGAGAGATGAGTACTGTATGTGTGATTTTATTTTGTTGTATTTTTGTGAGGGTATAAAAGGACCACGTTGGCGGGGAACGGGTGTTTTTTCAAAACTGGAGAGACTTGTTAGTGTGACCGCCTCATAATAATAATTAACTATACTTTTTTTTTTTGTATTCAATTGGATTTATATAGTTTTCAATAACCAACAAAAATCAAGCCGAAAATTTGTTTTCTTAAGTTTTACGTTTAAGTTTTTTAAACGTTAAAAAATAAATGTTCATTTTTATTTGTGTAATTTAAATAGATTAATAGAAATAAATTTATTATTTTATGTATTTATAATCTTAAAAATAAGATCGAAGATATATGTTTTTCGTTTTAATTTGTTTGTTGGTTTTTGACTTGATTTGAATTTATGAAAGTAAAAAACGACTTTAAATCTTGTGTTTTATATTGGGAAGCCTCGCAGTGGGGTAAAATGCTCTCAATATATAGGGATTTTAAATCGAGACTTCTGATTAATCATGAAGGAACCGCTCGATTACAAGTCTTGTTGATTTTGTACTTGTAAACTAAAATATCATAAGATACCTAATTAAATAGTACTCCTACATTTTCATTTATGTGACCATTTTCGTTTTTTTAAATCAAAAATAAATTTAATTAAATTTCCAAATTTGAAAAGTGTCACATAAAATGAAATGGATGGAATAGTAATAATTACAAACATTTTGGCGTCTATAAAGTTTTTCAATGCATCTTTACATTTTTCTACGAGTAAATTAGGATAAATTAATCAAATAATGTGAACGTTATTAAGTGGTTTATTACTTAATAAACTTTGCTAAAATTTTAATTACTATTAGTGAATAAATTTTAATTGTTAATATATATATATAATATATATATATATATATATATATATATATAATATATATATATATCCATCCACAGAAATAATTACACAATGTAAACGATTAATAAAAGGTTAAAATAGTGATGAAATTCATGGTTGATTTAAGCGTTACGAGTAGAAAATAAATAAAAACATCCTATTATGCAGAACAAAATAGATTAAAATCTTCATAGATTTATGTATGCGTATTGGACCGTACGTAATTATCGCTATTTAATGCATGGAGACTTGTGATACACAAGTTTGACTATGAATTTGACATTACAATTTAATGTATTTCTAGCTAACCTTGTTCTCACATCAATTATTATAATAGAAAATGGGACTATACATTAGTGCAATAAATGAAAATCCTTGAAACTTCACCTAGAAATGAAAAGGAAAATAAAATATGAATTTTTGAATCTCCGTCAAAAGAAAATCAAAAAAATCTTTATCGACAAATCAAATTCTGATGAGACATTCAAAAAATAGCATTTTTCAGTAAAATATTAACGTGTATTATGAAAAAATTTGGGTCAAATACATAAACAGATCCCTAAGCTTGTTGATTTTTCCTTCAAGTATCTCAACTATATCATTTTTCTATTGAATCATTGAACCGCCCATAATTTGTTCTTTTTAAACATACACCGTTGGATGATGTGAAATAAATTTTTTGAAGGGTGTTGGTAGAGGATACAGATGTTGTTCCAGAACTCATTAGTTCAGTTGATAGTGAAAATGTTCGAGAATAATCATGTTTTATTTCAAGTCATTAGAAAATAAATGAGACTAACAGAGTTTGTCTTCATTCTTTATTTAACAATGTGAACACAATTAAAGGCATTTACAATAGAAAATTCGATCAAAATCAACTAAAAATATTTAAAAGGAACAAATTATAGTTGGTTCAATAATTTAATAGGAAAATGACGTTGTTAAGGTACCTGAGGAGAAAAATCTAATAAGTTTAGAGATTTATTTATGAGTTTGATCGAAAACTTATGTATAGTATTTGCTGATTTTTAGATGGTTATGAATCAATAAATTTGACGAATCGATATTTTCAATTAAAAACATATATTTATAGTGTTAGACAAGTTTGATAAAATTTCTACGTTGAAGTTCAACCATGTCATAAAAAAGTAATGACGTGGCGTACCTCCATCGACTAATTAAAAGTGTTAAACTAATCCCACTATTAATAGAATAAACATTTCTTTACTTTAAATAGATTTAAAGTTTAAATTAGGGCAGAAAGAGAGCAATACAATTTTCTAAAACAAGTGGCTTGACTAATCCACAATATCATCAATTAATAATATGTTCATTTTTCCTTAAACATAACAGCTTAATAGCTAATAATCATCTTTTGATTATACATCTGTCTTCTTTTAGTGACGAAAATACAATTTTCATTAGCGACTTTTTAATTTGGGCAGCAATGAGATTCGATGTCAATACTTCTGTTGGCTCTGATATCATATTGAAGTGTGTAACTATCTTATATAAAAATTTAACTATTAAAAAGAGAAAAAATTGTATATAATAGCAAACTAATAACCTAAAATATATAGAGTATCTAGGGTTTGATTTAATTGTGCTTCATAGCAAACGTTTGCAAAAAATTGTCAGACGCCTCTCTCCCAAATATCTCGCTCGCCACTCTCCTTTAATCTCTCGCTCGCTTTCTCACTTTGTATACAAACAGAAGTGTATAAAAAATGTTTCTAATTGTATAAAGCAGAGAAAATTGTATAAATACATATATTTTTGTTCCCCCTCTCTCCCCTCTTCCAGATCTCGCTCGCCACTCTCCCGAATCTCGCTCGCCACCCTCGCCTTTCTCACTTATACAAACAGAAGTGAAATGTATAAATTGCGTTTCTGTTTGTATAAAGCGTGCGAAAATTGTATATACACATGCAAGTACATATATTTTCGTCTTATACACTTATACTTAAACAATAAAAATACTCCCCTAGCCAGTTTATTTTGTCCTTCTCTCTTTCTCGTTTTATACAATTTTCAAATTGTGTCTAATTTCTCTCTTTCTCGTTTTATACAATTTGATTCAATTGTATATTCCTTGTCGAGTCTCTTTTGTCTCTCTCTCTCTCTTTCTCATTTTATACAAATTCAAATTGTATATAATCGTTCTATACACTTATAATAATACAATTCGTTTTTATACAGTTCTCTACCCAAGTGTTTTTCTCTTTCTTGTTTTATACACTTCGTTTTATACAATTTGCTTCAACTGTACATGTATAGCGAATTATACAATTTCTATATTTGCTATGAAGCGCAATTATGTAAATTTTGCTATAACATACAAATATAAATTTTTTGTTTGCCATAAAAATAATACATTTTTATTATTTATAACTATATTCTTTGCGATATTCAACCGTACTATACTTACACTTCTTGTGGAATATTAATTAATTATCATTTATGGTCTTATCTATAAAAATAATAATAATTACATAAAAACTTTAGGACCTCAACATTTTCACATGGTATTGTTGGTGATATAATATATAGTTTTGACATATTCTTCTATAGAGACAATTTGGAGAGCTACACAAATAAATTTTCTAAAACTATTGGCTACTGATTGAGACACGATATTAATTATTTTTATTTATTGGCTGCTTCATTGTTCCACTAGTATATGACAAACGTGGACCAATAAAAACAAAGAAAATATTATGAGTCGTGTAACATGGCCAACAAACCTAATTCTACTTAAGGGTTACACCATGTATGAACTATATATATAGTCAACCTCCAAAAAGTTGTTAGGGCGATTCATCATTTCCTATTTAAGTTTTAGATATATATTTTTCTGGGATAATGTCCAAATACCCCCTCAACCTATGCCCAAAATCGCAGAGACACACTTATACTATACTAAGGTCCTATTAACCTCCTGAACTTATTTTATAAGTAGTTTTCTACCCCTTTTCAGTCTACGTGACACTAGTTTGAAAAAAAAGTCAACCATCATAGGACTCACAAAATAGTGTCATGTAGACCAAAAAGGGGCAGAAAATTATTTAGAAAATAAGTTTAGGGGGGCAATAGGACCTTAGTATAGTATAAGTGTATCTCTGGAATTTCGAGTATAAGTTGAGGGGGTTCCTTTTTTTTAATAAAAAATATTTTTGATAGACCTTATACGTTATGTAATTGGAATATTCAATTTTCAGACAATAGATCAAACACAATTTGTATGGAATTGCTTCGAAGCATAAGAAATTACAAACATTATGTATTTTATATATATGATTATTTAGAAGGCAAAAGATAGAAATCTCGTGCTTTTAAAGCAAAATTATTATTTATCCTTTTTAGTTTGTAATTACGGAAATCCCTCAAACTGATACAATAATATAAGCAATGATACATTAATTTGATGCGCGAGATACATTAATCGTTAAGTAAGATATATATACATTTTAAAAGTGACTTTAATAAGCTATTCGCAACAATCAGATTTTCGGCGAGGTATAATTACAGGCTCTATGCGGGCTCAAAGGCGCAAAACATTTATTTCGAAACTATTTCAAGCAAATGTACATTCCCCCCTTTTTGTCGACAGAATAACCCCCCTACGTCTTTTTTCTTTTGATATCTCTGAACTAATTAAACCAATTTTTCAAAATTGGACAGATAAAGAGATACATTTTATACATGATACACTAACCTGATGCCCGAAATACATTAATTGATGCGAGAAAAAGAGAAATTTTGGAAATTTCTAAAACTAATAGGAAATAATAATAATAAAAGAATTTAAATATGAAATTTTTGTCATTTTTTCTTATTTAAATAGTAATCGCAATTTGAATATATATTGTAATGTAAATACTGAACGCTCGTAAAAGAAAATTGAAAATACGAGAGGGGAAAAGGACAAAACTTTTTATGGTATTTATTTTTATGACGATGACTTGGAGATGTGTCTTCAAAATCTACCATAAAGTACAATTTGCACACTTTCACATGACCTAAAAATCTGGAGTACAGAGAACTTTATGAGATATTTTTGCTACAATAATATTATAATAAAATAAGATAGTCCCAAAACGTAGCTTCATCATGTAACTATGCATCACATAATCGAATTTTATTTTTATTATTGGTTCAAAATATTAAATTTAACTTAGTATTCATATCTATTTTTCCTGAAGTTGCACAAAACTCTTGTTTCAAGCTCATGTAACGTATTCAATAAATATATCAATTCATCTCCGCGAGCACAATCTCATTTCCTATTATGGTGTACACATAACTCTGTAGCTGAGCTTGTCACGGGCTAAAGGGTAACATATTGTTGCATGTGTAAAAAGCTCATGGAGTCGATATATCCAAAAGTTGTCAAGATCCATCCACCTATAATCACATGTTTCGAGTACAAATTCTAAATATAAAAACAATCTTGGTAAGGAGAGCTTCTCCTTTTAATAAGCTTACATGAGGTAAACTATGTATTATGCCTTGAAAACTTTCCAAAACATCTCTACCTCAGACATAAAGATACAACATGTATCTATATCTTTGTATTTTTTTTGTCTATACTAGTATATACAAGTATAGTTTGTTCGCGTTTTTCCTTTTCCTACCTTTTGGTTACCTGAGTATCGGTGACTGACTTCTTTATACAATCCACGATACCTATACAATCAGCTTGAGGTACGGAACACCCTGTATCATCTTCAGAATCATCGCATGGATCTGTGTGTGGAGAACGAAGGCTCCCGTGAGTTTGACAGGCTTTCATCGTCTTACAATGCTCTGCTTCGTCATCTCTAATGTTCATGAATACGTCATAGAGATTATCTAAACAGGAAACGCGAGACTTCAATCAGTATTATACTCTCACTTGTCTAAAAACGGTTTCACTAAAGGTATATAAGGGGTGTGTTTTACCTATTTTTGGTCTTCGAGTATTAGGCTCTCGTGAAGTTTGAAACTCATCTGATGCAATCACAAAACGGTTTGGATTACTGAACCAGATGATATCGAGTCACGAGAATATTAAGTAAGAATATGTAACACTCACCAAATAAATATAAGTCACCTCCCGTGTAGTAGTCCACTGCAATCTTTGGAGCGGGCAAATTCTTCAATTCCTCTGCAGAAGCATTCGGACTACATATTAGTTAAGAATATATACTCCCTCCGCTTCAATTTGTTCGTACCAAAATGCCCTTGATTGTCGTGGTCTTAAACATGCGTTGCTGAATGTTGGAATTAAAGAGTTGCCAAAAAGGAAAGAGTTTGAAACAAACAAATTGAAGTATAGTACAGCATATCCTCGAGAAACGGCCAAACAAATTAAAGGAAACTAGCACTTCTAATTCCATCCGTGCAACTTTGTTGTTCAAACTATTCAACTTCTTAAAAAAAATTACCTCCTTGATCCTTGATGAATTTATCGTAAGTCTCGTATGCATGGCTCTCCACACATTCAGAAAAATGATCTACGAGAATTGAAGGAACACCAATCAATGTATCGATATTAGTCTTGATAACAGTGTTATCAAAGGCGAAAAGCGCAAAAAGCTCTAAGGTCTGTGGGGCTTTAGGCCAAATAAAGCGTGGGCTTTAACGAAAAAAGGCAAAGGAGAAAAGAATAAAATATATATATTTAGTCCAAAACTAATAATTATAAACTGATGACAAATATATGACCAACGAAATTGAGAAAATTATGATAGAGTGAAATATCAATTGTTTAGCTTCAAATTATTCATAAGAGGCTCATTGGCAAGGAAATGCTTGCCTTGGAACCTTGACGACAACACTAAAGTGCACATAAAGCGAGGCGAAGCGCTCAACACGTTTTGAGCCTCGCTTTAGGGCTTAAGCACGCTTAAAGCGCGCCTTTGATAACACTGCTTGATAATAGGCCATACATAAAAAAACTCACCCGTCACTCCTTAAGGGCCTTATCAGACATAAACTCATGACCAATCACCAATTTTATTTAGGTAAACAAATCAAAGAACTTAAAGCCACGCAAAGAACGGTAAAAATATCAGAAGTGCCTTCCTCCCCCCAAAAGTTTAAATAAAGTAAGACTTAAAAAATGCTAATGCTTCCCCTAAAAACAACAACAATGAAAAGATGAATATCGTACAAACGCCAGGGGAAACAGTGAATGGATAAACCGTGAAAGCTAAACCCAGAGACGCATTGAAAGAACACAGGTACGTTGCAGAAAAATGATTAAATCAGATCTTAATATTTCAACTTACATGCCATTCTCGGGCTCAAAGCATACATCAAGACTGTCATGAAATAATAGAATATAGCTATATGTTGTGCAAGAAAGCGATCAAACCACCAAGCATTTCCCCCTAATTCCTGCAGTTGAACCACAATTACCATTAATACCAAGACAAAGAAATATTGGTATTATATCGCAATAAAAATTCTAGAAATTAAGGGCTTGTGATGCCTGACATATACGTTCATTACATTGATGCGCAAATTTGTACAAGCCCATCCCAGAGAAAAAGTTTATTCTTTCAGTAAATAAGTAAATGAGCTGTAATATACTCTTCCAGCAAAAAGTTCAAACTTGCACATGGAGAAAACGAAACATCAAGCTCTTCACATTTTAACTCATTCTGAATAAACTATGGCTAGTTAAGACAGAACATATACAACTCACTCACTAAACCGGAAAGACAGATGCTCATCAGTTTAATTAAAAGGCAGAGAGGAAAATAAAACTTGGATGCATTGAAAGGAAATCAAGAAGTTAGAAGAAGGAGCATTACTTCCATAATGAGCAAATGGTGCATCTCATTCCAGCTTTCAGCAAAATGCACCTTCATATAATCTGCCCTTCTCCACCAGCCAAAGCTCTCATACATGTGAAGAACCGATATAAATGCTGTTATGAACACATGGCCACACATGTCTTTATTAGAAGTTGGATATACAATAGTATCTTTCATGAGTACAATAAATTAAGAAAGGGTTATTCGGTCTCTTTAAATCGCTCAAAGATATTTATGGCCTTCAACGGGGCTTTAGAAAGGTACAATCATATCTCTTGCACGATGGCCAAGTTAGAGTGTATGTTCAAGGTAGGAAACAAGTAGAATAAATTATTAAATATATACCTAAACTCAGAGAGACGTTTGAGAAGTGATCTCCTTATGAGAGAATGGTGATTGTATTATCGTTACTACTTTGTTGTCAATATTTTTCTCTGTTTTTCTATGTAATTTCATCAGAGCTCTTTGCTCATATATCCTTCAAACCTGTTTTGAAAATGTTTTTCTTGAGCCGAGGGTCTTTTCAGAAACAACTGGTCTACCTCTCCAAGGTAGGAGTAAGGTGTGCATACACTCCAACCTCCCTGAACCCCACTTATGGGATCACACTAGGTATTTATTGTTGTTGATAGTATTATAAAGGTAGCACTACGGAAGTACTGTAGTAATTACATGTGAGCAAAAAAACAAAACAGAACTCTCTTTCCAATCTTACAGGAAGACGTTTGAAAAGTGATCTAGGTACTACAAAACAATCAGCAGCTTGAAAGAATAGTACTTACCAAAATAAGGAACTCTTGCAATTGTTTCCAGAACAAAAAACCTCGCATAGTTTCGGTTGTGATACAAAGTGTCAAGAATCTTTATCACTGAATCCTGAAATTATCAGGCATAATTTTGAAATCAGACAAATTTCAAACCAAATGAAAATATTGAAAAGCTACTCAGCAGTAAACCTGTTGCAATAAAGATGTTCCTAATAGAAAATACTGTCAAACACCTTTTCATCAACGTATCACATGATACTATAAAATCAATTTCAGAAAATAACTTATTCACTCTGCACAGAGCAATTCCATAAACTTACAATACATATCAGAAGAAGATGAAATTGCACACTCTATTACCGAATTCCGATGCATTGCCCAAGTTGCAACTAAAGTAATTCAAACAGAAACTTTAACATAAACCATGATCATATCTAGTTGTGTTTTCTTCTTTTACGGAAAGGGAGAAAGGGTAGGCCATTGTGTAGTTAATAGTGAAGAAATAACTTATTGGCACCATGCTGCATGAATCCATATAGCCAAGATTAACTTATTTTAAGGTCGAGCCATAGTGGACTGATATTAATTGACACGCAATTCCGACGAAGATGCCAGTTGTCGAGTTGAAAAGAAATATACAAGAAACTAATTAGATTCAGAAAATGTAATACTTACCGTGAGTAAGATATTTACAGACTGCTCAAGCTTTATAACCCATTTCTCTAGACCGTTAGAGGATGAATCATCTGGTGGCTTCCCATTACTTCCCCCTCCCACATTACCAGGAAAACTCTTAGGTGCAAAAGATTTCTCCACAACCACTTCTTCTTCATTCTCTTGTAACAACGTTGCTCGAACTCTACATGATTTCCTGCAGACAATTGTACAACGGAGAGAAGGACGTCATTCATCTATGTGAAGTTCAAGAAAATGTCAATCAACCTGCAAATTACTACAAAAAAGCAATCAAACAATTAACTTGCCTCGATTCCAAACTAGTTCAAGTCGACTACAAGATCCTCTATATTCATTCGGCAATATTTGAGCTCATTACATTCTAATACTACTATCTTCTTAAGCAACAAAAGCACAAGAACTTCTTTTCAATGCTAATCATTTGCAAGATTCCAATACTAACTAAATGTCCTTTTTAACTCGTAAATGCATAGCAAAATTCTTTTAAGAAATATCCATTAAAATGGAGCCTTGGCGTAACTAGTAAAATTGCTGCTAGGTAACCTACAGGTCACGAGTTCGAGTTGTGCTTACATAGACAAGCCCTCCCCGCACACACATAGTAAAATTGCTGCTAGGTAACCTAGAGGTCACGAGTTCGAGTTGTGCTTACATAGACAAGCCCTCCTCGCACACACATAGTAAAATTGCTGCTAGGCAAAGTTCGAGTTATGCTTATATAGAAAAGCCCTCTCGGCACACACATAGTGGAAGCTTAGTGCACCGGGCTGCCTTTATTTTAATCATTGAATGCTAACCATTTGCAATTGACACAAACTAAATAACCAAAGAAATAAATCAATTCTCTTAGCCACAACTGTCAATTTCAAATTCCAACAAAAATATACTAAACTACAACCCAAAAAAACAGCAAATATTTTGAAAAAAATCATATTTTTGAGCTGATTTACCATAAAAACAAGAACTTTATGCAATAATTTACCTAGAAACAGAACACCGTGAAGACCCATCAGATTTCCGAATCGAAAAAACAGAATTAAACCGAAATGGGTTCTGGGAATTGCATAAAACTGATGATTTCTCAAAACTCCTAGCTCTCAAACAAGAATATGAAGAAACTGAGGTTCCAAAACTCATAGCAGAAACCGAAATCGCCATTCTTGATCCTTCTTCCTTCCCACAAAAATCAAATTAATACCCTTTTTAGGTAAGGTAAAGAAAATTCCAAAGTGGGAAAGTTGTTAATTTTCTGAGAAACCAAACAGCTTATTCCACTGGAAAAAAGTGCGATGGAATTGGAAAAGTTTGGGGATTGTTTTGAAACGTACCAAAATGTTTTGTCGTTATTTGGAAAATTAGATATTTTTGGAGGACTGTAATTGTCATTTTCATAAGTTTTTGGTTCGGTGTATTCATTTGGCTCGGTCTCGAACCGAAGTTTTGGACCTGGTTTTCATGAGATAGTTTGTTTTGATATCGTTATTTTATTTGTGTTTGTTGTTTAATTCTTTTTCGACATGTATTTATTTTGGATATGTGATATCTGACGTTAGAGTTTGAAAAATATTGAGCTTCAAATAAAATGATAGAAATACATATAAATAACGTTCATGCATAACTGTCTGAAACTTGTGAAAATAGCTTAAATTCATATATTTTCTCTTACGTGATTGAATTTCAGTAGGCAACGATGGTTAAATTTTAATTCTAATGTATCTGAACTTAGCTGTATAAAAACTTCACAGATAGAATAGAATATGCATGCAGAAAAAAAAATAAAAATAAACACAAGTTAAATAACAACATTAAAATCCGATTATCATACACTTCACCACAATATAGAGATCAATTGGGCTTGTCAAAATAGGATGGAGGCTTAGTGGGCTCATCAAAATGAGGTCTATTGACTTGTCAAGATAAAACATTGGGCATATTGGGTTTTTCAAATAAATTGAGCAACTTTCACATATAGCAAATATAAAATTTATATTTATATGTTATAGCAAAATTTGTACAATTGCGCTCCATAGCATACATAAATATGTATATTTCGTTATACATATACAAAAAAACAATTGTATAATTCGTTATACATATACAAAGAAGGGAGTTGTATAATTCGCTATACATATACAAAAGAAAGCAGTTGTACATAAAAGATCAATTGTATAATCTGTGTATGTATAAAATGAGAAAGAGAGAAAGACAAAAGAAAATTAGGCAGTGAAATATTTGTATTGTATAATTATAAGTGTGTAGGACGAAGATATATGTATTTGCATGTATATATACAATTTTTTTCTCGCTTTATACCAATAAAATCACAATTATATATTTCGTTTCTAATTGTATAAGCGAGCGAGACGAGGGTGGCGAGCGAGATTCGGGATAGTGACAAGTGAGATCTAAGAGAGGGGTGAGAGAAGAACGAATATATGTACTTATACAATTTCATCTCACTTTATACAAAAACAAACGCATTTTATACATTTGTGTTTGTATGAGCGAGACTGCCACCAATCAAGAGTGGCAAGCGAAATTCCACCAGGGAGAGTTGCGAAGATATTAATAGTTTACTATAGGGAACAATTAAATCAAAGTATATTTATGACATTTAATTTGAATTAATAGCTTGCTATTATGTATAATTTTCCCAAATAAAAATAAGGCTAAGTGGGCTTGTCAAAATAAGAGTCTTTACAAGTCAGTAGGTGATGGAGAAAGCAAGGGCCGAAAAGGGTCTTCTAGACCCTGTTCGGTAGAAAATTACACTATTAATATATAATTTTTCACGTATATATAATAGACATAAATGTGTTTAAGTTTTATGTTTTAAATCTTCTTAGTGAAAAATTCTGATTCTGCCACTACTTAATTACACGTGGGGCATATGTTAGGAGCATATGAGGTAAGAATTTGATACATATTCAACTATATGCATGTCAATATAACTAAATTCACGTCTCACATACAATGTATCATACTATTTGTACTACTTTACAATTCTTGAAATATCTCAAATTCACACTTTATAATTAAAACCAATTTATCAATGATGACAAAATGAGATAATAAAAAAAAGAGTGAATGATTAAAATCGAAGTCAATTCCTTAAATGGTCATCCAAGTTAAGAGAATTACCTTGAAATATCATTTAGATTTCATTTAGGATCAAAATATCAACCATCACTATTTTCCTCCAAATATACATGGAAAATAGTATTTAATTTAGGATCAACACTTCAAAACCATCACCCTCTCCTAGTTTGCATGACATGTCATTGAAGTCCTTTTTTAATAATAAACTAATTTAATTCATAAACTCATTTAACTAAATAATGTTCATATTATTTTTAATTTTTAGAATTAATTTATTAAGAATAAATTTTCATACTTAAAATCTTTAATCATAATTAAATTTTTTATTTTTTTTATGTTATGCATAATACGGTTTCAAAACGTATTATAATCTCATCAATTTTGAATACTTATAAAATCATACATTCAAGAAAATATTGATATACAGATCACTCATTAACGCTAATTTACTTCAATTAATCATAAATTGTATAATGAATCAATAATATTAAAGGTCGATTAATTATTTAAAATAATAATTATTTGGGTGTTTTGAAATCCATATATACTTAAAATATCTTTTTTAAAAAGAAAATAGTAAGTGAATAATATTTATAGAAAATAAAATTTTAATCTTTATTTATCAGTATATTAATCTCATATAACATGTATATTATTGAATTAAATTAGGAAATTCAATTAATTATTAGTTTATTTATTGATGTTTAATTGTATGAGAAGTTATAATATGATATAATGTAGAATAAAAGAATAAAAATAAAAATAAAATTAAAAAAAGTTCAATGTTCTTGTCAACCTTAAAAATTATCTAAATACTTTTATAAAACAAATTGCATAAAATTTTCAAATAATTTAGTTAGAAATTTTAAAATTATTAGGTAATAAGTGCACACAAAAAAAAAAATTCATTGAATTTTGTTTGATGACAATATACAAAGTTACTAGACTTTTTAAATTATTTTTCTTATAATCTTCATAAATTCTCATATAATTTACATATTCATTTTGTAGAGATACAAGTTTGATAAATTAAATATGCCTATTGTTTTTTTTAAATGATGATTTGATGACAGGTGTATCAAATAGAATTTTTTAAGGAGACTTTTAAGGTATTTAGTATTTCTAATGAATAAAAAATATAATATTATTCACTTTTTTTTCAAATAAAATAATATTGAAAGCATGAATTGTAAAATACACAATTAATATTATTGTAATAGTTAGTTGACCTTTATTATTATTGATTTAATATACAACTTACGATTTATTAATGTAAATTAGAGTTAATGAGTTATTTGTATATCAATATTTTTTTAAATATATGTGTTTATAAGTATTCAAAATTGATAAACTTATAGTAAAATTTTAAAATGTATTCTTTATAACATAAAAAAAAGAGTTTAATTATGATTATTAATTTTAAGTATGAAAATTTATTCTTAATAAACTGATAAAAAAATTAAAAGAATATGATCATTATTTAAGTCACCGATCAATCTACTTGTTTATAAAATATTTTTGTCCCGTGCCTTGGCTGTTGGACTTTTCGATAAATACCAAGTGAGATGTATTGCCATAAAATTTGGTCTTGTAGACTATTTCTATTTTTTTTATGGATTTTCTTAAAATAAATAAATAAATTAATATATAGATATATAAAATACCTTTTGAGTTTTTTGTATGGTCATTTATTCTATATTCTAATAATAAAAAGATCACTAAAAAACAATGTATAAGATTTATAAAAGTACCTTTTGAGTTATTAAAGGTCCTCTATTCTATATTTAAATTATAAGTGAAGATATGAATTAGAGAGACTCCACGACTAAAAGTTCATATATATATATATATATATATATATATATATATATACACACACAAATATTCTATCAACTTTCTCTCTTACCCTGTCTTAGAAAAGATTTGAAAAAATCGTATCAATTATTAGAAGATAATTTAATTAAAATAATGTTCTAAGAATCTTTTAAAAAAATTACTATTACTTTTAACGGATCAAGATGAATATTTATCATTGTCTATTAATTTACTTACATTTAAAAAAAAAAAAAAAACCAAACATTATATTTAAACTTTGAGTTATTAATTTATAGGGAAATAAGTTTTTAAGTACAAATGAAATATGCATATCTGATTTGAACTAATAATATTAAATTCTGTTGAATTCGTGTCTTCTCTTCAATCTTGTCTATGATATTATATTTGTTATTATTGAATTGTTTATTGATTATAAATCATAGTCTCTCTAATAATTGTTTTTAAATTAGCTTAATTGAATCAATATTGACCAAATAAAAAAGACGTTGCTTGCATTATAAACTCTAATACCAAGTCCCACGTTGCCGTCATTTTTTTTTTTAGATGTATACTCATTTTGTCTCGAATTATCTATCGACATGTTTTTTCAATCAAAAATAAGTTTTGATTATTTTATTCCTTTTAATATAATCTTTTTTATTAAATATTTACTCTATCAAGATGCTTTTCTAAAGATAAAAAAATTAAAAAAGATAATTAATTTTGTCTTGAGCTTTTAAAATAACAATAGTTTGAGATAACTCAAAAGGAAAATCCGTAGGACTAAAAGCTCTCATATACGTAGGGTTTAGAAAAGGAGATAATCACATAAATTTATTCTATACAATTTTATTCTGTATTTCTATAAAAAGGTTATCTTCATAACTCGAAACTATACTCTAATCAAATAATTTCAGATAATTATATTTTTAAAATTACAATAAATAATTTGAGACGATAAATAATTTGAGCCGAAATAATACCATTCATATTCAAATTAGATTGAACTAACAATAATGAGTCAATACGAAGAAAAATAAACTGAAGTTGTCGGCACGCAACATGTTTTATGATAGAACTTTAAAACTAATTAATTTATTAATTATCACATGATAATTACATTAATTTGAAAGCATTATTTTCTCTTCAAAAGAATCTGATTCATGTATCAAAGATAGATTCAAAATATAAACTTTAATTAATTTGACCCGCTAAAAATTTAAATACTAGAGTAGTATTATTGATTCCATAAAATAATGAATTCAAAATATAATCTCGTTAAAAAAATTGAATTTTGTTGAATCGAAAGTTAATAATAAGCTACAAGATTATTTCTTGATCGAGCTATATAAGAATGGAATAGCATGGAAAAATAGAAGATACTTTACTATTTCATTATTTATAAAATTTATAAGAAGCTTAAGTGGTACTATTTTTTTATTAATTATTATTAATTACTTTTACAAAGATATATGATGAAAATTACATAAATATTGTCAAACTTATTTAAATTATGTGAAAAGACAATTGTGATGAATAAGATGAAACAAAGGTTTACGTGTATATATTGACAAAAAGAAAATTGATAGGTTATTGATCAAAAATACCTTCCAAGTAGTGCTTATCTTTTCTTCTTCTTCTTTTTATTTTTTCAAAATTTAAGTGCTTATCATCAATTACCTAAAATATTGATTGGACTTAATAATTTTAGTTTGAATTTAATATTTATATCAAGAAAGTTACTAAATACGTAAAAATAAACTTTTAAACCTAGCAATTTCTACACATGACGATCGATCAGATTTACAGATTTCGTTATATTCAATTTTAACTTATATATCTCAAGATATATATATTTGAACGCATCAAAATTTGATAAGACACACAAAATTATAAATTAAAGTGTATTTACATAATTAACTCTCGAATTAGTGAAATGGATGTAAGTTACCATCATTTGCCATGAGATAAAAGAGTTTATTATTTGCATTTATTTCTATTTTAAAAAATTTGTAAAAATATACTCCTTAAAATATTATAAGATTTTTAGATTATAATATAAAAGATAAATTATTTTTTTAGAGAAATAAAAAAGGAGAGTCGTATGCCAAAAAAAATCCTATAAAAGGGATAACTGATAGGGTTTTTTTTTTACTACTCTTTTCTATCTTAAAATTTAGAATCAAATTTAAATTCTGATTCCGATTCTTTATATAAAAATTAACACAACTTTTTGTGTGGATATGATGGAACCATTATATGTCCATGACTAGAAATGAATACTCTAATTTTGTGTCCACAATTTCAATTCAAGGCTTTAAGCCCTCCACTTTGCTTGCTTTATGTGATTCCATTTATTATATCCTAAAGTTCTACAACATTATTATATCATAAAAAGCTTTCAATAATTAAAATTTGGACATATCACATGAGTTGTTGTACCATCATGTCTAGAGCATGTGAATAAAAATTTCACATTAATACCTAAAAAGAAAAAAGAAAAAGGTTAACATATATTAAGTTTAGGAATGCTCCTAATATATAATGGTGTGATATATATATATATTTTTGAAAAATTCATACCAACTTAGTTCAAAACGAATACTCTTATTATATTGTGTGAAGAATATTTTTGAATTGACTTATTTTAGCACTTGATATCATAGCATATGATTCGACAAAATGAGTATATATCAATTCAGTGTGATCTTGCAAATAACATTTTGTACAGTAAAAAAATATAATTATTTATTGATTTCTATTTACATTTTATATGAAACAAGCAACATACTATAAATTCAGCACCTAATAATTTATAAATGATATATTAATACATCAGCATGCAGGGAACTTTGAAGATTATAACCAAGGACAAAATTATAATCAGTCAATTATTGCTAAACTAAGACATAATGAAATTAATTAAATGAAGAAAACACAATATGATAATATTATTGTCTCTATTCACATTGTCAAAATCATGATGTTGCTCTGATCTTCAATTGATTGTAATGTTTTGCTAGTTAGCAACCTTTTTCACCACATTGCGGTAGAATGATAAAAAAATATATTTTAACAATTTTAATAAGAGATTTTATATATACGAATTTTGAAAATAAATTAAATTTTAATTAAAAAATAATAAGAATCTTATCTTATAAAGTAAATTTAACTTTGAATTAATTGAATTTCAATCAAAACAGATATTATATACATATCGAGCTGATAAATAAAGGTTGCTACTTCCCTAATAGGCAAGTATTATCTTTCAATCACAAGTTGCACTTTTTTAAGGATTATTTGGCTTATTCTCTTTTTTTTTCAACATAATAAAATAAATTATAGTACGATCAATTATTTTTTTAAAAAAACTCAAGCTTTTTAGCTTAGATAAATATAAATAATTTATTTAAGAGTTGAAACTCAAGTGAATGTGTGCAACCATGCACGAGTCTAGATTAATTAAATAGAAAATAATGATATCGTCAAAAGATAAAAGATGATTGAAATTTCTTATTTTTAATCAAAATATTTAATTTTAGTGTTTTAAATTAAAGAACATTTCAGAGAATCTCGCTTAATATACTCATTTGATTTGATTTGACTCATAATCAGTAAATTCCGAATATTAAATGCCTAAAAAAGTTGAAAAAATCAAAATTATCAATCTAAACCTCTATGCAAAAATTCACATCTGGCTATTCATATTCATATCGTGTAGGATCCATAAAAAAAACGTAATTTTTATTTTCATGTGAAAAGAATTATTGATCATGACCGACGCAGGAAATATATAATATGTAGTTTACAATTTCATTAAATTCATTAATTAGGGTCCAACTATATAACATTAAAAATTAAACAATAAGTATTAATAACAAATTTTAGACGTAACAAATAAATATAAAATTTGGCAAAAAAAAACAATACACTATTTCTCTTCATCTTTCAAATTTTTAAATATAAATAACACGAAACAAAAATGTTTAGGAGGTCAAATGTTGCACATGAATTCCTCTTAATTTGTTTGTTATATAACCTTTTTTTTAGTAATTAGACTCAAAAAATAAGTCTTTTTTCTTTTTCCTTAAACAAAATTTCTTTTTATATTCTTCATATTTATTTTAAGATCATAAAATTTAAAAAATTTCATTTATCTTCTTAACTTTCATATCAAAATTAAAATCAGATAAATATATTAAAACGGACAGAAAAAAAAAGAGAGATGGTGGTGGGGTTTATTTTACTTTTTGATGTTCCAAAAAAGCTTCACGAAGTAGCAATCCAAATCTCACCTTTCACTTCATCATGCTACTTGTGATTTCCCCACCTTCTTTTTCTCTTCATAATATTTTTTTCCATTTGGCATTGTTAATTTCCACACAATATATTAATATCAATAATGTGGATTTCGAATTCGAGTTTTGAATTAAACATAATATATATATATAATATATATATATATATATATAATATATATATATATATATATATATGTTATAAATACATTGAATTAAGTGGATAGTCCATAAGGTTGGTACATGAACAACCATTCATATTCATTAGGTTACATGAACCTTTTTGGATAAGAATGTATCTATTTATTATGATACTTAATATGGTGACCTTTGGAGTGATTTCTCACTCTATAAATAGGGTTGTTCATTCACTATTGTAATACATACAAATGAAACTTACATACACTTGAATATAAAGAATATTACTCTCTTCTATCTACTTCTCTTGTCTTCTTCTCTTTATGATTATATTCTTATGAGCTTGATTTTATAACACGTTATCAGCACGAGTCTCTATCCAATTGAGAGTGAGTTCTTGTTTTTCTTTAGCTCATATTTTGGTTGATCTCGTTATGAAGATCAAAGTATTATATGCATAAAATCAGGTATGTATTTCTAAAATATTTTATGATTTAGAATAAAAAAGTATTCAGTCACTAACAATTATCAGGAACCGAAGACATATACTACTATTGATTGAATATGACATGCTATATAAAACTTATTTAATGGAAGAAGGTATAAAATTTTAATAGCATGAGTTTGAATATTATTTTGATTGTTTTGAAAGACTCAAAAATAAATCATGTGTACTTCGATTTATTATACCGGTGGTTAAGGGTAAGACGATGGATTCAAGTTTCATCGCACCAAAAGGGTAAGACATCAGGTTAAAGTCCGGATGAACCATAATGAAAAATATTTGAGGATAAGACGATAGATTTAAGTTCTATCGCACCAAAAGGGTAAGACATCAAATAGTTTTGATGCCCGCGATTGGGTTCAAGTCCATAGAATTATGGCGTAAAACGCCTTATATGGGTAAGACATTGAGTTTGAGTCAATGCACCATAGCGATGATAAAATGATGACTAAGAAAAATAATATATTTTTGATGAAATGTTTTGAAATTCATCATATTGAATTTGCTCCATTCCTGAAAAGAATGTGGTAGCAACATGTGATAACTCTGAAATCCGCCTATTGACTTGCTCCATTCAATCATATGAATGTGGTAGCAGTGAATGATTAGTCTGAAAGATGACAAATAATTAATGATATGAATAAGGGCGTGGAGGGACAGAATTATAATAGTCATCATTGTAATAATGATAAAAGGAAGAACACTATGAGTTCTTCAAATAGTCCTTCAAAATGTGAAGGCAATTTTTATCATCAAAATGGTATGAAAGGTCATTAGACTTGTGAATATTGTCAAGCCAATAATTTGACAAGTTTATAAATCCTCTATCATGATACAAGAAGATAAAGTGATGGTACACTTAATCTTTCAAAGTGATGTTGAGGTGTGTCATGGAAATATGATGAATTTTAAAGCCATGACAATGTGCTATAATGCAAATTTATGAAGTACATATAAATAATTAGTCCATTCCTTGAAGAGAATGTGACTTGTGATGAGTATCGTGAATGCTCGACCATTCTATAAGAGAATGGGTCCATATGTGATAAAATCATTATGGGTTGGATATATGTCACAACTCACCTCTATGGAAGGTTTGAGAAAAAAAAATGATACATGTCACTTCTCATCTCTACGGGAGATTTGAGAGGAAATAAATTTTATTTGGCAGAAATGTCTAATGTATTGTACGTTTTATACGTCACTATAATATAAATAACTACCGAAAGGGCAAAAGAAAGAAATAGTTCTTGCCTATAAGGGTTGTGGTCATTATTGTGTGGCAATACAAATTTGTCATTGGTTGTGTACCTATGGTACAACAAAAGTAAAGCAAGAAGAACGTCTTGCTCGTAATGATTTTGACCATGACAATAATAATATATTCCTCCTTGAAGGAGATGCTCACCATAGGGATGGTGTCATGCAATATGTGATAGTACACAAAATTAATTGCAAGCTCTAACGAGTTGTGCTATTATCAGAGGAATAATATTGGGGTTGTAGTAAGTCTCAAAAGAAACTTTTTAAGTTTCGGATGAATTGAAAATAAATATTGAGACTATAAATCACTACAACCGAAGAGGGTTATAAATGTTTATGTAAAAGATTACCCCACTTTTCCTCTTGTTTGTTCCATACAAACATGTACATGCTGATGAAATCACATGTAAAAGTAAATTATAAGTGTACTAAAATAAAGATGAGTTGGCATGACTGGTTGACCATTCCGATTAAATGTGATGCAAACGTGATTGAGAATTCAAGTGATTTATATGATGAAGAAATAAAGATTCTTCAAGAATTCTCTTGTGTTGTTGTTCTCTTGATAAAATGATCATTGTACCAGCTAAGGTTGGGATTGTAATCCCCTAAAATTTTTGGAACATATAAAAGGGTGAATATGGGCCCGTTCACCTGTCATGTGGATCATTTGCAACTATATGATTATGCATCTATGCGATGGTCACATGTATTTTGTTGTCAACTTACAAATTGGTTTTTGTAAGGTTGTTTGCTCAAATTGTTAAAATTAAGAGCACAGTTCCAACTATGAAATTATATTGATAATGCTGGTTGATTTAGCAGAAATTGTATGCCTCCAATTATAGCTAAATCATGGTTATGAGAACAAAACTCCCAAATAAGATTTGGTATGAGATAATTTTATTTAACATGTAGCAACACATGTATGCATCAAACCAACAAGGTTTCCCCATTAAAATTGGTTCAGGGTCAGGAACCATATAATTTTCATCTAAAATGTTGAATGTGCGGTTATGATTTTAATTGCTCCACCACGCACAAAGATGAATTCCCAAATAAGGTTGGGATGAATGTTAGATTTTCTAACATTAGGGGGAGAGATGATTTTGACAGCTGAAAATTATGTGTGAGCTTAATTATGAATTATCTAGATCCTCGTTAAATATATATGTGAACTTAAAGTTCAAGGATAATTCAGTTGCATAATGTTGCAAATCAGTTGCCAGATGAATGCACTGACCCTATGATATAATTCAGCTGCAAATGCTCCAATGTGAAGTCCTTGAAGGACAGAGTCTATGATACGCCGGAAGCGTAATAGACCAATCGATTCCAAATATAAAATTCCTTGAAGAAGGAAGGAGCAAATGATCAATATGGTCATGATAATGAGGCAAGTGCTATAAAAGAGCACATTGACATAACACTTCATAAAATCTTGAAAAAGGTTCAGGTACCTGAAATAATGAAAAATAAAGAGATCTCGATAAGTTATGTCTTGTTGGAATCGATATCAAATAACCGTCGACGGTATCTTTGATATGAGGTAGCGCTCAATGATATAAATTGTGACGAGGATCTTGAATTCAAATCTGTCATATAGTATGGACAGATAATATGGTTGGCCAAGTAAAATGCACAATTCAAGTACATTTGTTTTTCACTTAGAAAAGTGACATTTTGGACTGGTAGTCCATAAATCAAGGTATAATGTCAGTGGGGTACAAATATTATTATGCGATAGTATAACCGTAAGATATCAAATACGGTTTGTGCCTTGGGGCATAAAGGTTTATCGCGAAAATCCTGACATTATTGGAGATGTTTTCCTCTTGGTGGATGCAATGATGTTGTTTTGATCTGGCAACATATGAAAAACTTGAATGCATGTAATGAATAATTGTAATGTCTAGCTAGACAATGAAGATTATATGAAAATCGTTGAAACAATCGAGGTGTCTGAAGCATATAAGAGTTTGAAAAACTTTTTTCAATAAAGCTTCAAGAATCCTTATATGGATTGAAATGGTCAAGGAAGAAAAGGGTACAAAAGAATGACCCTAATTGTCCTTGTATTTTTATGAAAAGGTTTTGGTAAGACAAAATTTTTGTCTTGACCTATAGATTGATAATTTGACAAATGAAATATTTGTCTAACCAGCACACATACACTGAAAAGTTTTGATGCAATCACATTCATTGAGTACCCCCCAATGATTATGAGATCACTTGACATAAATGATGATTCGGTTTGATCTCAAAAGAAGGATGAAGAGTTTCTTGGTGATGAAACTCTATCTTGGTGCAATCAGGGCACTAGTGCATCTTACTAACAATATTTGACCAGATATTTGTTTTGCAGTAAATTTACTGGCAAGATTCAGTTTCTCCCCGATAAAAGGACATTGAAATGGTGTTGAGCACATGATTGAATATCCTCGAAGGACCATAGTTATGGTTTATTCTATTCCGAGGAATCCAAGACAAAATTGATTGGTTACGCAAATGCAGAATATTTATCTGATCCGCATAAAGCTCTATCTCAAGCACGCTATGTGTTTGCATGTGAAGGCACAATAATATCCTGGCAATTAATGAAGCAAACAAATGTTGCTATGCAGAAATAAAAGTCCTCCATGAAGCAAGTCGAAAGTGCGTTTGGTTGAGATAAATGACACACCATATTCAAGAAATGTGTGATTTTTCTTTGAAAAAGAATATACCAACCACAATGTACGAAGATTGGAGACATCATCACAAGAAATTAAGTGATGTTTTAATCAGGGGGAGTATAATACGCGTTGCACTCTTTTTCCCTTGACCGAGGTTTTTTCCCATTGGGTTTTCCTGGCAAGGTTTTTAATGAGGCAACAAATAGTGCGTATCAAAAGATATGTGTACTCTTTTTCCTTCACTAGAATTTTTTCCCACAGGGTTTTTCCTAGTAAGGTTTTAACGAGGCACATTATCTATGGACATCCAAGGGGGAGTGTTATAAATACATTGAATTAAGTGGATAGTCCATAAGGTTGGTACATGAACAACCATTCATATTCATTAGGTTACATGAACCTTTTGGATAAGAATGTATCTATTTATTATGATACTTATATGGTGACCTTTGGAGTGATTTCTCACTCTATAAATAGGGTTGTTCATTCACTATTGTAATACATACAAATGAAACTTACATACACTTGAATATAAAGAATATTACTCTTCTTCTATCTACTTCTCTTGTCTTCTTCTCTTTATGATTATATTCTTATGAGCTTGATTTTATAACAATATATATATATATTATATATATATATGTTATAAATACATTGAATTAAGTGGATAGTCCATAAGGTTGGTACATGAACAACCATTCATATTCATTAGGTTACATGAACCTTTTGGATAAGAATGTATCTATTTATTATGATACTTAATATGGTGACCTTTGGAGTGATTTCTCACTCTATAAATAGGGTGTTCATTCACTATTGTAATACATACAAATGAAACTTACATACACTTGAATATAAAGAATATTACTCTTCTTCTATCTACTTCTCTTGTCTTCTTCTCTTTATGATTATATTCTTATGAGCTTGATTTTATAACACGTTATCAGCACGAGTCTCTATCCAATTGAGAGTGAGTTCTTGTTTTTCTTTAGCTCATATTTTGGTTGATCTCGTTATGAAGATCAAAGTATTATATGCATAAAATCAGGTATGTATTTCTAAAATATTTTATGATTTAGAATAAAAAAGTATTCAGTCACTAACAATTATCAGGAACCGAAGACATATACTACTATTGATTGAATATGACATGCTATATAAAACTTATTTAATGGAAGAAGGTATAAAATTTTAATAGCACGAGTTTGAATATTATTTTGATTGTTTTGAAAGACTCAAACAATAAATCATGTTGTACTTCGATTTATTATACCGGTGGTTAAGGGTAAGACGATGGATTCAAGTTTCATCGCACCAAAAGGGTAAGACATCAGGTTAAAGTCCGGATGAACCATAATGAAAAATATTTGAGGATAAGACGATAGATTTAAGTTCTATCGCACCAAAAGGGTAAGACATCAAATAGAGTTTTGATGCACCGCGATTGGGTTCAAGTCCATAGAATTATGGCGTAAAACGCCTTATATGGGTAAGACATTGAGTTTGAGTCAATGCACCATAGCGATGATAAAATGATGACTAAGAAAAATAATATATTTTTGATGAAATGTTTTGAAATTCATCATATTGAATTTGCTCCATTCCTTGAAAAGAATGTGGTAGCAACATGTGATAACTCTGAAATCCGCCTATTGACTTGCTCCATTCAATCATATGAATGTGGTAGCAGTGAATGATTAGTCTGAAAGATGACAAATAATAATGATATGAATAAGGGCGTGGAGGGACAGAATTATAATAGTCATCATTGTAATAATGATAAAAGGAAGAACACTATGAGTTCTTCAAATAGTCCTTCAAAATGTGAAGGCAATTTTTATCATCAAAATGGTATGAAAGGTCATTAGACTTGTGAATATTGTCAAGCCAATAATTTGACAAGTTTATAAATCCTCTATCATGATACAAGAAGATAAAGTGATGGTACACTTAATCTTTCAAAGTGATGTTGAGGTGTGTCATGGAAATATGATGAATTTTAAAGCCATGACAATGTGCTTATACTGCAAATTTATGAAGTACATATAAATAATTAGTCCATTCCTTGAAGAGAATGTGACTTGTGATGAGTATCGTGAATGCTCGACCATTCTATAAGAGAATGGGTCCATATGTGATAAAATCATTATGGGTTGGATATATGTCACAACTCACCTCTATGGAAGGTTTGAGAAAAAATGATACATGTCACTTCTCATCTCTACGGGAGATTGAGAGGAAATAAATTTTATTTGGCAGAAATGTCTAATTGTATTGTACGTTTTATTATCACTATAATATAAACTACCGAAAGGGCAAAAGAAAGAAATAGTTCTTGCCTATAAGGGTTGTGGTCATTATTGTGTGGCAATACAAATTTGTCATTGGTTATGTACCTATGGTACAACAAAAGTAAAGCAAGAAAGACGTCTTGCTCGTAATGATTTTGACCATGACAATAATAATATATTTCCTCCTTGAAGGAGATGCTCACAATAGGGATGGTGTCATGCAATATGTGATAGTACACAAAATTAATTGCAAGCTCTAACGAGTTGTGCTATTATCAGAGGAATAATATTGGGGTTGTAGTAAGTCTCAAAAGAAACTTTTTAAGTTTCGGATGAATTGAAAATAAATATGAGACTATAAATCACTACAACCGAAGAGGGTTATAAATGTTTATGTAAAAGATTACCCCACTTTTCCTCTTGTTGTTCCATACAAACATGTACATGCTGATGAAATCACATGTAAAAGTAAATTATAAGTGTACTAAAATAAAGATGAGTTGGCATGACTGGTTGACCATTCCGATTAAATGTGATGCAAACGTGATTGAGAATTCAAGTGATTTATATGATGAAGAAATAAAGATTCTTCAAGAATTCTCTTGTGTTGTTTGTTCTCTTGATAAAATGATCATTGTACCAGCTAAGGTTGGGACTGTAATCCCCTAAAATTTTTGGAACATATAAAAGGGTGAATATGGGCCCGTTCACCTGTCATGTGGATCATTTGCAACTATATGATTAATGCATCTATGCGATGGTCACATGTATTTTGTTGTCAACTTACAAATTGGTTTTTGTAAGGTTGTTTGCTCAAATTGTTAAAATTAAGAGCACAGTTCCAAACTATGAAATTATATTGATAATGCTGGTTGATTTAGCATAAATTGTATGCTTCCAATTATAGCTAAATCATGTTTATGAGAACAAAACTCCCAAATAAAATTTGATATGAGATAATTTTATTTAACAAGTAGCAACACATGTATGCATCAAGCCAACAAGGTTTCCCCATTTTTAGGGTCAGGAGCCAAATAATTTTCATCTAAAATATTGCATGTGCAGTTATGATTTTAATTGTTCAACCACGCACAAGGATGAATTCCCAAATAAGGTTGGGATGAATGTTAGATTTCCTAACATTAGGGGGAGAGATGATTTTGACAGCTGAAAATTATGTGTGAGTAATTATGAATTATCTAGATCCTCGTTAAATATATATGTGAACTTAAAGTTCAAGGATAATTCAGTTGCATAATGTTGCAAATCAGTTGCCAGATGAATGCACTGACCCTATGATATAATTCAGCTGCAAATGCTCCAATGTGAAGTCCTTGAAGGACAGAGTCTATGATACGCCGGAAGCGTAATAGACCAATCGATTCCAAATATAAAATTCCTTGAAGAAGGAAGGAGCAAATGATCAATATGGTCATGATAATGAGGCAAGTGCTATAAAAGAGCACATTGACATAACACTTCATAAAATCTTGAAAAAGGTTCAGGTACCTGAAATAATGAAAAATAAAGAGATCTCGATAAGTTATGTCTTGTTGGAATCGATATCAAATAACCGTCGACGGTATCTTTGATATGAGGTAGCGCTCAATGATATAAATTGTGACGAGGATCTTGAATTCAAATCTGTCATATAGTATGGACAGATAATATGGTTGGCCAAGTAAAATGCACAATTCAAGTACATTTTGTTTCACTTAGAAAAGTGACATTTTGGACTGGTAGTCCATAAATCAAGGTATAATGTCAGTGGGGTACAAATATTATTATGCGATAGTATAACCGTAAGATATCAAATACGGTTTGTGCCTTGGGGCATAAAGGTTTATCGCGAAAATCCTGACATTATTGGAGATGTTTTCTCCTTTGGTGGATGCAATGATGTTGTTTTGATCTGGCAACATATGAAAAACTTGAATGCATGTAATGAATAATTGTAATGTCTAGCTAGACAATGAAGATTATATGAAAATCGTTGAAACAATCGAGGTGTCTGAAGCATATAAGAGTTTGAAAGAAACTTTTTCAATAAAGCTTCAAGAATCCTTATATGGATTGAAATGGTCAAGGAAGAAAAAGGGTACAAAAGAATGACCCTAATTGTCCTTGTATTTTTATGAAAAGGTTTTGGTAAGACAAAATTTTTGTCTTGACCTATAGATTGATAATTTGACAAATGAAATATTTGTCTAACAATGCACATACACTGAAAAGTTTTGATGCAATCACATTCATTGAGTACCCCAATGATTATGAGATCACTTGACATAAATGATGATTCGGTTTGATCTCAAAAGAAGGATGAAGAGTTTCTTGGTGATGAAACTCTATCTTGGTGCAATCAGGGCACTAGTGCATCTTACTAACAATATTTGACCAGATATTTGTTTTGCAGTAAATTTACTGGCAAGATTCAGTTTCTCCCCGATAAAAGGACATTGAAATGGTGTTGAGCACATGATTGAATATCCTCGAAGGACCATAGTTATGGGTTTATTCTATTCCGAGGAATCCAAGACAAAATTGATTGGTTACGCAAATGCAGAATATTTATCTGATCCGCATAAAGCTCTATCTCAAGCACGCTATGTGTTTGCATGTGAAGGCACAATAATATCCTGGCAATTAATGAAGCAAACAAATGTTGCTATGCAGAAATAAAAGTCCTCCATGAAGCAAGTCGAAAGTGCGTTTGGTTGAGATAAATGACACACCATATTCAAGAAATGTGTGATTTTTCTTTAAAAAGAATATACCAACCACAATGTACGAAGATTGGAGACATCATCACAAGAAATTAAGTGATGTTTTAATCAGGGGGAGTATAATACGCGTTGCACTTTTTCCCTTGACCGAGGTTTTTTCCCATTGGGTTTTCCTGGCAAGGTTTTTATGAGGGCAACAAATAGTGCGTATCAAAAGATATGTGTACTCTTTTTCCTTCACTAGAATTTTTTCCCACAGGGTTTTTCCTAGTAAGGTTTTAACGAGGCACATTATCTATGGACATCCAAGGGGGAGTGTTATAAATACATTGAATTAAGTGGATAGTCCATAAGGTTGGTACATGAACAACCATTCATATTCATTAGGTTACATGAACCTTTTGGATAAGAATGTATCTATTTATTATGATACTTAATATGGTGACCTTTGGAGTGATTTCTCACTCTATAAATAGGTTGTTCATTCACTATTGTAATACATACAAATGAAACTTACATACACTTGAATATAAAGAATATTACTCTTCTTCTATCTACTTCTCTTGTCTTCTTCTCTTTATGATTATATTCTTATGAGCTTGATTTTATAACAATATATATATATATTAGATTTTAAACTTAATTTTAAATTTTAATTTTGAGCTCAAATTTTTAGAGTGCACAAATAGGCATTTTAACAATTCCATCTTTCGATAAATAAACATGTGATTCCTACCTGGCAAAATGCGTGAAAAGCACGCATTCTCTGCGCGAGTGAGGGGTAATTTTTGAGGCCTACACGATAAAAAATGCTGAAATGACAATTCTATCCTTAATGAATCTCTTTTATAATTTTTTTAGTTTCAAAAAGACGTGTAAAATAATTTTTTTAAAAAAAAGACGTGTAAATTGTTTAATTAGTTGGCAGTCACTGATTAACTCACTAATACACGTGGGAACGTTTGTATTTCACGCACTTTGACTCCAAAAATCGCGTGTTTATTTATTGAAAGATAGGAAAGTTAAAGTACTTATTTGTGCATTATGAAAGTTTGAGGTTAAAGTTAAAATTTGAAGTCAAGTTTAGGATCCAATATATGTACTATACCGCATATTTTATCTAAAAATGTATTTAGTTTTAAAGCTGTGAATTTATGTGAAATTTGTAATTTTTATTGATATTTTGTCTGATTTTTATCGCAATTTATATAATATTCGCTTTTTCTTTTTTAATTTAGCACAAAGAATGATATTACATGGTAAGTCTAACTTGCATCCAAAGTTTAGCATAAAGTGAGAAGAATTATTAGGGAATTTTCTGATATTATATTAATCACGATATCAGACTTTTCACACTTTTAACATAGTTTTTCTATTTGATAGTAAAAATTTAACTTTAAATATCATTTCTATCGTTAATAATATATTTATAATCACATATTTTTCCATATCAGGTTTAACCACAATTTCAAAAATATTACTTTCATTTTTAAATTTTATACCAGATCAAACGAAAGGGATCTATTATATTAATGTCTAGTTTTACGTAGATATAGATCTACCCTTAAAATATTAGATTGATGTTATTTAAGTCATGAATTCACGTAAATTTAGTAATTTTTATTTGAACTATTTATTTTTGTTAAGAATTCACTAAATACTTGACGTAAAATAAGTTAATATTATATATAACTTTGAGATCTCTTTACAAATTCATAAAAATCGAATCTTGAATTTTTACAAATCCGAATTAATCAGATACCAGACACTTGTAATGGTGTGGGGAAAATAATAAGAAACAATGATCTGCTAATTGTCATGATCCAAAAATTGGTAAAAAGAAATCATGATTACAAAGTAAAAAAAAAAATTATTTTGTTTTTTTTCTTAATCTTTGTTAAAGAATTGATTTTTTTTTGTCAACATCAAACAGTAACCAACCACCAAGCTTATTTTTCCATCTGTAACAATCTTTTTTCTTAATTAATTGTATATATATAGCTTTTGGTTTAAGTCACATCTTGAAGGATTGATCATCTTACTAAATTCCCTAGTGGGGTAATTAAAAAAATTGAATCTTGAAATTTTCTGTATTCATTTGATTGATTTGGTGTGTTTTTTGGGGTTTTCATATTATGCCCAACAAGTGTTTGTTGTAAGTTGTAGCTGAAGAAATTTGTAAAAAATGGAAGAAGGTGAAACAGGGTTGTTGTTGCAGAGTAACAAAGAAATGGTTTCTTCAGGTTTTTCAACAAATGAAAATTCTGAAGAAATCAAGAAGATTAAATCAGCTCTGACATGGGTTTTTCTTGATCAATCAAATCTATGGAGGGCTGGTCTTTCTTGGTCATTTTTTTCCATTCTTACAATTGGGGTTCCATTAGTATCTCACTTTATGTTTGCTTGTTTAACCTGTGATACTATGCATCAGAGACCTTTTGATGCTCTTGTTCAAGTTTCTTTATCACTTTTTGCAACTTTATCATTTGTTAGTCTTTCTAGCTTTGCTCGAAAATACGGGATACGGAAGTTTCTGTTTCTTGATAAATTGTATGAAGATAGTGAAAAGGTTCAACAAGGATACACTGAACAGCTACATGTAAGTTAATTTCCACCCTTCTTGTTAAATCTTCTTTGGTAGATTGTGTTATGTGTTAGGATCAAACGTTTACTATCGTGCCAAAAGCTATTGTGTTATGTATTAGGATCAACCGCTTACCATCATGCCAAAAGCTATTGTGTTATGTGTTAGGATCAAGTGCTTTCTATCATGCTAAATGTTATAGCTAATAGCAATGGCACAACTTTATTTCTTAACTAAGCCTAGCAAGCAAGCGCCATGTTCGATAACATTATGGTTGACGGTGGCGGAAGTAGGATTGTTAACAAGGTGCTCGGCATCTACTTTGTATGAAAAAGATTGGATCTTTTATATACAATGTGGTTTTCCAGTGAAGGGGGTCTGGATTAACCCCTTCCGCTCTTCTAGCTCTGCCCTGCTTGTTAAGTCAGGTTTAGGAATTACTTGAACTGCTGCTTTTGGGATTGATTCAAAATTTCTTTGCTGATCTTTTCAAGTTTCAACAAGTTAACCATTTGTAGATTGAGTCTCTAGGTTCTTTTCGGGTGCCATCTCTCTAATCGCTTTAACTTTTAGATGAGATAGGTGTAAAGGTCCTAGGTTGAAATCTTACTCAACCCTTAATCACACATGTTTGTCCTATCAACCGGATCATGCCTGCATGTGAGGGGGCGTGTTGAATATATGATTTAGTAAAATAAAAATGATCCTTCTAGTCTAAGCTTTTGGATAATGTGGTCATACAATTCAACAGTTCTCTCATAAGTAGAAAGAACTGATTTTTATAGTTTTTCTTATGGTTTAAGCTAATAGTGTCTTGTTAAATAGAATTCATGATAAAATTTTCAGCCTGATTGATAATCGTTGGAGAATCATCAGTTTTAAGTGGGTACAAAATGTTAGTATTTCTAGAGTTGACAAATACTGCTGATGCTAGTGTCCTTGGAAAACGCTTCAATACTATCTTGACGTTTTGTATTGGTAAAGAATCAAACATTTACCTACGCCCTTTTAAACCGAAATCATGAATTTGTATAGGTACTAAGTTGGCCTTGATACACATCTGGTTTGTTAATCGAAATTGCCTTTGTTGTTATTTTAGAGAAATTAGTGATATTTTGTTTTATTGGGGTGTTCAGCTGGATAACAGTTTCTCCTTTTTTCATGCAGAGATCGATGAAGATCCTCTCATCTTTTGTCCTCCCTTCTTTTATTGTTGAGAGTATTTACAAGATATGGTGGTTTTCCTCCGGGGGAACACAAATTCCTTACCTGTACAATGCTGCTTTGAGCAATATCTTCGTATGCATACTGTTAATAAGCTCCTGGCTTTACCGGATATCAATTTCCTTCCTTGTATGTGTCCTATTCCGGTTAATATGCTCCCTGCAGATCCTTAGACTGGAAGAGTTTGCTCAAGTTTTCGAGAAAGAAACTGATGTCTCATCGATCATGATCGAACATCTTCGAATCAGAAGAAATCTTCGTGTCATTAGTCATCGGTTCAGAGTTTTCATTTTGTCAACTCTCATACTAGTTACCATAAGCCAGTTTCTTGCGCTGCTTCTTATTACTGAGCCTAGCTCCACAGTGAACATCTTTACAGCAGGTGAACTTGCGGTAATACTTCATTCTCACCTTCCGGCTCATTTCCTTTTATTAGTTACATAGCTGCAAATGTTATTACCGTCCTGTTTTGACATTGTATACATGTTACAATGCAGTTGAGCTCAATTACTCTGGTAACTGGACTTTTCATGTGCTTACGTAGTGCAGCAAAGATCACACACAAAGCACAAGCTGTTACGTCACTTGCTGCCAAATGGCATGCTTGTGCAACAATCAGCAGCTTAGATGACATGACTGAGGAAACTCCCATGGCTCGGACCGTGGCACCTCAGGTGGTATACCCTATCAATTCCAGTTGGGACACAGACGAGGAAGGAGACGGAGATGATGTGTTGGACAACACAAATATGGTACCAATTCATGCCAGTACAATATCCTACCAAAAGAGACAAGCACTAGGTAACTCTAGTCTCTGGCGCGTTTTTGTTTATTTCGTTGAATAATTTCATGTCTTTGCAATTGGCTACGTTGTACCTTATTGATCTCGGTCATTGAATTTTTGCAGTAACATACTTTGAGCATAACAAAGCTGGAATCACCGTGTATGGTTTCATGTTAGATCGGACATGGCTTCATACAATTTTCGCGATTCAGCTGTCTCTTACACTCTGGATACTCAATAAAACAATTGGTATTTCGTAAATCCCAGTCAACGACAAGGTTTTTACTGTGTGTTGGTAGTTGTACAGAAATCTGTGCTATCGATACGTAGAGAAACTACTATATACAGTATATATGTATATCCTAAATGTCAAAATTTTGCTGATTTTCTTCCTACTTATTGTAATTTCACTGTTGAGTGTTGATAATGGTGTCTTTCCTGGATTGTCAAGTTTACTATCTGTTTGTATCAATTTTATAAAATGAAGTGAAATTTTGTTAAGAGTAATATAATTTTTTTTTTATTTCCCGTACATAAGTTTGTTTAAATTAAACTCAAGATTCATTTCTTTAAGATGATATTAAAGCTAGGCCTCTCGATATAGTCCCAAATAGATTGTCCACGTAGGGATCAAACATAGTTAGGGGTAATGAATGAGAGTGACGAATGAAAATTAAGAATGTATTTCATTTATCAAGTCTTCTTGCGACAACTTGTCGTATGAGGGTAGGGGTGGCAATTTCAATCAATATAAGTGAAATCAAATTATTTTAATCATATTAACTTTAATGGATTACTCATATTTTCTTTTCTTAAATAAGTTAATATGTTTTCAACCTATTTAAGCTCATATAAATATGAACAAAATGAATTAACATGAGAATTAATATCCATCCCCATATAAGTGATATGAAACAATTTTTTTTTTTGGAAAGGAAAAAAAAATTTAAGGGTGGATTGGTGGAAGGTAGGTGTGTGGAAGGGGGGGTTGTGGGGCGCCAAGGGGATGTGGTAATTTTTTTTTTTCGAAAACCAAAAAATTTAGGGATAGTTTGGTAGAAGGTGGGAGGGGGTGGGAGTGCCCCGGGGGGGGGAGGGGATAAATTTTTTTTTTTAAAAAAAATAAAATTTTTAGGGGTAGGTTGGTGGAAGTGTGTAGGGGGTAATTTTATTTTTTTTTTTGAAAAAAAACAGTTATTTTTGTTTGTTTTTGGAAAAAAATTGGGTAGGTTGGTGGAAGATGGGGGGGTGTCCAGGGGGAGGGGTAAATTTATTTATTTATTTTTGAAAAAAACAGATGTTTTTTTGTTTTTGAAAAACAATTATTTTAGGGATAGGTTGGTGAAAAGTGGGGGGGGGCACCCCGGGGTAGGGGGTGTCTGTGGGAAGGGTAATTTTTTTTTGATAATTTTTTTATTTAAATGGGTTAGAACTCCAAATCCATATTTGCCCATATTATATTGAGAAAATTACGCGGCTAAACAAACTTATACTATTTAATAACTCATCGTAACTATAGTTTGCTATAATTATCACTCACGACTAACATTATACATTAATTACGTGGGTTGACTTCACGTTTGTATAATTAATCACGTTCGTATATGTATAATTTGCCAGAATATACAATTACATATGTATAATATACAATTATTTAACATATATTCATGTGCAATTCACCTCCCTCCCACTCTTTGCCCTCTCTCCTCCCTTCTCATTCTCGCTCGCCTCTCTCTTCCCTCTCCCTATCTCTCTTGTCATATATACAAATGCATATGTATAATAACAACTATATACATATATATTTTACTTCTCTTCCACACTCTCCCTCTCTCGCTCGCCTCTCTCCTTCCTCTCTCAATCTCGCTCGCCTCTCTCCTCCCTCTCCTAGTCTCTTTCGACTCTCTCTTCCCTCTCCCAATCTCTCTTTTCATATATACAAATACATATGTATAATATACAATTATCTAACCAATATACGTATACAATTTACCTTACTCCCACTCTTTTCCCTCTCTCTTGCATTCTCACTCGCCTCCTCCATATAACATGTAACTACGAATTGTTATTATCAAACTATAGTTGTGGAGAGTAATTAGGTCATTTTTAAGTGACTATCTATGAAAGCTCCCCTATTACATTTGGATGGTTGTAATCGGAACTATTTTTTTTCAAATCATATTTAAACCATTCAAATTCGATTCAATCAAACCATTTGTCACCCCTATATGGGGATAGTAAAACAATTGTTTTAGGTCCTCAATTTTTAACATGAGTTTTATAAATTTATTTTCTCTTAGATAATGTTGAAGTTCGTAAAAAGAATATTTAAAACACATTAAAAGATATGCCATACTTTTTAACCATAGATATATTTTTGAACTTTGAGTTAAAATATTTATTTCTTCACATTAGTAAATAAAGTTATTTATGATAATATCCAAGGCAACTTATTATAACCACCAGACTAACCTTTTATTAAAGGAATCATTAATATGAATGATTATTAATATTTGAAGTTACAATTTCAAGCTTGGATATAAGACTCTTCATTCTTTTATAACAATGCGGTGGGAATGATTTTGCAATGCGGTTGAAATGATTTTGCGAGATGTTATTTCCCTGTCTTAACGTATGAAACAATATAATCTCAAGTTTTGATATAGAATTCTTGCATTCTTGTATTTATAGCGTAGTCGAGATGACTTTCAGATACATTACGTAGCAAACTCAGGGCTTCGCTCGAATCTATCTCGATAATAACCTTCTTTTAAGTCGTAATTCTTTGCCAAAATCAAACTTTATATTCTCCATAATTTAGTTGTAAGACCGGACGTATCTCTCATACCAAGTCGTCCATAGAACCCACCAACCACCTTTCCTCGTCATCACGAAACATCCTCCAAACCCCGCCAACCCTGAATTTGGCATGAAGCTGCTATCAGTATTGATGTTGATACATCTGTTGGCGGAAAAGCCCAACTAATGGAAATAGGTTTTGTGTTAATTGAATTGTAACTCTTGAAATTGTGAAAAAAGTTGGGTTTTGACAATGAACTGTTGCCATTTTTTTCTCTAAAATTGCGTAACAACTAATGATAAAACAAGTAAGTATAACAGAAAACTAATGAAGATTAGGATTTGATTTTTCAATAAGAAATCTTAATTCTTATTACTGAGGTAGCGGGTGAACTTGTGGTAATGCTTATTTCCCTTTTCTGTACATTTTCTGTACTAGTTTTTAAGATAAGACTTCTGAAAAATATCTTAATTTGATCAAATTTTTTGTTGCGATATTAAGCTTTTATGAGGACCTATTACTCTCATGAACTTTTAATAGTGTATTTAAGGGAATATATGTGTTCACGTGGACCATCACAACTTATAATTTTGCATTATTTTTTGTGTAAGTAGACAAATATATATGTCTAAAATACGGTATTAAATAGTCTAAAAAAGTAATAGGTACTCATAAAAATTTAGTCTCGCAACAACAAATTCGACCAAAATTAAAGTATTTTCATATCATATTTCCTTTTTAATATTATCGAGGATTCATTAGAAATAACGAATTTCCTATATATTCATTATAAAGTGTTAAATTACATCTACTTCTCTAAGACCAATTCCGAGGAAATTACCCCGGCTTTCTTTTCATAGAAGTTCATTTTTATTTCTAACGAAGTAAATAATATTTTCTATTGATTTGTCCCCTGGACTGGACCTACTATTTAAGAAACAAAAATATAATTAGTTAAATTATAATTAATAAAGTTCTTCCTTTAAGGGGATCCTTTTATATCGTGAATTATTTTATAATGTAATAATTATACACTACAATAAAAAATGTTTATAAGCGGCATATAATTTTAATTGTCGTTAAATATGTATTTTTAGCGGCAATTGTTACTCTTTGTATATGTTCCTAAAACCTTTAGCGACATTGGTTCTAATGATACTTAACTAATATCGATAAAGATTTTAGTACTCTTTATTAGTGTCCATATTTAACGGAGCTAAAAATTATTTTTATTGTAGTGATAACTTCACGTGCTGAAGTGTATTTTCTATCCAATAGTCATTTGAACTCCATTTTGGTGAAGGGATAATTGTAGGTTTGCCCTTTCCAGTATTCTTAAATTTTAATTTTGGTGTAGGGATAATTATAGTGAGATTTTTTAAAATTGATCCATCGTTTTAATATGTGTTATAGCGTGTTAAATTATATTAACAATGTGTTAGATTAAAACTTTACACCATTGTCATTAGTGTGTAAATTAAATTCAACTTAAATCAAATTATTAATTATTCAACTAAAATTGATTGTTAGTATCAAGATAAATGATGCTTTTGTAATAATTAAAAAGAGAGAAAGGGAAAACAAAGGTGTTATTGAAATTGAAATTCACCAACTATTCAACATAACCATCATTTTGCAGATGGAAATACAATTTTTTTTATATATAGAATATGTATGGTTTGATTTACTCTTCTTTTGGTGGTGGTGCTAGTACACGCGGTGGAACTTTATGAATAGGACGCCAAGTTGAAGAATCATGTTCAGATCTTACAGATCGTCTATCTTTGATAGTTAATCCTTGGTTTGGCGTATTAGATATCTGATCTCCTTTATGGGGTGGACAAACATAATATTCACCGTTATTAATGCAATGACCTGCTCTTGGGGGATCATAATCTTCAATGGGGATTAAAGATCTAGAGTGGACATTTTTGAAAGAAACAATTAACAAAACCAAAGCAAGAAATGTTGTGAAAGAGATTGAGTAAGGAGTCATTTTTGCTTTAGATAATTTGTATTCAACCGTGAGTGCAAAATCATCTTGTTTTTTCTACATTATATAGGTGGAGAAGCGATGAAACGAATTTATTATATTTGTTTATTTTTGTTATATTGTTTATTTTTCTTTACTTGAAAAATATAGAGGAAGTTTTCTTTTAAGTATATTATCCTAAAATTATTTTGACTTCATTTTAGTGTAGGGAGAAAGTATAATTTTGGTCACTTGAATATAGAATAACTTTGTTTTATTTGATAGACTAATTATTATTCTTTACTTGGAAAAAATAAAGAAATTTTTCTTTAATTTACTTGAGAAATACGTAGGAGAGTTTCATTAATTACATAAACCAAAAATCGTCACAATTCATTTTTATATCAGGTATTCTTCACAAATGTATAATAATATCAATTATTAAAAATTTCTTTTAGCCTAATTTGCCTTTGTTTTTAGTGGTAAGTGCAGAGGCATCAAGCTTTTTTTACATTAAATAATTGAAGTAGGAAAATTTTCATCACTCTTTTTTACTTGAGAAATATATAGAAAAACAACATTAATTATTTAGTCCAAAGAGTCATTTCCATTCCATTTTGGTCCTTTAACATTGTTAAATTTGAATTTTGATTCTTGTGATATTTAATTTTGAAACCTTAAATTAATTGAATCCTTGTGTATGTAATAATCAAAAAATTATCACGATATCAATCTTATCACTTTAGTTTGTTGATATGTAATGTTAGTATATTATTACTCGATATTTAAGGATAATATAGTTCTAACATAATTTAAATATAATATATATTTTCTACATAAAGGACCAAAATGCACATCTTTATTGATTAAAGATTAGATATGCTAAATCATACACCATAAGGACTAAAAATGCTATTGTCCCTTTGCATCGAATAGGTCCAACAAGAGAAATGTAGGGACTACCATTAAAAAAAGAATTTTCACATATAGCCACTCAAAAATAGCATAACAATTCTACATAACTATAGTTTGATAATTATATTTGTAGCTATATGTTGTAGGGAGGAGAGAGACAAGTGAGATTGGGAGAGAGGATAGAAGTGAGCGAGATCGGGAGAGAGGATAAAGGCGAGGGGGAGGACAAAAAGTGGGAGAAAGGTGAACTGTATATGTATATCGGTAAGATAATTGTACATTTTACATATGTATTTGTATATAGGACAAATAAGATTGGGAGAGGGAGGACAGAGGAGAGCGACATTGGTAGAGGGGGGAGAAAGGCGAGCGAGAGAGGACAGAAAGTGGGAGAGAGGTGAATTGTATATGTATACCGTTAGATAATTAGATATTATACATATGCATTTGTATATTTGCAAGCGAGATTGGGAGAGTGAGGAGAGAAGCGAGCGAGAGAGGATAGAGAGTGGGAGAGAGGTGAACTGTATATGTATATCGGTTAGATAATTGTATATTATACATATATTTTTGTATATTCTGGCGAATTATACGTATACAAACGTGGTTAATTATACACACTCGAAGTCAGCCTACGTAATTAATGTATAATGTTAGTCGTGAGTGACAATTATAGCAAAATATAATCATGATAAGTAATTAAGTAGTATATGTTTGTTTAACCGCGTAATTCTCCCAAAAAAAGCCTTGATTTTATTTTAAAGAACTAATCGAAATAGTCCTTCATTTAGCCGCTTTAACTTAAAATAGTCAGTGAATGTGTAACATATGAATATAATGTACATATACATGTATAACATGTAAATTGTTATGAATCAATCTCAGCCCAATATCGATACTTATAGGGATGTCACATAAGCAGCTATTTGAGATCCAGACCCAATTAGCAACTAATTCAAAAAGACTCCCAATTTGAAAGAATAATTATGCGTATTATGATCATGCTTAGGTAAAGTTTATATCTCAATCTAGTTCCTCGTCTCTTTCTTCAATCAATCCTAGTTTTTATTTACTTTCATTGTTTCTACATTTTTGCTTGGACTTTTACCTTTTGAGTCGTTATATTTACTTTTTGGAATTGTAATTAACTTTAGCTTTATTAATGTAGTTTGAAAAATTGATTAGTGTCATTATTGGATTTAAGTTTATTACATGAATAAAAGTGTATAATCTAAGTATACTGACTAGAACAAGTAAATAATAAATTCGATCGATTATTTGGTAAATTTTTTTGAAATATATAAACAAATAGGACTAACCAACAATTAACTCTCTAATTGATGAGTCAACCAAAACCAATTGAATCATTTTTTTTAGTTTAGGATCATTTGTTTTTTCCTTGATGCCAAGAAATTAAAGACAATTTTGAAGTCCAAAGTTGTTTTGGTTAACTTAATTTATAATGAAAACAAATAATATGTAACCAAATAAACCTTTTTCTTAATTTGCCTAGCAGGTCCAAAAGCTCATTGGGATCTCAGATAAATTAAAAAAGAAAATTTCTCCCAATTTAAATATTGAGTTTTCTTATATTTCCATTGAAGAAGAAATTAAACCTCAATATCATTCATGGCTGTAAGTAATGTTTCCTTCATCAAAATTCTGATAATTTTTGCACTTTAATTATCTTATGTTCTCTTAAATATTGTTCTGTGACGTGTATATATGATAGATATTAAATCACCTTGTTTTCTTCAATATATTTTGAATCTCTCTAGTCAGGTTAATACTCCTTCTCTTTCAATTGTTTGTCTTACCCTTCTTTCTAGTTCATATTAAAAAAAAAGGGAAAAGGGTCTGATATACCCCTCAACTTTGTCATTTAAAGCTGATATACCCCTTGTTATGAAAGTGGTTCATATATACCCCTAATTGTAAAAAAATGGCTCACATATACCCTTTTCCTCTTATTATTTTTTTTCTAAAAATATAATCTCATATGAGTAAATTTAATCCTCGTCAAACATATTTTTTTTGACTTTTTTTTGTTTCAATGACTAATTTATAATTATTATTTTGATAATCAAATTTATTTATCGTTCACTAATATTCTTGTAAAACTTATTGTAGATGACAAAAAATTTTCTTCGAATACGAAATTAATTACAATATACACAAAAAAAAATAGTTTAATTTTTTTTGGGATAATGCCCAAGTATCCCCTCAACCTATGCTCGAAATCTCAGAGACACACTTATACTATACTAAGGTCCTATTACCTTCTGAACTTATTTTATTAATAATTTTTTACCCTTTTTAGCTTACGTGGCACTATCTTGTGGGCCCAATGATGATTGACTTTTTTTTTTCGAACTAGTGTCACGTAGGCTAAAAAGGGGTAAAACATTATATATAAAATAAGTTCAGGGAGGTAATAGGACCTTAGTATAGTATAAGTGTGTCTCTGGAATTTCGAGAATAGGTTGAGGGGGTACTTGAGTATTTTCCCATTTTTTTTCTTCAAACTAAGGAACGAAAGAAAAAAACAAAATAAGAATAAGAAACTCAAAGAATTATAATAAAAGAAGCCAAAAATAATTATGTATGAAAAAAATTAAAATATACCTTGAACTTTGATAGAAGAATCATATATACCACTAAATAATTTTTTTTAAAAAAAATTAGAAGTAATAATATAAATTAAAATTATTTTTTAACTTCCGTTAAATGAAGGTATATGTGAGCCATTTTGTAACGGCAGGGGTATATGTGAGCCGTTTGTATAACGGTAAGGACATATATGTCCACTTTTATAACGAGGGGTATATCAACTCCAAATGACAAAGTTGAGGGGAATATCAGACCCTTTTCCCTAAAAAGAAATACCTTTTTCCCTGTTTAACAACTCTAATTTTAATGTTTCACGTTATCTGTTTATATCCGCAAGATGATATTTCGATAAGTAGTATATATCTTTAGTTTAAAACCATATAATTCAAACATCCTCTTTATTTTATCAAATTCCCGTGTCAAATCAGAACCAGACAAATAAATTATGGTTGACCTCAACTTGCTTAAGATTGAGGCGTTGTTGTTGTTTTATACCAATAGAAACTATAGAGAACTGCAGGTATTCGTATAATGTTGAGTTGAGATTCTTATAGTCGACCTCAACTTGCTTAAGATTGAAGCGTTGTCGTTGTTTTATACTTCTGAATTAGTCTTGTTGCTTCAGGGATCACATGTTCCAAAATTTGGGAATTGGGATGGCGAAAATGTGCCATACACAGCTTATTTTGAGAATGCGCGCAAAAGTAATAATAAAGGAGGTAAAATGATAAATCCAAATGATCCAGAGGAGAATCCAGAGGCCTTTGCATATTGCGGAGATGAGGATGCTAGCATTAACATTTCTCCTTTAGTCGAAAAACATCATTACCATTATGATCATCGCAGAAACCCTTCTGTAGAGTCGGGCCAAAACAAGAGTATTGGCCCGACTAATTCAAATTCGGAGTCCTTTGGGGATAGTCAAAGTCAGAGGAGCATTTCTGGTTTTTCAGTTAACCAGCCAACACGACGAAGAAGAACATCTGATGTTAAGAAGAATAAGAACGATCGTGGCAATGGATTCGTTCCTCCTAGTCCGAATAGACCGATGAAATATAGTAGAAATCCATCTGATGATCTTGTAAGTTTCTTATCCTCTTAAATACTCTGCTTTGATGAAGTGATTAATATGTCAATGAACTTGATGGTTAAAGCGAGTCGTGTGGTGGTATCTGAGTCAGCTCGTGTGCACCTTGGCTAATTCCACGAGCATCTATTACCTCCCATCAACACAAATATCGAGTAACTCTGTCCACCAAGTCCTGAGCAAACGAGAAAAGAAGCACATATGGTTCTTAGTTAACTTCAATCACATTTTTGAGTGTGTTAAAAACAAGTTTACTCTTATGATGTACGAACAAATCTACTCGCATTCTGTGTTTACACCAAATAAAACTCGAACAATATGTCTCTAATTTTCATTTTGTGTATGTATGTATGTTAGTCTTGTTCATCAGCAGCATCAGTACCAAAATTTGGGGCATGGGATGAGAAAGACCCGAAATCCGGAGAAGGATTTACAGTAATTTTCAACAAAGTTAAAGAGGAAAAGCATATAGCAGCTGCAAAGTTCCCTGTTGTGCAGCCACAATCAAACATGTCTTCATCAAATAATCACAAAAAAAATGCTAAATCAAAGGTATGTATCCTTTCTTCGACTCGAGCTATACATATGCAGAGTTACTCTGCATCCACTAGACTAAAGCTCATGAGTCGAATGTATATGGAAAGTGTTAAAAGATATGAGATTGTCATATACTTGAATATGAATAACGTCATGGACGATGGACAAGATAGAGATCTTCGTGTCCCATTTATGAGAAAAGGAATTGAAATGGCTTCACATTCATATGATCCTTTTTTTATGACTGTAGTGTCTGAGTCAGCTTTCACGCACCTCGATTACATATGATCTTTTATTTGTCTGATTTTGCTTTTGTTTATGGTTTTGCAGGTGTTTTGTTGCCTTTTTTGAAGATCTACATGCTCTAAGTTAACAAGAAAAAAAAGTTGTATTAGTGTTTTGCTTAGAAGGGTGCATTGACTAAGTATTTGTATTAATGTTTTCTTGTAGTTGTGGAAAGAACAATTAGTTACACTTAATCCATATTTTGGTCATGATATGTTAGAATAATTTTGAAATATAACATGGTAAGATAGATAAGATCCATGAATTTTCGGATGTTTCAAATTTAAACTCTGAAAATGAAAAAAAAACTCTTATAAAAAATGTGAATATAATCACACGTTAAGTCGTTATTAATAGTGTTAATAATAATTATGATAATTTGAATCTCGAGTGTTACGCTCTTGGTTGTCTCTTCTTTCGGCTAGTTTCAATTTTGAATTTCAAATGTTGAGATTTTATTGGATAATTTTAAGGCATTTTTTCAAAGATTCCTTTTAAGTCACTTCTATATCAAAATTAACTATTTTCTAATTATTATTTCAATGATGATTGACCTAAATATTCATTTAATTAATTTTTGTAGCTATTTTATGTGATACTATTTAAACATAATTTAATATTAAATTTTTCATTTTGCAAATAAAAGAGTTTTATAACAATGATAATAAATGTAACACGACAAATCAGATAAATGTTATGCAATAAATTCACAAGTTTTAAAAGTATTTTTTTCTCAAAATCATCTATTGACTCAAAAGCATCGATATATGTAATAGGTACGATATACAATCAAACATATCGATCAAAAAAACTTTGCTTATTCAAATGTTTTTATTAATATAGCAAAATATTAACATAGAGAATTAATAGTATATAAACACATATTAGTACATGTTTCATCATACAAATTTCAAGATTCTTTTCAAACTCCATATCAAATTAAAACATGTCATTTTATCATAAGAATTCTATAAAATTTAGTTTATCCTATAAATGGAAGAAAGAGAAAATATAGTAGTATATACTTACCTTCGTCGAGTTAATATTTTAAAAAATCAGTGAATTGTGAAAAATTATCAAATAAAATCATTAGAATTTATTTTATATTAATAAATTTACTCAATTTCATACTTTTATCTATACATTTAATCAAACAAATTAACTTGTTTTTTATGATAGATAAATTATGAATTTCGTAAATAAATGAAATTATAAAATCTATTTATTTTTATGCGTATTTTTGTCCTTCTTTCTATGCCATCAGTTTGAATAAATCAAGAGAATCGAACAATTCATCCAATAAATCCGATCTCAGATTCAATAATAATGGATGACTAAAATTTAAAATTCTAAATATTTTGATAATTAATAGCCGTATAATTTTGCTAGATAATTTCTCACAGTTAAGTAACGCTGTTAAAAGGACCCCGAAAATAGTGTCCGTATCTATTATAAAAAGGGGCCGCTATATTCAGGGGGGTTTTCAAATTTCAAATTACTGAAGAATACTGTTCATCTTCTCCGTAGAGCAAAAAAAAACGCAAAAATGGAGGTTGTATCAGTTCCGGTTGCTTCGTTTACGAAAGAGGAAGAAAAGATCTATCAAAACTGGTTCAATTTCGCCGATTCAGGTGTGATTTTCTGTTCTCTTCTTATACATTTTTCATCTGTTCTGTTGAGCAACTCTTCGTTTTTACATTTTTGATTAAATTACTGGGAAAAAATGCAATCGCTATGTTCTTTTTGGCTTCGTTGTGCAGATGGAGATGGTCGTATTACAGGAAATGATGCTATTAAGTTGTTTTCGTTGTCGAATCTATCGAAGGCTGAACTCAAACAGGTTAGTGTTCTTCTGTGCAATTGTTTTGATTTTTGTCAATTTTTTTGGTGAAAATGAAATTTATAATTGTTTGTGTTGAATATTCTATTGTTTATCGTGTGTTGGTAAAGTGAGACTGGTTTATATATCTGATTTGTAGATGTACATACATACATGTAGACGTCCTCTCATAGTGATTTATATGTTCGTTTTTGAACTGCATCATTGCGTTTTGCTAGTGTGTTTGTTAATTATCTGTTGATTAGTAATCTGTGGGCAATTGTTTATCGGTTGATTATTTGAATATTCAAATTTAGTTAAGGCCTGAACTCAAGCAAGTAGTGATTTTCTGTGCAATTGTTCTGATTTTGGTCCCTTTTTTGGTGTAGAAATGAATTTCATGATTCTTTAAATTTGAATACATGGTCTATTTACCTTCTGATTTATAGATATACATACATACACACATATATGCGTACATAGAAACATAGATGTACATGTGCATCTTTGAACTTCAGTGTTGTGTTTTGTTGTTATATATGTGTTCGTTAGTAACTTCTGTAGTAGTGATTGCTTAATTGAATTTTATGTTGGTGTCATTATCTTTATTTTGGAAGAAAGTTCCCAACCAATGAAAATAGACTGGTCTTGCATTTTACAGCATAGAGTCCTTCAGGGTGCAATGAGTTTAAGGAAACCTTGAGGTTCTCTTTTCGTTTTAAAGCAACATTTGGACTGTGTTAGCAGCTTTTGCTTTTGTGTTGACTTGCTATATATATTTTATCTTATGTGATAGTGTTAAATCACTAATTTTCAATTTTTGTGTATGAAGGTTTGGGCAATTGCAGATTCTAAACGACAAGGTTTTCTGGGTTTCAACGAGTTTGTCACTGCAATGCAGGTCACATTTGGCACTTACCTTTTTGTTTTCTCTAGAACTTCTGTCTAAATTGATCACATTGAAGCTAAATTCATTTTTTTCTTTTATTGTAGTTGATCTCCTTGGCACAAGATGGATCTGAACTCAGTCCTGATCTTCTTAAGAGCAAAGGTAATGCTTCTTTATCATTATTTATAATCCATTTGAAGTATTTAGGGTCAGAGAGCCACAAGGATAATTTAAGCTCAAATAATATTTGAGCCGGATTTTACTGTCAATGTGATAAACACAGGATGGATTATCATTGAAATATTTCCTAAATGACTATCTTATTTTTTGAGCGTTCACATTCATTATATACTCTTGAAAGGATTTACTGTCTATCTGCTTAATGGGCTACTCTTACTATTGCAGCAGTTCATCCAACAAAGATTATACACATTTTATAATTTTTATAAGTTTTAGATGTATTTTGTTTAACATAGTATTCAAATGGATGTCATGGTGATGAAAACATTTGTGTGTTTCATGATTGACTTAATTCTTGTTTCGTTTTCTCTTGTTGATATTTGTAGCTAATATGGAGCTTTTGAGTCCTCCATCGATGGAAGGTTTGGATGCTTTATCTTCGGTAAGTGCTTTGACAATTCATCATTTTCTTATTGAGAAATGAGAACTATAAGCCCATGGTTATGAATGGTTTCTTTTTTGCCACACAGAAAACTAATGGATCGTTGATGAAAGACTTGAGTGGAACAAATGGTCAGTATAAAGCGTCATTTCACATCAATGATGCTTTTACACAAACAAAAAGAATCATAAGCTGTCTTGGTTAAATTGCCTAACTTGAAAAAGCATACAGGAACTATACAAGTGCGACCACCGTCACCAATCAACATGTTTTCCAGAAAATCTAGAAAGAAGGTGAGTACTGATTTCCTTGGGAGTATGAAATCTGTCTTAGTTTACATACTCCATATTGAGCATTGTGTTATTTTTTCAAATTTTGTCTCTTTTTTTAGTAACTTGGCTAACTCAGAGAACCAAAAGTTCCGCCAGGCCTTGTCCCTAGTGTCTTTAATACAAATTGGTCATTTGAATATTTTCTCATTTTTAATTTTGACATTGTTTGTTTCGATACTGATTCAGATCCAGCCTTCTCTCACTGCTGTTACATCTGTAACTGATGGTTTGAAGAAACTATACAATGAAAAGTTGAAGCCACTAGAACTTACTTACCGCTTTAATGAGTTTTCATCTCCTGCTCTGGTGAGTGGTCAAAAGCATACTATGTCTCAATAGTAGTATCCTCCCACGACCTTATAGATGTTAAACATGTATTTCTGAATGCTTACTTTTACTTGTTGTCAGACGGAGAGCGATTTTGATGCCAAACCTATGGTCATGCTTTTGGGACAATACTCAACAGGAAAAACCACTTTTATCAAACACTTGCTAAAGTGCAATTATCCAGGTTAGTACTGTCCAATTTCTGTATTTACGGATCTCTACATGCAATTCGCTAACTTCGGGAAGAGCGGACGGAAAGAGAAGGCCTGTGTCCTATCTGCTTCTTCCTCTTCCAGGAATGAAGAATTTTGGGGAAAAAAAAAGATTTTCGTTTTTTATTTTTGTTTATAGATTTCTTATTACTATTTTATTTGCCAGTAATTACCTAATGTTTGTTCTTTTCTTCTCTCTTTTGGTTGAAATAGGTGCACATATCGGACCAGAGCCAACAACCGACAGATTTATTGTGGTTACGGTAAATAGGGAATAATAATTGTTCCATGTCGTATACCGTTTTTAAAGATACTATCTCCTAATGCTCATTGTAGTAATAGTAGTAGTTGTTGTTGTAACACTTTATAGTCCTTTACAGTCTTCCCTTTCCAATGAGATTTTCACGGCATTACATCAACGATGCAATTTGATTGTTTAATAGTACTTTGTTTAAGGTACTGGTTTCTCCTTTTAGTGCCTTACAGTTATTTTTTGCTCAGTCTGGTCCAGATGAAAGGAGCATTCCTGGCAACACTATTGCTGTTCACGCTGAGATGCCATTCACTGATTTGACAAAGTTTGGTGGAGCATTTTTGTCAAAATTTGAGTGCTCCCAGTTGCCACATTCTGTGAGTCAACATCTAGCAATTTCTTTTACTTTTGTCGTATAAACGAAGCATAATTTAATAATTTATCTAATTATGTTTATTCCTTAATAGCTCCTTGACCATATTTCATTTGTGGACACTCCTGGAGTTCTATCCGGAGAGAAGCAAAGGACACAGAGGAGTTACGATTTTACTGGTGTCATTTCATGGTTTGCTGCAAAATGTGACATGATACTCCTCTTGTTTGACCCACATAAACTTGATATTAGTGATGAATTCAAACGAGTTATATCATCTCTGAAAGGCCATGAAGACAAAATCCGTGTTGTATTAAACAAGGCAGATCAAGTTGATACACAACAAGTAAGATATGAGGATTATCAATGCACGCGTCTCTCTTTGCTTTTTTCTACTTCATAAAAATAATTTGTCTTGGTGCTAAAAGTTTCTTCACCTTCTTCTTTTATTAATGGAAGCTTATGAGAGTTTATGGTGCATTGATGTGGTCTCTCGGGAAAGTTCTGAACACACCTGAAGTTGTGCGAGTCTATATAGGGTAAGAGAAAGGTGTTTCTTTCTATAGTTCTCTATGTTTTGAACAAAGTGACTACATCACTGGATAGCATGTCAATTGTAAAATAAAGTTCATAGCTAACACCTTTTTGTGCATCATGTCTAATAAGTTCTCACAACTTTTGGTTTTGCAGCTCTTTCAACGATAAACCAGTTAATGAAGAAGCTGTTGGTCCTATGGGGAAGGGTCTTTTCGAGAAAGAACAAGATGACCTTCTTGATGACTTGATAGATATCCCAAAGAAGGCTTGTGACCGTCGAGTAAGATCACCTCTTCTTGTCGATTGACATTTCTATTTGATCAACATTGTATACCAGATGGTTTATGATTCTTAATACAACTTTTGTACTATTTCAGATCAATGAATTTGTTAAACGTGCAAGAGCCGCTAAGATACATGCCTACATTATGGGCCATCTTAAGAAGGAGATGCCAGCACTGATGGGCAAGTCCAAAACACAACAGAAGCTCATTCAGAATCTTGAAAACGAATTCGAAAAGGTCTACTGCTCAACACACTTGAGGGAACTCTTTTACATTTCAGATATATGCTTAACATTCATTGTACATTTGTGACACAGGTCCAGAAAGCGTTTCGTTTACCAGCAGGCGATTTTCCTAGTGTTGATCATTTTAGGGAAGTTTTGGGTCATTACAACATCACTGATTTTGAAAAATTGAAGCCTAGAATGATTCAAGCTGTGGATGATATGCTTAGCCATGACATTCCTGAGCTTCTGAAGAGCTTCAGAAATCCTTATGAATAAAAAGCTCTTAATTTTTAATTTTTTTTTTAGGTGAATGATGATTCAGAATGTTAGTTTTATCTTTTGAGGTATTTACTGAAATTTGTGCATTCTTTGCACTGTGGTGAATCCATATTTCATTTACTTCAAAGTTGTGATAAATTGGCAGTTACAGTTTTTGTTATCTGTTATTATTAGTGCTTACTTTTATGTCACAGTCCTTAAATTTTTATGTCAAATTATTCTTAATTTAGGGTGTGCTTGGTTGGTCAATTTTTTTAGAAAATATTGTTTCTAGGGAAACAAATTCCTTAGAGAAAAAAGAGGAGGAAAAAAACTTCCTAATAAAAAAAAAATCAAAATCCCAAAAGATGTTTCCTAGAAATTTAATTCACTTGAATCAATTTCATTTTCCTTTACCTCTAAATGTATTTTCTCTCCTTGTTTGGATAGTTGTTTCGCTTGTATCGTATTGTATTATCAGTTTAAATACATGTTTGTTTTGATTGTTGCTTAAATACTAGTGTATCATATTGTTTAAAACCGTCGTCAGGTATAATGAAAAGATCCATTTTATTTAACGATCGATTTGATATGATTGCATCGTCACTTTACGATTTCTTTTCATTTTTATCTTTATTTATTAATTTAATAATCATTTTCATCTTTTATCCTATTTTTTTTATATAGTTGCTCTACTTCATACTCTACTTAACTGATAAGTGTATTATCCAAATTAAGGATGTATGACATTATATACAATATGCTATATTATAAAAACAATACTTAAAGTTCATCTCCACTTGTCAATTATTTTTAAAATGAAATTTTTACTTATCATATAAAAAACAGTAATTTTCTATCTTAGCGTAATATTAATTATTTTTCAAAATTTAATACTAAATATTCATTAATGTGTTTGTAATTTAATCAAAGTTTGATCCTTTTTATGTGTTTTGATTTTCCATCTAAAATGATTGAAGTAATTTTTTGCTATAGTAAATTATTCTCTTTTTATGTCTCTTATATTTTATGAACCTTTTAGATCATTGTTTAATATCCTTTTTTAGCAAATCGAAAATCTCATGAGAAAACGTTAGGTTACATGTCCAAAATGGACTTTTAAAATTGTGACAAAGTATGTACTATTCATCCAACTCCCCTACAGAGGATTCTGTAAAATTTATGCAAAGAAAATGTTTGATCACAAAATATTCATAGGCTAGTCCATGGATTTAGCGTGTTGTGGCGCCAGTAAGGTTTTTCTAAAAATTGTTCATGAGGATCACAATAATGAGTTGTGGGAGCATTACGTAGAGTCTCGTCATTTTTGGCCCATTGATTTTTTGTCTTGTAGCGCCTCGGGAGGTTTCTTCTAAAAAAAGCTTTGAGTACTTATATTATAATGTGTTGGAGAGCATTTACGTACAATTTCACCATTTTTTTCATGCATATTTTCTCTTACGAGTCGACTTTTAGAAATTACCTATCTTTCTTAGTTTTTCGTGTGTATTAGCCAATGGATTTGGCGTCTCGGAGCACCCAAATTTTTTTTAAAAAAAACTTTTGTAAGGACCTCCGCAATGAGTTGGGGAAGCATTACGTTACAGTCCCACCATTTTTCTAGGTATATTTTCTCTTGTACGAGCATTAGGTAAATGATCTGAGGAGCATTACATAATACACGAAAAACTAAAAAAAATCGCTAATTCATGTAAATTGACTCCTAAAATGTCCAAAATGGACTACAAAAACTGCTAGACTCTACATAATACTCCCCCAATTCCCTACAGAGGGTTCTGTAAAGGTTTCACAAACATCGTTTTGAAGCCATATCATAGAAAAACTACAAAAATTGTCTAATATCTAAAAATTGGCCCCTAAATGCCAGAATTGACTTTAAAATTTGTGAGACAAAATTATTCGAAAGCTATATCATCAAAATATAGAGTCTTGAGCAACAGATAGTTATCAATATCTAGAATGAGACCTACTTTTAACATACTTAATTTTACTGATGTATTTTCTCAAAGTGACAAGGAACAAGATTCACTGATCATCCATCAAGAGGAGAATAGCAACAAGTAAGACATACAACAGCTTCTTGGGCAACAGCATCTCCAGGGAGTGACCAACAGCAATCATCAGCGGAAATCGGCATTTATCGTCCGATGGATCCTCATCAGTCACCACAGCTAGGCCATCAAAATCACAGTCCCAACTGTTCTGATTCTTGAGCTGATAGTACATGTTAAAAGCGTAGGACGCATTCCCTTCCGTGCTAAGATGGTTACACGACGAGCCATATCCCAAAGCCGTGCAATCTGAAAGACTGCACGCGTAATCGATGTTTTTTGGTAAGTCTTCTGCATTATCTGCATCAGTTACCGCGTTTTCTGGTTTAAGTATACACCACCTTTTGTGCATATAGTTTACACCTTCTACTGCAACCAAACCTTTGTCCTTCTGCATCCTCCCGGATAAATCTAGCTCGTATTTAGGCTTCCCGTCGAATTCAAACATTCCCCAATGCCTCTCAAAGTTACCTGGAGCAATGCTTTTAGCATTCTCATCAATAAGGCTGAATAAATAAACCTCTATCTTCTTGCCCTTTCTTGCAGGAGTTCCTTGTTCACTCAAACAATGTTTGATCAATCCTTGGTTAAACCTCATTGCGTTTTCGATATTAGCATTCTTGTCTCCATCTGTTGGCCAACCTACTTCTCCTACTACGATTTTCATGTCAGTGAAACCAGCTTTCTTCAACGACCATACAAGTGTATCGAAATTGGCATCAAACACGTTCGTGTACACACTATCTCCATCTCTGACAGGCTTGTTTGAGCCATCAAAGAAAGCAAAGTCTAATGGAAAGTAGATGTTCCCATATAGACTGAGGAAAGGATAGATGTTGACAACGAAAGGGGCATCATTCGAATACAGATATTGAACAATCTGGAGAGTTAAATCGCGCACTTCTGGCCTGAAATCACCAGCTGAGGGTACCTGATTTGACTCAGGGGAGAAGTAAATGTCTGCATTGAAAGGGATAGTTGCTTTCACCTTTGCCCCTAATCCAGCTTTGTTGATGGCTTCTTGAACATTTTTCAGTGCTGGTAATATGTACTGCAGGTACGTCCCATTGTACGTTCGGAGAAATGGCTCATTTCCCACTGCTACATACCTACATTCATTTGAGAAATGCTATGTAGAAATTCAAACAAAACTTTAACTTATAAAGCAAATGAAATTACTTGAAGTTGCAAACACAACACCAATGGATTCAATTCCTCTGAAGTCCATGTTTGATGTTATCCTTCCCTCTCCTAATCTTCTTATGGCCTACAATTACGCCTCAGGCTCAAATAAGTTGGGATCGGCTATATGAATCCTGAGTAAAATTATATTTTTGCATTTAGGGTGTGTTTCATTTTTAAAAAAAAGGGGAAAATTTTCATAAGAAGCATTTTACACTGATTGTGTCCTCCGCACCCTCCAAAACATTTCACCCCCATAGCTTTCATCCTCATCTCCCAACCCTATACAGTTCGCTTACATTATATACAAATGCTTTTCGAACAATATTTTCTGCATACTTGACAAACACAAGAAAATAAATAGTAAGAGATCGAATTACTTATTTTTCAAGAAACAAGCGAACACACCCTTAAGCTCAACTCAACAACTAGGAGAACTACTACTACTTCAACAACAACATATCCAGTGTAATCCACAAGTGAGATTTGGGGAACGTTGTATGTACAACTTACTACTTATTTTTCAAGAAACAAGCAAACACACCCTTGAGCTCAACTCAACAACTAGGAGAACTACTACTACTTCAACAACAACATATCCAGTGTAATCCACAAGTGAGATTTGGGGAACGTTGTATGTACAACTTACTACTTATTTTTCAAGAAACAAGCAACACACCCTTGAGCTCAACTCAACAACTAGGAGAACTACTACTACTTCAACAACAACATATCCAGTGTAATCCACAAGTGAGATTTGGGGAACGTTGTATGTACAACTTACTACTTATTTTTCAAGAAACAAGCAAACACACCCTTGAGCTCAACTCAACAACTAGGAGAACTACTACTACTTCAACAACAACATATCCAGTGTAATCCACAAGTGGGATTTGGGGAACGTTGTATGTAAACAAGTACACATTTCCTGTTACACAAGTACACATTTCCTGTTTTCGATAGACTCTCGATGCAAGTAAAGCAAAGTAATACTAAGAAGTGATTTAAAAATGAACCTGATTTTGACTCCATGAGGATAAGCATAAGCAGAGACATTAGCTTCAACCCAAGAATCAGCAATTATAGGATTAGAACTCAAATCCTCTAACATATAATTAGGAATTGCAAGCATTACTTCAATTTCAGTACCAATTAAAGCATTCAAAATCACTTCATCTGCTTCAAATAGTTTCACCTTATCAAATCCATTTTCTATCAACATCTTCACAACACTATTTGGGGGTAATTGGTGAGTTGCCATTGTACCCCAGTTCACTCCAACACTCCCAAAACACCTTAAAAACATACCCATAAATGCAATTCCAAAAATATATAGAATCAAGAAATCATCGATATTTCGATTACCCATTACAAATTTATCTATTATCTACAACCCCTTTAATGAATCTTGAAATATTGTACGAAAAAAATGATTTTTTTTCTTTTTAGTTTGAAGAAAATATGAAAAAATGGTGAAAAGTTCACAGGGGAGTGAAGGGAATCTTGATTCTGTTATACCGTACAACAGCCATTTCGCGCGGCTTCTAAGAATTGTCAGAACTATATAGAAAGTTTGTTAGTATTCTTTTATTCTTATGAATACGTTTCATTTCATAATGTATCATATCGTATCGTATTATATTGATGATCTAAATATTTGAAATTTTGGATGATTATATTGTTTTTCGTCGTTTCATTGTTATTACACTAATATTATGAAAAATAAATTATAATATTACAGAAAAAACGTAAGGCGTACCGTAGAGGTACTATTAGAAATAAAGGTAAGTATGTAGAGTAAAATAGAATTATTAAATAATAAATACAATTGTAGGGACAATATGGGCGGTCTGAGGTTCGAAACTGCATGCATGCTTTTTAGATTGTGCTCGACGTAAAGAGATGCTTGTCTGATATGATATACCTCTCATATATGGTTTGCACTATTACATATAGCCGTTATGGGTTCCCTTGTCATACAAAAAGTACAAGTAACGAAAAAAAATAAGGTAATGACGTGATTACAACAAGTCTATTGTTACCCAAAACTGCACTTTTCATCATTACATGAGACAAATTTGGTAATGCAATCCAATAAATTGCCAATAATAAAGAGCGCTTCCTCCTTTAACGAGCCTTAAATGTGCAAATTTCAGAACCAGTGAATTTCAAATACCAAATGGTTATACCCGCGGAAAAAAAAAAGATAAAGCAAGCTATGAACAAATATATCATATATTATTATAAGTGTGAAGCTCTATAGTGAAAAGTTGAATTACTATTTTGCCCTTTTATTAAATTAAAATTTAATTTATTGTTTAATTAAATATAAATATTTTAATTACACAATGATATGTATATATCATATTATTCTATTTAATTTTCTTAAGTATTTAAAGTTAGGGAGAAAGTTTTAATTTATCCAATCAATGACTTTCAATTTAGTAAAACAAACTATGAGATTTTCTAAAGTCTTTTTAGTACTTCTATTTATTCATGCATCACTTAATTACTGAAGTTGAAAGGTTTTTTCAACTTTAAATTTTGAAGACACTACTTAACTTACATTAGTTACAATGAATATGGTAAATGAAAAGATGACTCTTTTGAACTTTCATATGTTACTTCAGCCTTTCTAATTAACTTGAATTATTTTCATCTTCCATATATTATTAAAATATATAGATATTTAAGACATGGAAAAGAAAATAACAACACAAATCAAGAGCATTCAAAAGTACAAGAATATATATTCCAACCTTTTTTTTGAAAATTTTCTTGGTATGCTCTATTGCATGAAACTATATGATGGCACAATATTGTTATAATACATTTGGAAGTGCTATTTTGACATTTAGATGAACGTATTATTGAAAGAGTAAGTCACAAATTAGCTAACAATTTTTTCCTTGTTGCTTTCCGTTTTAGTTTTGTTAATTATATTATTCTTTATTCTACATTAAATAATTTTTTGTTATATTTAAATAATATATCGGTATATTAATAGGGGAAAAAAAGTAAGGTGGACTACAATTTTGATATATGTTGTTCATAATATTTTTTATATTTCTTTGATTTCCTGTCATTGTATAAAATAATTCCATTGTGTATGTTCTTTTTGGCTATATATGACACAATCCTAATGCATAAATTTTCTTTTTGATATGGTGTCTTCTCTTCAATCTTTTGGTGTTATATTACACTGTGTGATAAGTTCTCATTGTTTGTCCATTTTTTTTCTATGGAGCTTGTTTTTTGTTGAAGGGTAAAAAAAATTTAAATAACAGAGTATAAAATTGGATTATCATTTTATCCAGTGTTAAATTGAAATATTTATTTATAAATAGTAATCATTCTATATGCCACACTAAATATTAAAAAAATTGGTTAAAGTCAAAAAGTTGAAAGACAATATTCATAAATAAATATTAGGCATTTCTACCCTTTTAACGACTAAAATTGTTCCAATTTTTGAATATTTTTCTTTATACTAAAATATAAACTATTTTATTATGAGACCATTGAGTTAAATCAATACATAAAGACCATAATCAATGCCCACTAAAGATTTGCAATGTTTCATAGATAATACTTTAGACAAATTACTTGGTGCAACTTTAATTACTACTATTATTTTGAATAATAATTGCAGTTATTGTATTCTTTCTTTTCATTGTGATAAGGAATAATATATTCATCTTCATAACTTACACCATCTAATTACCCTATTTTTATTCCATATACATCTTTATTTGTTTCATGAGTATCCTAATTAAGGTTATTTTTTTCATTCTATAGTTTAAATAGTGCCGCTTATATCATTATTGTTTTATTTGATTCATACTTTAACTAAATGAAGAAGTCTCTTGAATTATAATTGTTTATGGGAGAAGTGTCTACAAAAATTTGAAAAAATATATAGATATTTTGTATTTCTTTTTCCATATACATATTGTTATGACTAGAGCCTTCAAAAGAATGTGTATGTTGTTGCGTGTTTTTTTCTTTGTTTATTTTGTATATGTGTTTTCTCTCTATTAAACTTCTTTAGTTTGATTTTCCATCAATTTATGATTGTTTTGATTGTATTTTTATTAAGGCTAAAGTTAATCTTTTGTAACTATATATAATGCAAATTGGCTAATTACTATCTAAAGTTCTAAATTTAAAGCTTTTTGATAAATTTATACATTAAAATAAGATTTCTCATTTGATTTTTTGTCACAATTTTATAATTTTATTTGTAATTGTCGCATTTTGTTATTCGTTACATGCATGTACATGTAGAATTCTAATTGTTATAATGAATATAAAAAAAAACATGGGATACACGTGCAACGCACGTGTCCTGAAACTAGTCATATATTATTATAAGGGGAAGCTCCTAACCTCAAAGTTGAATTACCATTTTACCCTTATTTTACCTCTAAAATAAACTAATATTAATATCTATTTAATTAATTAAATATTAAGTTAAAGTTATATTTAAATTCATGCATCAAATAAGATCTTAATGCATCATATATTCATGTACTAATTAAATGTAGATAATGAAGAGTCTAATAACCTTTCAATTGAATTATTATTTTGCCCCTATACTAAATTAAAAAGTAATAAAATACTTAATCCAAATATAATAAAAATATCTAATTAAATAGTAATATTTGAATTACATAATAGAGGAGCAAAATGAGAAGTTCAGCAGTCTACTCAATTACTATGTGTGAAACAACGAAATAGGATGAACACTAATAAAGTTTCAATTAATATAGAAGTTGAAACGTATTTTGCTAATTATGACAAGTTGAAAGGAATCAAATTAAGTGATTGAGGAACATCAAAGAGTTTTTATCGACAAATCTTCAAGACTACACTATATAAACATACTCAATATTAGTCATTCAGCATAAGCTTCAATTGTTAAGTGGGTACAAAGTGTTTTCTAATTTTCAAGTACAATCTTATTAAGTCTAGATTTTTCCGTTTGATTTGCTAACTTCATTTGAATGATAACTTTTTAATTTTTTTAATAGGTACAATAAATAGCTTGAAAGGTATAATAATCACACATATCAAAAATTGAGTGTTGTACACATATGGTTTGATGCTGAATGATGATGAACTCTCTTTGAAACTCTCTAAGCATAGTTTCCCGCAGGAAAGAAACCATGTTATAAAATTTTAAACTATTAATAATAAATTGAAATTGCAGTTGTTTGCTAGCAAAATATATCACATTTTCTTTAACAAATGTAGCAACTCCAAGTCTTCTCTAGCAGTGATAATAGTAGTTGTAAGCCTATATATGCAAGTCTGGGTATATCTGAATGTTTTTAAGGAAGTAGTTACATTTGTAACGACACACATTAAGGATACAAGAAGACTTTCAGTAACGTCACATTTTCCCTTTTTAATTATTTAACTTGATGTGTTTTTCTTGGAATATTATACAAATATTGATATCTAATCACCTTTTGATTGATCAATTTCATGTATTTTTTAGTTGTTGATGATTGTTTGTACATTTAATTGCTCATAGATGGGTAAGCTTTTGAGACTTATCTAATCTGCAGTAGATCAAAAATATAGAGAGAACACTCGAAAAAAATATCATGTTCTCCTAATAGTTTATTATATACTTTTTGATTTATTTTTTTTGTTGATTTTTATTTGGAATACAAGTGCAACGCACGTGTCCAGAGACTAGTACATATATAAACATGACATTTAAGTAAACATAATGCAGCTAAAAACAAACTAAATATGAAATCTAGCATCATACACAACAAGCTTAGTTGCTCAAAGGAGGAAGATACTTTTATCTCCTCTTCCCTTTAGAAACTCTGCTAAAATCACTATTAAATACATAGGAATAACCAACTTCAGACATCAAGAAAAAAAAACAGTTTTGCCTGTTTCTGTTCTGCTATGCAATCTTACATACAGTTGAATATTTGCATAGGAACGAAAAAAAGGCACACCTTCGCTAGCCTAGTGCTGCCATCGGTTGTGTACTCTTATGGCATAAACTCGTGGGAATAATCAAAATTAGTAGTATATACTATACAGGAATAACATCACCGTCCTGAATATCGTCACAGGTCAAGATGAGACCTTCTACGTAGGTTGGAAGAAGACAACGGAGCCATTGACAGCCTATTGAAATAGGCTCGGGTGGTGGAACAATCATTAGCACGTTCTCTTGGCGCATTACAACGCCCATGACACTTATGGTGCTCCCTTCTTTGATGTAACTGTAATTTTTTAAGCAATCAGCAAGAACCTTAGTCTGGGGAAGCTTTCATAAGTTGGAATAAATACATGAGTTTCGCTGAATAAACTCAACTTACCCTTCTTTCAGTCGCATTACACGGTCATCGCTTGAGAGGTTTCGATCAGCAAGCCACCTTAGGAAATTGGGAGACAACTCACTGTCGCTCGTTACATCAACAACTGTTTTTGGTTTTACAAATGGTGCCACCTTTGCTCCATAGCCTGCCTTAACCAGCGCTCTTAATCCAGTCTGGAAGTCTGATATGTAGAAATCACCGACATAGTTCTGTTACCAAGAAGCATATATCAGTTTCTCATTAGACAATAGACATTAGACACAACATTTGGAATCATGACCAGTACATAATCCTGGGATGAGGGGAAGAGGCAAAGTATCAATTGTCACCACTCGTTATTGACCTCTTAGGAGTTGACAGTCCAAAATTTTTGTATATCAGAAAGTTTCAGAAAGAGTAACAGGACAATTGGTTTTACCAAAATCTGACCACTAGAAGTCTAGAAGTTTCAAAAAACGTAACCTCGAAGTTGGTAAATGATGTTGGTTACAAGTCTTTTTGACTCTATGAACTTGCACTGAAGTTTGTTTGCTCAGGCTTGAAGAACTGAATTCCAAAACTTCAGCTTGAACTGCATACTCCTTCCGTTTCAATTTGTTTGTCTTACTTTCATTTTTCGTCCATTTTAATAAAAATCCCCATTTCCTTTTTTCCACAACTCTTTAGTTCTTACTTCCCACGTGGCATGTTTAAGATCACAACATTAAAGGGCATTTTGGTACATTCTATGTATCTTTAGTTTAAGAACACAAGATTCAAAAGTTTTTTTAACTTTTCAAAATCAGACAAACAAGTTGAATCAGAGGGGTATAACTTTACTCAAGTTCCCATGTAATGTTTTAATGACACCACAGCTTATGTAACCTTGACTATTCCATCAGGTACCTGCTACCTCCCACCAGTATAGGTACCGGATGACCTCCCCAAAGCATTTGTATTCAACTTCTAACGAGGATGAAATAGTATAAGTATCAACATAACTATATCCATGCCACTGTTATATAATAATAACTATTGTACTTAAAATAACATTCAGAGACAGCTGATACCAAATGACACTTGAGTACTGGGATCAAATCAAGAAATACTCAAATAGTTGATATACAAACCAACCTCCGTATGCCTGCGTCCCCATGAAAAGCTACGCTGTCTAGGATTTGCACAATTTCCAACACAAGCTTTGTATTCGTGCAATTCTGTAGAAGCATAAACACATCTTGGTACCCGCTGAAAAGAAGTTTCAAGAGGGATACTGCCGCAGGTGACAACCTACAAAAAGAATAGAACTTGTATTACTCCCTAAATAACATCCTTGAAAGTGTGCATGATTTGGAATGCAAGATATTTATGTGTTACAAGTAATGCATTGGTAGTATCATGGTAAACTTTTGATAAGGTATGGTAAACTTTATCTGTGCATTCATTTTTTTAAAAACAAAATGAGAAGCTAAAGTGATTATATACATTAGAATAGCACCAAAGGATGTACTATTACGGCTGTATGAAGAAGCAAAAGAACAAACAACAAAAGTGTTCCCCGTCTAATCTTGTAAGGATTCTAATGTTTCTAGAACAGTTTTCGTTTACGTGTTACATCCTACACCATAAGCAAAACAAGATTATAGTTTCTATGTGCATTCATGCAAAAACTAAATTGACACTTTAAAAGGAACATTACAAAGTATGTTAAAGTAACAAACTACAGTCCGATCTTTTCCACCTTTACAAGACACAAAGGCTTGACATGGTCTAAAAGTTCTCAGCAATAAAAGTTCAGAAGAATTAATAAATTTCCATCTAAATTCCAAAGAATAGAATTCTAGCAGGTGTAGTCAACTCTATCACACTCCAAACATCAAAACGTGATTATTTTATACGTAATGATTAAGAAGATTAAACATGACTTGAACATAAGATTCATTTGCATCTTCTGAAGTAGAAACATGGATATTAGAAGATCACAATCGTAGGTTTCTGATTCCCTAGGTTCAATATCTTGTCTATTAGAGAAGTGATTTATGTATGACAATCCAAACTGAAATTTTGAGCAAATTAGCAAGGACAGAGAGTCATATTTGGAGGCTCGGAGCAATAAGAAGTACAGGGAGAGTACTTAGTGTACACAGCTGAATACAGCAAGTCCTTAAATAACACTAGTAATGAAGCTTCCATTTCCAACATTGTTTGCAATTCATGAGGGGTATGGTTCCCATAGCAACTCAAAGATGAAGTCCAAGAAAACGGATTCACTCAATGTAGCAATAATTTAATAGCGTAGAAATGGGAAAAGTTTGGGGACACATATTTATCTAGATTTTACTCAAACACCATAATATAAGCACATGTTATACAATAATTGGATTACCAAATTAAAATCTAACTTTGAGACCTTTTTTTTACTTCGTTCGTATAAAGAAAAGTAGTTCTCCAATTTTTGGGCTGTTTTGGATTGGTTACTTATTTTTTTCCTTTTTGTGGAAAGGCTGGATCATATTTGGCAAATGTGTATTTCAGAAAACCACTCATGAGGGGGTTATAGAAATACAATAATAAGATATTCATTTTATCAAGTTATTGTGAAAGCAGAACTTGATGTTGGTTAATGAGGGCATCTGGCTAAAGGGGTTAGAAGGGTTAAAAGCAAGCAAGAAAGAAGTATAAGTTCTCCCTGTTTTAGGTAGGATAGGAATCCCAATGAAGGACTAGAGAAAAACAACAAATACATTTTGGATAAAGGAAACAAAGAGATAATTAGAATCTGAACGCTGCATACAATTAAAGGACGGCCATGAGAAACAGAAGAAAAGAAAGGGCAGCACAAATAAATGTTATAAGAAGATAAGAAGTATTTCCCTGTTGAATAAGTAACAAAAGAATACAAGATATCAGAAAGGTAGTTCTAACCCTCTTATTCTGTTCGTCATATATCTCCAAGTATCGTCTTTAAAGATAACTACAGTCTATTAAAACTGCATAGGAAGTATATATATCAGCAAGCCAGTACATATCCACTTATCATAACATTTTTTCCTTAACTATCTTCTTTCCTTTCCATCCCACTTCTCACCTTCTAACTCGTGGATAAGTACACTTAGCGATTTATTCCCCCTTTCTACCACATCATGCTGTCCAAACTCCTATCTACCCACTTTCTAAAACAACTCTTCCGCAATAAGAATTGAGTAACTTCAGATCAGTACTCTGCAGTCAATGCTTTGCAAGACTAATACACCAGATAAAGCTATGTGCTTTAACCCTTTCTTTAAGCATAATTTAGGTGACTTCACGTAAAATCAATACAGAAAAAACTCAAATCAAAGCTTATCAAAGATCCGACAAGAACAATCTAAGTGATTCCACAACACATGGTCATCGTTACCTCCAAGGACAATATGGTTATTGACAATCTTAAAACGCCAAGATAAAGCTATGTGCTTTAACCTTCCTTGAGCATTATTTAGGTGACTTCAGGCAAAATCAAGAAAAATTTTCTCCAACTCAAATCTAAGCTTAGCAAAGATCCCCCACAAGGACAATATTGTAATTAAAAATCGTAACAAACCGATAAAACTATGTGTTTTAACACTTCCTTGAGCATGATTTAGGTGACTTAAGGGGTTTGCCTTTTGGGACAAGCTCATCACACCAGGCTTGCCTAGTGCAGGTTACCTCTCATATGTGGGTTGCGAGCTATTGCATAGGAGCGGGAGGTTTTACCATGTGCGCACCCAAAGGGTAGCGGCTGCGGGTTTCCCTTGTCATCAAAAAAAAAAAAATCTTCCCCTACTCAAATCAAAGCTTAGCAAGGACAACACATGATCATCATCACCTCCAAGGACAATATGGTAAATGACAATCTTAATACTATCATCCAAAACATATATCCTACTAATCAACCAGAACTACCACCTAATGACAAAATCATTACTATATTTAATAAAACATGTTTACACATTTCAACATCACCAAACCAAATTTAGCAATTATCATATGCAAATCAGAAATAAAATGATAGGATTGAAATTACCCCAGTAACCTTCACAAACTGTCCATTAACAGCACTTCTAAGCTCAGCATCAGGATATCTTCTAAGAAACTCCACCAAGCCTCGCTCTTTATACGCGTAATTCCACAGCAAGATCATCAAAATTGGAGCTACAGCTGCACCAACAGCTACCAAAATCACGAATTTTTTCACGGTTGCCATCACGAAAGCACCCGCCATTAAAGCCATCAATATCACCACGAATAACACCCACATTGCTACTCTTGAGACATTGAAACCCATCTTTATATCACCACTCAAGCTGGTAACAGAGGAGCCATAGACCATTTTTTTGAACGAAATTGTCGGTTCAAGCTGACCGGACCTCCGACCAGCGCTGGAACTCAACGGGCCGGAGTAAATGAGACCCGTTGGCTGGATTGGACCCGAACCGGAAGAGGGCTTCTTGGGAATCGGGCCGGAATTGGATGATTTGTGACCACCCATTTGACCCGAATTCGGCCCGGATCTTAAGGATCCACTGTTATGCTGTGAAGATGATGAAGCCCTCGAAGATGGCTTTTTCAGAGTTGGCGGGCCCGTATGGTGGTCCCCACTTGACATGTCGATACCGCACATTTTCCCAAGCTCGCCGGACTTCTTGACGTCGCCGCCGGTGTACGGAACAGCACGAGATGTAGCTGTGGGTCGTTCCTTTTGCTGTTCGGGTCGGCCCGAAACGAATAACCCGTTTTTCAGCTGGTGTGACCCGATTCGAGAACTCATTTTTTTTGTTCTCCCAAGTCCCAATGTAGAGAATGAGAAATCCAAAAGCTAAGCTTTTGCAGAAAGTGAGTGTTAAAGCTTTTGAGAGTGAAGAAAAAAAAGTTAAAGGAGATGATGAAATTGAGAGTGGAGAGTGGGGGGTGGGGTAGGGAGATAGGGGGTAGGGGTGGGAAAAAACAAAAAAGGGCATTATAGTCAAAAATTAAGTGTTTTACGAATAAAAGTTACTTCGAAAGCTTTATATGTCTAAATTAATTTAATCAATAAACTTCAAATATCAAATAATTAAAACGAAAAAAAGATATTTAATAAGTAAAAAGGTGATCAACTTACTCATCACAATGAATGCAATTTAATTATAGTAGTAGTACATATGATTAGAAATGATTAAAGCATAATTAAACTAAATATAGTATATTCACCTCATGCATGCTTTTAATTGTTACTAATTAATTCTAATTAAGTACTACTAACCAATAAAATAAGGAATTAAAAATACAAATATAGACATGTGATTAATGATATTGACATGTGTGTCCCTGTCTATAAATTGTACTACAACATGTGTTGTCTTTTTCCAATCTAGGAGGTTGCTAAACATATATATATTTTTTAATATTCTTTTATTTATTTTAAAATTATTTATTAGGTTGGTATTATTTAATTCAATATTTATATTATTAAATTATTTATTACTTTTCATGTCTTTATAATTGTTTTCTCTATTTTATTTTTTTGTGTCGGTAGCAAATAAGCAATTGCCACTTGTAAGCCTTTTTTTTTGTTATTATTAAATGAATAGACTTTTTGGAAAACCTAAAAAATATTAATTTTGTCTTAATAGGTTATTAAATAAAATGTGATCATTTAAAATTAGATTATAATAAAAGCAATTGGACTAATGATATCTTAGTTTGAAATTAAAGTCTCCCAAATATGTCAAACTTTGAATTGAATAATGAAGTAATGTACTAATTGCCTTTTTTGGGTTATGATATGAGATTTATTTTGTTTAAGCCAATGATCAATCGAAAACAGTTAGTATCACTTATCAAAATATTATTGTTATTGTAATTAAGGTTTATTCATTTATCTTACGATTAAAATAAAGAAAAGATTAAAAGATAAAAAGAAAATCAGCAAAATAACAATTTAAATTTCATACATTCCTAAAGCTAGTTAGCACATAAAAGAAGCATAATTATACTACTTTATCTTTAAACTTTCAATTTAATAAGTTATTTCAAATTTCAGTCACTTTCAAATCTTATGTCCAACAAGTGAAGGGATAATCTTTTGTTTGCTTAAGTTAACTAATTAATATATATAAAAAAAAAAACTTATAATTCTTGAGCGTAATAAGTTTCTGAATCAAATTCATTGAATTTAAAAAAATAATTATATGAATCGTGATATATTTAACTTAGTATTAAAAAAAATTTAAGTCAAACTTATTAAACTAAAATATCGAATCTTATCTCGATTTAACATGTGATTTAGTTAGATAAATATGATTGTGAAATGGTCAAATTAGTTTGTTTAATTCCTATTTAAAAGGTAAAACATTTCCTGGTCAAAATTAATTGCAATTTAATCTACAACCTAAGATCAATAATATTGTTTTATAATTGTTACAGATAAAATAATATCGATTCTCAGATAATTAAAATGAAAAATTACTTGGATAAGCGTTTTTTAATAAATAATTATTGATTTTAGTGATATTTTTTTTATTTATTACCATTTATAGCAATGCTATATTAAATCTGTAATATGCATTAAAAGTGATTTAATTATGGCATATTGATGTATTATAACTATTTCCAAAAATATATTATGCTTGTTTGGTGAGAAGTTGACACATTTTATTATAAATGTATCAAAATGTATAATAAATATATTATCCATCAATAAAACTTGTATTATATGTAAATAATAAATTGATCCTTATAAATTGTAATATGAATTAAAAGTGTATTATAAATATATTACAAGTGATCAAATAAAAAAAATATTATTACTATAAATGTGTAAAAAAAAATTCTTTACAGTATATTTATATATTTATGTAAGTTGAATTAGGAATAAGATATATTATTTGTACCTTATGTTTGGAATTCATAAAAGAATACAATAATTGATACCAATGATTAGTAGGACTATAATGGTTAGTGTTTATTTTTAAAATTCATTATGCTTTTATAAAAAAATAAAAGCGAAAAGAGTTTGATATACCCCGCAACTTTGTCATTTAAAGTTGATATACCCCTTGTTATAAAAGTGGTTTATATATATCTCTACTTATAAACAAATGGCTCACAAATACTTTTTCCTCTAACGGAATTAAAAGAAAACAATTTAATCTTATTTTATTTTATTTTAAATATATAATCCCATATATGAGTAAATTTCATCCTCGTCAAACATATTTTTTTTTTGACCTTTTTTGTTTCAGTGAATGTTTTAGAATTATTATTTTGATAATCAAATTTATTTATGTTTGTTTCACTAATGTTCTTGTAAAACTTATTTTAGATGACAAAACTTTTTTCCTTGAATACAAAAATCAAATTACAATGCACACAAAAAAAATAGTTTAAATTTTTTTCTGTAAACTAAGGAATGAAAGAAAAAAATAAAATAAGAATAAGAAACTCAAACAATTATTAGAAAAGAAGTCAAAAAATAATTTATGTATGAAAAATTTAAATATACCTTGAACTTTGATAGAAGAATTATATATACATCTAAATAATTTTAAAAAAAATTGAAAGTAGAAAATATCAATTTAGAACTAATTTTTTAACTCCTATTAAATGAAAGGTATATGTAAGCTCATTTTGTAATGGTAGGAGTACATATGAGTCGTTTGTATTAACGGTAAGGGCATATATGAGCCACTTTCATAACGAGGGGTATATCAGCTCAAATGGCAAAATTGAGAGATATATCAGACCTTTTTCCAAAATAAAATAATCAGCGTAAATTGAAAATCACATTAATTCAATTAAATAAAACACATTAGATAATTAAAATATAGAATGTGTCGTGATCGTAAACTGTAATTATTTTTAATTTTTAGTTGAGCTTAGTTTAGTATAAGATTATTAAAGGGAAAATTGTATATAATAGCAAACTAATTACCTAAAATAAATGGAGTAGCTAGGGTTTGATTTAATTGTGCTCCATAGCAAACGTTAGCTAAAGTTTGCCAGACGTCTCTCTCCCAAAAATCTCACTCGCCACTCTCCATTCTCGCTTTATACACAGAAGTGTATAAATTATGTTTCTGTTTTGTATAAAACGAGAGAAAATTGTAAATACACATGCAAAAATATATATCTTCGTGTTATACACTTAATTATACAATTTACAAAAATTTTACTTCAAATATTGCAGAGAAAAAGGCCAACGAATTATACAATTGCGAATTATACAATTGCAGTGAATACAATTTTCTCTAGCTTTATACAACAGAAGTGTATATATTGTGTTTCTGTTTTTGTATAAAGCGAGAGAAAAACATATATCTTCTTGCTATACACTTATAATTATGCAATATACATACATTTTATTTCGATTCAATTGTATGCAAAGTAAATTTTATAAAAATATTGCAGCGACATAGGCAGCGAATTATACAATTGTGCATTATACAATCGCAGTGAAATAGGATAGCGAATTATACAATTGCAGCGAAATATGCCAGCGAATTATACAATTGTATATGTATAGCGAATTATACAGTTTTATGTTTGCTATGAAGCGCAATTATGCAAACTTTGTTATAGTATACAAATATGAATTTTTTGTTTGCTATATGTGAAAGTTGCCGCATTATTAAACTCATCTATGGCTTAATAAGGATCTCAAAATCGACTAATTGTGCACTTTGCCCTATTGAGATTTCATTGGGCCTCCTTCAAGCCCATAAAATATCAAGAGCCTTTAGGATATGGGCCTAGATTCAATTTCAAGCCCAATCAAATTCTTCATGGACCATCTACACTTGAATGGCATGGGCTTCATTCGACCACTAGGGTCGTTATGATCATTATTACTAAATTTATCAAAGGAAAAATTAGTAAACTAGTCAAAATAAATAACATATTTAGTAAAAATATTCATACTTTATAAATATTAGCAATAATGTCAAAAAAAATCATTATTTTTAAAAATTTATGTGTCCCAATTTTCTTCCTATTTTATCTCTCTTTTTCAATTAATTTTATATATCCTTTTTTTAGAAAAAAAAAATCATTCTCTCTCATATTTATCTTTTCAAATTGTTAATTCTCTCTCTCATTTAATTTTTTTTCTCTCTCATGGTTATGTTTTCTGATTTTCCTTCAACATTCAAGTTGCAAATATTTTCTTGCCATATATTTTGGTTGTTTTTTAATCCAAAATTGAATCAACAAGAATCCCTTTGACTAAGGTATCTCTAATCTTTATCCTATTTTCAGATTTTTTTTCTACTTTTATTTTTGTTTAAATCTTAAAAAAATATTGTTTGTATTTTTCAATTTCCGTTATGATTTACTCTCCAATGACTGAATCCAAGAGGCTTACTAGAGGTATTCATCTTAATCAACCAATTTCTAGTGATTTTTCATCCTTTAATTTATTTATTACTTAACAAATAGTGCATAATGTATGATCCGCTGCTAAAATGAGGGAAGAAAGATGGTAAGAACATTTACAAACTCATTGGTGTGCAAAACCTTCCTTAAATTCAGAACGCAAATGTAGAATCTTTGTCTACTCGTGATGATCTTAAAAAAGACGACGAAGATCGGATAGTTGTCGAACAATTTTCTATTAGTTTGTTTTGTATTTATAGTTCTTTTTTAGAATTTGGTATGCTTTCTTAATTTGTATTCAAATCACTATGTATACTATCAATATTTGTATTTATTACAAATTTCATGTTGCATGGTTTATGAATCTTGTATTTGTCCCTAATTTGTATTCATCCAAATGTATGTCAAATAGTTATGTATTTTATTTATAAGAAGAACAACTTACTATTAGTTTATTTGTATTCGAATACAAATACAAATAATAGACATATTGGAATGAATACGACTTAGAAAAGGAAACAAGATTTTAAAAAGAAAAATAAATACACAGTGAAAAATATATACGAATACAAATGTATTTCTTAAATAGCTACATTTTATTTGACATACATATTGAAATGAATACAAACTAATAAAGGTATGTTAACTGAATTTGACATTTTTTTTTCTAATTTGTATTTATTCTAAAGGTATGTCAACTAGTTATGTATTTTATTTAAGAATGAGTACACCAAATATTCAATTATTTCTTTTCAATTTTATATTTCATTCACTTTTTCATCATACTAATTTTTTGTATTTTATATATTATTATACAAAATTCTAAATAAAAACTAGAATAAATAGAAATACAAATAAAATACATATTGAAATGAATACATACAGGATTTTTGAAAAAAAAATAACTATATAAGGAAAAAATATATGAAAATACAAATATATTTCTTAAATGACTATATAGATAAATTCGGCATACCTATTGGAATGAATACAAACTAATAAAAAACTATAATAAATATAAATAGAATATATTGTGGAATGAATATAATTTTAAAAAAGGTAAAAATTATGGAAAAAAAAATAAAATTTAAATTTTATTTGAAAATGTAACTGATGAGAAAATTAAGGATGCTTGCCTTTTTTTGAAATATTCCCCCCTTAATTTTCTCCTTTTTGTTATTAAATAATTACACTCTTTAAATAAAAATAAATAATAAAGACATAAATAAGATACATAACAAACTAAAATGACATTTTTACTAAATATTGAAATTGTTGCTAATGAGTCCTCTTAAATGCTAAAATATTGACATTTTGAAAAATTTCCCTTTATCAAATAGATAGAAATATAAACAAGGTATATCCTTTTGTCCATGTAGGGATGTACATGACAGGGTTGGTTCGAGTTTTTCAAATATCAAATTAAATCATTCGTGTAAAGTTTTTAAATATATAAACCAAATCAAATCAACAAAGTTTGGATTTTTTCGGGTTTATCAACCTCGGATTGGTTCTAGTTTTTAAATACCAAACCAAACCATTGTATCAAATTTTTAAATATATAAGTCAAAACCAAACTAATAAACTTCGAATTTTTATAGATTTTTGGATTTTTCTCGGTAAAGCTTGCATACAAACATATTATTAACTTGTGCTCCAAATATTTCTTTAGTCCAACCAAAGGGATGAGTATGATGACACAAAAATATTCAATAAAAAATAATAATGAAATCATCATATGAAATAAATATTGTAAAGTCATAATGAAAATAATCATAATTTAAAAGTGTTAAATCATGCTAACATAATTTTAATAAGTAATAGTTACGTTACTAAATATTTAAGAAAAATTAAATTAGATCATGTATTTTAATTGTCTAAATCAATGTAAAACTAAAAAATAATATTTAATATTATTGTCATCCTTAGTGTTGAATTGATTTTTTTTTTTTTTGCTTTAGTATTAATTTGATTTTGATCTAAGTTTTATTATAATCATCAATATCTAAAAACTATAATTTTTATTGGACCATCCAGAATTCTAAGTTTTAAACTTAAAATAATATTTATAAAAAACTATGAACTAATATAAGAAACATTTTAAAATGATATCAAAGTAAATATTTTTATGTATAAAAAAAAATTAAAATTACATATATAATGTCAGGTTGGTTTGGTCTCAGATTTTTTTTTATAGTTTAAACCAACCCAACTCAAATATGGTCGATTTTTTTTTTCTCAATACCAAACAAGTCAAACCAAACCACTAGTCGGGTTTTTTTCGGTTTGACTCAATTTACGTTTGATTTGATTTTGTACACCCCTAGTAACAAGGATTGAGTTGTCCGTCCATTTAAGCGGTGTATAAGCTAGATTCAAAACCGTTTTGAATTCAGGCCTCAGGTCCGTCCATTAAAGTTGTGCATAAGTGGACACACTGCGGGTGATAAATTAATAAAAATACTATACTTAAGGGATTGTGATAGTATGAATAAGATTCATATACCGTTAAACAAAGATTTTAGATTCGGGCCTCATTTATGTAAAAAAATCCTAGTAGGGAGCACTTTCCTTTTAACGAACCTTGTACAATACGAATCTGAATAAATCGAAACTTCAATAAAAATATTAAACACCAAATACGAAACTAAAGAAAATAAAATATGAAACAATTTATGTATAAGACAATCTTAAATGAACCATTTGGTCCCAACAATTTTATTTGATGGCAGTGTTCATAAAGAAACTAAATCAATTTTCCAATGAGTTAAGGTACATTATCCCCACATTCTATCATGGTTATAAAAATTACAAACAAAAAGGATCTGCAAAAGTCTTTCTTTGAAGGAATTGTAGGTTGGCTTAAATGCAAATAATTAATGAGATATTTTTTTCCAATCTATATATATATATAAATCTGAATATCAGCCTGCTGATGTGGCATGCCTCAATGGCCAGTATTACTATATATCTATTTTTCCATAATTTTTAAATTTTTTCATCTTTTTTCTATTAAAATATCTGTTAAAAGAAAATATACTCTTCCCTCATTATGAGCATTTAACCAAATAATGAATGTTAATTTGATCATATATATTAGAATTAAATTAATAGTAACGTTCCTTAAAAGGAATGTATCTACCTACCCTTTCAGTTTTTCAAACAACAGTTACTTATTTTTAATTTGTACATATAATTACTTTTAATATTTAATATGTATTAATTTTTGAGTTATTATATTTTAATTAATTTTGTGTCTTTTCATACTCTATGTTTTAGTGCTATATATACATTGGGATTTCTTTTTTCATTTTATGTTGTAACTTGCTTACTCTATTTTGCTTTTAATTAGATTGTTAATCTAACATTTTTTTTTTTACGGTATTGATCTAATATAGATGGTTTGATGATAAGGAATTTTTTCCTTTTTATGTTGTAGCTTGCTTACTCATTTTGCTCCTAATTAGATTGTTAATCTGACATATTATTCTTCTTTTTAAGTGTTGATCATTACTCATATGGATGATTTGATGATACGAAATAAAATTTGAAGAACGTGAAGTGTAATATATTTCAAGAAAAGTTGCGAATTGATTAAATTAGGTATAATTTTTATTGACTAAAAAATTTCTTATATAGATTGGGATTTCTTTTTTCTTTTTATGTTGTAACTTGCTTATTCTATTTTGCTTTTAATTAGATTGTTAATCTAGCATATTTTTTTACGGTATTGATCTAATATAGATGGTCTGATGATAAGAATTTTTTTCCTTTTTATGTCGTAGCTTGCTTACTCATTTTGCTCCTAATTAGATTGTTAATTTGACACATTATTCTTCTTTTTCAGTGTTGATCATTACTCATACGGATGATTGATGATACGAAATAAAATTTGAAGAACGTGAAGTGTAATATATTTCAAGAAAAGTTGCGAATTGATTAAATTGGGTATAATTTTTATTGACTAAAAAATATCTTATATAGATTGGGATTTCTTTTTTCTTTTTATGTTGTAACTTGCTTACTCTATTTTGCTTTTAATTAGATTGTTAATCTAGCATATTCTTTTTTTTACGGTATTGATCTAATATAGATGGTTTGATGATAAGGAATTTTTTTTTCTTTTTATGTTGTAGCTTGCTTACTCATTTGCTCCTAATTAGATTGTTAATCTGACATATTCTTCTTCTTTTCCAGTGTTGATCATTACTGAAATGGATGATTTGATGATAAGGAATAAAATTCGAAGAACGTGAAATGCAATATATTTCAAGAAAAGTTGTGAATTGATTGGTCTGGCTATAATTCTTATTGACTAAACAATATCTTATTACATATTTTTATAATACTAAATGTGTAGATCTATTGAACTCTCTATATATAAAATAAAGCGAAACATAGACGAATTGATCACATACTTTCTTGTAAGACTGCCATTATAATTTATCTTTATTTTTACTTTTCATTTTTTTTCTTCTAATTTTAAATATATAATCTATTAAATAAAAGGACTTATAACGGCTGTGGATGTGTATATTAATATATGAGTAAATATATTTTTAATTAGTTTTTTTGTCTTTTCTTTGTCTGTTACGTTGTGCTATACATAGATCAGATGTGTATCATATCCTAATGTAGTTTTCTTAATCTATATATCTTGCTTTCAGTTGGATTGTTAGCATGCCATATTTTTTTCAAGTTAGATTTCATATAGAGACAATTTGATATAAATGGTTAGGATTTACAAAATGTGGAATGTGATTACTTTCAAGAACATGACGAACTAATCAGTTTGAATAAAATTTGTTGTTGATGAAAAGAAATCTTGTTCCATAAATATTAGTCTTTTCTACACATATTCTTTTTTAAAAAAATTAAATTCTTAAATTACTTATGATTATAAATTCAATGAATCATATGGTCAAAAGAAATTAGGTTAGCAGGTTCAGATCAAGTTGATTGAAGGTTCTTTATTGATTATCAAAAACTTTAAAATTGTTGAAGTATTGACAAATACCACATGTAAAAGGATTCAAAACTTTGCTTGAGAGGTTAAAAAATTAGAGATGACAAAGTTTGATTTTACAACACATGCAAAGAAGAAAAAAACACTGCTGAAAATCATTCAAATTTTAGTTAATTATCCGTCATATATTATTAATTACGATATCTTTTACAGACTTTTCTTCAGATGCTACTAATTAAGTGTTAGCAAATATTCACTTTTTTAGTGAAGTATAAATTAATTTCAGTTATTAACATTTTTCTCTTTTTAAGCTACAAACATTTGTCTTATAACATTCTTTTTTTAAAAAAAAATAATTATATAAATGATAAGGTACAGTAATACTCATGGACAAAATAATACATGAACAAACACCCACAAAATTGCCATTATTAATTTGTAATGTTATAATCAATAAAATATATTATTTTGTGGAAATACTTATTTATTTTGAATATGAGCAGAGAAGTAACAGTACAAAGAAGGATGTGAAAAATGAAGGTAAAGAAAAGACAAGGATTAATGCGTTGTTTAGTGTAAAAATTGTGAATTTTACAAAGAATAATTATTTCAAAGTTAATAATCGTTAAAAAAATTTTTGTGAGCACATATAAAAGTTGTTTTTGAATTATTATAAATAATTAAAAGTGAAAAGGTGAAACATATTTTTATTGATTTTTAAAATTTAAAATTCAGCTTTAAAGTGAATTTACTAAAAGATAAAATGTTCTACCCCCAACATCATTTTGTTTCAGAATTTAACTCTCAAGAAAATAATGTTTCATGATCAAAATGGTAAAAGGGCGACGATAAAAAAAAAAGTCAACAAAAAAGAGAAAAAAACAATTTTAAAATATAGAAAAAAGGAAAATAAAAATTATACAGCAAAACTTATTAAAGAGATGTTGTGAAAAAAATCAAGTATTATTGTTTACTTTCACATGCTCAAGTAGAGTAAATATATTTTTGTCCCATTCGATGACATAAGGTAATATAAGGGATCTATCTTTCTTCAAATTATATCACACTTTCAAATGATAAAATTTAATGAAAAGCAAATGTTAACTATCAATTAGATTAAAATTTAAATTTTAATAAGTGATAACTATTTCAAAAATTATCATCGCGCAAAGCGCGGCTAAGTTCACTAGTTAAATAATAATGATGTTCGTATCAACTTACATTAGTTATATATATTTCAAAATTTTATCATATATTTATTATTTTCGATTAATATAAGATATCATTGGCTCTTTATTGAACTTAATATTATTATGTAAATATAATGTTTTAAGAAATTATAATAACAAAAACACTAAAAGAAGTTCGACCTTGCCCCTCTTAACTCCATATACTTAACACTTTAGTTAATAAAAGGAAAAGAAGATAAACGTAACCATTGGTTCCTTTGCCGTTCAAAAATTAGAGCATATATGATCTTCACTTTAACCATCGGCGGAGCCACATTGTCATTACGAACCCCCTTTGTCGAAAAATTATATTATTTTTAGATGGTTAAAGTAATTCTTTTAGATATATGTAGTAGATATCAAACCTCCTTTGACTACTTCGTGTGTCTATTTTTTCAAATTTTGAATACCCTTACTGATAATTCTGGCTCCGCTACTGACTCTAACGGAAGACTAAACATGAACACGTGGCAAAATTTTATCCGTCGATTTGATATTTAATAATTATTTGATCGATAGATAAGATTATGACGTAGACGACATGGACACCAATATCCCAAGAGTATGACAGAAGATATCCGCATATCATTTACTCTACATCGGAGATATATTTACTCTTTTTCCTAAAAAAAGAATAATTCCCCACTTCACTTTATCATTAGGGATCCATAGTGTTCCACTAGCTATTCATAGTGTGACTCAAATCCTTAATCTATTGATGGAAGGCAAAAGTGCTCACTTGTTCCCTAAATAGAAGTTGTAATGATGTTTTCTTAAATTTTGTGACTATTAACAATGAGGCCACTTTTAAAAGGGAAACTTTTTTTTTTGGCTCTTTCTTCCTCTCTGTCAAAGTTTTGAAATCAGTGCTTTGAACCAAGAATTCACGAGATTTCCCTGAAATCAGTGCTTTGACATTCATCTTTCTCTGTCCCAAAAAACACCAAACTTACTCACTTTTCCCAAAATGACTATTGCAAAAGAGTCTTGCCACTCTCACAGACTACTTCTTGAAAAAAGACTCTATTTTTATGACTATTCTTCTTTCAGTTTTTTGTCACCTTGAAGCCCCTTTTGTTTTGTCTTCATTATCTATTCCTGTTACATAGTTGTTTCTTGTAACTTCTAGTGAAAAAAGACTCCATTTTTATGACTATTGAACTCAGTTTTTGTATTTTTAGTAGAAAAGACTCTATTTTTATGACTATTGATCTTGGTTTTAGTCACCTTGTGAAACCCCTTTTACCTTAGTTTGTGAACTTTAGTAAGAAAGACTCCATTTTTATGACTATTTATCTTTCTGTTTTTGTTACAATGAAACCCCTTTTGTCTTTTCTTCATAATTCATTCCTTTTTCATAGTTGTTTCTTGTAATCTTTGGTTCCCATGGGCTTGGAATTTCACTTTCCTTAACTTAATCATGCAAGGATTTCTGTAATTGAAAGTTCATTTTCTTGGTGTGTGGATTAATGGTTGTCTTTGTTTTTGGTTCTTGTTTGATAGATTCATGAATTTAAGATTACCCTTTAGAACTCATGTTTCTGAATCAGTTCATGCATTTCTTGAAATCAAATCACACATTCAGAAGAAAAATCACCTTCTGAAAGTGTGTTTTGAGTTTTGACACTTTTCTAAAAAAAGGAGCTGTATTTTTTGGGTCTTTTTTCCATGGCTACTTGTTTTAATCCTTTTAGGCTAAGAAGGTCTAAGAGTAAAACATTAGAATTGCCTTCTTCATCTTCAAGAACTCAGTGGAGTTCTTGTGATATGGAAACAATGGATAAGAAAAGATTTGATAGTTTAGAGTCATGGTCAATGATATTAGAGTCTGATAATGTTGAAAGTTGGGAAGTTTGTAAAGAGGATCAAGAAGAATGGACTGCTGATTTGTCTCAGTTGTTTATAGGTAATAAGTTTGCTTCTGGTGCACATAGCAGGATTTATAGAGGAATTTACAAGCAAAGAGCAGTTGCTGTGAAAATGGTGAGGATTCCAACTCATAAGGAGGAAACTAGAGCTAAGCTTGAACAACAATTCAAGTCTGAAGTTCGTCTGCTTTCGCGTTTGTATCATCTCAACATTGTGCAGGTTGCAGTTCCTTTACATTACAGAATGATGATTTTTATGATCTATTATCGTGTTTACTTTTAATGATAGTTATGCTCTTTTCGTAGTGTATCATGTTTACTTGTATGTGTCTTTATTGCACGAGGGTGGCATCCAGGCTGCCTTGCACACACCTTGACTATCCTATAGTGAAAGGGTCAGGAAACTGTACTCGCTGTCTCAATTTATGTGACACTTCTTGCTTAACTTTGACAAACATATATTAAAATGTTCTTTTACATCACATTGACACGATAAGAATTGCAACTTATAGTACTTTTCAAATAGTTTTTGAATATCTAAATTTTAAGTCGAAAATTATTCAAATTGGCTCTCGTCAAGCAAAAAGTGTCACATAAATTCAAAGCGCAACTAGAGCAAACATAATTTTTTTTAGTATTTATACAAACTTTTGGATCCGCTCAACTTACTTTAGGTTGGAAGATTGGAACTTTTGAATCCCCATGTTAAAATTCTTGGCTCCGCCACTGTCTACAGTGTACTTGTTTTCTCTCGGTAGCATAGATTCCTATGTAATTCTTCCCACCAAGACTTAGGCAGATGGAAAAAAGTATTCTTTTTTCTTCCCCATGTTTCCTTGTAGTCTTGTTGTCGGAATAGTAGATATATTTTCCCCCTGCATTTAGTACTATGCAAGACAGTTCTTTACTAACCTTATCAAACACTTCCAGTTCCCAACCCCTTGTGGAACCTAAGTGTTCATTTTATAACTGTATTTCAAAAGGAATTGACTAACTAAATATGCTACAAAAATAACTAGAAAATTGTGACATAACCTGTTAGTAGTAACACATGGTTCTTCTTAGCACAAAAACATTGATGTCTAGTATTTGTTTCGTTATTAAGGAACGTACTCCTTCGTGTGTATTTTCTCCGTTGTTCTAAATACTTAACTTTCGCTGATGGCTAGCTTATCTTCAGCTTGAATATTTGGACAAAATGCTTGAAAAGGCAGAAATATAATAGATTTTACAACTTGTTCTGAATCCAGTGAAGTTCCCCGCGTTCTGTCTCTAGGAGGTTTTTTTCAAATTCATCTTCCCTCTTTTATCTTCATTTGTCAAAATTAATATGCTGTCCAAGACCATCAGCGACATCAAAAAGACAAAAATGAAATAGGTGGGCAAGTAGGCACGAGTCTCGTTACCAACACACACTTACTCCAACTCTGCCTAGCAGGTGATGAAGTACTCTGGAGATGAAAGTGAGAACGTCTGAAAAATTGCTGGCATTAGTTAGGGAAGCAGCCAGAAACTAATTCAGGAAGTGATTAACTCTTTGCATTTCCCGAGAAAAATAGATCAAGTTCTGTGTAATTTGCGATCCTTGACTCGTAGTGTCATTCATAAGGAAGAATGATCTTTGATTATTTAAGCTTCCCAGACGGGCACTGGCAGTATAAAAGAAAATATTGTTCATTGAGTAGTTCTGTTGTGTGGGATGTTTCAAGTTTTTAGCTTTGTTTTTGTCCAACATTGGCACAAATTCAATGCCCCGAAAACCTAAGGGTTCCTCCGCAAGGTTTGTCCACGGAGGTTGGTCCAAAGGAACGGATGAGGCTAGGTCCAAAGTTTTGTTTCTGTTAATGAGACTATCAATTTGGATTCTGTAAATTTTTGCAGCTCCTGCTGATGCATAATCTACTGTGAAATGATAATTTTTTTCTTACAGTATATCTTCTTTATCTACAGTTCATTGCTGCTTGTAAAAAGCCTCCCGTATACTGTATCATTATGGAGTACATGTCACAAGGAACTTTGAGGATGTATCTCAACAAGAAAGAGCCTTATTCACTTTCCATAGAAACTATTCTGAGGTTAGCTCTCAATATATCACGAGGAATGGCATATCTTCATTCACAAGGGGTGATCCATAGAGACCTCAAATCAAGTAATTTGCTTCTGAATGACGAAATGCGTGTCAAGGTTGCAGATTTTGGGACATCATGTCTTGAAACACAGTGCCGGGAAGCCAAAGGAAATATGGGAACTTACCGTTGGATGGCACCAGAGATGATCAAAGAAAAACCTTATACTCGCAAAGTTGATGTATATAGTTTTGGAATTGTGCTTTGGGAGCTCACAACAGCTCTGTTGCCATTTCAAGGAATGACACCTGTGCAAGCCGCTTTTGCTGTTGCGGAGAAGGTTAGGTTCTAAAGCTGATTCTCTAATAACTGAATTTCTGGTTGACGTTCCTTTTAGACTTCTGGACATATTTTTGTTTTCCTTTTCCCATTCATTGGAAATTTGATGAACTTATTAGCAAGAACAATTCTTCCTCGTCCTATGCTCGATTAAATCGCCAAGAACGAAAGTGACCTCCATTTTAACATTTACTTTGTTACCTGATGACCGGGGTCCCTAAATTTTGCCCGTTGTAAGTTACAAGTAGAGGAAGCATACTAAGCACCTTGTTGAACAGATGACATTATTTAGTACTTTTAGCCAAAAAAAATATGTATTGTTCAGAAGAGTTTTTGTGCACCCCTTCTTATGCCGTCCTTTGATGAGTAACCAGAGAAACTCGTTTTCTTCTCAGCCTTGAGCTGAACTCTAGTTCGTTGTACAATAGGTTCTTCACAGATAAAGTTGTTTCAACCATGACTTCTTCACACAATAAGAGTGTTTCATATGCTGAAAATCTCTCAAGAAGATATTGGCTATTAATATATCTGAAAAATTTGAAAACCTTGTTGCTCAGACTCTTTCAAAATGTTACTGGCTACGTGTCAGATCCTCCAAAACTAGTGCATTTAAGAGTGTCAGACACGGGTGTATCAACATTTGGAGAGTCCGAGCAACATAGGACTTTGAAATGCTCTTTTTCTCATTATTGCTCCTAGTTCTTGATGTATATGGTGTGGGAAAAGGCATGCTTGGACACACCATTATCACAAAAGCATCGCTTAATTATCAAATGCTCTCTTCTCTATGACACACGAGGTCACTCATTTGGAATAAAATTCCAGATTCCCGATACCTAGCAATAGTCTCCTTTCACTATTTATTGATGGTTTGTGTTCCCTTTAGGGGCGCATAAGCGTGCATGATGAAGTGTCCATGGAGGTTTAAGTGTTACTGAATATAGGACGGTGCATGACACACAATGATCCTAAATTCGGTACAGGATTATTTCCAAATTTTCGAGAATAAGAGAGAATTCATCTTCGAAATGTTATGGAGAAATCAAAAAGGAGGAGGTCCTAGTACTGATTTCTTATACCTTTATATGTAGTATAATTTTCTCTATACGAAGTATAATCTTCCAACGAAGGGTGTTCAACTGACCGCCCTTCGGTCTAATATAGCTCTGCCACTGAACCTCTACACATTAATAGAGCTAACTTGTCCATTGCCTGACAGAGCTAATAGATATATTGAACTGTTTTTATCGTTTTTATTCTATATTCTTCCGTTTTATATAGTTTTTTCACTAATTTACAGAACGAACGACCACCTTTGCCAGCCAGTTGTCAACCAGCACTTGCACACCTCATAAAACGTTGCTGGGCAGCGAACCCCTCGAAGAGGCCAGACTTCACAGACATTGTTTCTGCTCTAGAGAAATACGACGACTGCATCAAGGAAGGCCTTCCGCTGACTCTCCATTCAAGACTAGTCAGTCGGAACGCGATTCTTGAACGATTGAAAGGCTGTGTATCCTTGAGTTCATCTGTAATTATACATGTCTAACTCTTTTTTACCAAACAAATAATTGTAATTTGTCTTTGATCATCAAAGCCTTTTGGTTCTCCAATAGGTTTAGTAAATTACAACTTGTATATAAATATTAATGTGTAGTTATCAAATTTGTGATGTTTAACATTATTGTGAATGGTCTGCTGGTGGCATTTCATGTACGTACCTAATTATATATGTTACCTTTTTTTGGACTAATTTGTGATAAAGGTGGTTGTTGAGTGGTTGAATATCGTGGAGAATTTAAAATTTATGAGTTTCTATAACGACCTTAGTTACTATTGTGAGTTTACCGTTAAATACTTATAGATACATGAACATATTCATTGTAATCTTAGGTCTGGAGAGGATTAAATGTATTCAGATCTCTGTGGAATAAAGAGGTTGTTTAGACTCGGCACAATAACGCATTACCAAAACATGCTAGAAAAAATAAAGAGATCAAAATGAATCCGATTATTGATAGAATCGGGGCGGATTCAATCTATTGACAAATGAAAACTCTATTTTTTTTTTGAAAAAGTTACTGAATTCACGTGAACTCGAACTCGTAACTTTAGATTCCCTAGTTGAATAAGCTCTTTCAAGAGAGATTCTACAAGGAGAACATTATTGGTATCTTGAACTACTAAAATATCATAAAATTATTTCATTGTATATTTTATTTTAGGTGCACCAACTACATCTTGAATAGTGCTACATCAACTACACCTCGATTCGAAGTAAGTGAAAGTTCGTTATATGAATTTTTATTGGTCATATATTACTTCATGTAAATGCAATTCAAAATCATTATTATATCTGAAAAATAAAAATAAAAAGATTAATTGAATTTCAAATAAGTTAGAATCAGCTATATAAATTCTAACGGATTATGGTATTTCATTTTAATTAAGTCAATAAATTAGCAATGAATTTGGTAGGCAAGTGTCTTTTTTTTAAGAGTTAGTAGACTTTCAATTCAGCTAAAGGAGTTTTTGAGTGGTTGGGTAGACTCTTTTCAAAACTATTAAAATATCATAAAATTATTCTATAGTGTAATTGAAGTTTGGCTTATTTTAAATCAATAATAGTATTAATTAATTAAAGTGAGTTTCAATAATTAAAGCTTTGTGTATTTTAGGATAGATGATGTGTATATAGTCTTATTTTTATTTTGTGATACTGTTTTATATATTATCGGCTCAAGTAAGATATATCAATGGAAAAAAATATAATAATAAAAAAGTTATGTCGAAAATAATGTAAAAGAGACCAGTATTAATAATAAAATAATATAATAATGAAAGCAAAGGAAAAAATATATATTAGTAAAAATAAAGAAAAGATAGTACTAAAGTAATTACATATCCGGTTTGACCTATGGACGAATATGGAAGCATACGTTTCATGCTTGTTTAAGTAATAGCAATGAAATTTCCCAATATCATGTTAAGAATAGTTACGATTTTCAGAAGAAGATGTCATTCGTTTGATGAGAAATAAAAAGGAATATCGAAAATTTGAGTTGTTGAAACTGAAACAGCTATTTTCAAAGTAATTAAAAGAAAAGCAACGACTGGAGTGAGAGTCTCAGAATCGAAAAGAGGATTCCTCACTTCTTTTTCTCATTCAAAACCGTGTATGAGACTTTCATCAAAGAAAACTAGATAACACTTGCCTACCTCACTAACCTGCTATCTTAATTCTCGATATCTGAATTATTTTAGTTATTTAGAATTATATCTTCGATTATTTATCAAATAATATATAAAAATTTATGATGCTTTAGAAGTTCACATTTTTCAATATTGTTGTTGACTTGATTTCAATTGTAGAATTGTTGAACAACAAGTTGACTCTAATTTCTGGTAAAAATTCTCATTCTCAGACTTAGTCTTTTAGGTTTTATACAGTTTGGACTTTTTCATATTTTTTTTTTATTGACTAATTATATTCATAGGCTCCCATTAATGACTTTTATTATCTTATTTTATTCTATTTTTATTATAGTAAAACACGTTAGAATATTTTCTTACTTGTTAATTAAGATTAGTAAGATAAAACCTAATCTTTTATAAGAATTTAATGTTTTTAATAAAAACTTGCCAGACATTATCTCTATTCTCAACTATATTTCATTAGTTTAAAGAATTAACATAAGAATTTATGAGTTTAATTTTTAAGATTAACAATAAAATTTATTATATTTTGTGGATTTTTTTTTGGAATTCTGAAAAAAAAAATTAGTCAAATTCGTCAGGCAGATATTTAGAAAAAGCTACACACAATCGTAATCATCATGAATTCAAAAGTGGCAAAATAACATCCAAAAATGTTAGTTGATCAACCATAGGGTTTGTCTCTATTTGAAGAACTTGCATTTGACCAAATCAAATTCTTTTTTTCATTAATATATTATTTCTTTTTTCGTTAGCGGTAATTTATTTATTTTGAAGCTTAATTAATTAATTTGAATTTATGTCAAAAAAATTTGTTTTAAAAATAAAATATTCTTTATGATTCAGAAAATGATTCTATTCTCAAAACTTAAGTTGAAATATCTATAATTAAAATGAAAAAATATTTATCAATTACTACCTAATATACACAGTAAAGTACCGATATTCCAGAAAAATTAAAGAAATTTACAAGTTTCATAGTTTGATGAACGTAATAACTAGTAAATTCTTGATTTCATGTTCTTTCGATTATACAAAAAGTATATCGATATTTAAAACTTATTAATCTGATTAAATTAAAAAGTCAAATAAGGCCAATAGAAGGTAAAGCATATGTCGATATTTTTAATTTTATTTTTAGAGTACAATTTCTTTTTTATCTCAACACGTATTTATTCTAAGATCGTTTTAAATAATGTTATGATACGATAACTGAAGCCTTTAAAGAATTTTGAGGGTTGCTTTTGTTGTTTTAGCTATTATTATATAATATAAGCTCCCCACAATAGTATAATTTTCTAATATGGTCAAGGCATAACTATAAAGTACCATTGTTAGAAAATTATATATATAAAGTTAATTTTTTTAAAATTATATATAATTGATATTAAATTCTATTTATTCTTTCTGTGTATATTTTTTTTTTTACATATTTCAAATCTATTTTAATAAAAAAATCGCTCCATCCTAATATATATATTGGTGTCCGAAGTCCATATTTAAGCTCCGACTAAGTTTGATTCACGCACTGCAGGGCGTCAGGCCCATCTAGAGATGGTGCTTCCTACGGAATTTTCTTCATAGCAGACTCAAACCCGAAATTTCTGGTTAAAGGTGAAACACTCTTACCAGTGCACCTAAATTAATGTTCGTTCCGTCATTATACATAACGCTTCCTTCCATGCAGTATATTGTTGGATATAGTGACAATTATTAATTTACCTATTTATTTCTCTTGGTTTAACACAATAAGATAAGATCTTATCAAGTGATTGTGGTGACAAAGTTACAAAACTCTAAATTGGATTAATCTAATTTGGAATATTGTAACATATAAAGTTTTGTGTTATTTGGACCCATTATGTTATTTTTTTCATAAATATATTACCCCACACACTATGTAATAATACATGATAAACCAGCATATATAATTATTATTATTTTATTTATTATGTTTAGAGGTGGATTTAAAATTTACTTAATTTAAATAACGTCACATAAAAAAATATGTTTTGATGGACATGATCAAACAATTAATATTAGAGTTGATAATTCGACTGATTAGACAATAAAATGATGGCATAAGGCTCTGCTAAGTTGTTCTATTCGTCTACGAGCTAATTTACTATCTTTATACGTAATTTAAAATATATATACGTAAAGCGAAGCATGTAAGCTTTGAATAATACGAGTGAAACACAATTAATCATAGATATACCCATAAAATCTTGATAATAAATCATGTGAAATTTAATTTAAGAACGATGTCATATCATATTAAAAATATCTTTAATCTGACTTTAGCCTACGTAATGAGTTGATATATTTTTTTAAATATAAAAGCAGGCATGATCAATTCAGAGATGATGCTAATTAGTTATGAACTTATAATAAGTTCAACTCAAACTCAACATTTATTAAACAATATTAATTCTTGTTTAGTTCATTGTTTGACTTCATTTCAAAAAATTTAAGAATTTTAATTCTCAATATAGTAATTTGGTGTTCCATTTGGTATTTGGTATGTAACGAGGACTCAACTAATTTGAATTAGTCCCGAAAAAATTCACTTAAAGGGGTAAATCGTTTTTTATCAAAGACAATTTCATATTCAGAACTTGAATTCAAAATTTCTATTTAATATAGAACAAATTATATCACTTTACCACAACCTTTAGCAGTAAGAATTAGTATATTATTGTTCTTACGTAATGAAATAATTAATTTAATTAGAATAAGTTGTGAGAAATGAGACAATATAACATTTGTTTTAAGTGTTTAATTATTAATAAACTTTTAAGTGATTAAAAATTTTAAATTTGAGTAAGAGAAATTAAAGTAAAACACTAAAAAGTCGCATCGAATCCTAAAAATTACAATACACGATTTAGAATTTGATTGAAAATAATTCCTTTTTACCCCTCTTAATTCAAATATTTGACTTTTAACCAAATGTTAGGAATTTAAACATGTGATGTGTGTGTCTAATTTTTAAGATAACGCGTTATACTTTTGCCGCTAAATCAAAGATAAATTTTACCAAAAATAAAAGTAGAAACACAATAAAGAAGAAAGCTTACTTGGAATTTAAATAATTATGTAAAAAGGAAAGAATAAATTCCCCCAGGCTAAGACTCAAAAAAGAAGAATATTTAAAAGGCAATTTTGGAATTAAGTGTCTTAGTGCTTTATATTTTAGCTTTAATTCATGTTAACTTTGCCCACTTTGTTAATGCTTTGTTGACATCGTTTTTTCACAAAATAAAAATAAAGAGCAATTTTTTGGAAGAAAAATAAAATAAAGATGTGAAGTCTAGCAAATAAAATGTAAATAATCATTGTAAATTGATTTAGCCCTATAAAATTAATATATATATATATATATATATATATATATATATATATAATATATATATATATTATATATATATCGCGATAATAATTGATTTTGATTTATATTATATACAGATAAATAAGTTAAAATAGAAAATGTTCATTCTAAATGTATAAATATCTAATTTTAGGTTTTATCATTTACATCATATTAGTAGTTTGAAAAATTCAAAAAGTTTTATCAATTAGGCATGTGACAATGAAATTTAGAGATAATATAACTTTATACATGAATATACGTATAATTAAAGTTTAATTATTTTTTCTATATTTTATTATTAATTTATATTAGCTTGTCTTTTACTTGGTAGAGAGGGGGCAAATATTCTACAAATAAGTCAACTTGCAAATAGGTTTTCACTAATAAGATTCTCAATGCTAATTGAAGATTAACAAGAAATACTGAGATTATTTCAAGGATTAGATTGAGACAATTAGTATTTCCTTTTTTCCAAGTGTCCCTAAGAATATATATTAAAACTATGATAGTACAAAATTGCATATACTGCTTCTTATGTTTTAATTTACTTAATACGGTTTGAATTTTGAGTCAGATAATATTTCGATCATGGATAAAATATTTAAAAATAATTGAAAATTATATAAATATACTATAAATCATAATATAATTGACGAGTCAAGATATAAAAAAATATAAAATAAAAAAAAAAGATTTATTTTAATTTCAAAAATCAAAAGATATCACGTCAATTGAGACAGAAAAAATATTAGATAGTTCGTATTTAGATTGAAATATTAAATAACTATATCACATCAAAGATATGAAAGTTTCCATTAATTGGATTTATTGAATTTTTTTTTTTGTTTTTCATTTTATCACACCAAACTTACTATAGACAACCAAAATATTCAATCAAAGTTGGTAGTGTTAGTATTACCAAACCCACATTAACACTTGGTACTATTATTATATTATACATTCTTTTATATAACAAAATATAATTGTGATGTCCGAATCAAGCTGTGACATCTAAATAATATTATTAAGCCTTTATTATCTCTTTCTAATATGAGTATCAAGCGACTTTATCCACAAATACTTGAATTATGGAAAAAATATCAATTAGCATTTTTTGTTTTCTAAGCTTCGTTTTCTTAATAATCATAATGATGTCTATATTAACTTTTCAGTCGAGAGTCTCTTATAAACAATTTTTGTAATTTTATATGTTTATAGTTAGGTCTATAAAATAAAAGTAAAATCCACACATACCTCATTAATATTACGAGATATATGTTATTTTTTTATCAATATAAATATCAGACGACTCTAATCACCGAAATTAGATATATTAATATATTAGTGGATTAAAAAAAAAATGAATAAGGCACAAAAAAAGAACCAGAAAACATGAGTGTCTGAGTCATTCCTAACAATATGACAAAATTTTGAAAAGTATCGTACTTTGTTTCCTCGAGCCATGAAAATATAAAAAGAAACAAATACTATAATATAAAGTTTTGAATATTATTGCACAAAAATTACTGTTATTTTCTTTGGGACAAGAAAAAAGTTTCCACCTTTCTCTATATCCAAGAAAGAAATTTCAAATAATGTTCATCTTTTTTTAATTTATTTCAAACCGTCCATTGATGACCCAAAAATTCTCTAAATTCCCATCTTATTGCTAAAATAATTCACATAAATCTCATTAAAATTTTTTTTAATAATTTATTTCTATTAAGCATCTAAATACAATACAAAACTTCTTATTAAATACTTTTTGTTTATAAAAATACTCTTTTTGCTTACTTTTTAATCGTTAATTACGTTAAAATTTTTAAATCTCAATTAATAAATAGAGATAATTTTCGCCTTATCGATAAGAGTTAGATTCAATCTCCTCCCTCATTTTTCTTTCCCATATCCCCAAATATCCCCCAAAAAAAGTCTATAACAAAAGTATAGGTTAAAACCATTTTAACTCTTTAAAATATACTCCTCATTTAACTTTCTTTTTTTCATTAAAAATATCTTTATATAAATAGATTTATCACTTAATATATGTTAAAATTTAAACCAAAATATCTAACAACACTTTATAATGTGTTTAAGCACTCAACAAGAATAGTCTTAATTAGAAATCTAAAATCTAAATATTACTACAAATGATAATACAACAATTAATAAAGATCCAAGAAACTATTAACCATAATGAAACTAAAAATTAAAATCAATTAAAATGAAGATGTTCATCAAGCTATTAATATTTCACATTATCAACTATATGGTATTTTACATTTGGCCAAAAAAAGATAAAACCAAAATATTTCTTGGTATTAATTTCACTAAAAATTATTTATGTTTTAACCTAAACTACATCATAACTCCATAAGCAACATTTAACATCAAAGATATATATACAAAATGTGAAAAATAAGAAGAAAAAAAAAACAATGAAGTTGATCATTCAAAATTACTACCCAATATTTTACATTGTGAAGTAAAAGGGTATTTTACAGACCAGAATTTCAAAAAAAAAAAAAACTATTATGAGATGATTAAAGTGGAAATGGAGATAGAAAAAAATATTAAAAATAAACCAACCTAAAATATTTTTTTGAAAAATTAATTCCAAAAAAATATTTTTTTTGTTTTTAGGTCCAAACACTCCAAATCCTTTCACCAAGAAAACTCACAAACTTTCTTACGGTTCCCTTTTCAACTCCACCGGATTCTTCTTCGTAACCGCCGCCGCCGCCGGAAGTTTCCTCAACCGGGTCGGCTTGACCCGACCCGAGTCCGGACACTGACCCGGACCCATTTTTGTTCAAAGATAACTCAGATGATGACTTTTTCAGCTCAGTAGAAGACCCAACATCACCATTAGATGACCCGTTTTGTTTCAAAGACGACCCGTTTTGCTTCAAAGATGACCCGTTTTTGTTTCTTCGTTCTTTTTTACTCTTTTCCTTTTTGCTCTGCAACCCATCTTCATAAGCATCAAGAATTTCATGAATAAGCTGTCGATTTGGTGAAGAATCCCATTTTACCCAGTAACTCATATAACAGCTGAAACAATAGCAGTTAAACGAGCTCAAATGGTCAGCACCGCCGTGAGCAACGCCGTGTACGGCGGAAAAACTTTTCGAACCATTACCACCACCGGATTTCTCAGAACCTGAGTTGGATGTAGCTGACTTGAAGTGGGTATTCCCCCGACTACCCGAAAACTCGCCGGAAACTTCGCCGGAAACTTCGCCGGAAAAGTCGCCGGCGACGGGGTTTGAAGTTGGAGGAGATGGGTTTGAGGTGTTAGACTTGTGGGTAGTTCTCCGATTACCGGAAAAGTCACCGGAAGAGCAAGAAATGAGATAAGCTAAGACTTGTTTGTCTTCTTGAGATAAAGCTGCAGCAAGAGTGAGAATAGCAACTGGTAAGAATGAAAGTTGGTCAGAGATTAAAGGAGGAGATGGATGAACTGTGCCTTTTCTGTAAAGTTTCTTCATAGTTTTTTTTATGATAAAAATGGAGGATTTGTTTTTTTTTTGAGAGGTTTGAAGGTGGGGTAGTTAGGTAGGGTGGGTGGTGTAGAGAAGAAGAGAAGAGAGAATAAGGGTTTGTGGCTTGTGGGGACTTTGAAGAGTTTTTGGTAAGAGGAAATAGGGCATAGAAATTGATGACATTATTTTTTTAGAGGCTTAATAATATATATATATATATATATATATATATATATTAAGTTGATAAAACTCTTTTAATTTATTAAAATGAATAAGTAAAACAAAATATCTATTTTTAATATAGGGATAGAGTAAATGAAGCAAAACATATATTGAATCTGTCTCGTTTTATATGTTACCTTTTGAATTTCAAGAGTCAAACAAGTCTATTTTTGACAGTAAACTTTTTATAATCTTTTAAATATTTTGAATTATCATTTATTGTGACTCATAGTATTTTTTACGTAGTTTACAAATAAATAAATAAATTTCAAGAAAATTGAAGATTTCATGCGCAAATGTTCGGTTAAACTTAAATTATTCGACTCTCAAAGCATAAAATGTGTCATATAAATTGAGACAGAGTGAGTAGTAATAATTGTAGCCATTTATCGATAAACCAATATATATTAATATACCAAAAAAACTAACGTTTAGAATACAACAATAACATATTTAGTAAAATTCCATTATATTGAGTCTGAAGAGGTTAGAGTATACATAAATTTTACATGTATCTCGTGAAGATTGAGAGATGTTTCTCAAAAAAATATATGAAATAAAGACTAATTTTTTTTATTTTCAATATATTAAACAAAATTTTGATACTTTTTTTGGTTACTGTTCAATTTATTTGTCTTATTTCTTTTCCAATTTATTCTAAAAAGAATGCCTCTTCTCTAATTTATCAATTTTATAATTTTAATATTTCACGTGAAATATTTAAGATACTAATACTTAAGATCAATACGTCTATTTTAGATTTAAAATCATAAACTTAAGAAAATAATATATTTTGTTAAATTTTGCACCTAATTAACTAAAAACATTTAAATTAAAAATGGAGAGAGTAACATATTAGTTCACTTAGGTAATGTTTCACTATAAAATAGAGCAAAGAGTTTTTTCTTTTTTTAGGTGGTAGGGTATTTTTGTGGGAAGGGGGGGGGGTGGAACTTGTAACCCTATGGGGAGTATTTTTTTATTTTTTTAGGGCATCAATTTTAAAAAATTTTGATTGGTTATTTGGTTAATTTTGATTGGTCCATAGTTGGGTGCTATGGGTTGGACCCTACTTTGTTACAGAATCTAATGATCAATTCTTCTTTTTTGCAGAATTTAACTTCTCTTTTCTCTCACTTCCCAATGAAGGGTTGCATTTTTTTTTACTAGAAAAGAAATCTAAGAGCTAAATTTTACAACAAAAAGATTCTATGTTACATCAAATTTTAGTTTGGACATAAATTTCAAAGTTTGAAATTAAAAAAATTGAAGTTTTATAATTTGAGATTATTCAAAATTTAAAATTGTGTTTGAAGGTATATTTCATTTGAATTTATTTTGATATTCGTGAGTGGATGTTTGAAAAATAAAAGCTGGTTTAATATTATGACCAAACAAATATTTGACGATGTAGTTTTAAAATCTGATGGAGACTCAATTATATCTTAAGAAATGTGATATATTCAATGTAAAATTTGGTAAAAATTTATTTGGATCGAATGTTTATATAACAGGAAACAACATTTTTAGTGTAATTCTACAAATGGAGTATAGAGAAAAATAATACGTACATCTTTTTTATTTTTTCTTTATAAAGTAAAGCGACTGTTTTCAAAACATTCTCGATTCATATCGGAAGTTTATAGCTAAATATGAGTCTTTCATAATGCGTATTCACCAAAAAGAACTAAATTTAAAATATTTTCACCTTAATTTTTAATTATTAAGATTAACATATTAATTGGTAGCATAGAAACATAAGTAATTACAAGAAAAATTTGTAAAAACTTAGCTGCTTCAATTTTTGTACTCAATTTAGAAATGGAAAAATTGTTAATTGAAGCAATGGGATTAAACTAGATAGAAAATTGGACCACATAGTGAAGTCAATAAAAAATATTTATACCACTTTTATCAATAAATATATGGTAATTGTTGTGTCATTATAGCAGGGGCAAATAAGAGTAGGACTTTGGCTATTTTTAGTAAAACCTACATTATTATATTTTTTTTTGGGCAAATTCTAAGGTTTTTGGTTGTACTATGAATAATTTGAGTTATTACTTAAATAATTTTGAAAAGATTCGATCATTAAAATTCAGAAGAATACGAGTAAAATCTATCAACCTTTAATTAAAATTTTTGAATTTAATTTCTCAATTTAAAAGAGTAGTTTTCCTAGATAGTCATTCATGTTTGAAAAATTACCTAACAATATCACCCAACTTTGTCTGTTTTCCTCAAAATATACTTGACACGAAAAAATACATTATTTCTCTCCTACTGAAGTGTCATGTCACATTTTTTAACTGATTATTAATATTTTTCTAATTATTTTAAAGGACCTGAGGAACCCACATATTTTCTTGAAGAACTAGAGGAGCTCATATTATAGTTCTTAATGTAATTTTTTACTAGGTATAATATGCTCTAAAAATACAATTAAAAAATACAAATTTTAATATAGCTATTTAAAATAGAAAATAAAAAATTCTTTCGTAAAAGAAAACTGTAACGATAAAAAATTGATGATTTTTAAATGCCTCTAATTTCAATTTTATAGGGAAAAAAATGAAATTGAACTATTTTTTTTTATATAAACATTAATGGGTATTTAAGGGGAAAATGAAAAATTTTAAATGCTTCAAATTTCAATTTTTAAGGTTAAAAATGAAAACTGAAAATTGAATTATTTTATAAAAAATTATAATGTCTATTTATATTTATCACAATTTCAGTGATTTTAGGGAATGCTCCAACAAAATGGAACGTAGAAATATCTATCTAAAAAGTAGAAGAAAAAGTGCACCATAAAAAAACTATAATTATTATTTAAAAAATTAATTTAAAAACTTATGTTAAAAAATAATTATTATCATTAAAAAACTTAAAAACTTATTATTAAAAAATAGTTAAAACATTCTAGTTAGTTGTAGAAATGGGGTACTTTTTTTTTCATTCAATTTTAAAATTTATCTTTATATATGTAAAAAAAAACATTTTCAAAAAAACATAAATAGAAGAAAACAATATTTAAAAAAAAACATATTGTAGCCTAACATTTAAATAGGTCTAAAACATGTTTTTTAAATAATAATAAAATAAATAATATGACATAACATCCTAATAGGAGAGAGATAATTTATTTTTTGTGTCAAGTATAATTTGAGAAAAATAGATAAAGTTGAGAGATATTATAATCCTAAAACAAATATAAGTAATCCTAGATAATTTCTCAAACACGAGTGATTATACGAGAAAATTATTTCAATTTAAAAAGGTGAGATGTACTATCCATTATACTCAAAAGTGAAGCAATGATTTTCTCTTTTTCATGTTCGGTGCCAAATCCACTATTTTTTCACATACAATCATAGGTCATAATTAGTAATTATGGTAACTAAAAACTTAGTATTATGAGTATCATTTACAAAATATAGTTTTGACTTATCCATCTTTACATTGTGTTACTATTATTTCTTATATTTCAGTACACTCTATTCCGTTTAAATTCTGCTTTATAAAATTACAGTGAATATGCGTTTTTAAAATTTATTTAGAAGTTTATACTTCACGAAGTTAAAAAGGACAATATTGAATTAAGGGTAAAGTTATTTCCATGTGATCTATACTTCACACATTCAAGCTGTGGAAGAGGCATTACTACTTGCATCAGAGTAGATTGTCTATGTTACACCCTTTGGGGTGCGACCTTTCCCGAACCTCAAGTAAATGCAGGATGCTTAATGCATCAAGATGACAATAGATAGAAGTTAAAATTCATTAATCCCAACATAATTCAACAATTTTATTTTTTTTTCAAAAAATTTCACAGCATTTCAATTATTAGTCCAATATTTCATAACTATTACAGTGGTTAATTGAGTGAAGAAAATACAGTACATTATAGACTCTCTTTGCTACAAATCACCACACAAACAATTAAGCAACATGTTTTGAGAATTCAGGAGGGATTTGCTAGAATGAATTTTGAATCGAATATCGAGTTGATCTTCACGAGTTGCTCTGAAGACGAGTCTTGATCCATGATTCCAAGTACTTCAACTCCTCGTTGTTTATCGAATGAGCAAGACGAGGGTAAGCCTAACGGACATGGTAGACAACAATGGATTATTGGTGATACGTTTGTGAGAAAAACTAAGTAAAGATGAACGATTTGAGAGACGCGAGTGATTACCTTGAATTCACAAATCATACCAGCTCGTTCCAGGAAAGGCGGTCCTGCTTGTCCAGCTTCAAACAGTACGGTCATATCAGCCATACCATGAGACCACAGAATAGGGGTCTGCTCGAAAAAGTTTTGATATTAGATACTATAAGACATGAAAACTAATCAAGAAACACAAATCAAGCGGTAAGAGGAACATGTCCCGATTCAAATCCTACCACAGACAAATGCCTGGAATTTAAGTGGAGAATGATAGAGTAGCAGACAAATTATCCACCGAGTTTCAAATCATGCAACAGATAGCCCTTGGGGATTTGTTGGTTAGTAGAAAATAACTTTTGGAAATAACATGTCTTTCAATGCAACCACCATACAATTCTTTTTAAAACAACAGTGGTATTCAGCCCAGGTTGCGGCACCTTGACTAGTTCCGCGGGTACCTGCTACCTCCCACCAACACAGCAAGCTTAAGTTAATGGAAAGAAATCACCTAGTATTTTTCTCCTAGTGAGATTTGAGGTCACAATAGTTTATTTATCATAGTGTTCATATATACATCCTAAGTAGTGAAATAATTAGCAGATTAGAGATCATACTCCCTCCGTCCCAATTCAAGTGTTTTAGTTTGACCGGGCGTGGAGTTTAAATTAGGAAGGCGGGAGTAATAAGAAAGTCTTAATTATTTGTAGACACTGAAGATTCCGTCACAGCAACCACCTTAAGGAAAAGGATAACATATGCCAACTTTGAAAAACAACTTCTAGAAAATTATAGAAGTTAGTATCAGACAAGTACCTTTTTAGCTTCAGGAGTTTGTTGCTCTAATATAGAAGCGTTAAAGGGGACCCATCCGCTAAACACGGCACCTCCTCCTAGAGTTTTTGGGTAAAGAAGAACACTTGCTAACGTCAAAGCACCTACAGAATTAAGATTTTAAGTATAATTCATGAGTTCCATTATTTAATAGCAATGCACAAACTTGCAACTGAGAGTGAAAGAGAGACCTCCTTGACTAAATCCGCATACAAAAACGTTATTAGGATTAGTGCCAGCTTCGATCTCTTTATCGATCATTGCATGAACATTCTTAACTGCTTTGAGCAAATCAGTCTCATCTTTTGGCGAACTCTGATACAAGGTATTAAACATTAAGTTATAAGGAGACAATATCAATAAGCGCAAAGTAGAACTGTGTCTTTGTTTCTGAAATTCTTGGACAACATAAGCAGAGAATTTTGATGGAGGTAAGAAAGATAATTTTGGCATATATCAAAATATTCAATGACATGCTGGTATCACATATGACTTCTATGAGACATGTTACTGTTAACTGCATATACGTTAAGTGGAAAAAGTAATCCACATAATAAAGTTCTATCTTGGATATTTAAGTGTCATACTTGCAGATAATGCAGCTGGGCAAGATTACATGGAGAAGTTGAGAAAAGAAAGGATGAAAAGAGCTGCAAGTGACCAGTGTTATCGAAAGCAAAAAGCACAAAAAAGCTCCAAGGTCAGTTGGGGCTTTAAGCGCAAAGCGGAAATAAAGTGCGGGCGTCAATGAAAAAAGTCCAAAGAGAGAAGATGATATAAATATATTTTTTAGTCCAACACTAATAATTATTATCATGAACAACAAATATATGAACAAAGAAACTAAAAAACATAATTACGATAAAATGAAATACCAATTGTTTAGTATTGGCCTCTTCAGAAGAGGCTTCTCATGGGCAAGGAAAAGTATGTCTAGGAACATTGATGACCACACTGAAACACACATTAAGCTAGGCGAAGCACTTAATACATTTTGGGCCTCACTTTAGTGCTTAAGTACGCCTTTGACAACTGGAAATGAAAGGGGTGAAAGAGAAGAACTTACATCTGACACTGGTATTTCATGAATGTCAAACCATGACGGCATGACAGAACCATCTGCAGTAAAGTAAGACAAAAGAGAGATTAGATTTTAGATATTACCACCACTATAAGAGTGAAAAAATGGGCAATGCTACTAATGGCGGAGCCACATGCAATGAAGGGGAATTGAGTGTCCTTCACCGGGAATGAAAAGAAAGATTCGGTGAAAAAGAAAGCCAGACTGGCATTATAGTATTTCAGTAACCAAGATGGCATTATAAATCTTGTGTACTTCTGAAGAACTTCCTTCCACCATTCCAAGATACTACATCATAAACTTCATGGAGAATGTTCTTTTCAAAAATATTATTGACATCATTGTCAATTGCACCTAGATCACCGCCAAGCTTATCTTGTTCTTAAGAAGCTATAATTAACATCTTCATATGTAATTGTGCACTAATTACACTGCATATCCTATGTTTTCTTGACCATATCTGCATACGTCCAGAATGAGATGCAAGATTATCTACACTACTAGCTAAGTATATCCTTCACGGAAGGATTGCTAACAGTATTTATTTGGAAGTCTTGAGCATTCATCTTAGTCATTTAAAGTGCTAAAGCTTCTCATCCTTGCCTGTTAAAGATAGTTCACTTACAAGAGAAATCACACTCGAAAAGCTAAATCCCTACCCATAGGAATAAATTCCCCCCTTAAACCAACAACACCCCTCCCCTTTTTACCGAATTGAATGGAAAGCAAGGGAAATGAAAAGAACTAATAGGTTCCTCAGAAACTCATTTGGTTAATTTCCCAGAATCAACAAACTACATCATTTGCTAAGTCACTTTACATTGAATATATTGTCCATTTTAAATATTACTTGGGATCCTCAGTACGAAATAGCACTGAAACCTATGTTGCTCATACTCTCCAAAAATGTTGCTGCACCCCTGTCGGATTCTCCAAAAGTGCACTACTTTTGGAGAATCCGACACGCACCCGCCGACATTTCTGAAGAGTCCAAGCAACAAGACTGAAACAGAAGCTGCACATAATTTGACAAACACTAGTCTACCCAGCTCTCTCATCTCCTCTTACTGCAATTCTCTTATAAGGACCAGCCATATATAACAAAACCATTCACACCTCGAACATGAGCAACATTTCTGATTCAATCTGCCATAGCACATGGATCAAGTCTACATTGTAAGTAATCCTATCCACTAGACACTGAAACCAACTACTATAAAAATAACGACAATGCCTCAATCCCTACAAACCCCATCAAGGGGTAACCCAAAATGAAACCTTTATGCAATTGTGTTATACTATTTGACCCTAAAAACAAAAACTTCAACAGAAGTAATAGTAACAATTACAATACACAACTTGCAACACAAACAAAATTCAAGACTCTTGTGCGATAGATAATACTATGCAGAATCTGCAACACTAAACCAAATTCAAGACTCTTTGCAGTAAAAACAACAAATACGACTTACTCCCTACAAACCCCATCCAACCATTTGGCCCTGGAACTTCAATTCCAGCAGAAACAATTACAATACAACCTCAACTATAAACCAAATTCAAGACTCTCATGTAATAGATATTACTATTAATCAGTTGTGACCATAGATATTACATGCCACTTACCAATCCAATCAAAGAGTAGTCAAGAATGAAATCTTTGGTTCTCACCCACTTCATTGACCATTAGGCCCCCATTTGGCCCAAAAAGGCCGTTTACATGGTGATCAATACAGAACCAATAGAAACAAATAAAATACACAACCAGTAAGGTAGGCCAAAAATGGAATCTTTCTGCAAATAAGTAAATACCATATGGTCCAAAAATGCCAATTCCACAGTGATCCACCAGAACCAAAAGAAACAAAACAACCCACCACCTGTAATAACTAGATTAATTAGACTAAGTTACAGTTGCAAGTAACTGGATTGGAAGGAGCAGACGGGAAGGACCATTTAGTGTTATTGAACTGAGGAGAAGTGAAGAATGTCTTGATAGGTTCATTTACAGTGCCAGAATCACCCCAAATCCCACCAAGAGCTAGGGCCGAAAATGGAATCTTTAAGTAATCTCAATCAACCATTTGGCCCAAAAATGTCAATTCCACACTGATCACACCAGAACCAAAAGAAACAGAAACAACACACAACCAGTAACATACAAACCACATCAAGTTGTTGGCCAAAAATGGAATCTTTATGCAATCAAGAAAACCCCATTTAACCCAAAAATGTCAATTCCACAGTGATCACACCAGAATCAAAAGAAATAAAAACAACCCCACAACTTGTAATAACACAACAAATACATTGATTATACTGACTTACAGTTGCAAGTGACTGGCTTGGAGGGAGCAGAAGGGAAGGACCATTTTGTGTTCTTGAACTGAGGGGAAGTGAACAATCCCTTGATGGGTTCATTAGCAGGGCCAGAATCACCCAACCCGTGTAGCCAAAGAATGAAACTTCTAGCCATGGCCTCAGAATTTTTTGGGGGAGATGAGTTTGTTGGTTCAATGAGTCGCACAAAGAAAATGGTGAAACCAGAAGTGATTAGAAGAACTAGAAAGGGTTTTAGTAATGGAACCAATTTCATCTTTGGTCTTCCAAAGACCTATTCAGCATTCTTTATTGTAATTTTAAAAAAAATGAAGATTTTTATTTTTTTTTAAATTTTTATTATGACGAGATGGCTTATTTTCGTGCATCTCAACTAATTTCACAAAATGCACGTCATCGCTCACTAATAACAAGTATGAGGTAACTATACATGTTAATGCTAAGACATATAAGAAGAATAAAATTACAGATTGTAATATAATCTTTTTAAGTTATACTAGATATTTATCGTAAAACATCTGAATCGAAGTCAATGTCAATATTAATAAGAAATATTCCCACATGGCAGGTATAGATATGTTTTTGAAGTATAATATGATGATGCTTAAAAGGGACATTTATATAGAGCTAGATCAAAATGGATAATACGTATATGAATTTGAATCGTGACAAATATAAGTTGTCATTCTTGATACAATGTTGGAGCAAATCTTATCGAGGACATTGAGTCACTAAGGAAATATATATTATATTCCTAATCAAGTAGGGTTGACAAGTTTTTAGGCTAGTAAATTTTAAAAATTTCAAAATATACATAATACGTTAAATAAATTTCAAATCGGCATAGATTCACTAAACACATTATAATAGTATGTGACTTCCCTATAGTATAGATTCACCATACAACACTTAATTATGTTTGGCTGATTGGCTCATACATGAATATAGTGTTTAAACTATTTAATACACCTAATTCTCATTGTATATATAGAGTTTGAACAAATATTAAATCATAAAAAATTAAAAAAAAATTTATCAAATAATTTTTCAAGAAGTAATTTTTATAACTCAAATTTGTGATCTTTCCATCCAAACTCCTATTTTTTAGTCAAAATCTTAAACCTAACCTAACCCAAACACTAAAACAAAATTATAAAAAAAGTGGATCATCTCAAACTATTAATATCAATACTTAATGTTACTACCAAACCTATATTATATAAAAATTGATTAAAATTAGCAAGTTGAAATTCTTTTGATAACTAAAGTCAACAAACTACTATAACTTTTACCAAAAATAATAATCAAATACTACAACATATTGCAAGGAAGAAATGTTTAAAATAATTCTTTTATTTGAATAATGTTTAAAATATTTTCAATCATTTTACTTTTCTAAATTTTATTGAGTATAAATATATTAAATCTTCGTCAATATTTAACAATTTTTGATCATTAAACTTAACAAAATAAATATATTCTAAGAAAAAATTAAAACTCACATTTAAAGATTTATTTTATAATTTTTGAATATATTTATCATATTTATAAAACGTTTATAACGTTTTGAAATTAAACCTTCAAACCAGCTACTAACGAAAGAATCAAAATTGATTTTTAGTATAGGTAGGGGACTATTTGTAAACATATTGTAAAAACAAGGGACTAGTTTTGTCATCTTCTCACATTAATTATATGACATAAATTTTTATTTATTTTCATCATAATATACGGAGAAGATTATACAGAGAATCTTCAGAAGCAGAGGTTTTTACTTTCATGGCGACTTCAAAGCTCCAGGCTCTATGGAATCATCCCGCTGGTCCAAAGACCAGTGAGTTTTTTTCTTCTTTTATTTCAAATTATTGAACAGAATTTTCAATTTTTTTTTCTTTGATTTTAGATCTAATTTTTAGCACTTTTGAAATGGATATTTATCATCGAAACTTGATTGAGAAAATTCCATATTGTTTCTGTGTGTGTTTTTCACTTTTTTGTGTATTTTTTGGTGTTTGATTGTTTATTTTTTTGGAGAGATTGAAGAAAAATTGAAAAGAAAAGAAAAAGATTAGATTTTTAGGTGATATTTTACTGTGTATGGTTGTTAGATTGTCATTTGTTGAATGATATAGTCATATAACACATAAAGTTAATATCAATTGTACCAATATTGAGATTTTAATTTACAGATCTGTCAATTGAGTTTCTAAAGATTGGGGGAAAAGGCAAAGGTTGAGGGACTTGTGTCTTAGGCCACATTTTCGAGGCAACCGAGAGTGTGGCCTAGTGGTCAATGAAACACTTGGTGCACATATGATAAGTATCTCCTCGAATTAGTGGAGGTGCGGGTAAGTTTGGTTTGGACACCGCGGTTATCCAAAAAAATAAAAAAGGTCACAGGTCAAGCAAACAAACTAGCGAAGATTTTAAGTGGAAGGGTAGAGGATCATCCTCGAATTTTGAAGGTTATGGCTGGCCCAAAAGGTCGGGTGATGGAATTCTTGGTCATTAAAGTAAAGTTTGTTAGAAGCTTTCAAGCCATTCGCATGTTCTGCTTCAGCAAAGTCTATGATTCACATCTTCAAGTGCCTTTTGATGCTATTATAATTAACACAATAAATAAAAATGTATTTTTCACACTTATGTTTAGTGTTCGTTCAGAGTCTTATTAAATTGGTTAAGATTCGTAAGTAATTGCAAGGATCCGTGTGAAAATGTCAAGTTCTACAGAAATGTTAATGATAAATTATTTGGTATTGGAATGAAATGAGCTCGAATGCGGAATGTTTATATGATGTTCATATGATTGATGTCAGCTAGTTGGGATTGAGGTGTAGACGTGTAGTTGATTGATTGATTGATAATGTAATGCATTTGTTGCTGCACATCAATGATAATCATTTGTCCTTCATTGACAGATTCATAGTTTTGCAAAAAAAATTCTTCAGTTCTCTTTTTGGTGATTCTGTTTTTATGTATGGATGTTTTCCTATGATGACTTGGAGGTTTGGAATCATTTAAATGGTTGGCTAAAGTTGCTATGTTTCTTTGTGTTTTCCTATAGCTACTGCACTGTGTGTACAAACATACTTTTTCCTTGTTCTTCAGGTTGGTATATTTTACTTATCATTTTCTTTGTTAACCGATCTTTTCACTCGTCGTGGTCTTCTAGTTCATTTCTGGGCACCAACCTTCAAGTGGGGCATCAGTATTGCAAATATTGCAGACTTTGCTAAACCTCCAGAAAAGATTTCATATCCTCAACAAATAGGTATTTCTCACGTCTCACACTCTCTCTCTCTCTTAATGTAAATAAGCATAATTGGTCATTTTGTCATCAAGCTTAAACTTTTTATGATATAGTATCTTCCATTTGTTAGATCAACTAGGGTTTTCTGTTTGGTTTTAATTATAACATAAGTTGCTTTGGTTATTGCAGCGGTTACAGCAACTGGAATTATATGGTCTCGCTATAGCTTGGTGATTACTCCAGTAAGTTCATTATTACTCTGAATCTCAGCAGAAGTTTACCTTTTTATGGTGTGATAGTATGATTAGCAAGCAAATAAATCCATTCTACGTTGTATTCTGCTGAATATTTATATTGGCTTTAGTATATGATTAATAGACAAAGTATATCCTTTTCACATTCAGTCTAGTTGTCATATCGTGTTAAAATCTTTACTCACCAGGCCTTACACTTTACCACAGACCTTCCCCCTACCTTTGCGGGGTAGGAAGCCTGTTTCTGATAGACCCTCTCGGCTCAAAAGAAAAGTAACACTTTATCTTATAGAGGAAATAAATATTAGTACCACCTGTAGGGTGTCATCACTTATACTTCCCATGGCACTCTCAACAATGGTTGAATATTTATCTTTATACGTTCTTACGGAGTGTTTTCATTCAAGTAGCTTTTAGTAGATCAAGTTGCAGCAAAGTAGGTAGTGAGTATAGCTTCTAGACAAGGTCAAGATGTTTGAAGTGAGGACTAGGTGAGGATTGGGGAAGGGATATGAAGTTATGAACAGAGAATTGGACAACGGAATGTTCGAGTAATACATGTATATTGAAGCAAAGCTGTGCTCTCTCTTTTTCTGCCACCAACTCCTTACTCATTCCGCAGAGGCTATTGGGGGTGGGTGGGTTTCCTTGATTGGCGACAACAGGGAAGTTAAAAGGAAGAAGAGAGAACAAGTCTATCTTCCACCTACACTTGCTTTCATCCTTGCATGGCTTGAAACTAAACAGCTACTACTGTCTTGTACTCTTCCTCTTTTGAAAGTTGTTGATGTTGTGTCTTTGTAACTGATGTAAGTTTTTTCTATATGGCCACAATCTAAAAGTGAATATTTACCGTCAGAGCAAAAGTATAAAAGAGAATCAACCCCAACGTCATCTTACTGGTTGCAATGTTATCATAGAGAAAAGTGTAAAAGAAAAGCTCTAAGGTCCCAAAAAAAAGAAAAACTTTTCTTGAGTATTTGCAATGAACAGATGAAAAAACAGATAAAATAGAATCAAAACAAGCTGTGGGGCATTAGTCTACTTCTTTTTCCCAGCTTGCATTGTGACTTTGATGCATGATATCCTTTACTAGCTTCTTGGTTTATGTCTTCGTTTTCTCTTATCTTGTAATCCATACTTCTGAATTGCAGAAAAACTGGAACCTCTTTAGTGTAAATGTGGCAATGGCTGGAACAGGCATATACCAGCTTTCACGAAAAATCCGGTGAGTCAGTTCATGATAGGGAATCCCCTCTCTTATACCTTTTTTTTCCGTTATAAACCCCATTCGTTTTTCTTGATTCAGTAGACATTTTTGTTGCAACTATGACTTAGTTCTTTTTTCGGGATTCAGGAATGATTATTTCAACGAGGAGCAACAACCCGCGCTAGCTAAAGAATGATGATGAAAATTGTGATTATTCAGGATCATCTAACTCCTGAGCTTTGAATATTGTTCTAGCAATTTGATGTTTTACTTCTTCCTTCTGATATCAACTGTTAATGTGAGACAAGTAATTGAGTGAATAATGACAGTCAATAATTCCATTTGTCTCAAATTACTCGAGTTCAACTATATGAATCATCTTTGGGGAATTCTCACATATAGCCACTTAAAAATAGTCTAATTACTCTCCATAACTATAGTTTGATAATTACAATTCGTAGCTACATGTTATATGGAGGATAGATGTGAGCGAGATTGAGAGAGAGAGGAGAGAGGCGAGATGGAGGGAAAAGCGTGGGAGAAAGGTGAATTATATATGTATATTAGTTAGATAATTATATTTTATGCATATGTATTTGTATATATGACGAGTGAGATCGGGAGAAGGAGGAGAGGCGAGCGAGACTGGAAAAGGGAGGAGAGGCGAGCGAGACTGGGAAAGGGAGGAGAGAGGACAAAGAGGTGAATTATATACATATAATTGTATAGAATTGCATAGTACATATAATTGTATAGAATACATATGCATTTGTGTATATGACATATAATTGTATAGAATACATATGCATTTGTGTATATGACAAGCGAGATTGGGAGAGGGAGGAGAGAGGCGAGCAAAGGCAGAGAGTGGGAGAAAAGTGAATTGTATATGTATATCAGGACAAAGAGGTGAATTATATACATATAATTGTATAGAATACATATGCATTTGTGTATATGACAAGCGAGATTGGGAGAGGGAGGAGAGAGGCGAGCAAAGGCAGAGAGTGGGAGAAAAGTGAATTGTATATGTATATCAGTTAGATAATTATATATTATACATTTGTATTTGTATATTTTGGCGAATTATAATATACAAACGTGACTAATTATATAAGTTCGAAATTAGTCACATAATTAATGTATAATATAGTCGCGAGTGGTAGTTATAGCAAACTATAGTTATGATGAGTAATTAGATAGTATAAATTTATTTGACCACTTAATAACTTTCACATATAGCAAACATAAAATTCATATTTGTATGATATAACAAAGTTTGCATAATTGCGTTCCATAGCAAACTTATATATGTATAATTCACTATACATATACAATTGAAGCGAATTGTTTAAAACGAGAAAGAGAGAAATTATATATACTTAAATTTGTATAAAACGAGAAAGAGAGAAAGACAAAGGAAACTGAGCAGGGGAATATACAATTGAATCGAATTGTATAAAACGAGAAAGAGAGAAATTATATACAATTTGAATTTGTATATAACGAGAAAGGCAAAAGAGACTTGTGCAGGAAAATAATTGTAATGTATAATTATAAGTGTATAGGACGAATATATACGTAATTGCTTTGCGTTTATACAATTTTCTCTTGTTTTACACAATTAGTAAAACAATTTATACAATTCTATTGTATAAAGCGAGAGAGGGACTGACAAACAGTTTGCTATGAAATACAAATAAATTAAAGGATAGTTACTATATTTATTTTATATTATTAGTTTGTCATTCTATATAATTATCCCTTCCTAAAAAGCCTGGAGAATGAATATTAGTTTTAATTTTTTATTTCATTCAAACTCCTCTTAAGAATGAAAGAAAGAAAAAAATGAAATTAAAATAAGAAACTCAAATGATGATAATGAAAAATAATTCATATGTAAAAAAATCAATATACACCTATAATTGCTAGATAGATCATATATATGTACTAGATAAGTATGACTCGTGCTAGTATGAATCCAACATGTTGACTTATTCATAGTCTAAAATGACTAACATAAATAATCAGATCACATATAAAACTTATTAGTATTATAATAAGATATAACTTCATCATGAATAAAAATAAAATTACTTTTAAATAGCTGAATGAGAAATATGATAATTTTAAGGCATATGACAAAAACATAAGAGAACCAATGATAAGTAAAAAGTAAATTTTTGCTATGTATTTTTAAAAGAAATGTTACGTAATTTATAATTATTAATCACCCTCACACTATTACCAAATACTAGTACATATGCGATACTACAACTTGTTATTTGAGTTACTTTCAAATTTTCTTATTTATATAAATTAAAAATTTATTAAGATAATTTGACACATAATTAATCTAAGATTTGTTAGGCGAACTTCTAAACATTAAACGTTGAGACATATAATTGTACAGTTAAAATGTAAGTCTTATCAAACTAAGGCCGCACTCAAGACTCGAGGTGTTTTGCATAAGGACCACGAACCATCCAAATTGATGTCGGCCTAAAGAGTATTGTACTTCTAAATTAACTAACTATTTTCTTTAAGAATAAGTACTTCATTTTTTTTTAAAAAAAAATTAACTATGGAAAGATATGATCCTTATGTGTAGTGCCCATCTTAGGCCCAAAATTTGAAGGCCTAAATTTTTAGTAAAATATAATTATTATAAGTATTTTTACCAAAAAAATAAATTATGTTTTGTCTTCTTTTAGTTTGTTTTGAAACATTAAATTTTATTGTTTTTTTTGGTTAATTTTTCGATTTAATTTCCACATGACATGTTTAAAATTATAAGATTACGATTTTTTTTGGTATATATATAGTTTAAGACCATATAAAAAATAAAGCATTTTTATTAAAAACACAAACAAACTAGTCCTTTAATTTATATTTGACTTTAGACCACTAACTAAGTTGAGCCGCCTAATACTTACCTAAGTAAGATAAGAAGAAGCCGCCTATACAGCCTCTAAACAATCCTAAAGACTACCGAAGGTAAGATTATTCTATTTACATTTCATTAACTCACCACCTATGGACTAATGAGTGGAACAATTATATATGTTTTACCCTTAAATATATAGAAGGATATTATTGGAAAGTAATATTCTCTCTGTTTATTATTAATTGTTATACTTTTCATTTTTAGAGTTGAATTATAAAAATTTTGATTGACATCTTTTTGATATATTTTTTCATCATATGTAAAAAGTTGCAATGTATAATACTTTTCTTACAGTTTTTTAATATCTAAAGTTTTTGTTTAAAATATTGAATATGTAATCTAATTCAATTTTAAAAATAAGTCAAATTTACTTTCAGAAAACGTAAAGTAACAAATAAAAGTGAACGGAGGGAGTAAGATTATTTTGGAGGAAGAAGAAGAAACGTATACAAATTATAAATAGCAGATGTTATCATGTTAAAGTGGCATGTAGTTTATTATATTCACTCCTCCTATATTCTTATATTCTTTAATCTTTATTGTTTATTAATTTTAATTATTTAATATTGTCTTTAGGCAAACTTTTTCATTGATGAATATGACTATCATATTTTTGGACGAAGGAGGGGACGTTATAATGATCAGTTCATGAAAGGGAACCTTACAACTATAGCTAGGAATTAATAGATTGAAAAATATTATTCAAGATGAACTTTAAAATCAGTTATAAAATCAGCTAAACTTTAAAAGTTGCATAAAAAAAAATTGTTCTCCAGTTGTGCTATTACTTTTGTGCTTCATATCTTTGGTAAACAATTGTGATGAACTACACAGTGTGCATGCCTATAATTAAGCTGAACAAACTACACAATTGATAACAAAAAGCTGAACACGACAATGGGGTTAGATGGGGCGGGGCAGGGCAAAGCGGAGCTAAACCTTAGAAGAGGAAGACTTAACCCCCTGCCCCGCTGCCATCTCTAGTTCACTTTGTCCAATTTATCCTCTTCGGTCTGAATGGTTTTCGAGTCAGCATTTTTTTCCTCCTGACCCGTGGATTCAGGAGACAAGTCCAATGTGTTTTCATTTAAATCTTGTCTTTCTGGAGGTTTATCCTCTGGATCCTGATGTTTAAAAAAGCAATTAGAAGAAGCTCATATATATTATACTTGCAAAGTTAAAGAACACAGCACCAGGAACAAACAAAACAAAGAAAGTATACTATTGTTCTCATTTTCGAAGAAAAAAGAGGCAAAAGGGGATATGTTCTATCCAATTAACACATCTGTTTCTATCCATAGCAGGATATGTTCTTTTAGACAGATTATTCTGAAGTCTTCTAAAGATCAACCAAAAACTTGATAACACAAAAAGACTACAACATGCTCAAAGAATGGAGATAGGAAATAAATGGTACACCAGTCAATTATGTACCTGATTTTCTTCCATCGGCACATCATTGATGTCAGGTTTTTCATCACAATTATCAGCTTGAGATGTTGGCTCCCCGGTATTTGCATCAGCCACCATTGGTTTAGCTTCATCCTCATCCTGGTCTGATGTCTCATTATTTTGATTTTCAAGCAGAGCAACCTATCTCAACCATTTTAAAAATGAAAATTGTTTATTTCATTTTTTTTATAGGGATTAACAAATATATGAAATTATTATCAATTGGCAAAAATCAGAACTATTTCCTTGTGATGTACTAGAAACAATCCTGACTGAGAGAAGATATATAAAAATCATTTTGGCAATCCCCAGATTACTCAAGTACAACAACAAGACCAATCTGCTAAAGGTAAATACAGTATCAGGTGTGATAAGTGACGAGAGTAGTATCAACCCTCATCAATGACAAGTGACGATTACTAACACTGGAAAGGAAAAATATTCAAATGCCAAATGAAAAGAAAGATCAGGTAAACTTTTTGATAAGAAAATTGACAAGCCCTATGTTCTTAATTAGCAGTTGTGACTTAATTTGGCATTACCTCCTTACATCCACCAAACATAAGAGAGAGTTTATGATAACGGAAGCAAAACTGTTAAAAACTATATAACTGTTCTCCTTTGATTGCACGAATTCACAGCATATCTTGGAGGTACTAAATACGGGACCAGTACGAAGCAACTACAGTGGCTCAACTTGCTACTAGAGGAAATCTACAAGTTAAATCATCTCTTCAGGTTTCAAACTACCAACAAAAAAGCACAAAAGCGCACATACACTCAAAACAGAATCAGTAATTGAAGGCATCAATCTTCATACACACTCTCAGTCTGTCTCTCCACTAATACGCTCACTCTAAACATAACATATTTGAAATTTTATGCTGTTAACTTTCTTGACCGTTCTGATGTATAGATAGTCCCCACATCGACATGAAAAAATAGCAAGCGACATAAAAGAACAAGTTAAGGATGTACGGATATCCAGGTACTTCTATTGCTTGCACCATGTTTTATGGACAAGTGGTATATGGGCAACTGAGAATGGACAAGACAAAAAGATTGAGCTTACATACTTACGATAACTGTCAACAAAAACTTACTTCTTATCTGGTAGGTAGCAAAACCACTATTCAAAAATGATATAACATCAACGAGAGATGTATCCAGCACCAGAACCGCTTTTCAGATAAAAAACTTGCAGCCTATGAAGTGCCACAGTTATATAGTTCTCACACCTCAATCGAGTTGGTACCTTCTACATCTTTTTCTCAGTTCCACACCTTGTCAACCTAAATAACTTAGCAAATTCCCAAATCTCACATTTTAAAACTAAAATTAACTTTTGTGTTTGATCAAAAGCATTATATAACAGCCCCTTAGCTGTGCCATTTGATGTCAGATCTACACGAAACATGACAAACCCGTCAACCTTACTCACAACTAAACCAATTTATCCACTTCTTCCCAAACAACCAAACAGTAATATCAATACATTATTTTCAAATCCCTGTCTATTTACCTTGTTTTCTAGGTTCAGTACGTTGCTTTCAAGTAACTAGACTGTGTAAATAACACATACCCAATATAATTCCACAAATAGGGTTGAGGAGGGTAGAGTGTATGAAGACCTTACCCTTACTTCGTAGAGAGGTTGTTTCCAACAGACCTTAGAGTTAAAATAAACATTTCCAAGCAACTTCAAAAAGAGTACAAAAATGAGGACACCGACAACAACAAAATAATGTGAAATGGAGAGCATACATAATATATAAGGGATAGAATAGTAACCACAACAAAATAATGCGACAATCGAAGCATAAAAAAACAAAAATGACAAACAAAATCAAAGAACAAGAAACCACCAATGATGTCAACTAATATAACTTTGGTGAATTTGATGCCCAAAATGAACTAATTTCACTTCTAAAATCGTGCAAAACATAATGAGATTCTCGCTTGAGTTTGCACTCCCAAACGCGATATGCAGGTAAAGGATTTGTTCAAACAATGGGCGGATCTAGGGGTCCGAGAACACCTTCAAAATAATAAAAGTTTTTTGTTTAAATGTATATCTAGATATCGATTCAAAATTCAATTTGAGGTTCTAAGTTCAAATCTCGAACGCTACATTTTTATTTTAGCCCAAATAATTCTCCGCCACCAAATTAATTTTCATCCCTAAATAGAATGGCATTATATTTAATTTTTAAAAATAAGAAAAAGTAAATCATATACAGTTCATTGTTTAAATAGCTCAACATTGAAAATTTAAAATACACTACAGTATACAATTGATCTATATAATCAGCAGTAAAAATCATTTAAAAAAAATTAGTTTATTACCGGAATATACTTGAATTTACGTTTGGGAGGTTCCTCGATCGGAATGTCATCGTCCTTATCGGTGCTTTTGGAATCGCCATCCTTATCGGCGCTACTGTTATTGTTGTTGTTATTTTGGCTAGCAGTAATCGGAGTCCACTTCAGAAACACGAGATGAGAGACATTACTGCCATTAACTCTGCCGTTAGCGGCGGTCGATTGGTGATTGTTTTTGCTGGAGCTAACGTGAACCCATTTCTTCTTCCATCTCCGAACCGGACCGGTAAATACAGTGGTCGGACCGTACCTAGTTGATGAACGGCCGAATCTGGCACCCACTCCTTCCATTCACGGTGGCGTATCGGTGGTAACTCACGGCGGAGAATTATTTTCCGATCCCGGAATATTTAATTATTTTTATTTTTTTGATCTATGGGTATTTATAGCTTCGCTTTCTGAGCGATCAAGTGTGTGAAGGTCTATGATAAGGAATTTAGGAGTTATCTGGACCGTTGATTAATGTTTGTTTTTAGCATTTTTATACTAATTTGGAACTTTAGTTGTATTACTACGTATATATTTAAATAATTTTATGGCTTGGTTAAGATAATCGAATCCACTAATTAGATGAATGTAATAGAAAAGAAGGTCTAATAAGGAAGTCAACTCTTTATTTTTTTGGAAGAGCCATAAACACTTTTTAAATATTCGATTTATTTAATCAAATTTAACTCTACAAATTATTTCCAACTTTTATATGAGCAATTAAATTATGATAATCTAAGACTTTTTGAATAATGTTTTTAGAATTATCATCTAATAAAATTCTCACAATTAATAATATTTCACTCCTAAAATCATCTTGAACTCTTTTTTTGTAATTTTTCTTTTATTAATTTTCATCACAACTTTCTTCCATAATATTTAAAAATAAGTTATTGGATTTTATGTAATCAATATAACACATATGTTAGATAATCGAGAATAATAAATAATGTGTTATTTTATGTTAAAGCATTAGAAATATAACTACACACTCATATATTGTGTGAATAAAAATAAGTTTTTATATATAGAAACACACTTACTTGAGCAATGCTATAAATAGAGAAAATTCAATGAAAGGTGTCAAATAAGTCTTGGTTTGATTTTTGAAAACAGATTGACCAAAAATTGGTCTAATCATTTTTAAAATGTAATTAAGTAAATTTTGAATCAAATTAACATTTTCAAAACTTTCTAAAATTTACAAAATATAAAAAAAATACTTCATTTTTTCAACTTTCATAATTTTATTCAAATCATTCTTTTAAAAAAAATGAAAATAGGTATTTCTCTCCGTCTTCTCTCAATGTTCTCTCTTCTCTTCTTCTTCCTTTTTAGAAAATTTGAAAATCCGACTATCAAAACAAATATTTTCTCCTATTATCGTATCTTCTTTCTCATCTCCAGTCGTGACTCTCTCCTCTTTTTGAACTGAAAATTGTGTTTGACTTATATGGGGTAAGTCATTTTTTGAGAGATTTTACAATTTTGAAACTTTACTAAGCTATTTTCTTGGGTTAATGAAGAATAAATCGTTATATAGATGTTAAAAAAGAATAATAGTGTAATTATACCTATTATTTATTGTCTTAAAAAGAAAATTAACAAACCCAAATAGCCATAATTTGAGAAAATGTATATGTAATGTTAACATTCACTGAAAATTCATTTCTTTGTTGTTTTTGTTGTTCTTTTTGTGACCATTTTGTTCATATGATTTAAGAAATATAGTATTGTTCAGTTGTCCACAAATATTTGCAGAATAAGAGATTGAAAATATCTATTTTCAATCACTATCTATAATTAGTGAAAGAAAAAAACAATGACTACTGCTCTGTATCACAGTCAAACCCAAAGCCAAGGAGAACAAGAAGGAGAAGAAGAAGGACCTATAGATAGAGAAGGAGAAATTTAAAAAGAAAGCAAAAGAGAAAGAGAAAAAGTCGAAGTCATCAATTTTGATGTGAAGCAACAATATACACCATTGATTAGATTGATGGTTATGTATACCATTGTAAGCTAGCGTTTGGCCATAGATTTCCAAATATTCTTGGCAAATATTATTTGAGTGAAAATTTGGGTGAAATTTTATCATGTGTTTGGCCATAAAATTTGGAAAATATATTTCACCTTTTTAGAAAAATATGATTTATACGCACAAGTTTTAAAAACTATCAAAACTAACTAAAGTTTGTATTACAAGTCAATTGAATGTTCGTTACAACAATAACAAATATGTCCATGACACTTAAAGCAATGTGGTAATTTGGAGTGAGTGCAACAAGAATTATTCCATACATCGTGAAGTAGACAAAGTACATGACTTTGTTACCTAAAGCCAATTTTTAATAATTTTCATCAACTATTATATCATTATTTAATATTCACTAAATATTTTATCACTTTTTGGTGTCACCGTAAAAAATGATGTAATACAATGCAAGCAACAACTAGAGAGGTGTGTTTTTGTAAAAGATAAAAGATTTGGGTAAAATTTTAATTTTTAAAATATCCCAAATAATGAGATTTGGCCCAAATACTAGAAAAAACTAGTATTTGGAAATTTGGGATATTTGCCAAATAATGGAAAATTGTATGGACAAACATTATTTGCCAAATTTTTCCCAAATATTCTTGGAAAAATTTATGGCCAAACGGGCCCTAAATTACTTTTTTTGTTGATAAGTTGTATAAATCAATTGGTGAAGTGTTTATTTTTGTTGATAATATTAATTATTTTTTGTTGAAACAAATGTCAATTATGATAGAAAAGAAGATATGTGGTGTATGTGACAACATATATAACCTATGTTGTAAGTAACACCACAAAATTATCTACATGTGCCCCAACAGAAAGGATATATGTGGCAACATATGTCATAGAAAGAAGATATGTGGCAACATATATGTGACAACATATGTCACAGAAAGAAGATATGTGGCAACATATGTCACAGAAAGAAGATATATGACAACATATGTCACAGAAAGGAGATATGTGTCAATATTTCATTGTTAAAAATGTGGTGTCTCTGGTAACATATAACTTTTGTTGTAAAAAAAAAACTATAAAATTATCTGCATGTACCCCAACAGAAAGGATATATGTGACAACAGATGTCACACTATGAATTATAAAAAAAAAAAATTAAAAAGTAAAATAGAAATGTCTAAAACAATCGTCCTTTCATTTTCTCTCTCCTCTCCTCTATAAAAGGTCGTTTCGTTACATATTTCAAATTTGATTTTTTTTTTCTAATTTTCGTTTTCTTTTCTCTCTTTCTATTCTCGTTTCATTATTTTTTACAATTCAAATCGTTGCTATATTTTCTACAACATCAATGGTAATATGTTGCAATTTTTTTCTACAACAAAGTGTCGTTGTTCTCATCATTTCTAGTTTATCGTTGATATCTTCTAAGATAAAATATAATAGTTATTGGTATCAGATCAGGACCTTTTAGTGGTTTTTATAAATTATTTGTTTGTAGGATGGATGAGTTGTTATTCCTCTTGAAATATTATCTGGTAAAAAAAAAAAAAATACATTTTGACATGTCTGTTGCAATTTTTCCAACAAAACGTGCATATGTTGTCACATATGTCACTTCAAAATGACTTAATCGATAATTGAGCGATTTTGGAATGTAAAAATGTCAAATTGGATCAAATTTTAGTATTTTGGATCATAATTAAACAATAAAAATATGTTATAACACTTGGAACAACAATTTACATGGGTGTTATATAACCATCATATGAAGTTAATTGGTCATTGTATGATGAACTAGAGATATGATAGTCTTTGTAAAAATAATTGATTAAATTGATGAAAGTTGTTGTATTAGATCATAATTTTATGCTTAGACATGTTGTATGACTATATATTAGTATTACATGTTGAATTAAGTGACAATTTAATTGAATTAACCCCAAAAAAAACCATTTTATGATATACATATGTTGCCACATATGATATGTCTGTTGCAATTTTTCCAGGACGTACATATGTTGCCACATGTCACTTCAAAAATGGGTTAATCAATAAATTGAACGATTTAGGAATGAAAAAAATATCAAATTGGACCAAATTTTAGTACTTTTGACCATAATTAAGCAATAAAAATATGTTATAACACTTGGAACAACGATTTACAACGATGTTATATAACTATCATATGAAGTTACTTGATCATTGTATGATGAACTAGTGATATAATAATGATAATCTTTGTAAAAATAATTGATAGAATTGAGGAAGGTTATTATATTAGACTATAATTTGTACTTAAACATGTTGTATGATTATATATTAGTGTTACATGTTGAATTAGGTGACAATTTAATTGAATTAACCCCTCAATACCATTTTACGATATACATATGTTGCCACATATGATATTTGTGTTGCAATTTTTCCAACAGAACGTGCATATGTCGTTACATATGTCATTTCAATGATTACTTAATAAATAAATTGAGCAATTTAGAATGGAAAAATGTTGAATTAGACCAGATTTTAGTAATTTGAACCATAGTTATACGATAAAAATATGTTATAACACTTGAAACAACGATTTATAAGGGTGTTATATAACTATCATATGTAGTTACTTGGTCATTGTATGATGAACTAGTGATAAATGATAGTCTTTGTAAAAATAATTGATAGAATTGTTGAAGGTTGTTGTATTAGACCATAATTTTGTATTTAGACATGTTGTAGGACTATATATTAGTGTTACATGTTGAATTAGGTGACAATTGTATTGATCACCCTCCAAAAGATCATTTTATGATATACATATGTTGTCACATATGACATTTCTATTGCAATTTTCCCAACAGAACGTGCATATGTTGCCACATATGACATTTCTGTTGCAATTTTTCAACAGAACGTGAATATGTTGCCACATATGTCACTTCAAGGATGACTTAATCGATAAATTGAGCGATTTAGGAATGAAAAAAATGTCAAATTGGACAAAATTTTAGTACTTTAAACCATAATTAAGCAATAAAAATACGATATAACACTTGAAACATTGATTTACAAGGGTATTATATAACTATCATGTCGATTGCAACACGTAAGTCATATGTTACTACATGTCTAGCTTATATGTTGTAGCTTGTGTAAGTTATATGTTGCAACATCTGTCAATTCTGTTGCTATTGAATAATCTTTTTGTTGCTACATATGACTATAATTTGTTCCAATAGTCAATTGTTGCAATACATAGCAAACTGCTGGAAACACAAATGCAAATTATTGAAAAAACTATAGGTGCCCAAATGATGATGAATGATTTCAAAGAACTATTAGTTTTACATATCAAAACAATGATGTGTGACTCTAATAATTTATGAAGTAGTTTCAATTGAGAACAAACAAAATATAATCCGCTGATTAAATTAGTTAAATCTGATTCAAGAAGAAAGCTCAAGGACCAACACCAATGACCAATAATGTACGAAAAGAAGAAGAAAAAGATAATGAGAATGAGAAGAAAGACAAGCAAGCAAGCAAAACGACGAAGAAGAGGAGGAAGAAAAAAAATATGACGAGAGATGGGGGAAATATTTTATTTCCTATTTTGGTAAGCTTGGTATTGGCTTCTCCCAATTTTAATTCCCGCCAAAATTGATTAAATTAGGTTTTAGTCAATTTACTATTTTACTCTTTATTTAATTCAATAGACTAAACTGTCAACTTATATTTCTAAACTTATATAATATATTCAAGTTAAAATTTTCAGAATACATATATAATATATTCAGATTTAATTCATTTTAACTTAATTTTTAAAATTAGCAAAATAACATAATTAATATGAGAAGGAATGAAGGAAAATCTTAAATTCCCTATTTTAAATCATGGCTAAGAATTATTTATCTAATTTTGGTTTTAAAAAATAAAGTAAAAAATATGCTAATTATTTGTTTTGCAAATTTAGTAAGTACTCACCCTCTCTAAAGTTCCCTCCTGCACCACCACTTCCCGCCTCCCTTCTCCTCCCCGCCGCCGGCCGCCAACCTCCGCCGTCAATCTCCGCCGTTCACTTCCGATATCAATGGAAACTCAAAATTTGTCTTTTGGGCTCTCCTCTACCTTACCCACTTCACCAATTCAAAACCAAAAAAATCCATTCTTTCAGATTTTGCTCAAACCACCTTCTTCTTCAAATATTCTTACCCTTAAAGGGGTTTTCTTGAAACCCCATGTTTCTTTTTCTCCTAAAATTTTCCCCAGCAAGGAATTTTTCCAGTGTAGGAATTGTTTGCAAAGAATTGAAAGAGAATCTATTACAGTTCCTGATAGTGGTGTGAGTAAAGAACTTACAAAGAAGAAGCTTGCAGTGTTTGTATCTGGTGGAGGTTCAAATTTCAGGTCAATTTATGAAGCTACACTTGAAGGGACTGTTCATGGAGAGGTAGCTGTTTTAGTTACCAATAAAAAAGGTAGGGTGTTTTTTTTGAAAGTTCTGTTTTTTCAGTTTATGTCAAGGTTTGGTTTTAGTTGCCTTTTGATTCCTGTCTATTTGAGATTTTGGTAAAGCACTGAGCTTTGACATAGAATGAGCTGAGTAACTATGGGAATCAGCCTCTCTACCCAACAAAGGTAGAGGTAAGGTTCCACATGTGAACTACATTAGGTGTGTTGTTGTTATAGGTGATAGACATTAGTTGACATATTTATTGTGGAGCTAGGTCCGTCAGAAACTTATATTGTATATTCAAGGTCAAGATTATTCTTACATCTATATACAATTTAGCTTCCTTCCTGTGTATTTACTTCTTTATATTTTGCATAACCTTATGTGAAAATCCTAGCTCCACCATTGGGTCATTTGCTTTTTAGGAGTAGTTTAGCCTTCCGGAGAGTATACATTTGGAAATTTAGAGAACTTCTAATACTTCCTACTTAAATTGCATTATTATTGGCATGGGATGAGTTTAAATGGAGTAACATGGTTAATGAGGATTCATATAGCTGACGCCAACTTATTTGAGACTCGAGCATAATTGTTGTTGTTGTTATTATTGTATTTCAAGATTTTTTGTTGTTGGCTTTTGGTACTTGTTTATTTGAGGTTTTGTAAATCGTCGAGCTTTAACAGCTTATGTAGGTATAGGTGATACACATTAGTTGAGATTGTTTTTAGATATTATCACTTCAGTGTAGGTCATATCCTTTCTAGGATTGGTTAGCACGTGAGAGATTATATGTCTAGAAAATATAGAGAACTTTCTTTTACATCTTACTTAAATTACAAATATTGGCATGATATGAGTCTAAATGGACTAACGTGGTCAATGAGGATTCATATAGCCGACCTTACATGTTTGAGACTTGGGCATAATTGTTGTTATGGTTATTATTGTATTTCAAGATTGTTGATTGTTGGCTTTTAGGTCCCTGCCGATTTGAGCTTTTGGTAAAGCTATGAGCTTTAGAGAAAAATTTTGTACTTTCAGCCTATTTGTATTGCAACTGTCTTGATTAATTTTGCCTAGATTGTAATTTCTATTCTCGTGTTCTTACGTCAGGTTTCATCTGTATTCCTTCTTTTGTTTCTTTCGTCCTGAAATTTTGTTATTCTTAGGTGTATAAACAGTTTGCATGTTAAAGCTAGTGTGACTTTATAAATGAGTATGCTGAGTTGAAAATGAAATTACATTGGTGATAGACTTTTTCTTTCCCACTCATGATGTGATGTTCCCATGATACAATATCAGCTATTTATTTTTCAGCGGAAGCACTTGGAAATTTCAGATATTTCTGCTGCAACTAAAGGCTCCATAACTTTTGTAGATTACTCCAAGTTTCCGCAGCTTTTTATCTGAAGATATATGTGTATTCAATTATCTTATTGTAGTTGTCACTCATCTTTTCATTTAGATTTGTTTTTGTTATGAAATGCAGATTGTGGAGGTGCAAAGTATGCAAGGGAGCAAGGCATCCCTGTTATTTTGTTTCCTAAAGCAAAGAATTCATCGGAGGGTTTATCGGAGGAGGATCTCGTGGGTTCTCTAAGGTTTCTTCTTTTCTATCCATGTCTCTTCTATTGATCTAACTGCTTCAGTAGTTAGCTTGTGCAAAGAAAGATGTCATTTTCCTTGAAATTAGGCTGTAACACAATCAGCTCCTCTTCTTTTATGTTTTTCCTTACTTTTCTTCTGGGATGATTAGCAGAAGAAAAATGGTATCTGAATAAAAGGAAATTTACTTGTACTGCTACCGTTTCTTCAGGATTTTGAATTTTGAGATATTTGAGCACAAAAGATCGATGTGTTTAAGTTACGTTCTTTTCATCAATATGGCGAAACTTTTGGTTTTCTTGAGCTTCTTTCTAGTTCCTGAATTCTTTGACGGCTTGTAACCATTCGTGCTTCAATCACTGAGCAAAGATGTCTCAAGAAACCATTTAATGTTATCCGAGTATTTCAAAGAGAATTCTGCACATCTATCAAAAGTTCCTGTCTTTCTCAGTTGCATTTATTGATACCACATCCTCACTGTTGTTATTCTCACCAGTGAACTATTGTAAAATATTCACCTAATTTTGACATAAGCTCTGGTTAATTGAAACTTTAAGAGTTATTCGGTTAAGCGCTTCCTTTTGTTCACCTTTCTTTATTTTGGTTTCCTATTCATTTTGCCCTTGGTTTCTTCTTGTTGGAGCAAACTGACTATTACAGATAAAATGGGAAAGTAAATGTGAACAGAAGCATGTAAACCATGATAAACATCTATATTTTTCATACTCATTAGTTATTTAAATGAGGATGTATTGGAGGGCTCGTTTGGTACGCGATGATAATCCCGCGATAAAATGCTGGATTAATTTATCTTGCGTTTGGTGTTGGGTATTAATTAATACAATGTAGGATAACTTCACCTATCCCATCCCCAGACCAAACAACTCCTTAGTGTATGACATGAATAATCTTAGTTGTCTTCATTGTTTTACTGAAGTTATTTCCTGATTATAATAAACTAACTTTTGTTTACAGAGCCTACAATATCGACTTCATTCTTTTAGCTGGGTACTTAAAGCTTATTCCTACTGAGCTGGTCCAAGCATTTCCAAGATCAATATTTAATATTCATCCGTCACTTCTTCCATCTTTTGGAGGCAAAGGCTACTATGGCATAAAGGTGCATAAAGCAGTCATAGCTTCTGGAGCTAGGTGCGTATATTGTTTGCTATCAAAATGGAATTATTCTTGTTAATCAAGTAGATCGCTTCTCCTTCCTCATCATCTCACATTAGATAGTTGCTAAACATAAAATAGTACCACCGTTCAGCTTGTGAATTGCAAATTGAGTGCTTAGTTGAAGACTTATATACTCAATGTGACTCGTGGTTCCTCTATAGTTAAAACCAACAAATATCATGTCAGAGAAACATGATCTAAGAACATCTTTTAGATCATATCCGATAATGTTGAGGATTACGATTCTTCAAGAAAACCATTTCTATTTTGCTGGTTTTTACGATGAAGATTTCTAGTCAGATTTTGAGTTGAAAGTCCTTACTCCATTATCTCTGAATTCCCATAAATTGTAATAAACTAAAGACAGTTCCTATCATCATTTGAGCAAGAATTTGTGATTAATTGTTTACTTGACTTTTTCATGCCGATATTGTTACCTGGGACTTAGTTTCTGCTTAAATTTCAGTTTATCATGTCCACCCTTCAAAAATATTAAGCACCTAACCTTGATTTTAGTAGCTGCATTTGGGACAGGTTTAGTTTTTTCCCGTCCAATGCTTTGGATCCTCATTTTAGCTTCAAACACAAGTAATTCACTTTTTCTGGCTGTTATTTGCTATCTGTAGGTATTCAGGTCCAACGATCCATTATGTCGATGAGCATTATGACACTGGACGTATTCTTGCTCAAGGGGTTGTGCCTGTGCTGGCTAATGACACTGCAGAAACACTTGCAGCAAGGGTTCTTCAGGAGGTCATAATTTCTTTTTAACATTTCTTGTTATGAGTGTATTATTGTTGTCGCCATCAATTTTGAATCTTCGTGGTACATGTTTAAAGTAAACCTCTAGGTCTTCCCTATGTTTCTGATCATTACCTTACGTTCCACTACCAGTCCTGCAAAAACATGTATGGTTTCAGGAAAAAGGAATCCCCGCAAAAACATCATGTTAAACCGGGGTGAATAAGCCAACAAGAAGTTCCCTTGGAACAACTCGATGAATCTAGTTTTGATTGTTTAAGGAGGCCTTTGTGACTAGATCGAACCTCTCTAATTTTTATTGGACGATGATTTTTTGGCTGCAAGTTCTTTTCAATCTATGTATCTATTCAATAAATCAGTAGCATTATTGTTTATGTACATATTGTCTCAGATTTACAACTCGTGTTACCTATCTCTCTATCTTTTTTCCCTATCCGTTTAGTGTTCCCTGAAGACGAGCAATATCAACGCTCCTCCCTTTTAGGGTATCTCGTGCATCAATATCCCTATCAAAGTGCTTATGTCCCATCGAATCCAACTCTTGTGTTGTTATTGCTTGTCCATTCCTCTCTTTTTTCGCTGCAATCTTTACACTAACACTCTTCGTTCAACAGGAGCATAAACTTTACGTAGAAGTAGCTGCAGCACTATGTGAAGAGAGAATCGTTTGGCGTGAAGACGGTGTCCCTCTCATCCGGAGCAAAGAAGATCCCAATCATTACAAGTAGAAACAAAGCCAGAGGTTAGCAACTCCGCGGCTAGAAGTATTCTTTACTGAGCTCTGTGTTGACACTAACATAGTTTTGGTACATATGCCTCGTTGGGAGGCGTACCAACTTCCTTATTTGTTCAATTTACCATAGAAAATTCAACATATGTAGATGAATATTGTATGTCTATGACTACAAAGTTTTGTACCAATATGTTTTGAAACTTTTTATGTTTTCATCTATGAAAAAAGTAGCTTGTTGTTTCTTGACATTGCTGGGTATTTGCCAAAATCATATACAAATACTTTTGAGACAATACATTTTGCTTATGTATCACACATGAAAAATATAGGCAAAAGAGCTATTATACTCCTCAATTTTGCAAGTAAGACCTCTTATTACCAAAGTGGCTATGATTACTCTTATCATTACACAAATGACTCAGATATACCCTTATTGTAACACAAATGACTAAAATATACCGTTAAATTGTTACACAAATGACTTGATATACATTTACTGTTACACAAATAACCCAAATATATCCTTTCCGTCCATTTAAAGTGATTTTTATTCAGTTTTTTTAATGTAATAGTAGAGGTATATGTAGCCACTTTTGTAACAAGTGATATCAACTCTAAAATGTAAAATTGAGGAGTATATTAGATCCTTTACAAAATGATATACAACTTAGGGATAATTGTATAGATTGAAAAACTAATAATATAAAATAAATATAATAGCTATCGTTTGATTTATTTGTGTTCCATAACAAACTGTTTGTCAGTCCCTCTCTCTCTCATATTCTCGCTCGCCACTCTCCCTCTCTCGCTCGTCTCTCTCGCTTTATACAATAGAATTGTATAAATTGTGTTTCTAATTGTATAAAGCGAGACAAAAATATATATACACATGCAATCTCCATCTTATACACTTATAATTATACAATAAAAGTACTTCTCTGTCCAAGTCTTTTTTGTCTTTCTCTCGTTCTCGTTTTATACAAATTCAAATTGTATATGATTCCCTCTTTCTAGTTTTATACAATTCGACTCAATTGTATATTCCCTGCCAAGTCTCTTTTGCTCTTCTCCCTTTCTCGTTTTATGCAAATTCAAACTGTATATAATCGTCCTATATATTGATAATTATATGATTCGTTTTATATACTTCGTTTTATATACTTTTTTTGTACAATTCTCTGCCCAAGTCTCTTTCTCTTTCTCATTTTATACACTTCGTTTTATACAGTTCTCTTGAATTGTATATCTATAGCGAATTATACATATATCTATTTGTTATGGAGATCAATTATATAAACTTTGCTACAACATACAAATATGAATTATATGTTTGTTATATATAAAAGTTGGGGAAATTTACACAAATATACTATAAAAAAAAATATTTACCATTTATAGCAATAATATTTTTTTTTTCACTTGATCACTTTTAATTCATTTATGATACAAGTTTAATACATATTACAAAGAACAATTTACTATTCACATATAATACAAGTTTTAATAATGGATAATGCATTTATCACACATTTTAATACACTTATAATACAATATGACAATTTTTTACAAAACAAACATAAAATATTTCAAAAACAATTATAATTCAAATATATTACATACATAATTCACTTTTAATACATACTGCAGATTTATCACAGTATTGCTATAAATTGTAATAAACAAAAAGTATCGCTAAAATCAGTAATTATTTTTAAAAATGTATTAATTCATGTAATTTTTCTTAAAAGTTGCCAACTTATCAAATCTAATACGGTCGGTCCATATAAGATATTGGGCTCTTAGTCCATATAAGCCCACATAAACAGCCCAAAATCTCTATCACTCTTACGAACCCTCACTAACTCCATATATAAATCAAGCTTCTAGGGTTAGGGTTTCATTGAATCAGCAAACTGCAAAGAAGAAACTTCAGCAATGGCCGCCAAGAAGACTGCCCGGAATCCGGAGCTGATTCGTGGAGTGGGAAAATTTTCCCGTTCCAAGATGTACCACAAGAAGGGTCTTTGGGCCATTAAGAAGAAGAACGGCGGCGCTTTACCCATTCACTCAAAAAAGCCCGCCGTAGCTCCGGCGGCTGAGAAAGCCCCAAAATTCTACCCCGCCGATGACGTGAAGAAACCCCTTGTTAACAAACACAAACCAAAACCCACTAAGCTTAGGTCAAGTATTACACCTGGTACTGTTTTGATTATCCTTGCTGGAAGGTTTAAGGGTAAAAGAGTTGTGTTTTTGAAGCAGCTTGTATCTGGTTTGCTTCTCGTTACTGGTCCATTTAAGTTCAATGGAGTTCCTTTGAGGCGTGTGAATCAAGCTTATGTTATTGGTACCTCAACAAAGGTGGATATTTCTGGAGTGAATGTTGATAAGATTGATGATAAGTACTTTGCTAAACAAGTTGAGAAGAAGCAGAAGAAGGGAGAAGGAGAGTTTTTTGAAGAAAAGAAAGAGGTTTGCTTTCCTATTTTTGCTCATTTTCTGTTAATAAATTGTATTTGTTCTCCATTTGGTGGTTAAAGATTGGATCTTTTGCCAATTCTATGCTTGCAAGATTAGATCTTTTTGTTTATTTTGTGATTAGGCACTACATTATTGTGTCTTGTGAAATGCTGTGATCTCTTATGCTGATCTTATGTGAATATAACTAAAGAAACATGGTTGTGAGTATTCATGTGTAATAATTATTGAAAATGAAAAGCAAAATCCATTGACATTGTAATTTGCTGAGCCGGGAATGTGTAATATTGTTATTGGTTTGAATAACTTCCGAGGAAACATGGTTAGTGACATTAATAGGTAAGTTGTCTCATTTTCTGATGAGAAAGCTAAGAATGAAAATGAGCATTGACATTGACAGTCGTACTACTGAAACTCGACGTGCCCTGTACATTTAACATTGACAATTGGATTATTAAAACTTGCTTCAACATGAATAACTCAATTTGGTAACAGAGAAACATAGCAAGTATTCTTTGGTAAGAACTTTTGTTTTGTCCGTGTGAATCGAAAACTATCAAATTTCAATTATGTGTCTGTAATTCTATAGTATTGAACTTTTGCTTGAACATGAATGATGTACTTTGATGTTCAATTTTAATCTTTTTCTATTTGGTAATTCTGTAGGAGAAGAATGTGCTTCCTCAGGAGAAGAAGGATGAACAGAAGGCTGTCGATGCAGCATTGATCAAGGCTATCGAGGCTGTTCCTGAATTGAAGGGTTACTTGTCTGCAAGGTTCTCGCTCAAGTCGGGCATGAAACCCCATGAGCTTGTCTTTTAGACCAGATAATTAACTACTTTTTGATGAAATTTATTTTGTTAGATCCATTTTGTTTGATGTTCTGTTTTGAAACTGCGTTTAGTCTTTGTATTGAAGATTTTGTTGGTTATAAACATCTTAAGTTGAAATATGCAATATGAGATTTGCTCCTTTTTTGCCCTAGTATTTTCTTACAGACTCCATGGTTTGTTAGCTGAAAGCTACATGTACCAAGAGAAGGGTGAAATTGAGTATCCTGATCTTGACTGCCATTGCGGCTGTAGCAATACAAATAGATTATTGTCTGAGAAGTTTACTGGCCGGTTGTTGTTCTTTGTCAGCATATCTGCTTACCGAATTTCTTACATATTGCATGATATTTGTGAATCAGTTCTTCTACGTCTAGGGTCGTTTGCTGTTGTTTATTGAAGTTTGTACTTATTGCATGATAGTTGTGAGTATGTTGTATTCTTTGTACATGTTTGGCTGTTGAATGAGAAGGGGAGAAGATGGAAATGGCTTAGAATTTAGCCTTTCTAAGAGACCCTTGTCTTAAATCAATTCATCAATGCACTTTCCAGGCTCGCTGCCTTGGTTCCCGGCAGTTTGCATATATGGGTGCTTACAACAAAAAGAACTATACAGTTTTTCGCCTTTCTGTACTTCTTCAGTAGTATGACTTGTGTATCCATAAAGTTATGTAAACAAGCTCCCTTCTAACTTGTTTGTACACTAATCTTTTCACCAATTGAACACTTTAATACATGTTGAACTTATGTTCAATGAGCTCTTTATATATGTGTTAAGTTAATATCTATTGAACACTAGTTTATGATTGCTGTATCGTGAGCATGTTATTAAGTAGATGTGTTCAATTAAGATCAATAATTTGGATTATGGTTCTTGTCGGACCGATGAGGACTCGAGAAAGAGTCGACTTACATTACACTCCCTTTTGAATGTGCACCTAACAACTAAAGGTTCTCGAGACCACTTTTGTGGCTACCACACAATCAAAGGTACTCGAGATCATATTATGTGTCGCACCAAGCAGTTCCTTTATAACGTAGAAGTGAAGTCAAAGGTTCTCGAGACTGCTTTTTTTATGTCGACGAAGGACCTTTAAAACGTTATACGTTATTAATTTTTTAACAAATATTGAAACCTCGTTCCTTCAAAGTAGGAGTGGGACAACGTTCACAAAAGATTCATAGTGGTATGGTGAAAAGGTGAGTCCGAAGTCTAAAGAGCGAAAAAAGATTTCAAATATACTAAATGGGTATATCAATTTTGTCCATATATTTTTTTTTGAAAAAATAAAATCGGTGTCAATGCATCGTTTTTGAAAGAATTTTTTTATTTTAAAAAAAGTTAAAATCTCTGCAACAGCTGGGTTTTTATAATTTTTTTTTTCAAAATTGCTATGTAGGTAGCGATTTTTGTGGACAAAATTTATTTTTGTAAAATCGCTGTGTCAGACAGCGATTTCTGCACTTTTTTTGAGTGATTTTTTTTTTATTTCCAGCCAATTATTTTTTCAAAGTGATTTGTTTTTAAATTTTCTGCCAATTATTTTTTTAAAGTGATTTGTTTTTTCTTTAATTTTGTGTTAATTTATTTTTTTTTAAAAATAATAATTAATTAACTAAAATAGTTGTCTAGCATGGCACCAAAAAGAGTTTCAAGGGATCGCTGCCTTGATAGCGATTTTTCAAAAAAAGTAGAAATGAAATTCCCCTCTAAAATCGCTGTATAGGTAGCAATTAAAAAAAAATTATGAAAATGCTGTATGGGCAGCGATTTTCTTGTAAAAGTGAAAAAAGTTTGGACAAAATCGCTGATAAGTCAGCGATTTTACTCTTTTGGTTAAAAAAGAAATTAATGTACCCCTTTAAAATTTTTAATAATTTCTTTTGCCCTTTAGGCTTTGAACTCGTGAAAAGGTTCCACCTATTTGATTTATTTATGTTGGTGCACGGCTTAAACTAAAATTTAATCAACTTCCACTATAACAAAAGCACATTTATACACATTAATTTTAGGAATGACTCGAATGTGTTAAAAAAAGACATGTGCTTTAAGCCTCTAAATTTGAGGGTATTACCTTTAATAATAATAGGTTATACGTTATTATTTTCTTAATAATTATTGAATACTATTTGCAGAAAAAATTGACTTTTCATGAAAAATGAAGAAAATATTTGAAGAAATATGATATATTTGGAGTATTATATTTTATGAAAAATAATTTAAAAATTAGAATAAGAATGGTTATCATCAATTGAAAACTAGAAGAAACTAATTATATAAAAGTTATTAACAATTGAAGTTTAAGGCCTCCTTTATTTTAGACCACTAATATGTTTGAGCCGTCCTTAACACTAATAAAGATGATTAAAAATTTTTCAACATTAGTTAATTGTATTGAATTTAATATCGCTAAAGGTTTTAGGAACTATACAAAGAGTGCATACATATATTCAATGACAATTAAACTATTACCGTTAATAAATTATCGCAAAAGATAATTTTTTATGTCCTGTTTCAACTATATATACCATGCTTACTATGTATCATGTTATAAAAATGATATTTTAATAAGTAATTACCATGCCTGCTTTGTAGTCTATGGCAGTAATAATTACTCTCTCCGTTTTAAAAGGATGACAAGAAATTTAAGAAAAGAAATAAAATTTTTAGTTATGTAGTTTTAAATTAAAGTTATGTTAAGTATATCGAAATACTCTTTAATTCTATGATCTTAAACATGTCATGTGAAAAATTAAAATTAAAATATTATAAAAATAAATTATTTATTTTTAAACAGATTAAAAAAGAATAAGATCATTATTTTTTAAACGATTTTTTAAACAAAGAAAGTAGTAAATGATATGCTCAAAATTCAAAAAGGTAAAATAAATAATAGAAATAATAGTAACATACATATTTTTCTGAAATATTCTCCATTACTTGATAAACACATAAAATATATACAAATTGCTATGCAAATATAGTACTTACTAAAATCTAAAACCTTCAACCGCAACTACTAGGGAGAAATAGAATTTTTTTCTCCACCAATAAACTATATGATTTCCTTTCCAAACCCACCAAAAATAAAGCTAATATATATTGCCTCCACAAGAATAACTTTCAAATTCTTTACAAATTAAATCTATACTTTTCACCAAATATCTGTCATCCGCATTGAAATTTAGCTATGTCATCCGCATTGAAATTTAGCTAAATCTATCATTTTCTAAGAAACACAATGAATTCAGATTCAGAATTTGAACTCGAAATCTTTGATTAACTCCACCATAACCTATATCTGTTCTTGATATTATCCATTCAAAGCCGCAGCCAAATTTCCAATTTTAATGCCACTATTAGAAGCAACAACATTCTCTCTACAATAGAAAGAAATTGCTTGCTTAGGCACAAATCCAACATTTCTCTTCTTTGAAGATGAATCAAAACTATTCTTTTGATAATCTTTTTGTTCATTTGTTGTTCTCTTATAGGATCCAAACCACTTAGCTTCCATATAAGCCAGTCTTCTCCATGGTGCAACATAAATATCCATTTTCTTCATAGATCTCTTCATCGCTCTACTCATAATTCTCACCACTTGCTTCAACTCTTCCACTTTTCCAACAAAAATGTGAGGGAAATTTTCCAGCAACGAGGTGTAGCAAGGCGTTGCTCGAGCAATTTCAAATTCTCCCACTAATGAAACCTCGATTATGTAACGAGTAACACCAATATTAACATCTATATACTCGTAACTTCCTGAAGTACGATTAACAGCTTTCTCCCATTTTAATTTGCACAATCCTATAAAATTGAATTAGCCAAAAAAAAAAAATAGAACTCATATACATCAATACTGCAACAACTAACAAGTAATTTGTTTAGCTATAGAATTTACGAAATAAGTGCTTACCAGCATCGAATCCGTGATCACGCAATCGAGTCATCAACCATCGTTTAAACTCCGGTGAGCTCTGATCATTTGCTTCTTCAGCAAGCAAAGCATTTTCCACAGCATTAATAACATTTTTCTTCAAATCATCACCGGAATTTCCATCGGAATCCAACAGATTCCTTAAATTCTCTTTAATTTCTAATTCATCAAAGCAATTAGTTTCAACATTTCCATTGATCTCTTCCAATTTCTCATTAACAGTAATTACCTCCCCTTCTAAAAACGAATTCACAAGTTGCGATAAATTCGTCAAGCTCTCAGGTGGTGGAGAGTGTTCACTGCCGCTGCTCTCGCAGATCCGAGTTTTCACCACCTCATCAAACGCTTCAGCTACTCTCTTAAACTTCACCGGTACAATTCTGGCCATCTTTTCCGATCTCAATTTCTTATTCTTATTCGAATTTTATAGACGAATCGAATATTTATGATTCAGTTATGTCGCAATCATGAAGAAAAAATGTTCACAGAGAAGAAATCAGTTACTATAAATGGAGTTTTTATTTTTGTTTAGAGTAAAGATGAAGACATTATGTTGATAAAGTTGAACATATATATAAGTAATTTTTTAATGTGTATTTTTTTAGTGAATTTTACACTGAAGTTTGGGTTATAGTGAATGATACAATGAATATAGACGTCATTTATGAATAAGTTCGTTATTTAGCTAAGTTTATTTTGTTGAAATTAAACTTTTTTCCGCATAAAAATAAAATATTCCTCAAAGGCACTTGGTTTTTAGTTTTGTAGTTTTTGTCAGAGAGCATTTTAACAAAGTTACATTAACGCAAATATAATTTAGTCAGAGCTTTTATTAGTGAATGTTTTAATAGAAATCTAATTTTGATGTGGCGATAACAAATATTTCAAAAAATATAGAGTATATGGAATAATAATATACATGGAGAACTTAAAATCTTAAATTCTTATGATTTGAAAGTGCAAAAAATAATGTCAATCGTGATAGAAGAATAATTATTGATTACCGATATTGTTTCAGATGGACACATCATGTTTGGGGCTGATTGAAGTCTATCAAAAAAAAATTCAAAATGGATGGATTAACATACGTAGAAAATTTTAAAATCTTGAGTTTCTCTATTATCTATTATAAACATGAAATGTCAAAACAACATCGTGAGCCATGTCGGAATAATGAGTACTGATTATCAAAATGTTCGAATTTGAAACATATCGGAATCTCTCAAAAAAATTCTGAAAAATCTATGGATTAAAACACACTAAAATTTTAAAAATCTTCAATTCCTTAGTTATAATCCTAAAATGCCAATAAGTGTTGCCATTCACAATAGAGCATAAGTATTAATAACTATAATTGTTTCTATTGGACACATCGAGTTTGACAAAATAAAAGTAAAATTTACTAAACTTTTTTTCTCAAAAGAGATAATTTTGTGATTCTATGTGATAGTTATTATATTGACAAAATTGTATTATTATTAAAAATATTTTACTGAATTTTGTGTAATAAATAAAAGTTGAGTGGTCATTCGTAAAATTGGCCTAACATATATTTATCATGATATTGATTTATGAGCTAAAATTAGTCATCATTTCAAACATTTATTTAACTAAATCAGAGTGCGTTTTATTTCTTTAACTAATTTCTTGAATTGAACATATACGTATAATAAATCGATACGAATATTATAAGCTATCTTTTGTAATAAAATAAGTTTTTGTTAAAACTTTCTTCTTGTTTTCTTTTATTTTGACCAGAGCTCTTAAAAGAAAGGAATAAGAGGATCATGTAGAAAATGTGATTAAAAAATTTACAATAAAACTCGACTGAATCAATTTATCTTTATGTCTATAAATTTAAAATTACAAATCTCAACCATTTCTTTTATATTGCAATCTTTTAGCTTATTATATGATGATTTTTGAGCTTTTCATAAATAGAAAAATAGACTAGAAACAATATTTACTTATGTCTATATATGACAATAATCAAAGTCCACTTTACTCACATGTATCATGTACATCAACATTTTTCTTTTTTGCTTTTGCCATAAAGTATATGTCAAGTAATAGTAGTACATTTTTGACTATTTAGTATTCATGAGAATGATAAAAAAATGACACCATAGATATACATAGATGTTTTCACTATTTAGTCAAGACTGAGATGGTTAATTATGACTTAAAAAGAGACCAAGTTGATATGTTTTCTTTGTTACTATAATATAATTTGTTAATTTCATTAAAACTTCTCAATGGAACTATCGAGGAGTCCGGAGCTTAAAGATATAAAATATTAATAAAAAATTTTAAAATCGTATATAAAATTTTATATTAACCAAAATGATAAAATCGTTGGAACAACAACGATTTCCTCCGCCAGAAAAAGCAAAATCGCTGCTACTTCAGTGATTTTGCAAAATGTGATTTTTTTTAAATTTTTTTTAGGCAGCGATTTTTATTTTTTATTTTTATTTTTTTTTAAAGAAAATCGTTGCAGTAGCAGCGATTTTGCTTTTCCCGGCGGAGGAAATTGCTATTGTTCCAGCGATTTTGCCGTTTTGGTTAATATGAAATTTTATATACCGTTTTGGAATTTTTGATAATATTTTATACCCTTTATGCTCCGGACTCAACTATTAAGCAGGGATGAGCTAGAAGATAATTTACGGATTCGATCAAATTCATTAGGATTATTTCGAATTTCGAATATAGGTGTAAAAGTTTACTAAATCTACATATAAATTTTAAATATAGAACTGAATAATTATTTTTTAATTAAAATTATTGATGTTATTAGAACTAAATATATATTTTCAACACTTTTTCATTAAAAAAATGACTAAATATTTCCTCCGTATTAAATTATTATGTAGAGTATTATTTACTCATGAAAATATGGGTAAATTTTAATTTACCCAATTCATTTTTATCCATATACAATATGAGGGATTGAATTATTATCTATATATGTTGATTTATTTTCTATCTGCACGACTCAATCCGCTCAATTGCCACCTCACAAGTGAGCATAGATGCGGAAAGTTGAAGACGTAATGCTTGGACTGTACTAAAATGGATATCTTTTTCTTTCAAATAATTTTTGTTATACTAATATTGGCCTAGTTCAATGAACTTGAAATTATGTCTACATACATTGAATATTAAGTAATAGGGAAAATTTCCAACTATCCCCTCAATCTATGTCCGAAATTCTAGAGACACACTTATACTATACTAAGGTCCTATTACCCCCCTGAACTTATTTTATATGTAATTTTCTACCCCTTTTTAGCATACGTGGCACTAGTTCGAAAAAAAAAGTCAATCATCGTTGGGCCCACAAGATAGTGCCACGTAAGCTAAAAAGAGGTAAAAAATTATTAATAAAATAAGTTCAGGGGGGTAATAGGACCCTAGTATAGTATAAGTGTATCTCTGAGATTTCGGGCATAGGTCGAGGGGGTACTTGGGCATTATCCCCAAGTAATATAATGATAAATTCAAACTCTTTTCTATATATATACCTATATAATGAAAAAATAATAATATACGTCAAATAAATAAACAAACATTTATGATTGCATGTGACCTAATATAAGGATAAGTGAATGTCAAGGGATACAAAACATAAGGCGGGTAATATTAAATAAGTCGAGAATTAATATGAGACTTTAGCTAGGTTTAAATTTACATGATTGAGATGATCTATTATGTGTATTTATGATTATGTTTTATGACTTATGTTGACAGACCGAAGACGGTAAATTAGACAGAGTTCGTAATAGCGAATGTCGTGCTATTTTAATAGATAGAGAAGTTATCTTGACACTTGGCTCAAGAAAAGCGAAAATACAATATTTATGAAGAAATAAGTAGTAACAATAGGAATTTGATTATTCACAAGTTGTTGCTCTTCGTAAAAATAATCATGCCTAAGTCTAGGTAGATGATGCCCTATTAAATCAAGAAAACAATGATGACGTTATCTACAAAAGACTATATATGTGTGGCATGAAATCTTTAAAAATCAACGTATAATAATGTATTTTTAGAGGATTCGATAATAATGTATTTTTAAAGAATTCGATGGAAAAACTAGCAAAGCTCAAGTTATTTCCAAATACTTGTTCCCACCTTAGCTAACTCGGCTCTCCAAGGCAATAGACACAGCTTTTTTGGTTCAAAAGTGTTGTGTTCAATTTATACCTCTTCAAATGGAATTTTTATTGCAATATCTCCGTGAAATATATTACAATTTTGAATAAACTATTCAACTTTTAATAAAGTTTTTATGATAATATCCAAGATATGTATTGTAAATTCATGGCAAACATCTTATTAATTTGAAGTATGCACTATTCAAGATATTTTACTAGTCTTTAGTTACAAATAATGAACCATAACCTCAATTCCATCAACTAAAATTGAAAAGGAAAACAACATAGATCATACACCAAACAACACCAATAATAAGTAAAACGCATAAGAGTTTTTAAAAGATCCAATCAAAATAAGATTTAAAATTTCTTTACAAATAGATTCAGAAGTAATATCTGTGTCAAATAATGTTATTATCAAGTTAAGTGTTTCGTTTATAAAAAGTTAAAGAGATAATTAATAAATCAAATTAGAACACAGACTTTATAAAAATTAGTGAAAAATTTTTAGAGAACGTCTTTGTTTCAAATCAATAAACAATGAGGACCTAAGAAAGACTTTCTTCAATATGATTTTCGATATACCATATATTAATGATTATGTTGATGACAGACACATTAACGGCAAATAGGACAAAATAGTGAATCTTGTATTTTGATGCAATGTGTATGAAACATAACTGAAAAGGGCATGCACACGATCTTTTCACCCTCCAATGGTTGAAAACAGAAAATGCAGTCAATATCCTTCAAACATTGTAAACCATTGGTATTATGGAATTTTGTTTCGAGATAGTCATACTCGTTATTCATTACTAATTATATCACATTTAATTAATAAACCCGACCCATTACTAAATGCAAAAAAAAAAAAAATCTATTGTCAATGTGTGTTTCTAAAAATTTGAGGCGAAAATGTCGATAAAATTACATTATCATACATTTAAGTTCTCAATCAAAATATATTATAATTAAAGTGTCTAAAACAAAAATACTGATAAACTTAAAAGTCTGACTATGTTCAACTTAATTATTCATTCCAATCAATTATGTGATGTTACTTAATAAATACCTTTTTAAAAAAGAATAGGGTAAATGCACAAGTACCCCTCAACCTATGCCCGAAATTCCAGAGATATACTTATACTATACTAAGGTACGATTACCCCCCTGAACTTATTTTATAAGCAATTTTCTACCCATTTTTGGCCTACATGGCACTAGTTTTAAAGAAAAAGTCAAATAACGTTGGGCCAACAAGATAATGCCACGTAGGTCGAAAAGAGGTAGAAATTTTTTAATAAAATAAGTTCAGTGGGGTAATAGGACCTTTGTATAGTATAAGTGTGTCTCTGAGATTTCGGGCATAGGTTGAGGGGGTTCTTGTGCATTATCCCAAAAGAATATATTGGTGTTTTAATATTTAAAACAAATAATAAATATTTATAAAATTATATTAAAAAGTGCATGAAGTAATTCGGGATGTACTACTTCTTTACCTTTAACCATAATATTTGAATTCAAGCTTGAAAGAAAATCATATGGAAAGTGACTTCCTAAATAAGCGGCTCAACGTAAATTTAATTGGGGCTTCGATTCGGATTGAATAATTTTGGATGTCATTTTCAGGAATCTATATTTTGGTCCTGTTTTTGTAGTGTTTAGGGTGATTTTGATATTAGAATTAGTTTATTAATTAGGTGGAGTTTAATAAGTTATGGGTGGGTAGTGAGTTGACTTATAAATTATATTAATAAATTAAAATACATCCAATAATTGAGCGTCAACTATTTGAAAAAAATGTTTAAATAGTTTAAATTTGAAACCGTTATATAAATGGTCAATTTTGAACCAAAAGGTGGATGACAATGATATTTTGGAGCCAATAGGTGGGTGAAAAGTGCATTTTGGAGCCAATAAGTGTATGGAGTGTAGTTTTGTACCATTTTCAATACTTCGAGAGTATTTTAGGCCCTTTTCCGTTTATTTAAATACTAAAAGGGCATAATGGTAAATTACTTTCTACGTCTTAATTGTACTATGTTTCACCAATTACAATTAACCGCTATTGTTTAGGACAAGAGATTCGATCGAGATCGAGAGAGGGAGGAGAGAGCATGAATACATGTTGTATTCATTGTACTTTTTCAAGGGTTTTGGAGAAAAAATACATATACAAACTGATTTGTATCAAAAGGAATACATATTAGGAGGAGAGAAGCGAGTTAGATTGGTAGAGGAAGGAGAGAGTATGAATACATGGTGTATTCATTGTATTTTTGCAGATTTTAATTTGGAAAAAAAGATATAGTAATATACAAACTGATTTGTATCAGATATGATAAATATATATTATATATATAAAATAAATTGATTTGTATCATATGTGAAAAATACATAAAGTGATTTATCGAGAAAATGACATAAATAGTCTCTTAACTATAGGCGTAGGTCTAAAAAGGTCCCTTAACTATACACTTAATGTATATAGTCCTTTAACAATTCAAAAACTTGTCAGCTTTGGTCTCTTAACTATACATTTATAAGTTTTAGTCCCTTAACTATAAATTTATCGATTTTAGTCCTTCAAGTATTCAAAAACTTATCATGTTTGATTTTTGTTCATTTCTTTAATACTTAGGTTTGTATTAATAAAAATATTCATGGAATTAAATCTTTAACCCAGATTAAAGTTATTTCTCTATCCCCCACCCTTTTTTTTTCTTGAAACTACTGTTATAAAAAAAATAACTTCTACGATTCAAAATAAATCTAATGAGGAAAAAAGATTGAAGTCCTAATTTTATTTGATGCTGGATAAAACTACGCATATAATTGTTGTTAATGACTTGAACTCGCACTTGATATTTTAATTAGTGTGAATTTTATTTAATCTACTCAAATTCTTTACGTAAAGAAAAATGAATAGAATAATAAAACTGATCTATTTAAAAATAATTTTTTCATTTTTAATAAAGTTTAGCATATTCAAGTCAGTAATAGCAATAAATATGCTTCATTTTTTTCTTTTGTTGAATAAAATTATGACTTATATTTTTCTTACTCGTAATTTTATTTTGAATCGTTAAGGTCAAGGTTCTTTGCATAAGGTTAATTTGAAGAAAATGAAACGGAGAGAGAGGAACAACAAAAAAAATTGCTAAAAGATTTAACTTCTCGAGACATGGATTCCGTTGACATAACCGAAGTTATTTATATTTAAAAATGGAAAAAGACCAAATTTGATAAGTTTTTGAATACATAAAGGGCTTAAATCAGTAATTTTATAGTTGAAGAACTAAAATCAGTAAATGTATAGTTAAGGAATCAAAATTGTTTGAATTGTTAAGGACTGTATTCATCAAGGGTATAGTTAAGAAACCATTTTAAACATAATCCTATAGCTAAGGGCCTACTCTTATAATTTTATATTCAAGTCATATGTTTGAGTAAGTATATCATAGGATCACTCAATTTTGAGAATTTAAACTTTTTTCTTGTAGCTAAGGGATTACTCTTATAATTTTATATTCAAGTCTTATAATTGAGTGATTTTTTTTATATAAGTGCAATTGAATAATTTTATTGATACAAAATAAAATTTAATGATTTTATTACATAAATTTTCAATATTGAATGACCTTTTGAGATATTAACTTCGTATATTTGATTTTCGTTGCCAATATTTGTTTGGCCTACTTGTCCAAAGTCCAATAAATTGGATTGGATTGGATTTGACTAATATCTTACTTTTACCTCACAAAAATAAGGCATATGTTTTGAAAAAAACACTCTATTAAAGTGTGCTAAATTATGATTTTCAACCATTAGCTTTTCCATGTTATTTTAAATCAGATTGTTAAGTATATAATATGTTCTTGAAAAGATCAATTGTCTTTTATTAATGGACAAGAGGTATCAATTTATTGGGTTCATTCAATCACATTTACTATGCCACTGTCTAATATTAAGAAAAGATAATTAAGTCCTAATCGAGTCAAATTATCGATACGTGAGTTAATAAATAGTAATACTCCCTCCGTTTACAATTGTTTGGCAGTTATATTAAAAGTAGATGTCCAAAATTAATTGTCAATTTAAATAATCAAGAAATAATTAGTCACTTTTTTTTGCCCTTAATGATAATATAGTTCAATTGGAAAGTTAGGTAAACTTTTGATATTCTTAATAGGGTTATATTAGTCAAATTACACAGTGTATTAAATTTTTCTTGAGGTGTGTGAATGACCTTAACATGACAAACAATTATGAACGGATGGAGTATTATACATTATAGGTAGGGTTCAAATAGAAGTGCTAAATGACTAAAAAATTTGGCCAAAATTTCGTTAGAAAATTTTAAAAGTTATAATTTTTTTTATTTTAAAATAAACAGATCGTTTTTTCATTATTTAGTAAAAGGTATTAAAGCTAGAAGGGTAAAATATTTTTGAAAAGTAAAATTTCATAAAAAAAATCTCATTCTAGCCAAATTCTGACCAAATTTTCTGGCTAAAAAGATTTTTCCAAATTTAAAACATTAAGTTGACAAACTGTAATATAGATTAATATAATTATTTATTTAATCAATAGTAATATTGTTTGTAATTAAAGCTGGTAAACACTAGCCGTCATATTAATGTAAAGTTTACCATCTTTTGAATGCTCATAAATTGTTATTTATATATTATAGGTAGGGTTTAAAAGGACGATTAGTTAATGAACTAACGTCCTAATTAATGCCTTGTATAAAAGAATCCGACTCAATATCAACCACTATGTTCTTGTAAGTAAAAATATTCTTGATAAATTTTTTTTATTGAAAATAGTTTTTCTACTCCATAAAAGTAGAAGTACGGAGTGTTTCGATAATTGTGATTGATGATACACTAAGGAGGATGTGTTTGGTACGAAGGAAATTATATTTTTCATGGAAGATGTTTTTCTAGAACATGTTTTCTTGGAAAATAAGTAGATTTAAGACTATTTTTTATGTTTTGTTGGTGAGTAGGAAAATATTTTCCCGAATGATTTTTCGTATTTGATTTATGAATGAAAAATATTTTGAGGACATCTTTTATTTTTACTAGAGTAGAAAATAATTTATGACATTGAAAATATTTTTTAAAATAATTTTTTTTGGGAGGTCGGGTGTTGGGGGGGGGGGGGGGGGGAGGGAGGGATGATATGAGTTTTTAAAAATAAAAGTTGAAGTTGATAATTATTTTTAAAAATAAAATTATTATTTTGGGGAGGAGGGGGTGGGCTGGCTGGTGGTGGGTGGGTCAGAGGTCAGGAAGGTGTGGTAAAAAAATAAAAATTAAAATTGATTTTTTTTTTAAATTGTTTTTTTTTTTTTACTTTAAAACAAATGTAATTAAAATTGGAGGAGAGTTTTAGGAAAATGTTTTTCCTTAATTTTTGAAGGGAAGTCATTTCCTTAATTTTGTGTAACGACCTGTTTAGTCGTTTTGAGCAGCAGATTTTATTTCTGGAAAATTGGCTGAAACGACGGAACCCACGACGGACCGTCACAGGCACGACGGACCGTCGCAGGGTCTGTTTCAATATACTTAGGAATTCTGAAACTGGTGGGTACTGAAAATCGACTCTCTGTAATCTGTGACGGACCTGCAGGACGGGCTGTCATAGCTACGATTTTCTGGTTAAGTTTTAAGGACGCTTTGGACTATTCTTTCCTTAATTATAAAGTTAGAGGGTTAATATTAATAAGTCTAATTACTTGGGGGTTAAAAGAGGTAACCCTAAGTTAATTAGTGGGCTATTATTGCCATTTATTCTTAATTATATGATAATTAGGGTAAAAGAAAGAGGGTTTGAATAAGAAAAGAGAAAGAAAACAAGAGAGAGAAGAAGAGAACGAATCAAGAGGAGGAAAAACGCAGCTTTGAGGAAATTCTTGCTTGATCACTAGTCTTCTGTGGAGGAGGTAGGTTATGGTTTTACGATATTCGTAGTGAACTCTTAATAGTGAATGATATGTATTGGTGGTATTGTAAACCTGTCTATATGCTTAATTGTATGTTTGCATGAATATGATTATGTGATTTTGATAAAACAAGCATGATGAAAATCATTGAATCCCAAATCTTGAAAGAAACTTTAATCTACGTTATTAATGATGATGTCTTGGTATAAAAGAAGGCTTGATGAATTAAAGTAATGGGATTGGCGATGCCTTGGTATAGAGAAGGCTTGATGAACGGATAGAATGAGGTTAGTGGATCGGAGTGTCACGTTCCGACACATAGTATTAGTGGATCGGAGTGTCACGTTCCGACACATAGTATTAGTGGGACGGGGTCACGAACCGACACGTAGATTAGGGGATCGGAGTGTCACGTACCGACACATGTAGGGGATCGGAGTGTCACGTTCCGACACATATAGGGGATCGGAGTGTCACGTACCGACACATATAGGGGATCGGAGTGTCACGAACCGACACGTAGAATTAGGGGATCGGAGTGTCACGTACCGACACATAGTGGTAGGGGATCGGAGTGTCACGTACCGACACAAGAGGAAGAAAGATAATGAATCTTGAAAGATGATAAATATACTCAATCTAAAAACTTAATTCCCAAATGAGTATGGTATGGAGGCTTGAGCCCTCATGGATGAACTTGATGGTACTTGTTGATGACTTTATAGTACTGTTGTTGCTACATGTTGAGTTTATAGTGATTTATAATATTACTTGATATATATTATCTTCTATTTTGAGTGGCCGATGATATCTACTCAGTACTTGTGGTTGTACTGACCCCCTACTTTTATGTTTTTATTCTTTGTTATTTGTGTAATGCAGCAAACGTTCCGTCAACTTCAACTCAACAGTAATTCGAGCCAGTCTTCGTCATACCGGATCTCAGGGTGAGCTAATGCTTCTAGCTTGGACTGGATCTTCTTCTTCAAGTCTTGATGCCTTGACTTCCGGCATGGACTAGCTTCTTATGTATTTTTAGCTTCTTAGACATTCTTAGATAGTAATTTGATTATAGATGTTCTTGTGATGATGACTTCCAGATTTTGGGGATAATAATAATAGTTTTGAATTGTTTTATTAATGAGTTTAAGTCTTCCGCATTATTTTCTGTTGATATATGTTGAAATGTTAAGGATTAAATTGGTTGGTTCGCTCACATAGGAGGGTAAATGTGGGTGCCAGTCGCGGCTCGAATTTGGGTCGTGACAAACTTGGTATCAGAGCATTAGGTTCATTGGTCTCATCACACAAGAACGAGTCTAGTAGAGTCTTAAGGAACGGTAGGGGGACGCCTTTACTTTTCTTTGAGAGGCTATAAGACTTTAGGAAAATTCCATTCTTTCATTCTTCTTTCGTGCTACTACTTGAGTCCAATTGGTATCTAGGTGATACAATTGGTATCTGACCATCTTCATTCTATTTCGCAGATGGTTAGAACTAGAGCAACGACCGCACCAGCAGCAACAACGGAAAGACAGAAAACGACTGAGCCAGGCACTGGGGCTGTGGCTCGAGGAAGAGCAGCGGCAAGGAGCCGTGGAAGAGGTCGTGGGAGGACGTCCTCTAGAGGAAGAGGACGAGCCCCTAGCCCATCTGATACTAGGGCGGTGACTCCTCCACCGACCGAAGAGGGTGATAAGAGAGGGTGAGGAGGGGAGAATGAACAAGTGCAAAATGAGGAAATGCCACCCCAACCTACCCCAGAGATGATCAACAGGTACTTGCTTATCTTAGCGGGTATCCGATCAGGGTCAGGCACCTCCAGTGTTTCTGCACCAACACCTCCGGTTTCAGAGATACGACATGCGGCTACTATGGCTCTTCGTATGGATGCCTCATTGGGAATAGGCACATTTCCACGTCTGACTACTGGGCCTATTATGACAAATGATCAGCATGAACTTTTCAGTAAGTTCTTGAAATTGAAACCTCCAGTCTTAAGGGCGCAGACTCAGAGGATGCCTACGATTTTCTGGTTGATTGTCATGAGCTACTACACATGATGGGTATAGTAGAACGGTTTGGCGTTGAGTTCGTAAGCTATCAGTTTCAAGGGAACGCCAAAATGTGGTGGCGGTCACATGTTGAGTGTCAACCAACAGAGGCACCACCTATGACTTGGGAACATTCTCTAGCTTGTTTATGGAGAAGTATATCCCAAGGACTTTGAGAGATAGAAAAAGGGATGATTCTTGAGTCTAGAGCAAGGTAGGATGACGGTTAACGCATATGAGGCCAAATTCCGTGCATTATCCAGGTATGCCACCCAAACTTGTTTCAGTCACAAGAACGGATCCGCCGTTTTGTGAAGGGGTTGAGATCAGAATTGCGGATTTCAGCCTTACGGATAGCGGCAACGGCAACATCCTTCAAGAGGTGGTAGACTTTGTGATAGAGATGGAAGGAGTGAAGCCAGATGACTTCACCACGACATCGACATCAAAAAGGTTTCGAAGGGGAGGGAGTTTAATGGTTCTTACTCTAGAGGACAGAGCTCCGGAGGTCACTCAGTTCGACCAATTCAGTCTTCACTACAGACTGTAGTTGGGGGTCCACCTCAGAACGGTCAACACTACTCCGAGAGACCTATGCCTGACTCCAGAGAGTGCTATGGATGTGGGGAGATTGGACATATTAGGAGGAATTGTCCAAAATGAGTTACAGACCCCAATAGCTAGAGGTAGAGGTGGTCATGGTAGAGGCCGCTTTTCTGGAGGACGTGGTGGTCGAGGTAATGGTGGTCACCACCAACGGCAGAGGTGATGGGCAAACTGGAGCCACTACAACACAACATGGTAGGGGCAACGGACAGAAAGTAATGGGGCCCATTGTTACGCTTTTCCTGGGAGATCTGAAGCGGAGGCATCAGAGATGCTGTCATCACAGGTAACCTTTGATTTGTGATTGCATGGCTTCCGTATTGTTTGATCCTGGATCCACATTTTCTTATGTATCCTCCTCATTTGCTAATGGTCTGAATTTACATTGTGAATTGCTTGACACGCCTATTCGTGTTTCTACTCCGGTGGGTGAGCTGTGGATAGTTGAAAAGGTATATAGGTCTTGTTTGGTAAATTTTGTGTGGGGAGCAACACTTATGTAGATTTGGTTATTTTAGAAATGGGTGACTTTGATGTAATTCTGGGTATGACTTGGCTTTCTCCGAATTTGCGATTTTGGATTGTAATGCTAAAACTGTGACGTTAGCCAAGCCTGGGAGCAGATCCGTTAGTGTGGGAGGGCGACTACACTTCCAGTCCGGTTCGTATCATCTCCTTTCTACGTGCCAAGAAAATGGTTAGTAAGGGTGTCTAGCCTTCTTGGCACATCTCAAGGATGACACTACTCAAGTACCTTCGATTGAGTCGGTTTCGGTAGTCCGTGAGTTTCTGGATGTGTTCCCTGCAGATCTTCCTGGCATGCCACCGGATAGGGATATTGACTTCGGCATTGATTTGGAACCGGGTACTCGCCCCATTCTATACCCCCTTATAGAATGGCTCCCGCAGAGTTAAGAGAGTTAAAGGCCAACTTCAAGAGTTGTTGAGCAAAGGCTTCATTAGACCAAGTGCATCTCCTTGGGGTGCTCCGGTGGTGTTTTTGTGAAGAAGAAGGATGGGAGCTTTCGGATGTGCATAGACTACAGACAACTGAACAAGGTAACTGTTAAGAACAAGTACCCCATTCCTCGCATTGACGACTTGTTCGATCAGTTATAAGGTGCTTGTGTCTTCTCTAAAATGACTTGAGATCCCGGTTATCATCAATTGAAAATACGAGCAACGGATGTGCCAAAGACTGCTTTTCGAACTAGGTATGGGCATTATGAATTTGTGGTATGTCTTTTGGTCTTACGAATGCCCCTGCTGCCCATGAGCTTGATGAACGGGATTTTCAAGCCATATTTGGACCTCTTTGTGATCGTGTTTATTGATGACATACTGATATACTCCAAGAGTAAGAAAGAACATGAGGAGCATTTGAGAATGTGTTAGAATTGTTGAGGAAGAAAAAGCTTTATGCGAAATTCTCCAAGTGTGAGTTTTGGCTAGATTCAGTGTCTTCTTGGGGCACGTAGTTTCTAAGGATGGAGTGATGGTGGATCCATCTAAGATTGAGACGGTGGAAGTGAAAATTGGGTAAGACCTACTAATGTGTCAGAGATAAGGAGCTTTGTGGGGTTGGTTAGCTAGTACTACCGCCGATTTGTCAAGGGATTCTATTCTATTGCCTCCCAATTGACGAACTTGACTAAGCAGAATGTTCCATTTGTATGGTCGGATGAGTGTGAGGAGGAAAGCTTTCAGAAACTCAAGACCTGGTTGACTACCGCACCTATCCTCACTTGCCGGTAGAGGGTAAGAACTTCATCGTTTATTGTGATGCATCCTATTCAGGTTGGGTGCAGTGCTAATGCAAGAGAAGAATGTGATTGCTTATGCTTCGAGGCAATTAAAGGTGCATGAACGTAACTATCGAACCATGATTTAGAGTTGGCCGCGGTAGTATTTGCACTAAAGCAATGGAGACACTACTTGTATGGGGTAAGTGTGAGGTCTATACGGATCATCGTAGCCTACAATATGTCTTTACTCAGAAAGATTTGAACTTGAAACAGAGGAGATGGATGGAACTACTGAAGGACTACGACATCACTATCTTGTATCATCCGGGGAAGGCGAATGTTGTGGCAGATGCCTTGAGTAGAAAGGCCGGAAGCATGGGAAGTCTAGATCATTTGCAAGTTTCTAGACGCCCATTGGCTAGAGAGGTGCAGATTCTGGCTAATGACCTTATGAGGTTAGAAATAAATGAGAAAGGAGGATTGTTAGCTTGTGTAGAGGCAAGATCTTCTTTTCTTGACAAGATCAAGGGAAAACAGTTTGATGATGAGAAACTAGGTCGAATTCGAGATAAAGTGTTACAAGGAGAGGCTAAGGAAGCAATAATTGATGAGGAAGGTGTTTTGAGGATTAAGGGAAGGGTATGTGTACCCCGCATCGATGATTTGATCACCACTATTCTGACAGAGGCTCATAGTTCCGGATATTCTATACATCCTGGTGCAACCAAGATGTACCGAGATCTAAAACAACATTCTGGTGGAGTAGAATGAAGCGTGATATTGTTGACTTGTTGCCAAATGTCCAAATTGTCAACAAGTAAAGTATGAACACAAAGGCCCGGAGGAACGCTTCAGAAAATGCCCATTCCTGAATGGAAGTGGGAGAGAATCGCAATGGACTTCGTGGTTGGTCTTCCAAAGACATTGGGTAAGTTTGATTCCATTTGGGTGATTGTTGATAGGTTAACTAAGTCTGCTCACTTCATTCCTGTCAAGGTGACTTACAATGCAGAGAAGTTAGCAAAAATCTACATCTCAAAAATCGTTCGATTGCATGGGGTTCCACTCTCCATAATATCAGATAGAGGTACGCAGTTTACTTCTAAGTTTTGGAGAACGTTGCATGCTGAATTAGGTACTAGGTTAGACCTTAGTACTGCGTTCACCCTCAGACTGATGGTCAGTCTGAGCAAACTATTCAAGTGTTGGAGGATATGCTTCGTGCATGTGTGATAGAGTTTGGTGCCATTGGGATAGCTTCTTACTTTGGCAGAGTTTTCATACAATAATAGCTATCACTCCAGTATTGACATGGCTCCATTTGAAGCATTGTATGGGAGGAGGTGTAGATCTCCCATGGTTGGTTCGATGCATTTGAGGTTAGACCTTGGGTACTGACCTCTTGAGGGACTCGTTAGATAAGGTGAAGTGCATTCAAGGAAAGCTTCTAGCGGCGCAAAGTAGGCAAAAGGAGTATGCAGACCGAAAGGTTAGAGACTTGGAGTTCATGGAGGGGAAAAAGTCTTGTGAAGTTTCACCCATGAAAGGGGTGATGCGGTTTGGAAAAAGGGGTAAACTAAGTCCAAGGTACATTGGACCATTTGAAGTGCTTAAGCGAATAGGGGAGGTGGCTTATGATTAGCCTTGCCCCCAGGGCTGTCCGGAGTGCATCCGGTATTTCACGTATCCATGTTGAAAAGATACCACGGAGATGGAAACTACATTATCCGTTGGGATTCAGTTTTGCTTGATGAGAATTTACTTATGAGGAGGAACCAGTTGCTATATTAGATAGAGAAGTTCGCAAATTGAGGTCGAGAGAGATTGCATCCATCAAAGTTCAATGGAAGAATCGACCGGTTGAAGAAGATGGCTACTTGGGAGAGGAGGCAGATATGCAAGAAAAATACCCACATCTGTTTACAATTCAGGTACTCCTTTCGCCATTATTTTTCTTCTTTTGATCGTTCGGGGACGAACGATGGGTAAATTGGTATCTATTGTAACGACTGTTTAGTCGTTTTGAGCAGCAGATTTTATTTCTGGAAAATTGGCTGAAACGACGGAACCCACGACGGACCGTCACAGGCACGACGGACCGTACAGGGTCTCGTTTCAATATACTTAGGAATTCTGAAATTGGGTATGAAAATCGACTCTCTGTAATCTGTGACGGACCTGCAGGACGGGCTGTCATAGCTACGACCGTACCGTCGTGAGCTCCCGTTGCAAAACACTTCAACTTTTGAGAATTTGGTACATGGAACGAGTCTCTGATCGTCATGACGGAAGTGCAGGACGGACCGTCACAGGTGTGACGGACCGTCACAGCCCACTTGTGTTCTAAGGGGCTGCGACGACCTGTGTGACGGACCGTCGCAGGCACGACGGGCCGTCACAGGTTGCGTAATCCCAGTTGGAGTCAGATTTCTGGTTAAGTTTTAAGGGACGCTTTGGACTATTCTTTCCTTAATTATAAAGTTAGAGGGTTAATATTAATAAGTCTAATTACTTGGGGGTTAAAAGAGGTAACCTAAGTTAATTAGTGGGCTATTATTGCCATCTTTATTCTTAATTATATGATAATTAGGGTAAAAGAAAGAGGTTTTGAAGAAGAAAAGAGAAAGAACAAGAGAGAGAGAGAGAGACGAATCAAGAGGAGGAAAAACGCAGCTTTGAGGAAATTCTTGCTTGATCACTAGTCTTCTGTGGAGGTAGGTTATGGTTTTTACGATATTCGTAGTGAACTCTTAATAGTGAATGATATGTATTGGTGGTATTGTAAACCTGTCTATATGCTTAATTGTATGCTTGCATGAAATGAATGTGATTTTGATAAAACAAGCATGATGAAACCATTGAATCCCAAATCTTGAAAGAAACTATAATCTACGTTATTAATGATGATGCCTTGGTATAAAAGAAGGCTTGATGAATTAAAGTAATGGGATTGGCGATGCCTTGGTATAGAGAGGCTTGATGAACGGATAGAATGAGGTTAGTGGATCGGAGTGTCACGTTCCGACACATAGTATTAGTGGATCGGAGTGTCACTTTCCGACACATAGTATTAGTGGGACGAGTGTCACAAACCGACACGTAGAATTAGGGGATCGGAGTGTCACGTACCGACACATGTAGGGGATCGGAGTGTCACGTTCCGACACATATAGGGGATCGGAGTGTCACGTACCGACACATATAGGGGATCGGGTGTCACGAACCGACACGTAGAATTAGGGGATCGGAGTGTCACGTACCGACACATAGTGGTAGGGGATCGGAGTGTCACGTACCGACACAAGAGGAAGAAAGATAATGAATCTTGAAAGATGATAAATATACTCAATCTAATAAACTTAATTCCCAAATGAGTATGGTATGGAGGCTTGAGCCCTCATGGATGAACTTGATGGTACTTGTTGATGACTATAGTACTTGTTGTTGCTACATGTTGAGTTTATAGTCGATTTATAATATTACTTGATATATATTATCTTCTATTTTGAGTTGGCCGATGATATCTACTCAGTACTTGTGGTTGTACTGACCCCCTACTTTTATGTTTTATTCTTTGTTATTTGTGTAATGCAGCAAACGTTCCGTCAACTTCAACTCAACAGTAATTCGAGCCAGTCTTCGTCATACCGGATCTCAGGTGAGCTAATGCTTCTAGCTTGGACTGGATCTTCTTCTTCAAGTCTTGATGCCTTGACTTCCGGCATGGACTAGCTTCTTATGTATTTTTAGCTTCTTAGACATTCTTAGATAGTAATTTGATTATAGATGTTCTTGTGATGATGACTTCCAGATTTTGGGGATAATAATAATAGTTTTGAATTTGTTATTAAATGAGTTTAAGTCTTCCGCATTATTTTCTGTTGATATATGTTGAAATGTTAAGGATTAAATTGGTTGGTTCGCTCACATAGGAGGGTAAATGTGGGTGCCAGTCGCGGCTCGGATTTGGGTCGTGACATTTTGAGGGGAACGAGTTGATCTGAAAAAACATTTTCCAAAACTTTTGTCCCAACTAAACATGAGAAAATTGGAAAATATTTTCTGAAAAATGTTTTCCTTCGTACCAAACACACTCTAAGTACAACACCTTTTACAAAACAAAATGAGAAGCTCCAACGAATACACCAGATCAACTCTCTAATTTTAGTACTCCTTCTGTCTCTATTTAGTTGTCCACTTTAGAAAACGCACCATATTAAAATAACAATAATTAAAGTTATAATTCTACCCTTATTACATATGATTTCAAAAATGATAGAATTAGAACTTAGAAATTTTCAAGAAGTTAAAATGAGGGTATAATAAAAAAATATTTTTTGTCCTTTCTTTATTTATCAAAATGGACAAGTAAATAGGAATATCTAAAAGAGAAAATATGGACAAATAAATAATCATTCAAACTTGATAAAGATTATCAATAATACCAATTGCATTATATAACCATCTTTCACATTATTATTTAAGCTATATTCAATTTCCACAAATTTATTTAACTAGTGGTTAATGTAGATATATTAGTCACAACTTGTATATTCCAATTTAGGGGGTGATATATTCTAGAGAATTTTCTTGTTTATAGATATCATCACAAATTAAGATTCCGAATCAGAATCTTGATCAATTAGAGGGAGTGATACTTACTTATATTCGATATTTATATAAAATTTATGTAATTTAATATGTAATTTAATCACAATTAAATATTAAAATAATACATATTACTTAATCCGCATATTAATTAATTAATCAAATCAGTAAATTACGATATCAACCACTATCTTCTTATGATAACACCAAATTAAACTATGACAATAACTAAGCCAACATAGAAAAAAATAAAAATAAAAACAAAAACTTCTCTTAGGTCCCTCCGCTTTTAAAAAACTTTATAAACACCTCTTCAAAATCTAATTCACCTCATTTCTCACCCTAAATATCAACCATATGACAATTTGTAATTTTTTTATTTATTTTATATTCTATCTTTATAGTTCGTTGAGCCCTGTGAATTACGTGAAAGTAGGATACTTTAATTTCAAAATTACATATTCGTATTTATCAGCAACAAGACGATTACTCCCTGTACGACACTAAACGAATGAAGCAAATTGTCTCATGGGTTCAAATCTTTGTTGTCTCAACCAAAAATATTCAGAAATTCATCAACCAAATAGTAAAAATAACACTAGTACTCTTCTTCATCAAGAAAAATCTTTGCACCAATGTTTTTTGGATTCACCAAATTACATAAATAACCCTAAAACAACTACTAAAAGTATTTATGTATCTTCACCATGTCATGAAGTGAATAATTCCAATTTTTATACACCAAGAATTAGCTTTTCATCACCAGAAGCTATGATGAATAAGGACTTGTTTGGTACTCCAAGAATTAGTTTTTCAGAAAGAGTTAGAAGAATTGAGAAGATTAATATTATTGGTGAAGAAAATGAAGAAGAAGAAGAAGAAGAAAGGTTGATGAATAGAACACAAAGTGGGAAATTGAAGAAGAAAGTTACTTTTAAGTTGCCTCAAGAGAATGATGTTATCATATTTTATTCACCAAGAAAATCTTTTGAAAAATGATATATATCAATATGATATTTTTAAAAGATAAATCGACGTATTAAAGCTTTCGCTTTACGCAGAAGTCAAAAAAAGGGTAGATCACAAAAATCTATTATATGTTAATTAGTCATAGTCTTACCTTACTTTTCTTACCTAAGATTTGAAGTTGTGACCGATTATTCCTCTATTTCTTGTTGTTTGTACAATTTATTTTACTAACCAATATGAAAAATTTAATATTAACGGCTTTGACTTTGTTAACCTACAAAAGAAAATAAAATCTTATAACTTAACCTAAAAAGTTAATTTCGAATAAGAGAATAATTATTCAAAATCATATAAAACACAATTAGGATCATAAAAAAATGCAAATTAATGATTTTTTAAAAATATATAACATGATTTTTCTATTTTATTTCTCATTGAATTACGAAAAAATATATTGTAGGAAATATATTTACTAATTTTTTTTTAAAAAAAATATTTTTTTGTATAAAAATAATACTACTATTTTTCATCGCTCATCGAGATGGAAAATTTGTCGAAATAATTATTGAACCAGACATGATATTAGAACCTTCTTGAATTGGGACCTTTCGTTTACTTTCTCCGTCTTGTTTTACTTATCCTCTTTTGAATTGACATGCATACTAAGAAAATTAATTAATGACGTAATTAGTATACCATTTCATTCCTATTAATTATGAAGTGGAGAAAAGTTGGACATTTTTCAAAGGAATTAGTCATTTAATTAAGGGTTATACTCCCCTCGTCCAGAAATGTTTGTCATGTTGCGCTTATTGAAAGTCTATTTGATTAATTTTCAAAAGTAAATTAGATCACATTAATTTGATAATTTAAATAAAAAATTAGATATTCTAATACTATATGAAAAGTACTATTGCATTTTAATATGATGAAAAAATGCATCTTAAAATGTTAGTCAAAGTTTTTATAGTTTGACTCTAAAAATGGAAATCACGACAAACAATACTGAACGGAGAGAGTAATAGGTAAAAAAATTGTTCTTTCTTGATTTGTCAAAATAGACAAGAAATTAAAAAATCTGTTAAAAAAAAGGAGACAAGTAAAAATACTACAACAAAAAATATCATTAGCGATAATTAATTTTTAATTATCGTTAAATATGTATTTTTAGCGGCAATTGTCACTCATTGTATATGTACCTAAGCCTTTAGCGATATTAATTCTAATGACACTTATTTAATGTCGATAAAGACTTTAACACTTTTAATTAATGTCAATATAAAATACCGCAAAAATTATTTTTATTGTACCGAAAAGAACGGAGAGATTACTATCTGTTTTCTTAATTCTTTGCTTAAACCACAAAATAAAATACTTAAAAAATATACACCGTTAAAATGTACATCACTCATTGTCACGTAAAAAAAAAGAGTAATAAATATTGTCTTTATTTAAATATTGACATAATATGAAGAAGTCTAAATTATCTTTTATTCGAGAAATACTCTATTATCAATTTTTAAATCACAAAAACATTTAGAAAAAAAATCAAGTAATAAAGACAATTATACTCGCATATATTCATCAATAAATTATATTCTCATAATGATCAAATATACATGTTATTATAAAAAGATTTTATGGTACAAACTGCAAAAATGAAAAAAAATCAAGAGTTTAATGTTAGGCATGGTAAAAATAATTGAGTTATAACGAAAATAACTTTTACTAATGGTGAGTAGTTGAAACAAAAGGTAACTAATAAAAGAAGGTGCGTGTCAAATTGTGTGTATATATATATATATATATATATATTATATATATTTTTAATTTTTTTTGACTGATTGATTAAAAAAAGAACAAGATGTATATTTTTCTTCTTCGCTGATTGATTAAAAAAGACAAGAAGATGAAAAGGAATTGAATTACACTCTTATTTTAATTATAATCATTCACTTAATTTGTACCTTTTTTTATAAAAAAAAAAAAGATAAAGTGACACATGAACTTGTTTCGAATTTTAAAAAAAACACCTAAATTATGTAAGCGTCCTATTACCCCTAAATAATTTTAAATTGATATTATTACATTATTTATTGTCCACCTGGCATGGAGAGTGTATGCACTCTCTTAAGGAGCGTGAACAAAAAACGAATATAATTTTATTTTTTGCAAGTATTTTGCTATAAAATATATTTTTTTGTTTTTCTTATTATTTTAACTTCTTCTCCTTATTATTTTTTTCTTTTCTTTCTTCCTTCTTCTTCAAAAAATCATTTTCATCTTAATCGAAGATCCTCACTTTAAATGTCACTTTTTATCAAAATTTCATCTCCCCTTTTTACTATTATTAGCTTAACTATCTCTTTAATTTAAAACTATATCTAAACATTATATTACATTCAAACAATTTGATAAGCACATTAGATTTCAAGATGATTAATAGGTATTATTTAGTTTTTTAATCCAAATTTCAATTAAACTTTTTCATATTTCGGAGAATTATGATTATTTAAAAATTATCATTTCTAGTTTTCAAATTATATGCAAATGAGCTAAATTAATGAGATGATTACGGAGTATCATATAGTTTGTTTTATTCGATTTTAATTAAAATTTTTCAATTTCAGAAATTAATTTATTCTTTTAAAATTATGATTCTAATTTTGGATTTATATGAAAATGAGTAATTGATGATACTTTAAAATTTTAAATTATTTATAAAAATAATTAATTTTGTTATCAATAATTTAGTAAAGTATAAATAATATTATGAATAAAATTTGACCGGAAAAGAAAAAGAAAAAAAAAGAAAAGAAAAAAAATTGAAGTGAGATTGAATTTGACACGAGGGGTGGGAGATGAAGAAAAAAAAAAGAAAATGGAGACAGGTGAAAGATAAAATGAAATTTAAAATAAATCAAAATTAAAATTTTAAAAATTAAGAGAGAGAAAAAAAGATAAAAGAAAAACTTAAAATGAAAAAGAAAATATATTTTTAATTAAATTAACACGTGTCATGTATTGATTAGTGTGTGAATACACTTGTTTCTTAAAATTTGGGGCTGATCGAAAAATGGTATAATAATACCGATTCATAATTATTTAGTGAGGTAATAGGACAATTACAAAATTAAAGTGTCTTTTTAAAAATTCGAGACAACTTTAATAGTTACTTTGTCTTTTCTAAAAAAAAAAAATAGTATCATGTCATATTTCTTAGGAAAATACCACGAAACCCCACCTACCCTAAGCATGTGGACTTTTGTTTACTCTATCTATTTTAAAAAGGATGATCTAGTTTAATTTGAAGCAAAGTTTAAAAATAAAAAAGAAGATTTTTTAATTATGTGATTCTAAATTAAAATTATGTCAAATGTATTAAAACATCATTTAATCTTGTGCTCTTAAACATGTCACGTGGAAAGTCAAAGTTAAAGTGTTACCAAAAAAGGAAAAAGATTATTTTTTTAGACAAACTAAAAAGGAAATAGAGTCATTCTTTTTTAAACGGAGGGAGTTTTTTAATTTGGATAATCGAGAAATTCGAATGCTTTGGTATTATCTTTGAACATATGACTATTTTATCTAAAAGTTTAAGTTGTTAGACAAACATATTTTGAACCTCTTCTAGGTGAAAGCGATGTTCATGAATTAGCTATTCATTTCTAATCTTAACTTAAAAACATTTTTTACGAATGAAGAAATCTTATCTACTTCTTAATTTACTCGATAAACACTAAAATTTTAGAATTAATACTTTTTTCTCTTAGTATAACTAGTTGAGTTTTAAAATATTAAGTTAAAGTTAGAGGGTGTTTGGATTGATTTAAAAATTAGTCAAATTTACTTTTAAGTTTATTTTTTATTTCTAGAAGTATTTGATAACATAAAAAATAACTTGAAATAAGTTGAGAAGTGTTTGACGAGGTCAAGAATGATTTATAATAAATTTAAAATGACTTAAAATAAGTCAAAAAAAAAAAATTTCCCCTACTTTTTATTAACTTAAAAATCATTTCAATTTAACTTAAAAGCTAATACTTTATTTTAAACAATTTCAAACAGACTCTTAAATCTTGTCAAGTTTTCGTTTACTCCCCACCTTATTTAAAAATGAGTTCAAATTCCAAAGAGTGTGGATGTACAATATAACATGTGAGTTCATTTAAACTCTAAATAAAGTATTTTTAGAAATACTAAATCACTTTAATAAAATAAAATCAATTATAATTATTAATTCACTTAACTTATTACACAACTAATTCATAAAATTTTAAATCATAATCAAAGAGAGAAATCAAATATAAGTCGATATTATTAAAAAATATTAAATCATATATTCGTCTCTCGCCTCGATTAACCACCCACGCCACCCCCACTCCTTTTGGAGGTAAAAATCCTCATGTTAAATGTTATATTCCAAGCCCCTCACTCCCCCACCCCCCACCCCCCCCCACCCCCCACCCCCCCCCCCACCCACCCCCAACTAAAAATAGTACTACATATATATCTCTCTTTCTTGTGAGTGGGAGAAAAAAAAGCTCCTTAAAGCTTTTGCCTTTGCTTTGCTTTGAAGCTTAAAATTATACTATTATCTCTTTTTCTTCTTTTTTTTTTAGCCAAAATGGGTGCTAGGATTTTTCTAGTGGTGGCCATTGTTTTCACGGCGGTGGCGACGGTGGTGGTGGCCGGAGATCCGGTGCATCATGTGGTCGGAGAAGATAGAGGGTGGGACCCATCTACTGATATTACTTCTTGGTACTCTCAAAGAGTTTTTAGAGTTGGTGATAAAATTTGTGAGCTTCTTTCATTCTCCTTTCTTTGTATTTTTTTTTTAATTCGATATTTCGTATGTGTTAGTTCATAAATTTTAATTTTAAAAAAATCGATTTTGATAAATAAACATCTCGTATTAACAAGATTCGAAAAAGCCGCCTCTAATATTATCAGTTCATAGGTTTGCATCTATGTGTGTGATCTATGAAATGGTTTAATAAATAGAGTTATTTGATATTTATTGCATTGTTAGTGGAAAGTAATAAATATCTCGTGAAATTAGTGAAGATTCATGAATATCAATTACGATATCACGATTATACAAAAAAAATTACTATTTATAAAATTTATATTTATATAACTTAAGCAATAATTATATTTTTATGTATCTAGAAAGCGAAATTAATAACTTGGAAAATGAGATAATATAAGTAATTTAAATAGATTATTAGATATTTATATAGTTATAAATCATTATCTAAGTAATAAATTAAATTTTAAATATCGGGAAATGTTAAGTTTATGTCACATAAAAATACTTGAGCATTTAAATATTCTTTGATCTAAAGTTTTGTATATAAAAAATTCTGATATTTTGATTTTTTTAAAATAAAGAATCCAAATAAAAAATTCAAAATCAAGTGAAAAAATAAAATAAATTTCGTTCTTGTACTTGGAATAATAATAGTTATTATTACAAGGACAATACTCGTGAGTCCCAAAAAAGTAAAGAGACAAATCAGGAAAATTGGCCCATGCTTTGGTTATGTTATTATTAAAAAAAAAAATTACCACACATTTCTATTATTAATTCCAACACTTTTCATTGAAAAATTATAATTAATTTATTTATATATAATAGATATTGAATTCTTTTATTTTTTAATTTTAACTTTTTTATTTAATTTCTTTTAAATGAAAATTATGACTCCATTATTTTGTTTTAGAAAAGGTAATTAATTACTCTTAATGACTTTTGTATACTTATAGATTTAGAGGGTTTTTTTATAACAAATAATTTCTCTAATAACATTTTACTATAACAGATAAACTTTTTATTATGAAATCGATATTTATTTTTACCACAATTATAAAGGTTTGAACAAGAAACGTAATTATCGAGAGATTTGATTTTATTTCAAAAGCTTAATAGGTTAGGTATACAAGTAGCATAGTCTTTAATGTTACATAACTACTTAGATATTTGACTCTAATTTTAATTATTATCGTTTATTTCCTTGAGATCGTTTTAGACACTTGTAAATTTCATGTTGGTAGGATTTAAATTCGAGATGCTTTTTTGTTCATTTGTCTAAGTCTTGTTTGATAGAAATAAATTACGCTTAAATAAGATATAGTAATTCCTGATAGAATAGCTGAAGCGATAGTAAATTGACTTAAACATCATCGTTATCCCAAGCTAAGAAAATGTTACTAACAATTTCGCATATATTATACGAGTAGGGTTCACCTACTCTACAACTCAGGAGAGTTTAGTGGAGCTGAGAAACGAGGAAGATTTTACATCGTGTGATCTATCGAACCCGATCAAGATGTACACGGATGGTTTAGATACGATCTCTCTCGAAGGGGAAGGAATCCGCTACTTCGTTAGCGGAAACACGGAGAGTTGCAAAAATGGGCTGAAAATACCTGTGAAAATTCAGCCCAAAGAGCAAATTATGGCCCAAAACAATGCTGGATCAATGGCTGTAGCTGATGGGCCTACAGTACCTTCTGCTTCAACAAACTTAAATGGGCTTTCATACATTTTGGCTGTTGGATTATCAATCTGCTTATTGGGCCTTTAGATGAAAATAGCAATTATGGGTTTGTCTAAACTTTATTAAGTAGGATAATTTACCACTTTATTTGAACTACTATTGAATATCTTAATTTTGAATTATGATATTGATATATTGTCTTTGTTTTGGCATAATATATTGTTGCCTTATTCAAAGAAATGAATTTTGTTATTTAGATGTATGAGTTATTTAAAAGGGAGTTTCCAAATATCGATAAAAAATAATTTTGATTAGTCATATTTTCAATAATCATATTAATACATAAAAAATTGAGAAAATCTTGAATTTCTATTTTATGATTTTTAAATGTTAAGAAGTATTGTTAATCCCGTAGAGATTATGAGTATCGCTCACTAGTTGATTGCGGTTAGTCAAAAAAAATTGACCAGTCATTTTCCAATAATTCATGGACTAATACATACCAAAAGTTTTATGTGTACCATTCATTAGGTCAATTCAAACAAATCCAAAAAAATTGTGGCACAAATAATCATGTCATTCGTATTTCTAAAAATCTAGACTAATATATGGATCTTCAATTTTGTTACCTCTTAATGTTTTTTAAAAAAAGAAGTAAATCTTGAAAACTATGAATATCATTCACTAGGTCATCGTAGATGATTCAACTAACAAATTTCAATCGATCATATTCTCAAAAATTCATGGACTTTAACGTATTAAAAGTTAAACAATTTCAAATAATGCGTGTGCAAATTCAGACCTTTACCATATTACTTATTTTTTCAATAACCATTTTGCACTGCCCGTATTTTATTTACGCAATTTGATATAAGATAATATAATCTATGTGACAACCATAATTAAATGATATAACTACATATAATATTTTCTGATTGAACAATCGACTGTAAATGAAAAACTTTGATAATGTCAACCAAAGAACATTTGATTTATCAAAATTATTCCATGTATACATTAATCCTGGTGAAAAAAATGTCCAAATAACAATTACAATATAAATATGCTGGATGGGGGCAAATACACAATAATTAGCGCAAATTGTACGTAGCTATCTCTCTATGACGAAAAATTATATTGGCGGAGTATCACTGCGATTTAGTATTCAAGAAATGATCTCCAACACTCAAGAAGACATGTTTTCCCAGAATCACCTCGACTGGAGGCTGGTTTTCAATGCACTTGACAGTTATCTGCAAGGTTCAAACGATAAAGGTGTCAAGAATCATATCGTTAGCTATGGACAATGCGAGTACAGTTTAGAAGACTTATGTGTTTGAATTGTACGACCATCTCATCTTAAAAGTTTCACAATTCAACAGAGTATTGGTGCAGGCAAGATGTTCCGAGTTAAATTTTCACAGCCATCCAAATAACAGAGAGGATTCAGGCTCATACGCGAGGAGTATAATGAAGTAATTGAGAGAGTGATCTGATAACCAAGTCGAATTTTGTTGACCATCTACGCTTTTAGACAAGATGGTCATAGAACTCAGCATTATAAAGGTTTTGTAGTACAAACCTTTCCCTTTCCTTGTTGAAACTCCGATTTGAGGTTATGATGATCCCTCATCAGGAGGTAAGTTCGTAAGCTTTGAGAATACTGTGTGTTTCCTGCAGGATGAAGATGGTTTAGAAACAGAAAACCACCTCGGAATAACTGAAATTTCAGAAACAGGAATCTCAATTGACCTCCGTATAAAGCAGTGATGGCATCTGCATTGAACACTAGACTTGGTCTTGCTAAGGTGATCACAAAGGACAAGTTTGAGATTCCATGGAAACTCTCTTCATCAATAGTTATCTGCAACTTACAGAACTTGTTAATCGGTGTACAAGAAACTATAGAAATATTTTTTAATAAACTTCATTATGACCATGAGAGATGATTCAAGTGAGCAACTAGCTCTGAATATTAACACTCAGACAACTCGCTAAGACCTACTAACATAACAAGGATAAGGCTTCAGAACTTACCGCATGTGATGGGATCAGTTCAGCAGGAAGCAAAGGAGATCCAATGGCGTCTTTAATATATGATTCCTGTAACGCCAAATTATTTATTAAAATGGAACGGGTGGACAAAAAAAGACACACAAACAAATTCGGTTTTGGCAATAGAAGCAAGCATGCACTAGCTTTTAAAGAGTGAAGGTGCACTAAGCTACTAAAAAGTAGATAAGAAATTCAAGTGAAAAGAAAAAGAAAAGTGGGAATATGGCCTGACTAAGCTCAATATATAAGATAAACCCAAGATTCGATAATCAGATTCAAAATCAACAGAAGCTGTTTCCTGAAGAACATCGAGTTACATGATTATCTTTTTTGGCACTAAGTGATTAAAGCCCCTTTGGGCTCCAGGATTAATTATTGTCATCCCCTTTGAACTTCGCTCTCTGGAGAAAAACCATTTCAATCTCACAAAAACATTAGTATAGTTCGAGCATATGATATTAAGTTTTTAGTCTCTTCATTAATGTCTCCCAATCCCCCCCCAAAAAAAATCATCTTTGTTCTCATCCTGCATCAAACACCAGACCCTCTTTCAATGAACTTCCAATTCTCCTACCTTTTACATTCAGAAGTTCTTTTCCCACCACCCTCCTCTATGCTCAATCCATGTCAAACTCTTCCGGCAACCCCCCACCCCTAAGAGTACAACCCCGGACGTAGTCTATGTCTGGAGAGCATACTTGGAAAAAAAGAAAAGAAATTATCAGCAGCTTGTTCTTCTTCCTTTTTCTCTAGCCATTTATTCTCTCTTATATTCCTTTAGTTCCCTATCCACTACTCTTTCCCATTACTCCCCGCTCAACCAAGTTTTGCTTCTTTCCATTGCTTTAGTTGATCCCCGTCCCCAAACAACCCACTTCTTTCATGGGCATTACAAAAGGAATGCTCATCTTAGGACATGGAGGGTGTACTTTCCAGTTGCCACCCCCAAATGCATGGGGAAGTATCACAGCCAAAAGACTTGGAGGATCTGGCAATTCTCTAGATCTTCTCCTCTATGTAAAAGGGAAAATTTCACAAAGCCAGGTGCCTAGTAAAATAGAAACCATCAACTAATACTGTGGACAAAATGTACCTGAGACTCCAAAATCTGCTTAGAGACTTTTTCATCATTATCCAAAGACTTGAAGAAGACCTCTACCATGTCAGTGGGTTCAAGCGCTGCTTTCTTTCTCAGCTTCTGGATCCTATTCACAACCTGCAAGCAGAGTTCAGCACCAAAGACATTCATCAGGAATCTCCCAACACAACAGTAACCAATCAAAATACAAGTAAAAGCTCGACTATATCTGAAATTAATCGCATTGAGAATAACTTTAGAGAATACCTCTCGAGCAACTCCAGCCTCAAAGAGTGAATCATCAGTACGCAAATCCAGTATCACTAAAACATCACCTGTATGCGCAAAGAATGAAACAAAAGTATAAGAAATCAGATGAAACGTAAATATTTAAATTTGTGAAGGAGGAGATGCTTACCATCCCCTGCTGCATCCATTTCATCCTCTTTCCTGTTATCAGGACGTTTGAAACCCCTAACAATCTGCAAGTACATTAAGAGTTTGAGTTAGCTATAATAATGATAATAACAACAATAATAATAGCTCAAGCATTTTAATGCAGTGCAAGAGGTGCAAAATAAGCAACAAAATGATTCCCGAGAATTTTGAATATTAAGCTAAGCTAAAAAAAATCTACTTTTTTCAGAACTTAAACTCCGCTTCAAAATAAATATTGAATTTGTCTGTTGTAGCAGCCAAATTCTATTTTTCTGGCAAAGTACAATCCAAATCAATTCTGAAGACAAGAAACAGATTCCTACTTAAAGAGGTCTGACTGAACACAATAACAAAAGGATTCTCTACGCATGCAATTCCTTTTCTCCTCCCACCCTTCCCTATCAATTCTCTTTTCCAGCAACTTATGTAGTCCTCTTCAAGCCAAAACAAAAGATAGATATTCACTAACTGGCAGCACTTCTGGGCCACAACTTGCAATTACTAAATAGGGCCAGCATAAATTTGCAGGAACCTTGCTATTCAGCTGCCACCTTTTTCTAATTTCCATACCTGACAGGCAACTGACCTATTATACCCTTTGTACCCAGGGTTCAATAAAGCCAACAAAAGAGAACCCATAACAGAACTGTTCAACTATTTCTGTTCCGACCGACAAATATGAGGATTTCAAAGATGCAAGTAAACATCATATTCACCTTGATATCAGTAAGCTTCAAAGTGTGTGAAGCAATAGTAAGTTCTCCTGCTTTCTCAAAAGCAATTATATCTGCGGTTGACATGGCCTTAACTTCTTTGGCAACAATACCCATCGACTTCCCCAACCTTTTTCCCAACACACTGTGACAAGGGGACCAGCTAACGATGTTAATTAAGAGAACAACAAATGAAGACAAACTTGGCAAATGACATCTAGATCACCTGAAATCTGGTTCTGCGCGCAAAGAAGCATACTTCAACGTGTCATTGCATGGTACCAAAGATTTAATGTTTAGCTCCTCGAGCACATACTGCAACCAAAAGAATCACAAGTATTGTGCTCCGACTTTATCACATTGATATATTACTTAACATAATGTAAATAAAGGATTATAAGATAATATTTTTTTTATAAGGACTATAGAGACGGAAAAGAATAAAAAATAGAATAATAGGTTAATTAACACTTCAAAGGAATCAGAATGGAATGTCTGCAAAAAGACAACACTATAACAGACCTCTCTTAATTTGCCCGCAATATCATCAAGGAATTCTGAATCTGGATGTACAACCACCATTTCCCTGAAAGAAGACCAACAAACCAACATGAACTTTTGCCTTTTGTTCTGCAGGGGTTGGGTAAGAGAAAAGTGCAGAGGCTAAACCTGAGTGGAGTTTTAAGAGGTTTGTTGTGACGCTCACGAATGTTTCGTGCAAGGTCAATAAGGGTCATCATCCTATTAACACTCTGCTCAATACGCTCCCATCTCTGAAATGATTTTAAACATGCATGAAACAAACTTGAGGCAGAGAAGAAGGCAAAATCCGGCACCTCATATTTGAAGAACGGAAGAAAAGGTAATATAGGAAATCATATGTACCTGCCCTTCCACTGTAGGATAGCTGCAATAGTGAATGCTCTCCTCTGATCCTTTAGAAACTTTCCGCAAATTTTGGTAAAGAACCTCAGTGAAAAAAGGAGTTAATGGTGCCATAGCTTTACAAGCAGTCAGCAGCACCTATATCAAATAAAGGACCTACTGTGTTAGAGAACCACTGGCAGAACTCCAACTCATTGAAAATACTAACAACAAAAGAAATAAGCTACTTCGTAGTTCGTACAACTTGGAGATGGCACTTACATAGTAAAGAGTTGAAAGAGCAGTTCTGCAATCTCCTTCACCAGTACGGCCTTTTAGTCTCTTCCGATTGAACCGCACATAAATATTTGTTAAATTATCAAGAAATTTTAGGAGATATGGAACAACCTGCAAAGAGGATAGATAGACAAAACATTAACACGGATACTAGTTGCAAATTATAGATTTCCTATAACCACACACTTTGGCAAAGAGATCATGTGCTTCAATCTGCTTTTCCATCTTTAACCATAGACGTGAATTTGTGGATCACACATCTCTTGTAACCACAAACTTCGACATAGAGACCTGTGTGCCTATTTGCCGAGTCTCCAGCTTTAACCATAGAAAAATCTGAGAAGTGTCTCAGCAATGAAATACAAACATGTGGGTATTCTTGTTCAGACATCAGAATTAGGACTCAGCACAAACATTTGTAGGAATCAGGTTTTGAAGACAATTATAGAAGCTCCTAAACTCCCTGTAAACAGTTAAGCACATAAACTACATTTATTATCCGACAAGATTGGAAAACTAACCGTGTACAATCTATAAGCATCCATTTCCTTCCGGACGAAATGCACTAAGCTCTGAGTTGCAGAATTGATCCATTGGTCCAAGACATTCGAAGAATTCTGCAAGGTTTTCTGATCAGAAGGAATGAATGGTCCAAACCCATCAATTTCAAGTCTTTTTGCATTCTGAACAAGGAACCTATATGCATTGTACCATGGCAAGAAAACATCTTTCACCTGCATTGATATAATCATTTCCAAATTAGGAAAAAACTAGAAGTTTTCAAAAAGTAGTAACTAAAATAACTGATTAAAATCATAGAGATGATATGCCAGCATTGGTAAAGGATACACTTACCACAGCAAAAACTCCCTCTTTCTTAAAGCGCAGAGGTTCAGCACGGACAACGGGGGAGTTTATCAGATATAAACGCAATGCATCCTGCACAACAAACATAAGTAGTTATAGCCTTTCACCATAACTCGTCAATCAGAAGACTGGAGCACTTCATGTAACAATTGAGTAAATGAAGAAGCTCGTGATTGGCACAACTTACAGCTCCATAATCATTGATAACTTCTGATGGTTGAGGATAGTTCTTTAATCGTTTACTCATCTTCTTCCCATCCTCAGCCAGGACAAGACCATTGCAAATGAGGTTTCTAAAAGCAGGTTTCCCAAAAAGGGCGGTAGAAAGGACCATAAGGGTGTAGAACCTGCAATGCATAAGAACCTTATAGAATCCACTATTTGAATTTTGGATCTTCTGTGACTTGGAATACATGAAAAGAACTAAGCTCGCAGACCATAATCAGAATATAGAGAACATATTCAGAACATACCATCCACGAGTTTGATCAAGACCTTCTGCCACAAAATGACCAGGGAAATTGTTCTCAAAGAGCTCAACATTCTCAAAAGGATAGTGGATATAAGCATAAGGCATTGACCCACTCTCAAACCAGCAATCAAATACCTGGAGAAGTACGGCAAATACTTCTGTCAAAAAGCAGAACATAAAATTGAAAGAGAGGATTGAAAGGTACAAGTTCATTATAAAAGTTCAAAAAGAGGGGGTAAAATGTGGAGACTTCGTTGAACCATTAGGCCTGGAGTGCTTAACAATCACTTCAGTTTTATAGGTAGAATACTTCAGAGCTAATACTATTGAATTCATCTTGCAAAATATTTTTAATGTATTAGTTCCTAAAAAAAGAATTTTAGTTCACATAAGTGGAACAGTGCACGTATCAACCCTCAACAGGCAGACAGACAAAAAATTAAAAAATGGAGAAAATCTTGGAAGTGGCAGTCCGAGGCAGCGGAAACCTATATGTTCAAGTACGTATTCATTATTGCTCTCTTGACAACTAAAAACTTCTCTAAGAATAAACAAATAACACTGAGAATGTAGACGATTCCGGCAGCAAAAGGAAATAATGACACTTCATTGAAATAGAGACCAGTTTCTCATTTTTTCTAACATACAGCCCTGAAGCAACATTTATGATCTTATCCAAGTCAATATCAAATATTCATCAGGTTTAACACGAGAAGCAGCATTTCAGCAGACAAAATCAGCATTAAAAATCCTACAATAAATTTAAATGGACTCTTTTCTTGATAAGGTAAATTCAAACGGACATTTAAAATGTTTTCCTAACTAAATTTGTCCTTCCCAACGATTGGCAAATATGTGAAATCCTTCGTTAATCCAAAAGAAAAAAGAACCATCAATTTGCAAACTGATTCAACCTCTTTAAACTGAAGCAAATAACATGAAAATATATCTGTGAGATATACTTTTGGATGATAAATGCAATATCAATGCTGTGGCAGCCTACTATTCAATTACAGATTAACTGGTCTTACATCCTCCACACGTCGAAGAACGCCAAATTCAGCCCCCCGCCTGGATGGGATAGTAATGTGATCAATGTAGTGACGATGCAAGTCTGTCACCTGCAAATTGAGCAACCGGAAAACCGTTGAAGTTAATTGTCCTGAATAAATAGAACTTAATACTTCTCTTAACAAAAAAAAAAACTTAAGAATGCAAGGAACCCAGCAAGAGGATTATTGGAGAATAAAATGCTATATTGGAGGCTAAGATTTTTCTAACAGCTCTTAAAGCTTTTCAAGGCTGTTCTATCGTATTTTAAGTTTGAACGAAAATAGCAGTCCTCTTTAACATGGGTACTTTATGAGGTCTAGGTATATATAAACTAAACATGAGGTTTCTAGTTTGTTTTTGTATTAGATACTCTATTCTTCAAGAAAGATGGTTTCATCTCTTTGCATGTCTTCTTTTTGTTTACTTCACTACTTCATTTGTGTTCCTTCCGGTTATATATCCTTTGTTTCCAAATGATATACATAGACCTCTTTCTTAGCTATCTGATGCACAATAATGGCATAATGTCTTTATGAAACATACAGAAAACAGCAAACATGAAATTATTTATAAATAACAGGGCTGGAAACACCAATGTGAACTTTATGCAGACGTACTTTTTTTTTTTGAAAATGGTAACTTTGTCTATTCCTCAAAAGTCAGTACACCGATCTGCATTTACAACATGTACTTCAAATTCTACTCTCTTTAACTAAATTGAGTCTAGTACATCAATTAAGGAGATAGTAGTATCATTTGAGTATAATTGATTGCACCAAAAACATAGTAGCATAAGACAATTTACTTTGACTTTTTGCATACTATTCTCAACACTATCGAAAGCTCTAGAGTTCCTTTTCTTCCATATTGCCCACCATATGATAGCTGGGACAATTCTACATCAATAATGCAGACGTAATTTAAATAAAGGAAAATGGAAACTTCAAAGAAAAATTCAACTTAAGATAAAACTGAGTCACATGCAAGAGCTTATGACATATCAAAATCAAAGAATGAATCCTCGGAGAAAGATGATAAAATATTTTTAAAAAACAGTAATTTCTCTTTAATTTCTCTTGAAATTGAAGGAAGTGAGTATCATTAAGAGGCTAGTTAATACACAAAAAGAGAATTTTAAATTTATCACCAACATAGAATTTGAAATGAAGGTAAAACCTTAGCACCAGAGAGCTTTTCCAGTTTGTCAATGGAGTCCATAACAATTGTTTCCACGCCATCCTCACTAGCCCACACAGGAAGAGGAGTACCCCAGAACCTACTTCGGCTAACAGCCCAGTCTCTAGCATTTTCTAACCAATTGTGGAAGCGTTTTTCCTGTAATAAAGTAACACAAAATAAAATGAAGACCGGATGAATTACTGGGTTATGTAAAGACAACTTATAAATTCCAACAATCATGATATGTTTGATGAAACAGAAGGCAGTTAGTTACTATTCATATTCAGCAAAGCTTCAATAAAAGTACATGAAACCTAATTCACAGCCTCACAGAACTCATACCTGGAAAAGCAACTGTGCTTCAACAAAAGTGAATGACAGCTAATATCTCCACTAAAGTAGGATATTACTGACAAATACCAGGCTCAGCAGTGTAGTAGTACATCATGTAGGACTACGGAATGTGGTGTTTAGAAACTTATTTTTACTGAATTTAAAATGCGGAGGTGTGGGAAATGCTTTACCAATGGTGCCACAGAGCATAAGCCCAACAAAACTTTACTCCCTCCGGTCCATTTCACTTGTCGTGTTTTCCTTTTGCACGCCCCTTAAGAAAACATTAACTAAAAGGGTAATTTGACTAGATTAACCTTATTTATTATTAGATCTTAATTTAATACTACTTCTTTTTCACCACATTAATAGAGCACGGATAAAGGTGGAAACTTAATTATATCTTAATTTCTAAACTAACAACCATTTTGGACTACTTATATTAGAGTAATATTTTAAGACAGGAACATTTTACAATCTCAAATACACTAGCATGATCTGCCCCACACTATTGCGGCAACGCCCAAGGTGAGCCCCAATTCCTCTTTTGTAACATTGATTTTTCTGATATGATATATCACTACATTACGAAATATGTATTTCTCTAAATTCCTAAAGGTCTAACTTCATTTGAGGATTGTTCCAGGGGGAGCTTTGATCAGTAAGCATTTTGTAGTGAACTCCACTAACACCTCAAACAAAGTGAAAACAGGGAGATCAATATGGAGTAAATTAAAAGGCTTCTTCGGAGGTAAGCCAGCAGCTAGCATGTGCATGGAGTAACAATGGATAATGTCTGACAATACATGGAGTGTAACCAACACAAACCAGCGTAACAAAACAAATCAGCAAATCGCGCAAGTATAAATTACTGTGAACACAATATGTTTTCAATTATGACAACAAAAAAGATGACTACAGAAAGGAGATAGTAATTAACCTTCACAAAATCAGGAACCCAGTAGGTTTGCTTATTGTTCTCTAGCAATTGATCCTTAATCTTTTCAACCATAATAAACCTGTCCACACCAACAACAAATCATCCCAAATTATTTTTTAATACAGAAATCAATGGATGTATGATGGCATAGGAGAAGATAAGCATTATTGGTTATTAAAAGATAAAATAAACATTATTAAACAAATGAAAAGAATATTAAAAGAAACGACTTCTCAAAGTAAAATATGCATGTCAGGTGCTAATAAAATCCATTTTTGTCGTGCTCTTTCTCGTCTATTGATCTTTCCATTAGTCAGAAAAAGTAACTCCCCCCCTTCTCTCACTTGCATTGCAAGAATAAAGATTGTATAAGACAAATGTGTTTTGCATTACAATGTCCTATTTTTCCTTCAAAAAGGTAAAGTTTGAAAGTCAAATTTCCCTCATTTACTTCCCTTTGAAGCAACATATCGACCCTTGTTATCCAGATCAATTCGCCTCAAACTAAATTAAACACCGTTAAAATATATGGTTTATATAATATTAGTTCATTATGGCGTAACTTAAACAGCTCTAAATGCAAGCAACTGCTATATTAATTCTGTTTTCTCAACGTGTGAATTATGATTGGCACCTTTTAGTGTAATAGTCTAACAGATTTAGTTTTCCTTCTAGATGTTAGCTTTTCCCTTGATAGTAATCTCCTGAGTGGATGTAGGACAGTTCAGTACTCCTCCAGAGACTAAAGTTCAGATGAGCTACCACAATCAACTAAAAGGAGAGGTTTAGCCGCTATCACCAACATTCAATGACAGTCAAAACTTATATTAGAGAACTTTAACTATAGAAGAATAGCCAGACCTTCTAGGATATCAATATTACATTTGAAAAGAAACTATATACCTGATAAAATATTGATTGATGATTCTACAGAAGAAGATTTTATTTAAATACTGCTATAAGAGGAAAAAACTCAACAAGGACATGGGTTTTTATGTGGATAGTTATCTACTAACTAAAAAAGGATGTGTTCCTATATTATTTTGGCTAACATCAAGGTTACGGAACGATTGCTGATGAACCAGAGAGTGCAATACATAAAATCAGGAATCAACACCAGCTGGATTTTTTTTGAGAAAGATCCTTAAGAAAACCAATCTCAGCTACTTAACATCCGAACCAACAAGAGCTGTGGTAGATTGGTAAGTATTCCTACATCATTTACTAGAGGTCTCGGGTCCGAGCCCTGTTGGGTATGGAATCGCCTTTGTTAGGGATCAGTTTAATCCTTGTATGGGACTTCCGCTGGGCACCAATACGGGTACCAGACACTAGGTAGTAAACTAAAAATAAATATAAAAACATTCGCTATGATACACTCAATATATGTAATCCGAAGTGAGATTATCAAAAGAGAAAATGGAGAAAAAGTAAGTGTACAAGGAGAAAATGCAAAAGAAGCTGATTCTCATTCCAAAAGGCCATAATCTCAGAGGACTAGATAAATACAGAAGAATAACACAACAGAAAAATAAAGGATAGAAACATCGAGTGATGCATGGAATGATCGAAGTATGTTACCAACTAGGAACTGCTCTGTAAATCAGAGGTGTATCAGATCTCCAGCAAAAAGGGTAAGAATGCATGAACTTTCCAGATTTAACAAGCCTTCCTTTATCCTGAACCAAACAAAAGTATCTTAAAGCATGGATATTGACCATAACTAAATAAACGACCATGAGTTTATAAAACCATACACAAACACAATCCCTCGCTCAGATTGAGGAAAAGCTACCTACAAGCTCTTTGATGGGCATTTTCAGCCACTTTTATTCAGAAATATTGTGCCACAAAAAGTAGAAGACTCTTACCTTCACAGCTTGAGTGATATCATTATCTGCATCCTTTACATACTTTTCTCTGAAATCAGTAATCCTATCCGTAAAGCGGCCATTATCATCGACCGCCACAACCAGGGTCTCCCCCTACAGAAAGAAAAATCAAATCAAGTCAATTTCATTGGAGCTCAAGGTCACAATATCATTAAACACAATAAATACAAAGATTGATTTAGTCAAACACTTGGAGAAAAGGCTTGCAGTCACAATATATGCCACTTAATTTGCAAAGAATGACCAAGAAATATGTCATAATACACAATGTACTTCCATTGGCAAGAAAACCATGATTCCATGAAAATCCAGATATTATTAGATAATTTGTAGAGCCAGAAGAGACGGTGAAGATTGATCTCCTCATGTATATAGTGGTCAGTATTAAGGGAGAGAAATGCCAAATTTCATGAAGATAGGTCCAACTCCATTCACAACGTCAAATGGAATTATATTGTATCTTTAACATGTTTGGTGTAAAGAGCTATGTATAGAAGATATTGAACAGATAATAGATCTGATAGGGAGTCTTTAATTTTAATTTTTTTGTGATGGCCGCATATCCTCAATGCTGAAGAATACAAATTTACCCGTTTCATAAAAAAATAAGGGGTAAAAAAGACCATCAAAACGCCAAAGTAAACAAGCACAATCAGCTCCTAATATTTTCACAAGCTCCCAAGACATCATTCCAGTATATTTTCCAAGGAAGAAAGGGTGATCCCAAGTCAGATATTGCATCAGAAAGTAAAAGTGATAAACTCATGCAGGTCCTAACACTAGTATGAATGTATTATACAGCCAAAAGAAAGCATATAAGTTCCACAGCATATATACATATACAGACAATGTCACATGTTTTCTATTACAGAATATAGGATTAATTGCAAGAATACTTTGAAGTTCCATAAGTACTCCAACCTTATTAATTATGTTGTTTGCGATACAAACACGATAATCATCCTCACCAAAGGCAGGAGCACAATGAACAATTCCAGTCCCACTGTCAGAAGTCACATAATCATCCGCAACGACTCTGAATGCTGAATCAGAAAAATCCTTGAAGTAATCGAATAGTGGAATGTACCTGCATTGAATATCTATATAAGCTCTCTGGATAAAATATCTACTAGTTAACCTTGAAATTCAATACTGGCACAGAAAGTTAAGTTCACCACTGATCAAATTGTTAGTCTCATGCAAAAGAAAAAATTTTAATTGTGGGAAGGGATCATCCAAAAAATGACCACACGCATTGGTACTTAAAATACAGAAGAACAAACTGAGTCATGCTGATACTTCTATAAAATTTATCTTACTTATCAACCCCAAAAAAAAAGAAGTCCAGATAAAAGAGAATGTCCAAAAGTTCCACAGCTACATGGTTAAAATCATATGAAAGCCGATATTCTAGGTCCAAGAAGGTTAAAGAGAATCTTTGAATGTACTAGGATACATAATACACGCAACGCCTATAAGCCCATCCACTACCCATATCTTCTCTGTTTTCCTGCCTCTACGTTTCTAGCTAAAATAAAGTGAACTATGACATGCCCCACAAAAATGTATACTTAGCAGACCACCTAACCGCCCAATCAATCAATCACCATCCAACCCATCCAACCACCAAAATAGAGAGATGGTAGTTGGGGTCCAATGTGGAGGAGGGTAAGCATGCCATTTTGCCTCTTGTAAGATACAGATAACCGCTAATAATGTTCATCACCTTCCAAACTCTCCCATTTATTCCAAGAAAAAGGACAGCAAAAGGGAATAAGGAACTGTAACTAGTGGACAGGATCCTAATATCAGATATTAGACACAGACTGAGAACCACACATCCTAACATGCCTAAAGCCAGTTCATTGAAAATTTCTTTGAATATCACATCATTTGACAGTAGAGTTCAATTCTTAAACAAAACACTTGCATATCATTTCTTCATGTAAAAGAAATGATCCATTTGACGTCCCTTGTTTTTGACACTTTGCTCTCTTAGGATCTTTCTTTTCTTTTCATATTTTAGGGTAAGGTTAATTTCCTAATTAGGCAAGTCCAACATTACAAGCAAAAAAAAAAAAAAACTTGGGATCATACCCAAAGAAGACATCCCTGTAAGAGGAGGTAGAGAGGTGTGAAGTCACACCTGCTTGTTACACAAATGATAAGAACCAAATACATCCGTAGAGTCAACAATCTATCAAATTTCAATGTGCTGGCAAGTGTCAAAGATTGATCTTTCAAGGAGATCGTTCGAATAATTCAAGTTGTAGCTGATAAAATCATTAAACAAGTTCAACATATACAAAACAAAACAAAAAACTGAGACAAATTACCAATGAAGCTTTTATTTACAATGTGAAGCATGAGTTGGTCAGGTATGAAGTAGTATACAAGGTAGAAAACATGTAAATCAAGTGAACCTCAAATTAGAATGTAAAGATGAGGGGTTCACTTCCATCAACTTCCACTTAAGATACTAGCTACCATATTGTAAATGACAAGAAAAAAACGTTTTGCAGCATATGAAGTGACAAAGTTGAAGATGAAAATTGCTCACTTCTTCCCCACTAGGGACGACCCAGGAAATTTATCCAACACTTCATAAGTTTCGACATTCTGTGATTTACCACCAGAAGGCTTTGTCTTAGAATTTGGGATTTGAGTGTCAGCAGCAGGTCCATTTGGAGCGACCTTTTTGGCTTTCTCAACTGGTAGCTCAGCCAATCGAGATTCCGCCACTACATAGATCTTCCCGTTGAATTTATTGCGAACCTGATTACATAACCAAATCAACATTAACAAACTCAGTTTAGAGTAAATATACCAGATTTACACGCATGTTCCATACCAATAAAGAAATATGATACATGTTATAAATCTAATCCTGAGAGATGCAACTCCAATTAAATGGTTGTCATGTAATGTACAATTTGATTAAATATAATGAACAGTTAATACATCTCAGAACAGGAAATGAACAAAACTGAAGACCTTTGGCTTATAACAATACTAACTACATTAGAAGCACTATAATAAGTTCAAGTAACAACAAGCCCTTCAGACTCCGAAAGTAATGTCAATCCAATTAAAGCAACAATAACTCAAATTTCAATCCATAAGTTTTACTAAAGGACTAACCTTGACGTATACAAAATTGGCGTTGACACAAAGAGCAAGATTACTTGGAAGGGTCCAAGGAGTAGTAGTCCATGCAACAAAGGATGCACCCTCAGGATCATCAACTATAGGGAATGAAACCATGATTTCGGGGTCGCTTACTTCCTGCACCAGACCCAAAAAGGAAAATAACTTTTTGAACTTTGTGATGAAGGAGAAAACAATTGCACTTTGAGCGCTGCTAAATGATTTCCATTACAGACCTTGTAATTTGAATTAGCTTCAAAATTGGATAATGGAGTCTTCAAACCAGTACTATAAGGCATAACCTGCAAAAAAATCAGGAAAAGAGTCAAAATTTCTTTTAAACCCAACTACACTACTGTTTCTTTCAAACCCAACTACACTGGCGTGAGCCCATCTGGTCCAATATAGGTGGAGAAGTTTGTCTGACACTCAAATGAGTTCAAGCATGCTGGCTGGTAGATTGATAAAGGTAGCAACAAGCCCAGACAGGCAGATCATAGGGGGGAAAAGGAGATTTTCCTCAATCTTAATACTCATTTTTTAATTTTATTTTATTTTATTTTTGAGAAAGGTTACACTATTACAATTATTTAGCACAAAGGTTGTGCTGATAGCCATATAATATTCAATAAATTGTTCTTTTTAGATTTTATTTTTTGGGTAAAAAAAAAGATACTAGAACAAGCATCATCCTTAATTACACTGTTGTTTTTTTCAAACCAACAATACTATTGTATCTGGCAAGTGAAACCCATATGAGTTTGAGCTTGCCGCCTAATGGGTAAATTAAGGTAACCTTTTTAAATAAAAAGGGTTAAGAGTGTTATAAATTTTCAGCATAAAAAATCTTGATGAATTGATTTTTCTTTAGATAATATTAAGAAGCACACATCGAGCATCATATTGAATTACACCATAAATTCAAGAACAAGAAAAAAGGATAAACCTTTATAAATAAGTTCCTTCTAAAACAACTAGACTAATTTGAGCCTGTCTGTTCCAATCATGGTGGACAAACTTATCCGGCACTCGCATGAGCTTAAGCATGCTGGCTGGTGGATTAATTGGGGGAACCCATAGAGACAGCTAATAGCCATACAACACTTGAAGAACTATTTATTAATTAATTAAAAAGCATATTACTACTGTTACTATCCTAAAAAAAAAAGCATACTATTTTATAATTAAACTATCGGAATCAGTCTCTCTCTACCTCTGAGTTAAGGGTAAAGTCTGTATCCTGTGTAACTATTGTTATACTACTTTTTAATTAAGCATCAGCTTGAATTACACAACAAGTTGAATAATAAGAAAAAAGGACAAATCCTGAAGCCTCTATAACCAAGACCCTTTAGAAACAACTAAACTCCTGTTTCTTTTACCCAGCTACATACACTACAGTTTCCTTCAAACCCCAACTACACTGATCTGCGCCCATATTGAATGGTGGACACATTCATCCGGCACTCACATGAACTTAAGCATGCTGGCTGGTGGATTAATTGGGGGAACCTTTTTCTCAGCACAAAGACAGTTGATAGACAATGAACTGTTTTTTTTAACAAAAAAACGACAAAACTTGAAACTTCATAAAATAAGACCCTCATGAAGCAACTAAACTACTGTTCCTTTTACCCATCTACACTAGTCCGGCACTTGAATGAGCTTAAACATCCTGGCTGTGCCTTTTTCTCAGCACAAAGACCACTGCTGACAGCCCCGTAATACTCAAAGAACAGTTTTTTTTTCAAGTTAAGTAAAAAGCAGACTACTTTCTAATAAAACATCAACTTGAATTATACATAATGCTCGTGAACTGTTCTTTTAGTTGAGTAAAAGGCATACTACTTCGTAATTAAACATCAGCTTGAATTATGCAACAAGTTGAAGAACAAGAAAAAAAGGACAAACCTTGAAGCCTCTATAAACAAGACCCTTTTCATGCAGCTTAGCAAAAACCCACCAAAGACTCTCCATATACTTCAAATCCATAGTCTTATACCCATTCTGAAAATCAATCCATCTCCCCATTCTGACCACAGTTTTTTCCCATTCTCCAACATACCTTGTCACAATAGCTCTACATTCCTCATTATACTTATCAATCCCCATTTCAATCACTTGTTGTTTAGTCTTAATCTGAAGTTTCTCATCAATTTCATGTTCAACTGGTAATCCATGACAATCCCACCCAAATCTTCGGGTCACATGATGACCCGTCATTGATTGATACCTGGTCACAATATCTTTGATTGTACCTGCTAATATGTGGCCGTAATGAGGTAAACCTGTTGCAAATGGAGGACCATCGTAGAAAATGTATTCGGGTTGATTTTTTGTCTTTTCGAGCTGGTTTTCGAATGCTTTGACTTCTTCCCACCATTGAAGGATTTTTTCTTCTTGATTTGGAAAAGAGAAATCTTTGCCTTCACATACATCTTCCATTGATGGATGTGGAGTGGAGAGGAGAGAAAGATAGAATCGGCGTGGAGAGATGTAAAAAAATTCCTAGGGTTTAAGAGCTAGACTGGTAGAGTGAGGAAGAAGAAGGGGGTTACCACAATATTGTTTACTTTTTTTCTTTTTTTTTACATAAGGGATAGTAGTTAAGTAGAGTTTCGATTAATTTAAATTCATATTATATGTGATAGAAAAGCTACTTATCAAGGATTTTTGTCACGACTCACTAGTGTTATGTTTTAGGGGAAGACGTTGTTGGGCTTGATTTTTTTTTTCAATCGTGGTGCTCAGATTCACTTTTATTGATATTCACTAATTTTAGTGTTATTAAAATTTAATAATAGCTATAAATATGTTATTTATTTTAAAAAATAATTTTTTTTCGCTTTAAACAGAAACACATTTTATACACTTGTGTTTGTATAAAAATGAAAGGGAGCGAGCGAGAGAGGAGAGTGGCAAGCGAGAGTTTGAGGGAGAGAGGTGACTGACAAACAGTTTGCTACAGGACACGATTAAATCAGTGTGGTTATAACATTTAACTTGATTTATTAGTTTGTCATTACATACAATTTTTCCTTTATATGTGGTTTTTACTTTTTTATTTATACAGTTTTAATTACAATTGAACTAAATAAGAAAAATGTGTTAATTGCTTAGGTTGATATGAATATTTTGTATTTAAATTGGTGTATTACTTTATAAAACTTTAAGTATTAATATATCAAGGATCATGTATTTATTAAAACTTAGTGTATTAATATAATCAATAAGGTAAAGTATAACAATTTAGTATATGAACACGACAATTTGAGAAATGGATACGCTATTGTTAAATAAAAGGAATAAAAATGAATAGCCCACGTGGCATACATATGAGTACATTGTTGTTAAGCAAAAGATGGATATATAGGACAACCCACAAACAAGAAAAATCGAAAACAATATAATATGTAGGTATCAAAGTGTGTAAGTATGTGATTGTATGGGAAAAAATGAAAAAGCCAACAAACGTCATTTTTTTTGTGTCGATTTTTTCCAGTAATAGTTGAGGATTGATGTTAACTCGAGTATTTGTTTATAAAAATATAGGGAAAAGGCATAAATTTTCCCTTCAACTTGTATCGAAAAGTCTGTTACACACTTTAACTATAATAACGACCTATTACACACTTGTTCTTGTTCAAAGTGTAATTAATACCACCCCAAAACTGACGTGGAAATAAAATTAAAATTAAAAATAAATTAGGTGCGTTTGATTTGAAATAAAGCCAAAAAAAGTAATTTTTTCAACCCCCTCCCCCCGTTTTCTTCTTTCTCGTGTTCTTCTCTTATTTCCTTCATAAATGTTCTTTCATTTTATTTTTAGCACATTTTTCATATTGTCAATCAATTTCATTTTCTTCTTATCATATTTTTATAATCATCCATAATTTCAGCATTATACTTAGAAAAAGTAATTTTTTAAGTTAAATTTCATATAGCCAATCAATTTTTACACCATTTGGTGTTTGTATTACATGTCCAAAAACCTCACATTTAGCAAGTGAGTCTAGTTATGATTGAATTGCCTCTTATTTGTCAAATCAGATTTTGTCGATATTCTCGACAGATAAGGGTTCAAGATCCTCACAGTCTTGCATAATGTTAACTGCAATTTTATAAGCGAAAGCATTATCAACTATGATTTTTTATCGATCTAAACTTATCTCTATCACCCTTAGAACTTATTGAAAGTTTTTCATTCACTTGAGTTTGGGGTTCACTTATCTCTTCAAGAATATAAGGATTAATCACATCTTGAATCTCTTCATGAGATTTTTTTGTAGTGTTGTTATTCGTACTTCTTTTCTAGAAATTTATTATTTGAACCCAATGATCTTCCACGCTTTAAGCGTCTTAGTTAATGTTACTTTTTTTTTTTTTTGATGATCAACAACTAACAATCTTGTGAGAATGTAATAACTTCACTAGAGAGTTTTTTCTTTATTATGAAAATAAAACTATATAAATTTATTAATTTCCATTATGGACAATTTCTCTAGTGACATAATTGTCAATTGTGCTATAATTTCCTTCATATGTTTTCCATATTGATTTCAATTTGGTGAAAAATAATACTTATTTATATCCACATTATTTTTTAAAAATGTTTATACTACTCTATTTTAATTAACTACGTAAATTTTTCTTTTTTCATTTGAATTTGATGGAGGATTATTACTTATTTAGGTGTAACTAAATTGATATTATAATTATATAATTTAATGAAGTAAATTGATATCAGTTAATCATAAATGAATATTAAAATTTTATTTATGGCATAATACATAAACATGACCCTTAACTTGGTGTCAATTGACAACTATAACCTTTAACTTTGGATGTGCACAAGTAGACACTTAAACTTGTATAAAATTGAACAAATAGACACATTCGTCCAACATGTTACCCTACATGACAATTTTGTGTCCTACATGGTGTCCAATGTGTATTATGTCATGTACGACATGTGTGTCTACTTGTTCAATTTTATACGAGTTTAAATGTCAACTTGTGCACACTTAAAGTTGGAGGACGTAGTTGCCGTTGAAGCTGTAACACCCCAGAAAATTTATGAACTAAGACTCGAATAGTTCATCGTAGTGAGTGAAATTTTATCAAGGAATTAAAATTTCTTAAGTTTTAAGGTCACTAGATGTAGCACCTTGAGTAAAAAAAAAAAAAAAACTAAATAAGAAATAGTAAAATCTGAAATTTTGCAAGTTAAGTTAAATCTGAGTTTTTGATCAACTTAAAAAAACCACAATTCATAGCACAGGATGATTTAGGTGTTTTACAAGATACTTAAGGAAACATTTTTTAATTATCCTTCCAACGCCACCAAATTTGCTAAGTTTCGAGTTCGGATGAGTGAGATATGTTATTTTGAAATTAAATTGTTCAGTTAAGAAAAATAACCGAAAATCGAACTAAATTAATAACAGACCGGAATAAAACGGTACCGAAACGGTACCCCCGATTCCGTTGCCACCCTTAAAAGGAATGTGCAGAAGAAGAAGAGAAATAACAACAATTATATTATATCGTTTTAACAGAGAAAAATACTTATAATAATAAGGAAAGATTTAATATATAAAGGTTTAATTGATCTTAAATAGGATTTATCATCTATTATAAATAAATATATAATAATTATATTTTTTATTAATTTCAAAATATAAATATTAGGATAAGAAATAAATAAATAAATAAAATATTATTTTATATAGTTTTTTTATAATGAGGAATAAAAAGTAAAATTAATCGTTTTAAAAATATTATAGATATATTTTTAAAATTATTCTTCAAAGTTTAATACTCTTTTTGTTTCACAAATAATAATTTAGTTTGACTTACTCAGAATTAAGAAAAAAAAAGTCATTCATTCTTTTTTTTTTGCACGGAGAAAGTATTAAATACCGTCAATTTATACAAAAATATGATTAGATTAAATCAAAAATTATTGTTGCATTTATTTAGTATTTTATTGTAATTAAAAATAGCAAAGTGTATGACGATTTTGACAACTCAAGATCTTTATTTAGTTTTTGCAGCACATAATACTGTATGTACAAACATCTTTAGAATTACGTTTACTTAAACAAGATCCATATTTTGTAATATTAACTTGAGGGCCAATTTTTTTAAAAGAAAAGAATGCAAGATGATTGTCAACTATTTAGTTAATTATGCATAAGTAATTAGTTTAAATAATAATAAAAAATACTTAATTTATATATATCTAATATTATTTATATATAAAAAATGACTTTTATACACCCTTTACAATTTATCAAAGTAAATAATTTGATTTTTAAAATGACCTTTTAAGTTAATTATCGAAACAAAAGCCACGTAAATTAAATTAAAGGAAATTCAGTTAAATTTACACCTTGCTTACAATTGTATTAACTACTATTAACAAGAATATCACAAATATAAAAGTTTTTAAGTCTCTCTTTTTATTTTAATTCTATACTTAGTATTTAAGTCCAACTAATTTAAAACCAAGATCTAATCAACCCCATTCGATGCGTATAAAACGTAGCATTCAAATACAAGCTCCAAAAGAAAAATGACACGTACCAAAAAAATCGTTTGAAAATACAAAAAAGGACTAATACGTACTTTCAATCGCACCAATGGAGAAAAAGCAACACAAAAGCTTGTACGTATTTCAATTTCGGCGGGAAAGTACTTTTGTAGAAGGGTTACACAGCAAGAGGTGTCTATCAAGTCCATTAAAAACCGCGAGATGAACCAACCCATCACCCAACGAAAGTAGAGTACGGAATTCATACGCTATAAGTTAAGCATATCATTGTTATCAAGACATTTTTTGGGAACTATGGCCATTTTTGGCATGATTGAAATATAATTTTGAAACACATTTGAATCAAAGAACAGACTACATGATTGACTTACTACGAATCTCCATGATGTCGAAATAATTAAGCTATAGCAACTAACAAATTTCTCTCTGATTTTTGTATTTTTCTTTTCTACTAGTTTTGATATATGTTACTTTAGTTCTTCAATTTCAAATATAACATCAACTTGTATTTTGAATTTTTTTTATGGCCAAATGTCTCTTTTTCGAAATAAAGTGGAACAGAATTTTCAAAAAGAAAAATGAAGAATCCTCATAATCAAACAGATTCTTAATGTAATGAGTTGAACTTACACATTTTGACTGGTAAAAGTTGTGTAGATATTAATTATACCAGTAAATAAGTAAGGATAACTTGCATAAAAGTTCCTTTACTTACATATAACATATAAAAGTTAATACGACTTCTATCCCAGCTAAACTTGATTCAAGTTGATTTTTCAACTATCTACGAGTTTATCCAACCCTTGGCACAGATTTACTGCCCATTCTAGCTCATCTGTCTACAACGACAATCATTCAAGACTAAAAAGCTTGCTCATTGTATAACGTTTAAACGTCAAACAAAACATAAAATACAGTTTCTTTTCCAGATTCTCCAGATCTTGACCAATTTGTAGCTAATGATCTATCTTTGGTTTGTCTTATTGATTTGTCCTGTCAAATACAAAACGAAGACATATTACAACTTAGGAACTACGAAATCATGGAGTTGCCAACGTGCAAGAAACATAGACATTGAAATGAGCATTCATTTTACCTCTCTCGTAACACGACATAGCTACTTCCTGTAGTAGTTTTCTGTATCTTGGAGATCTTCCTCAATACTTCAGCAAAAGCAGCCTTATCCTGCAACAATGTAATTAATGCAGCCGCGTAAGGGAAGAAGGAACTCAGAATAAGTAAAAAGGGTTTCTTAAACTTGGCTGACATGCTGTTACATATGGGTACATCTAATTGTGCTATACATTTTTCCACAGATGCTATGTTGCATATATAGGGTCAGCAACAAAAATCTCAAGTCCGTAAACTAGCATTTATCACAAATTACAAGTATTTTTGACAAGTCATTTTTGGGTGAAGTCTTACCATGCATTTGTCCATAGATTTTGGGAGAGATATTTTGGCTTTTTCAAGAATATATAATTTATACCCATAAATTTGTCTTTATCATTTATAATGAACATGTTCCATTAAAAATAACCTTATAACACAATTGATGGCAATCAACAACAATATGGCAAGAGCAGTATAACAATCGCATACTCAAACGTGTTACTGGTTCAGGATAAATTATAACCAAAAACAAGTTGTTCTTTTCAATGAGGTTGGTTGTAAATAGATATTAATAGATGATGGATGTTTTAATGAAATATAAAAGTTTGGAGTAATTTTTAAATTTTTAAGAATTCGCAAATACTAGAATTTAACCCAAATTCTAGTTTTTTCTAAAACTTGGGATGTTTGCCAAATATATTTGTCAAGTAACGACAAATTATATCGTCAAACAATAGTTCCCATTTTTTTTTTGAAGTTTTCACCTAAATATATTTGTGGCCAAACCGCATATCTTTTATTTCAGGTTTCACTTGCATTTACAAGCCTAAACTTTATGTCAGTGAGTCACAATGGTCACAAATCATCTCAACAAACTAGCCTTGTCATACCTCTTTACATTTCAAACGAGATTTAAATTGGCTGACAAGATCCTGTGTGGTCACTGGTTTTCTCTGCAGTAGAACAGCTCTAATTTCATCTTCAGTAACAGGACCTGTGGCCGAACTTGGAGCAGTTTTGGAAGAGGATGATGCACCCTTTGGAAGAGCACTGTTCTTTGCAGAAGATGGGATTTCGTCCTTCCCAGGTTTGGCATCCTGCACGATGTGAAAACGAAGACATCAGCAATAACATAATAAGAGAGGAAATAATCTCTCCTTAGAATATCAAAAGATTGGTTATAGTAGTCACAATATCATAGTTTTATTGAACAGTAATAAAAGGTTTTCTTGGCAAGTGTGAAACTTGATATGCCTAGATAGAATCTTATATTAATGTAAAGTACCACATCATGAAAAAAAAACAAATAGATATCACAATAGACACTTACCGTCTCTGTTTTCACTTTTTTCAAGGGAGTACCACTAGTTGGTTTCGACTCATCTCCATTAGCTTTTCTTTTAGTCTTAGATGACTTTGAAGTTGGAGTTCCACGGTTGGATCCAGAAGCAGCTGGTTTCAAAGGACTATTGGTCTCAACCGGTTCTTCTTTAGGTGCTTCCTTCGGTTTAGGAGCCAATACAGGTGAAATATCTTCTTCTGTCTGATAAAGGCGGAAGAAAAATCATAGAGTGAGAAAACAGAATTATGAGAAGTTTAAGAGCCTGCTTATTTCCCCTAAATGTAATTCTCTTGGCTGAGACAGCAAATACAAAAAGAAGAAATAATTCTGTCACCTTTGAACACGAAAAGTAAAAGACACCTTGACTTAGTGACCCATAATAATGAAACAAAACTTACATCATCATCATCGTCGTCATCTTCATCTGATTCATTCAATCCATTGGCTTTTCCAAGCAACTTTTTCAGCTCCTTTCCAGATTTGCTCAGACCACCTCCCTCTTCTTCACCTTCCTCCTCGTCATCTTCATCCTGAGCCACACGAAGAAAGGACAAAAGTTATTATACGAGGTGGAGAAAGAGTGTTAATTCACAAAGTAGAAAATAAACCCGAAAACACTTCCTCAATGCATGTCCTACTGATCTCTGTCCAAGATACAAGTACTCAAATAAGATCTTATTCACATAAAAAGGTTCAGCTCTTCCTAAAAGCAAAAAGTTGTAACCCAAAAATCTTACAGACCACAAACAAGTGCAATGGTCCATAATCAAGAGCATTCTAAGTATTCATAGAAAAGGTATCAAACACAAATTATATATTAATTAACATGTATGAGATATACATGCAGCACACATATCTAGGTACTACATTTAAATGCTTATGTCACTTTAAAAAAAGTTTGTTCTCATACATATGAGGTAGAAACGTACACAGAACGAGCCTACCACTAAAAGCATAAAGCTCATCCACGAAATATTGATCAGGCACGGGTTATTTATGTAATATTTTAAAATATACTCATTGATAAAGGTATACGTGCAAAGTGCGTAAAGAACACCAGTACAATAAATAGATGCCACTAGCTTTGGATAAGCTAGTTATCCAATAAATTTTATAACCCAAATACTTGTTACATAATACTACTGGGTGCCACATGATGTAGAGTCATTTACTATCAGAATTCCAAAATTCCATAAATAACTGACCTGCTTAATCTCTGGAGGAGCAGGAATTTCAGGAGCCAAATCCTCCCTCTCCTCAGGATCATTCCCAACAGCTTCATCATCATCCGTAAAAATCTCCTCATGCTCCCAGTCATCCCCTGGAAAGAAAGGAGAGCCCTTCAGTGGAAACAAAAGAAATCTGACAGCAGAAGCTGATCAAATAGTGAAGAAACGACGTAATGCACTCAGAACCAAAGATGAATAAAGTCCCATTCTAGAATCAAAACAGCAATTATAGACATTTTCCAGTTAGAAATCATTTCAAGTTCTTAAAACCAAGAAAGAAGAATAAATAATTGTTAACTGCGGTAATTCGTGGTCATTAATTTACAAGAAAACGATGTAAACAGTTCCAAACAATGATTTCAGCGAGAAAAATCCCAGGAGAGCTCTATAATGCTCTTTTGATAAAGAGGAGAGCTCTATAATACTAGCTGAGAGCTAGACAGAGAAGGATATTAAGGTTTCCAACCATTAAGAATGAAAATGAAACACAGGTTAGAGTACTAGATAATTAAATCAGTGGGTCGAACCGGCAAAGAAGAAGAATGTTTTACCTTTTTCAATGTCATCATCATCGAGGTCAAGATCGCCCCCTCTAGGACCCTCTTCATCATCATCAATGCCTCTTTTGTTGAGTCCTAACCTGTTTTTCCTAGCAGCCTCCTCTTCCTCATCTTCATCCCCATGGTCTGATGCATTGCCTTCATCCTCATCACCAGTAGTTTTCTTACGCCCCCTTGTCCCACCAGATCCACCTTCTTTGTCATCAAATCTTTCTACTTCACCGAAGGCAGCAGGCCCATTATTTGCTGCTTTCATCATCCATCTCTGGTACCCATCAGCAGTTTTTCTTCTATTTTTCATTTTCTCTTCTGCTTCCTCCAGAGTAAGTTGCTTATATTGGGCTACTTTGTTGAAGTTATACCTAATGAAGAAGAAGAAGAAATAAATGCAAATCCAAGATGTAAAAGAATATATTTGATGTCAAAGCTACAGAAACTAAGGTGTATACCAAGAACCAGCAGGAATAGCAAATAACTCTTCACCCTGCATCATCAGCAGATAATATTGTGCTGACTGTGCTCCCTCGAGATGACCATGAAACTGAAATTGACCAGTTTCATCCTCTAACAGCCATGGTTTATTCTTGTACTTCTCCTGCAATTTCATAGAAAATAAAGGTCATAAATGAACATATATGACCTGCCACTAAAGATCACAATCTGACAAGAACAGGACAACAGCCATCCATAGTAGCGTAACTATGATCCAAGATGTTGAGCATGTGGTCTCTTTATTAGTTATTACATTTACACAGTAAAGATGCTCTTCTCATAACTAGATGTTGCATCCTCCAATCTAATCTAATTATATTTCTCAGGCTTCTGCATAAGAGGCTTCATGGAATAGGTTGTACGATATCCCTTCAGCATCAAGCAGATTCTCACACATGCGTAATAATAAAATTAAAATAAGCATAAGGAAACATTGCAATTTTTCCTTTGAACTAGTGAAATACATACACAGACACACACACACACATTTGCAATTGATGCAAACGGGGATGATACTACTATATATTTCATACCCGCAAAGTATCTGTAACTTGACGTCCTTGCAAACCTTCTTTTTGTAAAGTCCATTTACTGTCATTCTTCTTTTTTGAAAATTTTGGTAAGCCTGAAGCAAATCTAGCAATGAAATGGTTCTTGTCATTGCTGGAGCAAGCCCGAACATTATACTCCTGCACATAAACATAATTTTGATAGCCTGAGTCTTATGCCAAATTTTGCACAATAGATAAAGAAAAGAATGTATCAGAGACAATATCTTTCATGAATCGACACATTGAATGCTTTCGACAAGAAAATTACAGTCAGCACTAGCTACCAAAACTGTGGTCTCACCAAGCATCTAATAGATATCATTTACACGATTAAGATGCTCACTTAAATATTTTGGAAACAAAATAGAGAATTCAGGAGCAAAAAGATAAGAACTTCAATTCAGAAGGCAGTGGTGAGCACATCATAAACTTGAGGTTGGTCTAACACACTTTACCTCTTTCATCTGCTAAATGCATCAACCTTTGCAAAGTTGATCACTCATGCTCATGAATTAATTGCATCCATCAATAAATCCAGAACAATTCTAAGTAATTTATGAACTAATTAATTACACAACATTCTGCAGGGGTAAAAGTTGAATATTTTGGAGAAGTAGAAAGGGGTTATATTTGCTTCTCAAACATCAGTGACACATCAACAAATGTAACCTTAATTCAGCAAGCCTTAGTCTCTCTAGGCAATACCATACTGCCTATATTCCTCATCCTTCTATTATTCTATCGTTGTTCAGGTCTCGGATAATCTTAACAAAGGTAAGAAGGAACCAGTTCACGCATAATACCAATATAACATCAAGACAGATTTGTTACACCGGTTTGGCAAATAGTTGTGTTTAGCAAATGAGAACATAATCAGGAAACAAGATAGCCAAAAGGTTAAAGAAGCAAGGGATGAATATCAGAAAAGTAGTGAAGGAAGTATAGGGAGGCAAAATCTCTTGATTTTGAATGAGGTACAGTGGAAAGGATAATGTGCTTGGGTTAAAATAAGGTAACGGGAGGACAGTATACCGATGTAACCTACCTATATGTGTCAAACATCTTCTACCAAGCATAGCTTACTTTAAAATCTATTGGAAAACAAAACGTGAATCTATTTTTATCAAAGGAGTCCTACAGAATAAAAAAGTAAATCAGCCTAGTTGGATCAAAACATCAACTTTAATAATCATTTCCAAATATTTACACATAAGCAACTCATTGTTGAGAGACAAAGTAATCCCCTGTTCTGGAGACGGCCTAAAAGTTGGTCGCTTTTGCCATACAATTTTATTTATCACCTAATAGTTAGCACAAGCAAAAGGCATAAGTGACTGGCTTCCTATATTCACAATGTTTTGAGTTTTTCAACTGCAGCAAGAAACCACTATTATCCCCTTACGGTCACTTCACTCTCGAATAAACACCATCAAACTCAACCACATCGATATCTCTAAAAAGCAAACCCTAGATTATGTCCACATAGCCGATTGCCTTAAACAGAACGAAGAACATAATGCTTCAATTCCAAAGAACCCAAAGGTACCACAAACCCTGGAAAATACTCAAGAGAAACTACTAGCATCTATCAACTATGCAGTATGCTCCAATCCCAAACTAGTTGGGATAGACAATATGAAGACTCTGCAGAAACCCATGTGCACCATGTCTTTGCTCCAAAGAGAAAGAATATATATAACTCTAAGAGGAAGCCTAGTCACAATTGAGACATTAACTAACCATGGTTGACAAAATTTAATGTAATACACATATGTTATGCTGCTGCAGCAAAAGCAGAATTTTTGCAAATGAAATTCAAATATACAAAAAGTAAACATACAAAGTCCAAGTTATTCAATGTCTACTATATATACATACAAAAAATTGACTTTGTATATACAGAATGTTTTTTTATGAACCCCATTCATTGTGGTACCTAGCTCCTCTCATGGTTGCGCATACCCTTATTTATTCGTAACAAATATGTGGTATACTTTTTCCTAAATGCGTGACATACTCCTCTCTCTATGTAGACTCATTTCATTCCAATACTGTAAGTTATTACACACAGATAAATTCACCTAATTTTTAATATATTCTTTTTTATAATCATGATGTCTGAGCCATTTTTAAAGCACCTCGTGTAATTCCACAGATAGATCCCACCTCCCACCTGTAAAAGACACCAGGTAACCAACCATCCACCAGCTAGAACATAAAGGAAAATCATCTATAGTATTTAATTTTTGTCTCTGGTGGGAATCGTACCTAAGACGTCATGGTTCTCAACTCATTTCATTGACCATTAGGCCAAATGATTGGGTGCAAATTCACCCAAATTATAGTACTCATGGAGTTCAATATAGAAAACATACTCAAAACAAACGTGTAGGTGTAAAGTCTCTCTACTAGGTAGGGATAAAGTTTGCATCCACTCTACCCCACTTGTGGGATTACACTGGGTATGTAGTTGTACTCAAAACAATCGAGTAACTGGCATACCCTTACTTATTTGTAGCAAACATGGGGTATCTTCTTCCTAAATCCTTGACACACTCCCCCTCTCTCTATATGCAGGCTCATTTCATTCCAGTTTCCGGTACTATACACAACTTTTCACCAAAATTACAGTACTCGTAGCAAAATTCAATACAAAAACATACTCGAATCAATCGTGTAACTGGAGTTCCACACTCATAGCACTTATCACGAGTCTCAGCCATGTTTTTACCACAAGACAAACAGAGAGTCAAATGCTTGCATGAGCTTCCATACAGATCCGAGGATGAACCACACCTGCTACATGAAGGTTTCAGAATCAAATCTATCGACATTACTGTCCCTGCAAATCCAAAAAAAAAAAAAAGAAGCTAAAAATCATTCAGTTCATCAGAATTAGGGTTCCGTATAAGCGATTCAAATTGGGGAAACTGATAAAATCATCGAAAAATCACCGTTAACTATTGTGGATTTCGTTTCAGTAGTTGAAATTTATTCAATTTGATTTCTTGTTAAGGAGTGTTCGTTAGATCGAGAGGAGATTGAAGAGCGAATGAGAAATCAGTTGAATTGATGGAAGGGGAAAACGGGTATTTATAGATGCAATTACCCAAATCCGGAGATATTTTCTGGTTATGTTATGATGAGCACCTCAAATTTGTGAAATTGCAATATACGCACCATAAATAATAATATTTGTTGGAGGTCGATTAATTTATATTAACGTTGGGATAGAGATCATTCGAAGGTCAAGGTCACTCAATATGACGATTTCTTTTTATATCTAGGGATCATAATTGTGGATTTAAGTTAATATATAACTATTTTATATTAGTTATATATTAATGCTAATCTTAAAATTTAGAGAAAAAAAGTAATATGCGATTAATGTTAAATATAACATAAAAATAAGTAGAATGTGGTTTACTCTTGGTATGCCAAAAGTATAACAAGGCAAATATAATAACAACACAACATAACCTGCATAATCTTATAGATTGCAATTTGAAAAAAACTGTTCACATTTTTTTTTTTTGTCTTTCTTCAAAAAAGTCATTTACATTTTTCTTTGTGTCCCTAATTATGGTAGGTAATTGACCTTCACCATCACATGGGAGTGTAACAAAAAAAACAGCTCTCTAGAAGATAGTCAGTATCCATCACCTGACTTTCACCGATTTCGGGTATATTATCACATGGATCTGGCCCCTTTAGGACACCCCATTTCCTGAAAAAATTAATTGAGGACCTCCGTAATGAGTTGGTAAAACTTTATGTATAGTCCAATCATATTTTGCACAATTTTTTTTATATTTACAAGTCAATTTTTAATATTGTCTGATTTTTATAATTTTTTGTATGTATTATCTCATGCTTGATATATGAGTATTTATGTAAGAAAAAGTGAAAATATATGCAATAAAGTGGAGTTCTTTTCTAATGATAGAAAACATTTGTTATTTTCTAATTTAGTTAATGTTATTAATGGAGAAAACAAAGAGCTACATTGAAGATTACAAACAATGAAATAAATGCATTTTATGAATGTGATTTATGAACAAATTTGAAATGTTTTATGAAAAAAATACATGAAGGCTTCCATAATGAGTTGGGTAAGCATTATATATGGTCTGTCATTTTTTTCACACATATATTTTATATTTACGAGCAAAATTTTAGAATTATCGCATTCGTCTAATTTCGTGTGTATTAGCCAATGGATTAGGCGCCTTATAGCCTCCCTCTCTCCCCCTCCTCAAATTTTTTTTCTGAAAAAACTATATGATAACCTCCGTATTGAGTCAGCGAAGTATTACGTATAGTCCTGTCGTTTTTCTAACGAATATTTTTGTATTTACGAGTCAACTTTTAGTAATACCCAATTATTACCGTTTTCGTGTATATTAGCCCATGTTTGAGATACAATAAAACCTCTATAAATTAATACTCGATAAATTGATAATCTATCTACAATAATATTTTTCTTCGGTTCCAACTTGAGCCAATGAATAAATCATCAATTTCGATAAGATAATATATTTTCGGAAGACCCCTATATAAATATATGGTCCCATTAATATCATAAATTAATAATTCTTTAAAAAATACAAATTTATTTAAGACTATTAGTGGAATATGATTCTATTGTATTCAGTTTTTTCTTTTAAGAAATTAAATCTCGTTAAAGCTCATCTCTACCTTTTCTTATTGCATCTAAGAGCTTCGATGTTATTTTTTCAAACTGCAACATAAAATTGTGAAGAAATTTAGATGAGATAAATATTTCCTTGTGCACAACTAGTCAGTATAATCTTCAATTTCATCATCAACTTTATTTTTTCCGATAGTATCCCTAATTTATTCTAAGTTTTGAACCTCTGAACATGTATCGCTTTCACCCGGATAATTCAATAGGTTATTGACATCCATTTTATTGTGGTAACTAAGATCATTAATCATGACCTCAAGTTCATGATGACGTTTTCAGAAGTGGGTACATTCCTATTCTCTGAGATTTCATTTCCGAACAAATTTTACAGTGTCGAAAATAGTTTGATTTTGTCTCTTGCTGAACAATTATTGTCCAAGTAAGGATTGCGTAGCTGATAGATGCGGACTTCCCCCATATCCATCAACAAATTCTCCAAATCAAGATTAGACAAAAATTTAAGGTAAAAAAATGGTTGAAGAAAGGAAGAAGATGAAGAACATTTTATTTTTTTTAAGAAAATAATTGATGAAATACGTGTAAGTATGTATGTGTTTTACGCACTTGATATTTGACCGATTATAATATTTTAAGGAGATATATATTTCATTTAACTTTTTTTTTAGGAATAAAAAACCCCATAAAATTAAAATATATAATTAGGAATAAATCATAGATTAGGGGCTTTTTGATCATTTTCTCTATCAAATTATCCATAACTTTGGTATAAACCATTTCTATTTCACTTTTGCTCAAGCGACGAAAAAGGAGGACTGCTCCTTTGAATGACAGGTGACAACCACCATTGATCCTACCTATACCTTCTCAACTCGCAATCCTGACCGTCAATTCATTTTCTATATATATAAAAAATCGTACTCCATTTTCTCTAGTCATCTACAAATTCTCTTTTTAGCGTTCATCACCATCGTCACTTCAGCTTCTACTCTAAACTCGACCTCCCAAACGTCGTCGTTTTTCTCTCATCCTACTCCTCATCGGCGTCGTCATGGTGTTGAAGTCATTTGTTGAAGTTGAACCGGTATCTCACTTCCCTCTCGAGAACTTGCCGTACGGTGTATTCAAGCCTGAACCGGATTCACTACCTCGACCGGGCGTCGCTATCGGAGAATTTGTTTTGGACTTATCGGTGATTGCTTGCGCCGGTTTATTTGACGGTCCTTTGCTCAGTAACTCCGATTGTTTCAATCAGGTCTGTTCGCGTTCTATTGTGCTCTGTTTGGTTGTACGTTTAGAAATTTTCCTAATGCTAAGTTTAGTTTTAAGGTAATTTCGTTGAGTTTTGTGCTTATTTTGTCCTATCGTTTCGATGGAAGTGTATAATTTCCCGACTGGTAAGTTCAGTTTTAGCTAGTTTTCGTTGATTTTCGGTCATGCATTGACAATTAGTTTCGTAGAAGGTTTTATTTTGCATGTATTTACTGTATTCGGAATTATGACATAGGTCTGTTCGGGTTTCGTATTTATTCAGTTCTGAGTGATATTATGCTTTTGTTTAGTTGTACGTTTAGAGCATTTCCTACAGTTAACAATTCCGTTAGGTACTCATTTTCATTCTATTCTGAAGATGTAGTCAGTGTCTATTGTTCCCTGGTTGGTTGTACATTTAGCAATTTTCCTACTGTTAAGTTCAGTTTTATGGTAATGTGCTTTTACTTTTTTGCACAGTGTTGCCTATTGATTGGATGGAAGTGTATGCTTTTCTGGCAATCAAGCTCAATTTAAACTATTTTTCACTGATTTATGAGCTCTTTTTTGGTTATTTTCAACTGTTTGTTCTGTCTTATTTTTGTGTTAGTGATACATCTTGACTTGTGAGTGTTGTACTCTGCAATGTGTGAAGTATCTCTTACTTTTTTCTCGAGTTATGTCCTTCTTATGGCCCAAAAAAACAAAGAAAAAATTCTATGTACTATGCTGATGGCAGTCCACTAATTGGATTTCATCTCAAATTAAATGTCAGCCATTATTTCAAGTTGTAATATGAAATTGCCTAACAATTAATTATGGTAAGCCACCAAGCCTCGTGTCTGGCTGCTGTGGATATTCTCTGCTAATGGCAAGGTGGAGATACTGTGATAATCATAATTAATTTATGCAATCCATTTGCAGCCTAACTTGAACAAGTTTGTTGGATTGGGACAACCTGCATGGAAGGAAGCTCGGGTGACATTGCAAAAGCTGTTATCAGGTATCCTTTGCATGTTTGGATGGAGGTTATATCATCAAGTTATAAGCGTAAATCCTCACACTTGTTTGATACACATAAGAAAATCTAGATTTGGACCACTAAATCAAACCACATTCTTCTTAGTCATTTTAAATTCATTTCCTATGTCACTTGAAAACATGTTATTAAAATCTAAAAGATGATAAGTTTATTCAATTACAAATCTCCATCCAATCTATCCTGCAATTTCTGGTATTGGATTACCTGAGGTCCATCATTTTTGGGGCAACCTTCCAGGTTTTGGAATCAGATATTTGGGCGGGAATTTCATAATTTAATTAAAATGAGGTACACAAGGAGGGGGACTTGATACTATAATCCTCCTCTAAAGACGGAATACTTAAAACTTACCGTAATCCCATTGAGTTTGAATGTGGGGGGGATTTGATGAAAGTTGAAGCTGGATTGTTCTATTTTGTTCTTGTGCAGCCACAGAACCAACATTGCGTGACAATGCTGATTTAAGAAAGATAGCTCTTCTGCCTATGGTAAGACGTGATCCCTTGGAAATGTCATTTCTGTTTGTGAACTCGTGTTCCCTTTGAAATGTTATGTCTGTTAATGAACTCGCATTGTCTTAATTCTCGTGTTGTGTTGGTCAATTCTTCAGGAAAAGGTGCAAATGCTTCTACCTGTTGCGATTGGAGACTATACAGACTTCTTTGCATCAATGCACCATGCCAAGAATTGTGGGACTCTTTTTCGTGGCCCTGAAAATCCTATCAATCTTAATTGGTATGCTGTCAAGTGTCAACACAATCACCTGTGAAAAGACAGGATATATTAGCTTTGACAATACATGCCATCCCGTGTCTGTGGGGGTGGAGGAGGGTGGAGTGTGGGGGGGGGGTCAGAACTTCCATATTTTCGCGTTCATATACATATATGCTTGTTCATGGACTCCTGCACTCTTTTCAGGTTCCATCTTCCTATTGCTTACCATGGGCGAGCATCATCAATTGTCGTTTCTGGAACAGATATCATTAGACCCAGGTGATCTCAAAAGTAGATTTTCCTGTTCCTTTTAGAGATCGTTATCAGTTTATTTGTGCGGGGAGGAGTTAGGAAGATAGCTATGTTGTGTCTTAAGACTAATTTGATGGGAATTGTGTGTGAATTAATCATAGAGGAGTTGTCAAATTTTTATGCGGTAATCACTCCTTTGGTAGAAGGGTCCCATTGCGCTATCACCTAAGTGAATCTAGTTGGTTAGTTTTAACATGGCCTGCTCTGTGGCATTTCATGTTATATCAAACTTCTAGTTTTGTACCTGGCAGTGAAGCATTTTCATTGTTGTGCCAACTCATGACATGAAGTGCTTCGTTTTTGCTAGATCAAACTATGAAATTAGACACTTATTAAATTTCAAGTCTCACATTAATGGTCCATTTATATTCATATCGATAGCGTAAAACAATTATGTGTGATCTGATTCATCCTACTATTCCATTCATTTCAAGTAACTTTTGGCATTTCCTTTCTTTATAATTCTTCATTAAATGTGTCTTCCAGAGGACAAGGTCATCCAACTGGTAATTCTGCGCCATATTTTGGACCTTCGAGAAAATTGGATTTTGAGTTGGAAATGGTGAGAATGTATGGCATGGAAGTGCTCTGTTTATTGTTGGTCCCCAACTCTCATCTTCCTTGCTGCATTGCTTATTAGTTCCATTTTTACACACTTTACTTGTTTTGCTTTAAGGCTGCTATAGTTGGCCCTGGTAATGAACTAGGAACAACAATCGACGTCAATGACGCTGCAAATCATATATTTGGACTTGTCTTGATGAATGATTGGAGTGGTATGCTTCAAACTATACTTGAATTTTTAAAGTTCTTATGGAATGATTTCCTGCTGATTCGAGACTGTTTTAAACAGCAAGAGATATCCAGGCATGGGAGTATGTGCCTCTTGGTCCTTTTCTTGGAAAGAGTTTTGGTAAGAAATCCAGTTGATTTATGTGCATGCATTTGTGATTAACTACTGCTGTTGCCTAGGCATAATCTATTTTTTCAAGTATTCTAGTCATATTGCCTTGGGATAATCTCTTTTTTCAATTTTGATCTTGCAGGCACAACCATATCTCCTTGGATTGTGACTTTAGATGCCTTAGAACCCTTTGCTTGTGAGGTCCCAAAGCAGGTAGCTTGAATTCTAGCTCTTAAATCCCTATGTTCATCGCCAGTGAAATTGATATTGAGCAGAACTTTTCTTTTCTTTCAATTGCAGAACCCTTGTCCATTGCCATATCTTGTAGAGAAAACATCAAGAAACTATGATATTTCTTTGGAGGTATCTTCTGCTCTGTGCTTTCCATGATAGGTTTGATCTATCTAGCACTTAGTTGACAATGTTTTCTTTTCAAGGGTAAGGTCAAGAAATGCTGTCAATGTTTATGATTTTTTTAGATATACCCTCCGTTAACCTATCGTCTCATAGACTTCTCCACATCGTCTCGACTATGCCCCTCACTAACAGACATAATTGGATCTTTTCAACTCTTCATGGGTATACTTGGACACCACCAAAAAGAATTCCTTCCAGAAAGTGGTGATGGAAGAAGAGAGGGTGGGGGTGGTAGGTGTCACTGGCGGAGGGGTAGGGGGAGGTTAGAGGGAGAAGGAGGTAATGGGTGTGAAAAATACCTCCACCCTGTAAAGAAGGTATTTCTCCCACCTTATGTTGATTTACCAAGAAGAGGATAAAAGAACAAGAAATAATCGTATCTCTCTACCTGTGCTAATATCATCATTATTGCTGTGCTTAATCAAGTTTCATAGATCATCTGGGTAATGGTTGGACTTTTTTTTTAAAAATCAAGGTCCTCATTAAACCTTATCTCTCTACCTGTGCTAATATCATCATTATTGTTGTGCTTAATCAAGTTTAATAGATCATCTGGGTAATGGTTGGACTTTTTTTTTTTTTTTTTTTAAATCAAGGTCCTCATTAAACCTTCTGGACAAGCTGATTCATGTGTTGTGACAAGAAGCAACTTTAACCACTTGTAAGTATATTTTGCATTTGCCACTTACAATTTCACAGTTCTAAGTTGTCATTTCTTTCAGCAGATTCATTATGCCTAGTTCTTTTTTTGATTTTGTAACCGGATATCTATTGCTGTTAAAGCCTTCTTCATCTTGCTGGTGTCAATTAGTTTGATGGTGAAGAATGAATATGATATAGTTCATATAACTGTGGATTGGATTGCCTGCCCCTAATATTCCTCCCTGTCCTTGACCTTGCTGGCCCCTCCTTTTTATTTTTTTTAAAAGGAAACAAGATAGAAAATACTGAATTCTTTCAAGAACCTTAAGCAATTATCTTTTGGGGATTCTGGTTCTTCAAATGCTAAACAGAACAGCGGTAATCAAGTGTAAAGGAGATTTTATCAAAAAAAAAAAAATCATCAGAGAAAAAACCCCAAGGAGATTTTGCTTTCAGAAGTTTTGTTTTTTTACCATAGTAATGATGAATGGCTTTCCTGTGATACAGATATTGGACAATTACTCAACAGCTAGCTCACCATACTATCAATGGCTGCAACCTAAGGCCTGGGGACATGTTTGGAACTGGAACTATCAGCGGACCAGTAAGATTTACTAGTTGGCTGCATGATGCCTCTAGAGTTGCTCAGTTCAATTTTCCTTGTCGTCTTGTTTTATTGACTTGTCATCGTGCTGTTTTTACTGATGACATAATTCGTCCATACATCTCTATTTCTAGGAACCAGAATCTTATGGATGCTTGCTTGAACTAACATGGAATGGACAAAAGCCTTTGTCTTTAGGTGGAACTACCCGTACATTCTTAGAAGATGGAGATGAAGTAACTTTCTTTGGTTATTGTCAGGTTTGCATCTGGATGCCTTTTCTTTTCTTACCAGTTCTGCACTTGTACCTCGTTGGCTTATTGATGTTATACACGTTCATTTACGAGCGCTCAGGGAAGATAACACAGGAATTTTCTCTCCAGGGTCTAAAAGAAACATAATTAGTATTTCACCTAGTAAAGATTAAAGTGGAAAACTACCACATATTTAGATTTTCTGATTAAAAAATGATTTTTGAAAATCTGCTTGGTGGAATTTGGTTTACTGTAATAGGATGATTACTTTCATTTTATCGTCATTTGTTGCTTTTGGGAGATTTGGTTGTCTAAGCTCTATTGCCGTGTTACCTATAATCTGTTATCGTCTTTATTGTACAAATGCTATCTGAAAAACAAACCCTGCAAAAGTTGTTGAACATTGAAAATAGCCGATGTAGCTCAAACAAATTTCTCGGTCAAAGTATGCTATTGTCGAGTAACTGATACTCGATGTGTCTGGTGACATTTCACATGAAGAAATCTTAAATGACATCGTGACATTGAAGTCATTGGACCTTGTTTTTTGCATTCCTCCCTCATCGAAGTGGTGCATTTGCTGTTATCCGTATGTTTGATTTCCGGATATTGTTGGTCTGATACTAGTTGATTTTCGATGTATTTATCAGGGCGATGGATATAAAGTTGGTTTCGGAAGATGCTCAGGGAAAATTGTCCCGTCTCCGCTCTGAGTGTGAATGGTTACATTGTTCAGTCCATGAGCAATTTTGAAATGTATACAACAATTCAAGGCTGCTTTGGTTTCTGATCAAAATAAGTAAAGTAGTAGAGTCAGCAGAATTGGAGTTACAATCTAGGCTGGGCCAAGAGTAAGTGCATTCTGCATCATACATTGATGAACTACAAACAAAATCCATTTGTATTTTTTTTAATTTTTAGGAGCTCGAACTCGATATATCTTATTAAAGGGCGAAGGAATCTCACCCACCCATCCTATTATTACAATCCATGTTGGTAAAACTTAATAGCTTAAAGAAGTTGAATAGTCTATTATGTCTCTCAAATTAATAGAATTTGTTCAACAATAAGTGGACTCATTGTTTAAAGATGATTTATGATGCAAGGTAACCTAAAGTTCTTAATGGATTTTTTTGTTACATTTAAGTGTTCAAAATATGTAGATAAAGAATATGGTTGAGGTAGGCTTGACTCATGAATTCTTGAGTAATATAAGATTTTGCTTTGCTTGCATGCAAAGAGCTCAATATAGCAGTTGAAGACATATTAACACTTGGTGGGGCTTTATAGCTTTCTACACCTTAATTTTTTTTATATTTTGTGAATAATAAAGTAATATATGAATGTATGTAAGTGATAGAATTAGGCTACCTACTTGATAGTTAACCTTCCAATAATTTCTTCAAACTTACAATTTTTTTCATCTTGTCAAAATAAGATTTGACTATTTTACCCGTATCTTATGAAATGTCAACTACCATTATTTTTTCCTTTAAAGGTCTAAAATGCCCTTGCCTCTTTTCTATCTAATATTAGTTCAATAATATAATTTGCAACCTTCGGAATTCAGTTTATATTACTCTGATTAATTTTCCCATTTAGAAAAAATAAAAAAAAAACATAGTTAATTTGAATTGTGGAAATAAGGAAAAATTGTAACACATTTTTATTTATAAATTTAATAAAAATTACACGTTATAAAGAGGTTCTACACTGTTAAATTTGCTTTCAGCTCCTCGAAGATTCAATAACAATAATCTGTCTACTGACTATATAAAAATGTATGTCTTCTATCGCTATATATAACTCAAATGTTAATGAGAATAAAGTTTCAAACTATACTTTAACATGAGAAACATTAACACAAAAAATAAAATAAAAATAAGATTAATGAGCAAAAAAAAAATTAATTGTCATGAGTTAATTTTAATAGAGCAATGCATTTAAACCATCTTAATTAATTGTAAAGCCTATATTAAAATATCGGTTTCTTATTTTGTTTAATTAAGGAAGCCTTAAGGTTATAAATGTAATAGCATTAATAAATAGTTCATATGAACCATGCATATATTTGTTGCTTATATATAAAACCAAAGATAGGTAACGTTTCATTTTCTCTTCATTCCATCTTATACAAAATAAAATATTATAAAATCTTTCTTTGATACAAAGTTTTCTTTATTTATTTTTTCATTTTAACAACAACAACACAAAGATTTTCTTCATGAATAAAATTGTGAAGAAAAAAATGATGTTTGCGTTTTTTTTCTTTTCATTTTTTCTTCTTAGAACTTTGGGTATAGAGAGTGGAGTTTCTATAGTTGAATCAATTTCTATGAGAGATGATGTGATAAAAATGGCTGGTTATGGAGAAGAAAAGCTTTCCACTGTTTTTATTCATGGAAAAATTGTTTGTCATGAGTATGATGATTATGGTTGTAACAATATTATTATCAAGGATGATAATTTTCAACTTGGTTCAACACCTATCCAAGGTACGTATGATGATTATTTGTCGCTAATCTATCGCTAAATAGCTCACAACACCTATTATGTTTATTTTAGATATATTTAAATGTTTTTGATATGTTATATATTATTCAACTATATAATTATTCTGGCTCTCGAAAACATTCTTTATATCCTCACAAGATGAAGATAAGAATGTGTACACACCAACCTTTTTAGATACTCATTCGTGAAAATTTAGAGAATATGTGTTATTGTTATTTTTTTAAACTAAAAAAAGTGTTGAGAGTCTTTATAATTAAAGAAATCTGTCTTAATAGTATAAGATCCTTTATTTATAACGATTTGAAACTCATTGGTCCAATTACTTAATTTAAATTTGTATCACATGAACATAATTATAGGTTCTCTAATTGTTTGAAACTAAACCATTATTTTTTATAAAAATGAAAATCCGATTTTACGTGAATTTTATAGTATTAGCTAGTTTATGTAGTTTTGACTAGTTAAATTGCAAATGGATAATAAGATGAAATTAAACGTCCTAAGATATACGGAAGTTAATTTGTGTTGTTAAGCCTAAAGTTAATTAATATTAACTCAAGTTTAATGTTAAACTTGATCCTTAAATGGAATTAGGATCCATTTAATGTAGAAGCGTTTCTAATTCTTTTAACAGTTACTATATGAGATAGTTTATTTATTAAAAAAAAGAAAAAAGGTTAAAAGAAAACAGAAAAGAGAAAAAAAGTTTTTTTTAAAGAAAAAGTGAGATTGAATATTAAATTATGAAAACTTGATGGACCTGTTTGTATATTAATAAAGATATGTTCCTTTCATTGAACACCACCCAAATTTCTGTTCTACCAAAATGATGGTGTTATTGGAACCAAAAGCTGGTAAATTAACATAAAATTATAAACTCACTAAATTCGTTGTATTTATTGAAAAATATGGGTCTAAATTTAATATAATAAAGTATGAGTAATTTGGAATTGAGGTATAGTTGATTTGATTCATATCATATCATCCAATTAAGTTAAAATTGAGGTATAGTTAATTGACTCGTATAGTAAAATTCAAATAATTTGAAATTGAGATCTAGTTAATTGACCGATGCACAAAGCTCAAAAAACAGTTGGACCGTAAGAGTCTACTGTACGCAGTCTTATCCTGCATTTTTGCAAGAGGTTATTTCGACAACTCGAACTCTTGACCTCCTGATTACATGTCAACAACTTTACTAGTTATGCCAAAAGACTATTTTTCGCAGTTCAAGCCCATGACCTCCTGGTCAAAACGTAAACAAAACTTTACCATTTACGCTAAGGCTCTTCTTCACTACTAATGTGACAACAAATTTCAGGTGCATCAGTAGGTATGTTCTGTGGATCAAGTGGAAAAACAAGAAGGTCATGGGCAAGAAACACTACAGATGAAGATGGAGATTTCCTTATTGACCTTCCTTCTCATCTTCATGCTATTCCAAACTTGGAAAAAAAATGTCTAGTTAAAGTCCTTCGTCTGCCAAGAAACACCATTTGTGAACATGCTTTTACAGGAAAGCACAAAGGTCTCGAGCTAATTTCGATTGGTGGAGGCATCCGAACTTACACAACACAAACAATTCATCTGACCCCTAAAGTTACACAAAGGTGCAGAACAAAAGTTGTTGTCATCTGATCAGGAGGCCAAAAGTTCAGCACGTCCAATAACTCAAATATGTTGGCGCTTTGATCAGTCACAAACATTGAGTCGTTGGATGAAGCTTGAAACATAACCCTGTATTAGCCCACAATCTGTCGTTTGCTTCCTCCCACGACTAGTTTATGAGTGTGTGTGTGTGAGAGAGAGAGAGAGAGATGTAAATATAAGGTTTCTTCATTCTTGCATGAATGATGTGTAACAGGCACATGTATTTCCACTGAGCCTTTCATAGCCACACCAGATGCACAAACTTTGAATATTAAAGTAACAGTATAAATTGTATTCACTGCAGAATCAATAACTAAAATCTGGGGTGCATAAATGTAGCAATCATTCACACAGATCCACAAAAAACTAAAACATGCGCTAAAAGAAGTTAAAGGACGATGTGATCCTGGGATTCAACAGCTTATCAGACAAAAGAAACACTATCCAGGAGAATGTTCCAAAAAAACCTTTGTCTATTCCGATGACGTGACATCCTCTCCTTGAGATAACTAAGTTACTCTAGGAGCTCTCCTGAGCTTTCTTCTCAGCTCCAGAAATGATATACTGAGCAACATCGGCACAACATTTAAGCTTGTCTGCCTCTTCGTCAGGTATCTCAATCGAGAATTCTTGTTCAAAAGCCATGACAAGTTCCACTCTATCTAAGCTGTCTAGGCTCAAGTCCTTCTGGAAATCAGCACTCTCAGTGACCTATAAAAAGATTTAGGATTCAGCTGTAATATCCACTAATTGACTCAACTTCAGCCACAACATGTGTTAAATTGATATAGACCATCAGCAGAGACATATCCAGAATTTAACTTTAACCGGCTTCAACTTTCAAGGTTCTTAGCATTGAATCATTACTCCCTCCATTTCAATTTGTTTGTCTAGTTTTAACTTGGCATGGAGTTACAGAAAGTAAAGAAGACTTTTGAATCTCATGGTCTTAAACTAAAGATATGTAGTATGTACCAAAATGTCATTTAATCTTGTGGTCTTAAACATGCCAACTAACGAGTTGCCAAAATAGAGAAAAAGATATTTGTAAGACGAACAAAACAGTGGGAGTACTTATCTTGTTGCAGTTTTATTAATCTTTACAAATAACTTATGTTCCGCATCAGAAGTACAAAAAATGGATGAATCACACCTTGGTTGCATCAATCTTGTCAAATTTCTTCACCAGGTTAAGCACTTGTTCCTTTATCTGATCCTGATCGGTGGAACCAGAATTGCTACAGGTGCGTATTTGCAAATTGAGAATATTTAACGCACTCCGGCCTTCAACTTGAGATGATAATACTTGTTTTGGGACCTTAACCTGTACATACTTCAGAATAGATGATCTCAAGCTTTGCATTTTGAACCTACAACAAGACGTCTATGTATTAGCACGTGCAAAAGCAGTTTAAAGAGGTAGAAGATGCAAAAGAAAACAAGGCAAAGAGAAGTAGAAAGTCCTAAAGATAAGGCATACATGTACTAACAGCAAGATAAGTCATTTTTTCCCCACATTTCCTGTTTCATATCTATGTATTGGAAGATTCACTAAGATAAGTTGGTCAAGTGAACAGAGAATCTGCTAACTCTTATAGCAGTTACATAATTATAAGTGACAAACAGAGGCTGTAATTCTATGACATGCAAAACAGTCAGCAAGTTTGTTTAACAGGTATGTACTTCATCGAATCAAATTTCTGAACAGGAGAAGCAACCTAAATTAGCACCCTTGACATTCGGCCTATAATCACATGTCGTACTCTAATTATATTAAAGCGAGCATGCTTATTTTCCACAGCCAATGCTCACATGTCTACTGTATTGTCACACTTAACATGCTTTTTCTCCACAAATATATGATCTATCATATAAGCAAAAGTCTTACTACTTGTTTCAAACTCGAATGTCTAATGAGATTTTGCCTGCTGAAAATTTAATTCCCTTGCTCCAGGAAATGATGTTGTTCTTGCCTTCAGTGGTAAAAGCAACATTTACTATACGGGCTCACGGAACCAGTAGCTTCTCCCACAGACCCTATATACTGTATGTATTAAGAAATCCACCAATTATCTACAAAATAATTGACTGTGAACCTAGTTATTATTATTGTATATTTACTTCACGTTGAGGGAACCCATAAAATTTGAATCATAGATCTGCTTTTGCTGACAATGAATGTCCTAACCCCTTAATATTCCAACTTTCACATCCTCAACCCATTAAAGTAATCTCAAATTTGCTATGAATCAGAAGAAAAATTCAGAACTATAAACGAGATCGTATAAGCCTAGCCAGCGGTAATCTGATACCGGTAGAAGTGGCTATGGTAAAAGTGCTTTCCAATCCATCACATCATCCCATCCTCCTAACGATATTTTGCAAGGAGCTTTACAAAGCCATTCAATGGTCTATTTATATATACCAAAACTAATTTCCTAAAAGAAAGGAGCATAATGCTAAAGTAAAAACAAGTGAAACTGCTACTCAATCCATAACCACTACATAAGTTATGAAGATTATTTATCAAATTATACATCAACAGCCAAGCTCCAATTTTAATAGGGTATCAAAATCGTCTTGTGATGCTTTCAAAATCCATACGAAAGAATCAACGTCAAGATGACCAACTTTCTTTATTTCGAAACAATTTAACTTAAAATAATAGCCATACAAATGTCTATGAATTGTTATAGAGCACAAGTTTAAGAAGTGTTTCTTTCTTAAGCTCCATACACAGTCAAACACCGACACATAAAATGGGAATGGAGGGAGCAATAAAAATGATAACTTTCATAAGTTCATAACACCCATTGAAAAAAACAACTCAAAATGTTAACTTTATAACACCCATTACATACCAAAGTACCAAACTCTAAATGTTTATTTGAATAACACCCATTAAAGATCACAACTTGAAGTACTGATTCACACAATATATCTATATAAGTTTGACAAGTGTTCCTTTCTTAAATTCCACGCACAGTCAAACCCCGTCACATAAAAGGGAACAAGGGTGCATCAAAAATCAAAGAACCAAAACACACATTGGCACAAATCATTCCTCATTAGCAGGGTCTGGGGAAGGGCCCCGCACCCCAAGGGGTGTGAGGTACACAGTCTACTAACGGCACCATTAGTAACTCCTTTCACATCTCAACCCGTGACTACAGGTCACACGTAGACAACTTTATTGTTACTCCAAGACTCCCAAAAATACTCAAAAATGTTAACTTTATTACACCCATTAACAAAAAATACTCAAAAATGTCAACTTTATACCACCCATTAACAAAAAAAACTCAAAATCTTTACTTTATGACACCCATTATATCCCAAAGCACCAAACTCCATATGTTTATTTCTACAACACACATTAAAGATTACAACTTGAAGTAATGATTCACCTTTTTTTTTTAACTTGTTCGACAGAATGATAAATTATAATAGATATGTGGAAAGGAACAAGAAACAAAATAACTGAGAGAAATAGCAGAAAAACTTACCAATTTTACTTTGTTTTCTTAGATTCTCTGATTCTTTATGGACTGTTTGCTTAAGATTACTATCTGTTTGATGAATTGCCTCAAAGAGATAAATTTGCAGTGATAGTTCTGGGCCTGGATAATAGAAAATATGGGCCTCAAGTATCAAAATAATAGCGAATAATATAAAAATATAGTATATGTTATATTATTTGTATATATATAAATTAAATTCCCATCAACTATAGTTGTAAATCGTAACAACTAACAAACAACCCTTTTCTGATAGAGTGATAGGCAAAAAGTTATATTGACACTAATAATTCTAAAATTATTTGCCATTTTGTTGTCTCTCTTCTTTGTCCCTTAGCTATGGAGCCGCGGAACTAGAGCATCATTAACTTTTTTGATCGATAAAATTATATTATTTTTATATATAATAACAATAACATATTTGGATGGAATCTCATGTATCAAGTAATAAAAATGTATACACATATATTAAATCTATTTTTATGGAATAAATAAATTATTTAAAAATAAACATTCGACTAAAAAATTCATGTTATTAGGATGGCAGGGAGAATGAATAATAATAATAAAAAAAAAATATCAAGCAAATTAGAACAATACATAGCAAAAAACATTGGAGAAAAAAGAAACTATGTCATTACTAATTAATAATACTAATAAAAACAAAATGACATGAGCTTTTTTTTTTTTTTTTATAGAAATATTAAATTCTTCAATTTCTTTATGTGTTTACTATTTTATATTTTGAATTTTATTCATGATAATGTCTATTCGACCAATTGCTTTTTGTTTCTTCTTCGGACTATGATTTATACATATGACCTCAAAACACATTAATGCGAAGTATATAATGCTACCGGATGAGTTAGTATTAAATATTTTTGATCGAAAATTATATTAATATATAGAGCAAAAATAAATTTCTCTATCATATATAAATTGATATTTCTTGAATCAAGAGAAAGAAAATAAATATAGATTTATAGTAATGTATGACATTCAACGCTGGTTATTAAAGGCGAAGTCAAGATTTGAAGTTTATAAGATCTGAATTGATATTTCTTGAATAAAGAGAAAGAAAATAAATATATAATTATAGTAATGTATGACATCCAACCCTGGTTATTAAAGGCGAAGTCAAAATTTGAAGTTTATAAGATCTGAATTGATATTTCTTGAATGAAGAGAAAGAAAATAAGTATATAATTATAGTAATGCATGACATTCAACGCTGATTATTAAAGGCGAAATCAAGATTTGAAGTTTATAGGATCTGAACTGTCACCGAAGGATGATTTAATATTGTAAAATGATCTAATCAAACCTGCTAGCAAATTTAGAAATAAAGTGTGTTGTGTAGGTGGAAGGAAAATGAGGTCAAGACTTGAGGCGAACACATTTGTAAACCAAAGTCTAAATAAGACACTAAATCACACGTTTCATAAAATTTGTAATCTTCTCTATTTTGGAAAAAGTTGCCAAACCTTATTACATAAGATTTTATTATGTGACAAAAATAAATAAGGTGAGGAAAAAAAAAAAGGATATAAATCTATTTCATATACTAAAAGGATTTTTTATACATTAATATATAAAACTTGACCATAAATTAGAGGATAGTAAATCAAATTATTGAGATTTATCGAATTTACAAGTGAAAATATTTTTTTTTACGTATTATAGTTTTAATTTGAGATTTTAATATGAAAATCGTCTATAGTAGGAAAAAATATCACTAAAATTGAATATTTTTAATATAAATTTAAATTAATCAGACCAGACCTCAAAGAAAATATCGATATACTAAATTAGATTTTTCTTAAAAAAGACTACTTTCTCCTCATGAAATAAACAAAAGGATTTTTTTCATAGTTTGAGGCATAATTATCAACCATAACAGTTTAGATAATTATCAAACGAAATATCAAATTTTTTTTTTAACGATACAACCAATTACTCTCGACAACAATTCGTTTGATACTAGTGAGACAAAGTTATTATCAAATGATATATCAATTCACTCTATACGATCATATCAAACAACTTAAACTTTATAGTTTTGATATAGAAATCGAATTTGAAAAAATTATCGATACGTTTGATAAATATATAGTGTATAAGGGCCCGTTTGGATGGGCTTAATAAAAGCAGCTTTAAAAAAGTACTTTTGAAAGTGCTGAAACTTATTTTTAAAATAAGCAGTTATGCGTTTGGATAAAAGTGCTGAAGTTGCTATGCCAAACGTGAAAAGGGAAAAATGGAAGAACGAGATGTTAGGGTTATTTGGGTAATTTGGAGATTGTATAAAAATATTAAGGGCAAAAAGATAAAAATGTGGTCAAACTTAAAACAGCTTATAAGCTAGAAAAAAAAAGCACCCCCACCCCAGCTTTTAACTTTTGGCTTAAAATAAGTTTTTTTAACTTAAAATAAGTTATTTTGAGTATTGCCAAACAGCTAAATAAGTCAAAAACTAGCTTTTAAGTCAGTTTGACCAGCTTTTAAGCTGAGCCAAACAGGCTCTAAGTTTGGTTTCGAAAATAAAATTACTATAAAAATTACGTCGGTGGGAGATTAAAATAAAGCCCTTTATATAACTAACATTTGACACAAAACAAACCAACAAAAGTTCCCAAATGGACACACAATGGAGAGACAAAAAACTATATCCAGCCTTAGGCATTTTCACTATTTTTTTTCTTTTGTATTTGAGTTTCAATGACAATTTTAAGTTTAATTTCAATTTCCCACAAATCTTTGTAACACAACCTTATATGGGTTTTGTTGGGGTTAATGAAACTAGATTTTTCATCAAGAATGAAAATCCAAAGACTCAATCTTTAACCTTTAAAGAATTGTATATTAATGGTTGGAATTCTTATTGGTTAATGGAGGAAAGTGTTTGGGTATCTTCAAGATTTAGGGTTTCTAAGATGTTGAAAAGAGGAGCTGAAATGGGGTTAAGTGTTTGTAGGACTTGGGCTTTTAGTGATGGTGGTGGACCTAATGATCTTCAGCTACTTCCTGGAGTCTTCAATGAAAGAGTCTTTAAGGTAGTACTACTAAAGATTGCTAATTTTTCTATTGTTTTGGGGGTTCTGTTTGATTTTTGTAGCTTAATTGAACTGAGGGTATATCGGAAACAAACTCTCTGACTCTGAGGTTTTGCGTATACTTTATCCTCCCTGACATTACTTTGTGGAATTTTACTGAGTATGTTTGTTTTTTGTAGCACTTGTTTGGATTGTTGAAGTACTTATAGACTCTACATTGTTCGGATTTTTCAAAAATGTTGTTTGCATTTGTGTTGGATACTTCAAAAATGAACTTACTTTTAGAGGATCCGACACGCATCCGTCAACATTTTTGAAGAGTTTGAGCAACATAACTTGTACTCCCTTCGTTTCAATTTGATTGTTTGGTTTTGAATTGACGTGGAGTTTACGAAAGTAATAGAAGAGTTTCATTGGGTATGTTTTTTTTTTGTAGCAATTTTTGGGATTACTGAGTACTTATAGACTATGTTGCTCGGAGTTTTCAAAAATGGTGTTTGCACTCGTGTTGGATACTCCAAAATGCACTTACTTTTAGAGGATCCAACATGTGTCCATCGACAATTTTGAAGAGTTTGAGCAACATAACTTATGCTCCCTCCTTTTCGGTTTGATTGTCTGGTTTTTGATTTAACGTGGAGTTTTAAGAAAGTAAAAGGAAGAGTTTTGAATCTTGTGGTCTTAAACTAAATATACATAAAATGTGCTAAAATGTATTTTAATCTTGTGGTCTTAAACATGTCAAGGTGGAAAGTTGGAACAAAAGAGTTGCTGAAAATGGGAAAGAGACTATTTTTTTATTTTGAAATGACTAAAAAGGATAGTAAGACAAATAATTTGAAAGGAAGGGAGTAGTAACTTATTGAACACTTCGAGAAGTTGTTTCTTAATTCACAAAAAATGAGAATCATTTGCCAGTTCTAATTCGCTGTGTTTATGGTGTGATGTTGATTTATTTCTCTTGAAACAGAGATGATTTTATTTGTTAATAGAAGTTTAGTGAAAATCGAAGGTAAAGTTTGAGTCTTTGTATAATTCTTAGGCGTATTAAACTTAAATATTGTGCTTTACAATTGGTAGTATAACTTAATTTGTATGATAAGTGCATAAATCAACTAGTAATCAAGGTGGCGGCCAATGAAGTGGGATGAAAATCACAGGAGAGCAGAGAATGCTAGGTGATTTTTTTCGTGTCTACCAAAACCTGGTAAGATGGAATAACTCACTACCAGTTTCAAGGTACCCATAGAATAGTCGAGATACGTATTCATGAGTTCTGAGTACCTACTGCTAGACACAGTACCTACTGCTATACTGAAGATCCAAGCAATTTAGTTTTGTGTGGAGAGTGGATTGCACCTAGATGGCTAAGATACAAATTTTATGTAGTATTTGTTCAAAAATTCATTATATAATCGATCTAACACCATAAGAACTAAGCAGAAAGTAGCAATAGAAACCACAGAGTAGTAGACCACCAGTAGATAGAAATAGATATAATAGTGCGCATATGCAATTCCTAACGATTATCTTGTCGATGTATCTGCAAGCATACAATCACACAAGTCTGTTCATCTTACTAGACTATTACGAACTGTTGTTCAGGGCCTTGCTAAGTGATGCAATTTTATGCCACATGGTATTAATAAATTTCTACCTTTTCCCCTCATTTTGATATAATCTTATCATCCTATCAATTTCAGGGATTAGATTTTGTCATTGTTGAGGCAAGGAAGCATAACATTCGATTAATCCTCAGTCTTGTAAACAATTTAAAAGCATATGGTGGCACTGCTCAATATATGAGGTGGGCGCGAGAAGCTGGTACCAATGTGTCATCATCAAGAGATGCATTCTTTACCAATCCAACGGTCAAAGCATACTACAAGTCTTTTGTCAAGGTATGTTCAAATTAAGCAAACTTAACAAATGTCAATGCTAATTGAATACACTTTGAAGTAGCTTTTCCCATCAAGCAATTTCTTTCTATTTACTTTCACGTGACGAACTATAAACACATCCTAATTTTTTTTCCTTGTTGCGCATGAAAGGCTATTGTGACAAGAAAAAACTCTTTAAGTGGAGTTAAATATTCAGAAGAACCGGCCATATTTGCGTGGGAACTCATAAATGAGCCTCGTTGTGAATCCAGTTCATCAGCTGCTGCTCTGCAGGTTAGTTTTCTAAACTATACTGGTTGCTAGTGAGATTTTAATTTCTCAATGACACTAGAAAAATGACGATTTTGAAGCAAGGAAAATAAAGCATCTGGCATAGATCACTTGTGATTTTGTTTGTGCAAGTTAGTTTGCATGTCAATAGTTCTAGTACATAAAGCATTTTTTACTCATCCTGTAGCACCTATGGGCAAACCTCTCTATAACTTCATTGTTTGTCCAGGCATTTTCTTGGCTGTTGTAATGAACTGTTATTAAAGAGAACAGAACACATAACATAACATGAGAAAATGGGTTCTGAAGAAAAATTTGGCCGTTATACTGAAGTGTTGTTATGAAGGATGATTGTTATAGAGAGGTCTGGTTGTAGTACCTTCTTTCTTTAGCTTCAATGGTAATTTCGTGAACAGGCGTGGATAGCAGAGATGGCTGGATTTGTCAAAAGTTTGGATCAGAAGCATCTCGTGACCATTGGACTAGAGGGCTTTTATGGTGTGGAGAAAACTGAAAACGTTGGATTGAACCCAGGGAAATGGGCTGCATCACTTGGAGTGGACTTCATTGAGAACTCGGCTATTGAAAACATTGATTTTACTTCGGTTCATGCATACCCCCACAGTTGGTTAGTCAAGCAGAGTAAATTTATTCCAAATCAGATACATTTTTATAGTACCATATGTAGAATTTAAGCTCGTATGTGTTTATCACTGCCTTTCTCGACTATGTTAAAAGAAAATGTTAACTTGCAGGATCAAAGGTGGTACAAATTCAGATGCGAGAGTAGATTTTCTATCTCATTGGGTTGATTCTCACATTAGTGAAGCTGAAAAGATCCTTAAGAAGCCTGTTCTCTTCACAGAAGTTGGTTTTCCTTCGAGTATACAAAAGAATGGATTATACGACAGAAATATTTTTCTAAAAATAGTTTATGAAAAGATTTACGAGTCATCAAAGAAGAAGAAAGCTGGTGCAGGAGCCTTGGTTTGGCAGCTATTAGTGGAAGGAATGGAACGATATGGTGACCAGTTCTCGTTTATTGCCTGGAAGCATCCCTCTACCTATAAACTGATGGTAGAACAATCTTGCAGGCTACTCAACATATCTTCTCAAGGCCTCACAGACAAAAAACTCAATCAAAAGAATCATTGTTTGGCTAATGCATCTTAAATATGAAATGTTTTCTATTCATTCATCTTCCTCGAGAAGACGGACATTATAGGAGAAACAATGTAATGTACTTCGGCTGAACATCTTCCAGATCTTAGAAATGAGCCAAACAGAGAGTTTGGAGTGATTTGAAGTTGTGATATTGCTCGAGGACATGTAAGAAGCGTCAGCTCAATGAGTGCAAGAACCAGGTTTTTTTCTTTAGTACAGGCGTGAATTCGAAATTCTGTTGGTGTATATTTATAATCTCAGTTGTACATATATATTACAATAACAAGAGTAATAGCAATGTGAGTGGTTTGTTCATTTTCAATGAAATAATAAGATATTGACCAGAATCTTATGGTTTGTTTTTCTTGGTTTAGCAATATTGTTATTATGCATCAGTACCAAGTGGAAAAGATGCAAAGTTATTAGAAAGGTGAAAGGCTTACACAATTCTAAAGCTAAAGCAAATCCAAAACAAAAGGGATGCATACAAAGACAGAGATCAATTAGTTGGTCTCATTGCAGTTGTATGGTTTCTACAGCTGGAGTTGTAACGCGAGTTCTAAGAGAATACGAGTGAGAGAGCCAGTAAAAAGAAAGTATGAATAGACAACTTTTACGCGAAACAAGCTGATAAAAAATCCAATGATTCACTACCATATAGAGTAGAACATAGAGTTATAACTTACAACAATCTGCATGGGATTGTATTTGTAATCCATCCTAGCCAAAATTTTCACTGCCATCGTCATGGAGATTACCCAATGGGTAGATGACAGTGTACAACTAAAGAATAAGCAGTATAGCTAACAATCTGATGTAACATATACATGGCCTATGGGGGGAAAATGGCTCTAACAAAAGCAACTTTTGTGTGCGAGTAAGGTTACAAAATTTCACTTGGCTAGAAGCTTACATGAACATCTTGTCGATTATTTCTTGATATCCATAGAGCTCAGACCTCCTTCAGTTTTAAACTTTAAAATAGCTTTTTCAAATGTTTCTCTAACGTTCTCGCAGATAAGCATTAAATCCTGACATGAATCGTTCAATACCTCCCTTGCTGGATCTCCTGCAATAGAAGCCAGATATACCAAAACTCAAACAGAGGTCCACAACATTTCACAGAAGAACTGTATAAACATATGGAAGCATTATAAAAAAAAAAAGACAATTAGCGATTCGCTATTTCCAGGCGGTTGTATCAGTACAACAGGTTATGCATGCCGTATCAATCTCTAACTGAAAAATAAAATATCTTTATTGTTCCTTCTAACACAGAAAACATCAAAAAGGAAAACTTCATATAGAGAAACATTGCTACACATTAACTCTCTAGTGGAATGGGCTTCTAGGAATTATGTTTGGTCTTTTGTGTACATCAGAATAATGAGATATCTTCTTAACTGGAAATACCGCGCAATGATATCTCTGTTTTCTTAGACTCCACAAGGAGAGAATAGTCCACTTGGTCCGAATAAATTAAGAGGACTACAATGTTTGTATCATACAAGTTGGAAAAAAATATAGATAGAGAGTGTGTTTGGTATGAAGGAAAACATTTTTTGGAAAATGTTTTCCAATTTTCTCATGTTTGGTTGGGACAAAAGTTTTGGAAAATGTTTTCCAAATCAACTCATTTTCCTCAAAATTAAGGAAAATGACTTCCCTTCAAAAGTTAAGGAAAATATTTTCCAAAGCTCTCCTCCAATTTCAAATTACATTTTTTTGGTAAAACAAACATTAATTTTTTTAAAAAATATTTTCAATTTCAAAATTTTATTTTTTCGCCCGATCTCTGACCACCCTCCCCCTGCCCCCCCCCCCCGTCCCCCCTCCCCCAACACCACCCCCTCCGCAAAAATTAATTTTGCTTTTTAAAAAATATTTTCAACTCCAAATTTTTATTTTTAAGCTCCTACCTCCCCCCCCCGGTCAGCCCTCTACCCACCCCTATCAGCCCCCTCACCCCCACCCCAACCCCCCAAAAAATTAATTTTATTTTTTAAAATACTATCAACTTCAAATTTTTATTTTTTACTCCTACCCCCCCTCCCTCTGCCCCCCTTACTACCCCCACCCCCTATCATCACCACCCAAAAAAATTATTTTTAAAAAATATTTTCAATTTCATTAATTATTTTTTATTCTAGTAAAAATAAAGATATTCCTCAAAAATATTTTTCATTCATAAATCAAACACAATCATTTTCGGAAAATATTTTCTACTCACCACCAACCAAACATGAGAAAATAAGTCCAAAATCTACTTGTTTTCCAAGAAAACATTTTCCAGGAAAACATTTTCCATGGAAAACATTTTCCTTCATACCAAACACACCCAGAGGAGAAATTTTGCAATTAGGTAGCAAGTGTAAAGCATGTGGAAGCAGGATACCAATTTGAACATCAAATTTATAAAAAGTTCATAAAAGAACAGAAAATCCAGTACACGAATGACCCTTGCATCGCTATTGCTAGAGAAGCATTTAAGCTTTTCTTCTATAAGTTAGAGAATTCATTGATAAAGATAAGTTGATGAAAGTTTTTAGCTTTACCAGTAGTCTGAACTCTTATGTTCACTCGTGCATCAGAGGGATGTGGAATGCTGTATCCACAAAATGTTACTCGTGGACTGCAAGAAAGTGGATATCAGTTAATCATATCATCTTAAGCTTGTTGAACAAAAACGCTGCTTAAAAAAAAGGGGTGTGTGTGTGTGAGATGGGGGGCTTGAAGACTGAACATGCAAAAACAAGATTAACATGAGATCAGAGGAATGTTACAAAACGAAATATCACTAAACTTCAAACAAAATTCTGTAATTGTAATGAGGAAACAAAGCTAAGATTGAAAGTATTAGCAGTGATGAAGAGGTGAACAACTAACTCTTGATTTAGAGTGAATCTGACAGCATTTGCTAGTGTATGGTCCTCATCTGTCAACGAGAACGTTGCTTTAGATTGATCTTCAAATGAACCGTGTTCCATTGACTGTTCACGGAAAGGAATGCCATTTCAAAAATTATTACCACATCTTCAGAATTCGGGATATTTTTTGAAATTTATGGATCGTGAGAACAAATCATTACTGTACTACTATAAGAAAGCAGTCAAATCAAGAAGGACCTTAACAATGCAGTCCAATGTTTTAAACGACCAAAGGATGAACAACTATGAATGTTCAACTAATCGAAGGCTATATTCGTCGAACTTCCCCAAAAATGTTGAGGCACCCGTGCCAAATCCTTCAAAAATGTACTATTGTTGGAGGACAACATTTTTGAGGAGTCCGAGCAGCACATGTCAGAGGCAATGTTTTTCGAGCTTTCGTAAAAAGTATTCCAAATCTTGAAATTCATAGAGCATTCACCTATATAACACTCTCCAAAAAAAAAGATTCTGAAGCACCTTATATAAATATAGTGAAATTAAAACTACACATACAAGTGGATAAGTGAATATTCTATCTTAGTGGCTCGAATATAGAAAAAGACGAGATATATGCGCTTCAGCCTAAAGAAATTATTATTTTTATTTCTATTTTTTCAACTATAATTGTATTTTCACCGACAGGAAACAATTACAAGAATCTCAGCTAATTCATGCTAAAGAACAGAAGAACCTCTTAACTATAACAGCCAAAATAACTTACTATCTATTTTTTTCTAGCCGGTATTCATAGATTATACATGAATTATACATATATATACATCAGTTAAGTTTCAAATACCTTGAGCTACGAAAATCGAACGACGGCGTGCGGCGGCGGCGGCGGCGGCAGCAGCAGGAGAACAATAAGAAATGGTTTTTGGGCTTCTTTTCAGAAATTAAAAGACAATTGGGCTCCTTATGTGGGCTGTGAGATATTTTGTTTTGGGCCGGATGTGAAATATGGGTTAAAGCTGAAGGGGCTATATTGTAGAATTGATATGTAATAGGTAAACAACACAAATTTCACTACTTTAGAAGCTAATTATTTAGATTCACGGCAGTTTGTAATATTACGTTCTTTATCAGATTTTGGACTTCGGGTATATGTAATTGGTCTTTTTCAGATACGTCAAGATATATGTATCTTTAGATATTCATGGTCAAAATTAAGTGTAATTTGTTATAGATGCATTGCATTTACATGCGTGTATCTTGACCTTTTCGCTCGCTTCTCTATCTTATCCCACTTGCCACTCTCCGCTCTCCCTGAATCTGGTTTACCCAGATACATGTATCTGGTGTAATTCTCATTTATTTGGGGACGACTCACATGTATTAGGGGATCTCGCTCGCCTCTCTCGTATCCTATTCGTTCCTCTCCTTCTCTCGCTTGCTTCTCTCCCTAGTTTAGTATATCTAATAGCAAATATACATAGAACTAGACTTGAAATATGATATGTAATTATTACTTCATCTGTTTCACAAAGAAGGACCTAGTTTGACTTGACACGAAATTCAAGAAAATAGATTTTTTTTTTGAATTTTGTGACTCTAAATTAAAGTTATGTCAAATGTACAAAATTCTCCTTTAATCTTATGGCCTTAAACATACGATGTGGAAAGTTAAAATTAGAATGTTACTTAAAAAAAGAAAGAGATAATTCTTTTAAACAGATTAAAGAGGAAACTATATCATTATTTTTCAAACAAAGAGAGTAATTAGTAAGACAATATAGAATTATTTTAAACTATAGGAAAAATTAAAAAATATGATTGAAATATTTGTATAATTAGATAGTTTTTTCCTATTACAAGGGCATGCTAAAATACAAAAAAAATAAAAAATGATAGAAATATTTGTATAATTAGATAGTTTTTTCCTATTACGAGGGCATGCTAAAATACAAAAATAAAAAAAAAAAGAAAAAAGTAGAACTCCAATAAAAACTAGATCTCTTTGATCACGAGCAAAAGAACTTTTGTAATTATTATAAACACACCTTTAGATGACAAATGTGAAATATTCCAATTCTACCCAACCTTTTCAAGTCACAACCATCATAATATATGCTTTTATGAAATGAATTAAAAAATCAAGCTAAACACATTAATTTCACTCCATAGCCAAATTCATCCCAAAAGGCAAATCAAGAATTAAGAAGAAATAGAGAAATGGAAGGGGAGATCCACAATTTTATTTTTGTATGGGTTATTGTGTTAGCAAGTTTATGTTATTCTCACACCATAGCCAAATTCATTCCCAAAGGCAAATCAAGATTTGTGGCTATATTTCCAATTGTTTGTCTATTTTACATTCTTCCTCTTTATTTCACCTCTATTAATCTTGGTGCTACTACTTCTTTCTTCATTACAGGACTAGCCACTTTTAAGCTCATTCTTTTTGCTTTTGGTAAAGGCCCTTTATCATCAACTTCACCTCTACCACTTTCAACATTCATTCCATTGGCTTGTTTGCCTATTAAGTTGAAAAAATCATCAAAAACTAAAGATGTTGAGACCATAAAAAAGGCTACAAATTCAACTTTCAATCTTGTTACAAAGATTGCAATTTTAGCCATTTTGATTAGGGTGTATAATCATAAAGAAAATTTACACCCAAAATTCATTCTCTTTTGTTATTGTCTCCACATTTACTTCATGTTAGAGATCATGTTGAATATAGTTAGCATCATGGTTCGAGTGGTGAGTCGAGTTGAGCTCGAGCCAGCCATCAACAATCCTCACCTGGCTAGCTCGCTTCAGGATTTCTGGGGTAAGAGATGGAACCTCATGGTAACCAATATACTCCGTCTGACCATCTATGATCATGTTCGTCTGGTTATTGTGGACCGGATCCCGAGGAAGTGGGCCCCAATTCCAGCTGTGCTTGCCACGTTTTTCGTCTCGGGGCTAATGCATGAGCTTTTTCTCTACTACATTGGAAGATTGAAGCCTAGTGGTGAAGCCATGACGTTTTTTCTTATTCATGGAGTCGCTCTAAGTGTTGAAATTGTTGTCAAGAAAATTTTAAATGGTAAATTTTTGGTTCCTAGGATTATTTCAGGTCCATTAACACTAGCATTTATTATTTTCACAAGTTTTTGGTTGTTTTTTCCTCCTTTTTTGAGGGGTAATACAGAGCTTAAATTATGTACTGAATATATTGCTTTCTTTAAATTTATTAGGTATGGTCAATTACTTAGTCCTACCAATGTTACATGTCCACTCCTGTAATAATATTTATTCACAATGGACTAAGGTTTGTATGAGTACTTATGATAGAGTTAATTTGTGCTATTTTTTATTTTTTTTTACTTTTTAAAAAGTTCAAAATCACTCACGTCACTTAAATCTATATAGAGAAGAAGTTTATATTCTTTAGAGTATTTCTCGATATTATTAAATCATCACTATGTTTGTGGCTTTTTTTCTTCTTCTAGAAAAACAACAAATCAATACATCGTTCTCTAATAATAATTTTAGGGGATGATATTAGATATCGTCATCGTTAATAGCAATGTATTAACGATGTTTCTCATTAATTCTCTCTCCAAAATTCAAATTACCCTAGTGTTTTAACTAATAGAAATTCACATGCGTAGAGCTAAATTATAAATGTAAAATGATGTCATTAATCTCACCCTAATGACATTGGGGTATATATATTCTTGTAAAATAACAGTATAATGAAGTAAATATTCCTTCAAATAAAAGTTTCAAATATTAATTAATTATTAACTGCAATTTTTTACATAATTAATTAATAGGATCTACGATACATCATCAAGATCTACAAGATATTATACAAAAAAGAAAAGACTTCTTGAACCAATAATGACAATACTACATTTGTTTATTATAAAGATAATTTATATATATATATATATACATATATATATTATGTGTTTTAACTAAATTATCCAAATAATAATGACACATGGAAAAAAAAAATGATAAAGCATATTTACGTCATATATATTTTTTTCTCTTGGAATTTTGTAAGTTGATATCGTGTTTGGTTATAATTTTTTAAAATAATATTTGATTGTTTGAATGTACCTTTCCTAAAAACATAAAATATAATTTAAATCCGTGTCACCTTCTATAAAAATAAAACAATTAGAGTAAATTTTTAAAAAGAAAAATTAGTGTAAATTAAAAAAGAAGAGAAAATAGAGTTTTGGGTGTTTTACAGTGAAATTTCATAAGTGAAGTTTGGGAAGGATAAAAGGTATACAAACTTTATCACTATCTTTATACGGTAAAAAAAAATGTTTTTAAAAAATCCTCGGCTCAAATATAACAAATTTCAATATGAAAAAGGAGAATAAAAAATATGTGATAGCATTTTTGTCGTGTAATATATATATAGATAGATAGAAAAAGGTAGCTTAATCTATTGCTACCCAACCCCACTTTCACATGTTCCCTAAGTCAACAATCATATAATTGTATTATGATTCAATATTATATGATTTTTCCCCTATTAGAGATAATAAAGACATCTTTAAAATCCATCCATTTTTCAAGAAGTATAAGAAACATAGAAATGGAAGGGGAAATTCACAATTTCATTGTTGTATGGGCTATTGTCTTAGTTAGTTTATGTTATTCTCACACCATAGCCAAATTCACTCCCATTGGCAAATCAAGATTTGTGGCTATATTTCCAATAGCTTGTCTATTTTTGTTTCTTCCTCTTTATCTCACATCTATTCATCTTGGTGGCACTACTTCTTTTTTTATTGCATGGCTAGCCACTTTTAAGCTCATTCTTTTTGCTCTTGGTAAAGGCCCTTTATCATCAACCCCACCTCTACCACTTTCAACATTCATTCCCTTGGCTTGTTTGCCTATAAAGTTTCAAAAAAATTCAATTAATGATAATGTTGAAACCAGAAAAAAAGACCACAAAGTCAACTTTAAATCATGTTACCAAAATTGCACTCCTAGCCATTTTCATTAGGGTGTATAGCTATAAAGACTATTTGCATCCAAAAATTATTCTCTCCTTCTATTGCTTTCACATTTACTTCATGTTAGAGATCATATTTAATATGATTAGCTCCGTGGTCCGAGGGGTGAGTCGAGTCGAGCTCGAGCCACCCTTCGATGAGCCTTACCTGGCTAGCTCACTCCAGGATTTCTGGGGCAAGAGGTGGAACCTCATGGTAACTAATATACTCCGTCCGACCGTATATGATCCTGTCCGTTCAATGGTGGCGGACCGAATCTCGAGGAAGTGGGGCCCACTTCCAGCCATACTCGCGACGTTTTTCGTCTCGGGGCTAATGCATGAGCTGATTTTCAATTATAATGGAAGATTGATGCCTAATGGTTAATACATCATATTCTTTCTAATTCATGAAGTCGCTTTGAGTGTTGAAATTATTATGAAGAAAATTAGCAAAGGCAATTTTTTTTTACCTAGGATTATTTCATGTCCATTAGCACTTGGATTTATATTTTTCACAAGTTTTTGGATGTTTTTTCCTTCATTTTTGAGGGGTAACACAGAGTTTAAAGCATGTAGTGAATCTATTGCTTTCTTTAAATTTATTAGGTATGGTCAATTAATTAGTCCTACTAATATTACATGTCCACTCTTGTAATAATATTTATTCATGGTGGACTAAGGTTTGTATCATGTGTTATGATAAAAATAAATTACTTTGAATGCAACATGAAATTGTTACGATAATCACAACACATTGTTATTAGGTTTAAATAAAGCTATTGGTGTTAGCCATTTTGACGTTCATGCTCTTTCTATTTTTTTTTTCTTTCTAAAATTAGTTTGCAAATATATTTGAATACTACTTTTGTACATTTATATTTTATTTTTCAAATTTCTTAAATAAAAATTTTGAATCCATTACTGATTAAGACATATAAATAATGTGACTCATGCATCATTTTTCAAACAAGGAAAAAACATGACCATATTACTCACTGTTGGAACCAATTCACCTAAATAAGTGTCAAGTAGAATATATATAAAAGATTGTTATAAATTTCATATTTCTAACTTTTTTCTAATATCTTTTGGAATGTCATATAGCTTAATTTTATATTATCACATAATGCATTCATTATAAAGTCTTGGCAGATTTATACCTATATATGAAAGAAATAATTATTTTCAGATTGTAATTTTGAAGAAAATTATATTCATTAATTATAATATATTTTATGATTTGTAATGACGACAAATAAATTACAATGTCTAATTATAAAATTTATATTTAACGTCAATTTCTATTTTTTAATAATTTTATTATCTTATATATAATTATATTGATTGACACATGGAGAACACATATGCCAAACTAGTAATACTAAATATTATGAAATAATATTGAGTTTAATATCGAAAGACAAATTTTTTTTTTGTTTTTAAAGCACGAAGGTTCTCATTTGAATCTTGGAGATAACATTTTCAAGAAACTCTTCAAAAATTAATATTGTTTTAGGGGTTCTAATATAAAAATTGAAAACGTTAATATATTTCACAGTGAAAAAATTATCAAAATACAAATGTGATACTCTACCGTTGCATGCACTAAATATTGCTTTCGCAATTGACATATATAACCTAAACTTACACGAAGATAACTCTATTGTTGCTTCAAGACTTTCCTTGCGTAATGATATATAATTAAGCAAATAATAATAAAAAAAATTTCCGACATTTTCGGGGTACTGCATTAGTAATACTCTAATAGAAAGGAATTAGATTCATTTTTCTGGAGTAACTATTGAATTCAGTCAGCCAATTAGAATATATGTTTATTAAAATTTAAAATACTCAAATTGAATTGGTAATCGATTTGAGACAAAACCTAATTAATATTAGTTTCGATAACTAACTACTAATTTTACTATCAAAGTAAGCGTTTACAATACATAAAACCTAATTAATGTGTATTTGATTAGTGATTAATTTATGAATCAGTCATTAGATCACCTAATTAATGTTTATATATACTTTATTTATAGAATTTTGAAAATTACTTAGTGATTAATTTATAATTAGTTATTAAATTAGGGACTATTTAAATGGAATTAGTACAAATATAACATTTTTTATTTTATTTTGTGGCATCTATCTTATTTTCTTAGTCAAAGTCATGTTCATACTATATGCATGTCAAAAAAATAAAAATAATATCTGTGTCAAAATTTCATCCATTTTTGTGATTTGACCACCCTTAATTCTTATCAATTCGATTATAAAATGACATCCCAAAATTCATCTTTCAAACAACAAAATTAGAATTCACTCTTAGCAAAATTCATCTTTTTAATATAACAAAATTAGAACTCATTCTTAGCAATATCATCACCAATATCAAGTCAAGACTTTTTTTATAATGATTCTAATCATAATCCTGATGTCTTTTTAGTTGATGATTCTGATCATGACGAAAAAGAGCATGACTTTGATGATACATCGTCTAACTTTAGTTCAAAGAAAGATGTTAAGAATGGTCATTTGGATGATAACCGTGGATTTGATCTTGATTACTCTAATGATATTGACGAAGAAAAAGAAGAAGTTGAATAAGAAGAGGAGTAGGAGCACAAGGAGGAAAGCAAAGAAAAAGATGGTTATGAGGCCGATGAGAATGATGAGATCGATAAGGACAAAAAAGATGATTAATTTATGTAGTCTGTGATATAATGATTCATATCCTTCTATATTCTTGATTTTTCTCTTTTGGTGCATTTTATTTTAGTTTATTTTGTTTTCCTCTTGTCTATTTTAAGGTTTTGATGAATTTATTAAACAAACTCACTTCTATTTCCTTTTACTTTGGTTCATTTTATTTCTATTTTATTTTATTTTATTTTAGAGTTTTTGACGAATTTAATACACTTATATAAGTGATTTACTAAATGAGATACCACTTATGCTAAGCATAGGTCTAATATTAAGATTTAATTTTCCATACAAATGATCTGGTGTAATTATTTTACATATGGTTTAATATTTTATTTTCAACAATCTATATATAATAGAGAAAAGACATAAAACATTACTGAAGTTGTTTCAAATTTTAAAAAAGACACCTTAACTTTGCGGACATTCTATTACCCCACAAAAGTATTGAATATCTTTGTAAAATGACCATTTTGATTTATTTTCTCGCCATGTTTGTGAACACGCACATGACGCATGTGAAAGTCCACTTTTGCTGTCAAAAATCAATTGAAAAGTGTCACGTTTCAATCATTTTCTTTATTTATTATTTACCTCATCATCTTCCTCAAATTGTGTTACAATTGTCTCAAATGTGTTAAACTTAATTAATGGCAGATCAAATATCATTAACACAAATTTATCTCATCATCATCCTCAATGATGCTTTAATAATAAGAACTAAAGTTTGAGAAAAATATTATTGACAAATAAAATCACAAAAAACTATTTATAATAGATGCTTTAACAAAAAATAACTCATTAAATTGACACATCTCAAAAAAAATTTAAACTAGTAATATCAAGTTCAGATTTACGTTGACTAATCAAAAGTGAATTGACGAATTGATTATGAAGAAGAAGAAAGAGAACAGATGAGGGTAATAAAGAAGAAGAAGAAAAAGAATAAAGAAAGAAGAAGAAAGAGAAAAAAAAAAGAAGAAAGAAAGAGAAAAAGAAAAAGAAAATGAACTTGATAAATAAGAAAAATAAAAATAAAAATTAATACGTGGCAGATAATAATTGATGCGTAATTGAACTTTTTTTTTGCAAGTGAGGATGGTTAAAAAATGGGATATTTACAACACTTTAGAAATTCAAAACAACTTCAGTGGTGCTTTTATGTTTTTTCTCTATATAATATCAAAAGTTAATTATGGACGGTTCATATGTGTAACACCTTGATTTTTGAAAAAAAAAAAACAAAATTAGAAAAAAAATTAAGTTGAAAATAACAAAATTTGAAATTTTGCAAGTTATATGCTAAGTATGAGTTTTGGATTAACTTCAACAATTACAATTTTTAGTGTAGGATGACTTAAATGACCCATAAGATATCAAGTGAAAGATCTTAAAATCCTCTTTCCAATCACTAGATTTGTTAATTTTCAAACTCGTATGTCCATATGAAGTCAGACTGTCCAGTGGAGTACCACAATAAAAAAAAATTGTGATTTACATAAGAATTTCTTGAAAATTAATACAAATATTTACAAAAAAAATAAATTTTCTACGAATTTTCATACTAATTTCTAAAAAAAACCCACGTAATTTACAGTTTTAGTAGTTATAATAGTTATCCTGAAGTTAAATTTTCATGTGTGCATTTAGCCTGGTTATATGGGGCCGTGCTTGCACAGTCATTCCCTACTTACCCCACATGTGACATGTTCCCTAAGTCAATAAATTCTAGCCATCTATATTTCAAGAAGAAGAAGAAGAAAGATAGAAATGGAAGGGGAAATTCACAATTTCATTGTTATATGGGTTATTGTGTTAGCAAGTTTATGTTATTCTCACACCATAGCCAAATTCATTCCAAAAGGCAAATCAAGATTTGTGGCTATATTTCCAATAGTTTGTCTATTTTTCATTCTTCCTCTTTATCTCACCTCAATTCATCTTGGGGCTACTACTTTCTTCTTCATTACAGGACTAGCCACTTCCAAGCTCATACTTTTTGCTTTTGGTAAAGGCCCTTTATCATCAACCCCACCTCTACCACTTTCAACATTCATTCCATTGGCTTGTTTGCCTATTAAGTTGAAAAAAAAATCATCAAAGACTAAAGATGTTGAAACCATAAAAAAGGCTACAAATTCAACTTTCAATCTTGTTACCAAGATTACACTTCTAGCCATTTTAGTAAGGGTGTATGATTATAAAGACAATTTACATCCAAAATTCATCCTCTTTTGTTATTGTATAAACATTTACATCATGTTAGAGATCATATTGAATATGGTTAGTGCCGCGGTTCGACGGGTGAGTCGAGTCGACCTCGACCCACCCTTCAATAAGCCTTACCTGACTAGCTCGCTCCAGGATTTCTGGGGCAAGAGGTGGAACCTCATGGTATCTAATATTCTCCGTTTGACTGTCTATGACTCCGTCCGTTTGATTGTAGTGGACCGGATCCCGAGCATGTGGGCCCCATTTCCAGCTGTGTTCGTCACGTTTTTCGTCTCGGGGCTAGTGCATGAGCTACTTTTTTACTACATTATTGAAAGATCGAAGCCTAGTGGTGAAGCCATGATGTTCTTTTTAATTCATGGAGTCGCTTTGTGCGTTGAAATTGTTATCAAGAAAATGTTCAATGGCAAAATTTTGGTTCCTAGGATTATTTCAGGTCCATTAACACTAACATTTATTATTTTCACAAGTTTTTGGTTGTTTTTTCCTCCTTTTTTGAGGAGTAATACCGAATTTAAATTATGTACCGAATATATTGCTTTCTTTAAATTTATTAGGTATGGTCAATTAATTAGTCCTACCAATATCACATGTTCATTTTTGTAAGAATATTCTTTTCATGGTGTACTAAAGTTTGTTACGATTTATGGTACGAATAATTTTGATGCAATTTTGTTTTTTTGTATTTTGGAAAAGATTTAAAAGGTAGCTTTGCGTCTTTAAAAAGCGACCTCAATTAAATCTGTTGAAAGAAAAATTTTCATATCTTTGATAGCATTTTCCTATGCATATCATTAAATATTCATCATGTTTATTTCTTTCGCTTGCCCAAAAAACAACACATTTATTCACCTAATTCAACAAATATCGACGATCTTCAATAATAGTCCTTTGGATGTATTGCAACATGTTATGTTTAAATCAGGCTAATGGTGTTTGCCATTTTTACCTTTTATACTTTTTCTATCTTTTTTGCTTAAAATAATAAATTCTTAGTACACAAAATTATTAAACTAATCTTTTTGTGTACTTTTGTTTATATACAACAATTAATCTTTTGTAATAAATATTCAATGAAAGTAAATATGACCGTTATAATACTATTAAAATTTACTTTATCCAACTCTTCACAAAACACTAGACTGCCTTTGACCTGTTGACCATGTGATAAATATAAAAAGAATTTAAACTCTTTTCAAAAATTCTGTGCTAATTAAATATCTTCCCTTAATTACTAAACATATCTTAGATAACAACTTTTTAATTATTTCATTTCTCCCTAACCCCACTTCCAAATGTTCCCTAAGTCAACAATCATATTGCATAATGACTCATACAATATGATTTTTTTTTTCCCATTAGAAATAATATAGTCATCTTTAAATTCCATTTTTCTTTCAAGAAGAAGAAGAAGAAAGATTCAAAAAATGGAAGGGGAAATTCACAATTTCATTGTGTATGGACTATTGTCTTAGCAAGTTTATGTTATTCCCACACCATAGCAAAATTCATCCCCAAAGGCAAATCAAGATTTGTGGCTATATTTCCAATTGTTTGTCTATTTCTCATTCTTCCTCTTTATCTCACATCCATTAATCTTGGTTGTACTACTTCATTCTTCATTGCATGGCTAGCCACTTTCAAGATTCTTCTTTTTGTCTTTGGTAAAGGCCCTTTATCATCAACCCCATCTCTACCACTATCAACATTCATTCCATTGGCTTGTTTGCCTATAAAGTTTCAAAAATATTCAACTAGTGATAATGTTGAAACCACAAAAAAGGCTACAAATTCAACTTTCAATCTTGTTACAAAGATTGCATTTTAGCCACTTTGATTAGGGTGTATAATTATAAAGATAATTTGCATCCAAAAATCATTTTATTTTGTTATTGCCTCCACATTTACTTCATGTTAGAGATCATATTGATCATGGTTAGCACCACAGTCCGAAGGGTGAGTCGAGTCGAGCTCGAGCCACCCTTCGATGAGCCTTACCTGGCTAGCTCACTCCAGGATTTCTGGGGCAAGAGGTGGAACCTCATGGTAACTAATATACTCCGTCCGACCGTATATGATCCTGTCCGTTCAATGGTGGCGGACCGAATCTCGAGGAAGTGGGGCCCACTTCCAGCCATACTCGCGACGTTTTTCGTCTCGGGGCTAATGCATGAGCTGATTTTCAATTATAATGGAAGATTGATGCCTAATGGTTAATACATCATATTCTTTCTAATTCATGAAGTCGCTTGAGTGTTGAAATTATTATGAAAATTAGCAAAGGCAATTTTTTTTTACCTAGGATTATTTCATGTCCATTAGCACTTGGATTTATATTTTTCACAAGTTTTTGGATGTTTTTCCTTCATTTTGAGGGGTAACACAGAGTTTAAAGCATGTAGTGAATCTATTGCTTTCTTTAAATTTATTAGGTATGGTCAATTAATTAGTCCTACTAATATTACATGTCCACTCTTGTAATAATATTTATTCATGGTGGACTAAGGTTGTATCATGTGTTATGATAAAAATAAATTACTTTGAATGCAACATGAAATTGTTACGATAATCACAACACATTGTTATTAGGTTTAAATAAAGCTATTGGTGTTAGCCATTTTGACGTTCATGCTCTTTCTATTTTTTTTTCTTTCTAAAATTAGTTTGCAAATATATTTGAATACTACTTTTGTACATTTATATTTTATTTTTCAAATTCTTAAATAAAAATTTTGAATCCATTACTGATTAAGACATATAAATAATGTGACTCATGCATCATTTTTCAAACAAGGAAAAAACATGACCATATTACTCACTGTTGGAACCAATTCACCTAAATAAGTGTCAAGTAGAATATATATAAAAGATTGTTATAAATTTCATATTTCTAACTTTTTTCTAAATCTTTTGGAATGTCATATAGCTTAATTTTATATTATCACATAATGCATTCATTATAAAGTCTTGGCAGATTTATACCTATATATGAAAGAAATAATTATTTTCAGATTGTAATTTTGAAGAAAATTATATTCATTAATTAATATATTTTATGATTTGTAATGACGACAAATAAATTACAATGTCTAATTATAAAATTATATTTAACGTCATTTCTATTTTTAAATAATTTTATTTTCTTATATCTAATTATATTGATTGACAAATGGAAAACACAAATGTTATACTAGTAATACTAAATATTATATGAAATAAGTTGAGTTTATTATCGAAACACAAACTCTTTTTATTTTTAAAGCACGAAGGCTCTCATTTGAATCTCGTAGATAGCATTTTCATAGAACTCTTCAAAAATTAATATTGTTTTAGGGGTTCTAATATAAAATTGAAAACGTTAATATATTTCACAGTGAAAAAATTATCAAAATACAAATGTGATACTCTACCGTTGCATGCACTAAATATTGCTTTCGCAATTGACAATATAACCTAAACTTACACGAAGATAACTCTATTGTTGCTTCAAGACTTTCCTTGCGTAATGATATATAATTAAGCAAATAATAATAAAAAAAATTTCCGACATTTCGGGGTACTGCATTAGTAATACTCTAATAGAAAGGAATTAGATTCATTTTTCTTGAGTAACTATTGAATTCAGTCAGCCAATTAAAATATATGTTTATTGAAAATACTCAAATTGAATTGGTAATCGATTTGAGACAAAACCTAATTAATATTAGTTTCGATAACTAACTACTAATTTTACTATCAAAGTAAGCGTTTACAATACATAAAACCTAATTAATGTGTATTTGATTAGTGATTAATTTATGAATCAGTCATTAGATCACCTAATTAATGTTTATATATACTTTATAGAATTTTGAAAATTAATTAGTGATTAATTTATAATTAATTATTAAATTAGGGACTATTTAAATGGAATTAGTACAAATGTAGCAATTTTTATTTTATTTTGTGGCCTCCATCTTATTTTCTTAGTCAAAGTCATGTTCATACTATATGCATGTCAAAAAAATAAAAATAATATCTATGTCAAAATTTCATCCATTTTGTGATTTGACCACCCTTATTCTTATCAATTCGATGATAAAATGACATCCCAAAATTCATCTTTCAAACAACAAAATTAGAATTCACTCTTAGCAAAATTCATCTTTTTAATATAACAAAACTAGAACTTATTCTTAGCAAAATTTATCTTTTTAATATCACCACCAATATCAAGTCAAGACTTTTTTTATAATGATTTTGATCATAACCTAATGTCTTTTTAGTTGATGATTCTGATCATGACGAAAAAGAGCATGACTTTGATGATACATCGTTTAACTTTAGTTCAAAGAAAATGTTAAGAATGGTCATTTGGATGATAACTGTGGATTTGCTCTTGATTACTCTAATGATATTGACGAAGAAAAAGAAGAAGTTGAATAAGAGTAGGAGCACAAGGAGGAAAGCAAAGAAAAAGATGGTTATGAGGCTCATGAAAATGACGAGATCGATGAGGACGAAAAAGATGATTAATTTATGTAGTCTTTGATGTAATGATTCATATCCTTCTATATTCTTGATTTTCTCTTTTGGTGCATTTTATCTTAGTTTATTTTGTTTTCCTCTTGTCTATTTTAAGTTGATGAATTTATTAAACAAAATCACTTTTATTTTCTTTTACTTTGGTTCATTTTATTTCTATTTTATTTTATTTTAGAGTTTTTGACGAATTTAATACACTTATACAAGTGATTTACTAAATGAGATATCACTAATGCTAAGCATAGGTTTAATATTAAGATTTAATTTTCCATACAAATGATCTGGTGTAATTATTTTACATATGGTTTAATATTTTATTTTCAACAATCTATATATAATAGAGAAAAGACATAAAACATTACTGAAGTTGTTTCAATTTTAAAAAAGACACCTTAACTTTGCGGACATTCTATTACCCCACAAAAGTATTGAATATCTTTGTAAAATGACCATTTTGATTTATTTTCTCGCCATGTTTGTGAACACGCACATGACGCATGTGAAAGTCCACTTTTGCTGTCAAAAATCAATTGAAAAGTGTCACGTTTCAATCATTTTCTTTATTTATTATTTACCTCATCATCTTCCTCAAATGTGTTACAATTGTCTCAAATGTGTTAAACTTAATTAATGGCACATCAAATATCATTAACACAAATTTACCTCATCATCTTCCTCAATGAAGCTTTAATAATATGAATTAGAGTTTGGGGAAAATTATTATTGACAAATAAAATCACAAAAAACTATTTATAATAGATGCTTTAACAAAAAATAACTCATTAAATTGACACATCTCAAAAAAAATTTAAACTAGTAATATCAAGTTCAGATTTACGTTGACTAATCAAAAGTGAATTGACGAATTGATTATGAAGAAGAAGAAGAAAGAGAACAGATGAGGGTAATAAAGAAGAAGAAGAAAAAGAATAAAGAAGAAGAAAGAAAGAGAAAAAAAAAAAGAAGAAAGAAAGAGAAAAAGAAAAAGAAAATGAACTTGATAAATAAGAAAAATAAAAATAAAAATATATACGTGGCAGATAAAATGATGCGTAATTGAACTTTTTTTGCAAGTGAGGATGGTTAAAAAATGGGATATTTAACACTTTAGAAATTCAAAACAACTTCAGTGGTTGCTTTTATGTTTTTTCTCTATATAATATCAAAAGTTAATTATGGACGGTTCATATGTGTAACACCTTGATTTTTGAAAAAAAAAAACAAATTAGAAAAAAAATTAAGTTGAAAATAACAAAATTTGAAATTTTGCAAGTTATATGCTAAGTATGAGTTTTGGATTAACTTCAACAATTACAATTTTTAGTGTAGGATGACTTAAATGACCCATAAGATATCAAGTGAAAGATCTTAAAATCCTCTTTCCAATCACTAGATTTGTTAATTTTCAAACTCGTCTGTCCATATGAAGTCAGACTGTCCAGTGGAGTACCACAATAAAAAAAAATTGTGATTTACATAAGAATTTCTTGAAAATTAATACAAATATTTACAAAAAAAATAAAATTTTCTACGAATTTTCATACTAATTTCTAAAAAAAACCCACGTAATTTACAGTTTTAGTAGTTATAATAGTTATCCTGAAGTTAAATTTTCATGTGTGCATTTAGCCTGGTTATGGGGCCGTGCTTGCACAGTCATTCCCTACTTACCCCACATGTGACATGTTCCCTAAGTCAATAAATTCAGCCATCTATATTTCAAGAAGAAGAAGAAGAAAGATAGAAATGGAGAGGGGAAATTCACAATTTTTTGTTATATGGGTTATTGTGTTAGCAAGTTTATGTTATTCTCACACCATAGCCAAATTCATTCCAAAAGGCAAATCAAGATTTGTGGCTATATTTCCAATTGTTTGTCTATTTCTCATTCTTCCTCTTTATCTCACCTCAATTCATCTTGGTGCTACACTTTCTTCTTCATACAGGACTAGCCACTTCCAAGCTCATACTTTTTGCTTTTGGTAAAGGCCCTTTATCATCAACCCCACCTCTACCACTTTCAACATTCATTCCATTGGCTTGTTTGCCTATTAAGTTGAAAAAAAATCATCAAAGACTAAAGATGTTGAAACCATAAAAAAGGCTACAAATTTTCAACTTTCAATCTTGTTACAAGATTACACTTCTAGCCATTTTAGTAGGGTTGTATGATTATAAAGACAATTTACATCCAAAATTCATCCTCTTTTGTTATTGTATAAACATTTACATCATTAGAGATCATACTGAATATGGTTAGCCGCGGTTCGAGGGTGAGTCGAGTCGACTCGACCCACCATTCAATGAGCCTTACCTGACTAGCTCGCTCCAGGATTTCTGGGGCAAGAGGTGGAACCTCATGGTATCTAATATTCTCCGTTTGACTGTCTATGACCCCGTCCGTTTGATTGTAGCGGACCGAATCTCGAGCATGTGGGCCCCAATTTCAGCTGTGTTCGTCACGTTTTCGTCTCGGGCTAGTGCATGAGCTACTTTTTTACTACATTATTGAAAGATCGAGGCCTAGTGGTGAAGCCATGATGTTCTTTTTAATTCAAGGAGTCGCTTTGTGCGTTGAAATTGTTATGAAGAAAATGTTCGATGGCAAAATTTTGGTTCCTAGGATTATTTCAGGTCCATTAACACTAGCATTCGTTATTTCACAAGTTTTTGGTTGTTTTTCCTCTTTTTTGAGGAGTGTAATCAGAATTTAAATTATGTACTGAATATATTGCTTTCTTTAAATTTATTAGGTATGGTCAATTAATTAGTCCTACCAATATCACATGTTCATTTTGTAAGGATATTCTTTTTCATGGTGTACTAAAGTTTGTTACGATTTATGGTACAAATACTTTGATGCAATTTCGTTTTTTTTTGTATTTAGAAAAGATTTAAAGGGTAGCTATGTTTATCGTCTTTCAAAAGCAACCTCACTTAAATCTGTTGAAAGAAAAATTTTCATATCTTTGATAGCATCTTCCTATCCATATCATTAAATATTCATCATGTTTATTTCTTTCGCTTGCCCAAAAAAAACAACACATTTATTCACCTAATTCAACAAATATCGACGATCTTCCATGATAGTCCTTTGAATGTATTGCAACATGTTGTTATGTTTAAATCAGGCTAATGGTGTTTGCCATTTTTACCCTTTATACTTTTTCTATCTTTTTTGTTTAAAGTAATAAATTCTTAGTACACAAAATTATTAAACTAATCTTTGTGTGTACTATTGTTTATATACAACAATTAATCTTTTGTAATAAATATTCAATGAAAGTAAATATGACCGTTATAATACTATTAAAATTTACTCTTCACAAAACACTAGACTGCCTTGACCTGTTGACCCTGTGATAATATAAAAAAAAAATTAAACTCTTTTCAAAAATCATGTGCTAATTAAATATCTTCCCTTAATTACTAAACATATCTTAGATAACAACTTTTTAATTATTTCATTTCTCCCTAACCCCACTTCCAAATGTTCCCCAAGTCAACAATCATATTGTATAATGACTCATACAATATGATTTTTATTTTCTCATTAGAAATAATATAGTCATCTTTAAATTCCTTTTTTTTTTCAAGAAGAAGAAGAAGAAAGATCAAAAAATGGAAGGGGAAATTCACAATTTCATTGTTGTATGGACTATTGTGTTAGCAAGTTTATGTTATTCCCACACCATAGCAAAATTCATCCCCAAAGGCAAATCAAGATTTGTGGCTATATTTCCAATTGTTTGTCTATTTCTCATTCTTCCTCTTTATCTCACATCCATTAATCTTGGTTGTACTACTTCTTTCTTCATTGCATGGCTAGCCACTTTCAAGATTCTTCTTTTTGTCTTTGGTAAAGGCCCTTTATCATCAACCCCATCTCTACCACTATCAACATTCATTCCATTGGCTTGTTTGCCTATAAAGTTTCAAAAATATTCAACTAGTGATAATGTTGAAACCACAAAAAAGGCTACAAATTCAACTTACAATCTTGTTACCAAGATTGCACTTTTAGCCACTTTGATTAGGGTGTATAATTATAAAGATAATTTGCATCCAAAAATCATTTTATTTTGTTATTGCCTCCACATTTACTTCATGTTAGAGATCATATTGATCATAGTTAGCGCCACAGTCCGAAGGGTGAGTCGAGTCGAGCTCGAGCCACCCTTCAATGAGCCTTACCTAGCTAGCTCGCTTCAGGATTTCTGGGGAAAGAGATGGAACCTTATGGTAACCAATATACTCCGTCCAACCGTATATGACCCTATACATTCAATGGTGGCTAACCGGATTTCGAGGAAGTGGGCCCCACTTCCGGCTGTGATCGCGACGTTTTTCGTCTCGGGGCTAATGCATGAGCTGATTTTCTACTACAATGGAAGATTAAAACCTAATGGTGAAGTCATGATGTTCTTTCTAATTCATGGAGTCGCTTTGAGTGTTGAAATTGTCATCAAGAAAATTTTCAATGGAAAATTTTTGGTTCCTAGAATTATTTCAGGTCCATTAGCACTTAGTTTTATAATTTTCACAAGTTTTTGGTTGTTTTTTCCACCTTTTTTGAGGGGTAATACAGAGCTTAAAGCATGTACTGAATTTATTGCTTTCTTAGAATTTATTAGGTATGGCAAATTAATTAGTCCTACCAATATAACTTGTCCACTTCTATAATAACAAAAAAAATTATTTATTTCATGGTGGGCTAAGGATTGTATGAGTTATGATTGAACTAATTAATTAATTTGAATGGCATGTGAGATTTCCTACTTTTTTGGTACTTTTGAAAAGACAAATGAGTAAACCCTTGTAGATACTAAATAGCAATTTTCTTTTAATTGGTCGATACATTGTAAATCTGAATTAATCAAATTTGTGAGTTCTGAATATTAAATAAGTATATACAACAAAAAAGTTTTTTCCTTAAAAGAGAAAAATTTGAAATTAAAAATTCAATAATTTGAGGTTGTTCTATTTCAATGTGAACAATTTATAACTAGTCTTACATGAATGGACAAGTGGTATTGTCAGGACTAACTAGTTTACCATACCTAACAAATTCTAAAAAAGCAATAGATTCATTACATCCTTTGACATCTGGCTTACCCCTCAATAATGGTGGAAAAAACAACCAAAAACTTGTCAAAATTATAAACCCTAATGTTAATGGACCAGAAATAAACCTAGGGACCAATAATTTGTCATTTAACAATTTCTTGATCATAATTTCAACACTCAAAGCTACGCCATGAATGATAAAAAAACATGTGACTTCCCAACTAGGTTTCTCTCTCGAAATGTAGTAAAAAATCAGCTCATGCATTATCCCCGAGACGAAAAACGTCGCGAGCACCGCGGGAAGTGGGGCCCACTTCCTTGGGATTCGATCCAACATCAACGACCGAACAGGGTTGTAAACGGTTGGACGAAGTATATTGGTTACCATGAGGTTCCATCTCTTGCCCCAAAAATCCTGAAGTGAGCTAGTCTTGTAAGGCTCATCAAAAGGCGGTTCAAGTTCGACTTGGCTCGCAACTCGAACCATAGTACTAACCATGGTTAATAAGATTTCTAGGAAAAAGTAAATGTGGAGGCAATAACAAAAGAGAAGGAGTTTTGGATGTAAATTGTCTTTATAATTATACACCCTTATCAAAATGGCTAGAAGTGTAATCTTGGTAACAAGATTGAGAGTTGAGTTTGTGGTCTTTTTTGTTGTTTCAACATTATTACTAGGTGAATGTTTTTGAAACTTTATAGGCAAACAAGCTAAGGGAATGAATGTTGAAAGTGGTAGAGGTGGGATTGATGACAAAGGCCCTTTACCAAATGCAAAAAGAAGAATCTTGAAATTGGCTAGCCATGCAATGAAGAAACAAGTAGTGCCACCAAGATTGATAGAGGTAAGATAGAGAGGAAGAATGAAAAATAGACAAACAATTGGAATTATAGCCACAAATCTTGATTTGCCATTTGGAAAGAATTTGATAATTGCGTGACAATAACATAAACTTATTAAAACAATAGTCCATACCACAATGAAATTGTGGATCTCCCCTTTCATTTCTTCTCCTTTCTTCTTCTTGAAAAAATATGGCTTTAACTAAGAGATAATTTTAGAGAGAAAAAAAATGTAGTGATGATGGACCTAGGGGACATATGGAGTGGGGTGGGGGTGGGGGTGGGTGGGGGTTCACTTAATTAAATTTAGTCTTTATACTAAGATATGATTTATTGCACTTGATGAAGGAGATCTTGTATAATATAAAGGAATCTATTCTTTTTATAATAATAATAATAATAATTTAATGTAATCAAATTGTTTAAAAACCAATTATATATAGGTAATCATCTTCTATGGAATTAACTTTTATCATTATAATGGTGTAAATTTTACATTATTAATATATTTTTATTTAACGTATAAAAATATTTGACTAAACACGTATTATAAAAGTGTCTAAGTTAAATTATACATTTTAAATCTTGAATTCATTTTTTGTTTCATCCCAACTTCTTTTTAATAATAGAAATAACTTGAAATCTTATCACAAGTATTTCGTGATAAATTAAAATCTGACAAACAAATTAAAATACGAAATATTTTTTTTCTTGCCATTTTTTTAAACTTTTTTGTTGGGTCCAAATAGCAGTGTGTAATAAAATCAATGTTAGTCAAATTTGGAAGTCTGTTCTTCCTTCACCTATATTTCTTGAATATTGGCCCTGAGTGTCACGTTCATCAAAGCTTATAACATTTTATTGACCGTTTTAATTTATTTGTTTCCTTTTAATAAATACAAAATTAAAAAATAAATTAAATTCTATAATTTTAAATTAAAAATCTGTATAAATATTTTTTTTATAATTGAAATTTTTTAAAAAGAATTTATCTCGATGTTACTTAAGTTAAATTTTGCATCGAAAGATCTAATCTTAATTGTGAATCTTCCTTTCAATTTACTTCTCTTGCTAGATGAATCCAATAAAAAAAAAAAACATTGATAGAGCATGGTTTTTGCTATTTATGATACAACATAATCCCTCCGTTCGGTATGATTACGTTTTTTAAAAGTCAATTTGAATAATTTTTAAAGTTAAAGTAGATCACATTAATTCGATATTTTAAACAAAAAAATAGATATTCTAAAACTATATAAAAAGTACTATAAATTGCAGTCTTTTGCATATTAATAAGATGAAAAAATACATCTTAAAATGTTAGTCAAAATTTTTATAATTTGACTCTAAAATAAGAAACCGTAACAAACAATAACAGATGAAAGAGAGTTTTTTGTTACGTGATGAATATAGAAAACATGTGGAAGTGGGGCCCCGGAGAAGGTTCACCTCTAATCCGTATAGGTGTGTCCATATTCTTTTGAGTGAACGAGAATTATTATTTTTTAAAGCAACTCTAATGAAATAGTTTCAAATCGCTTTGTCAAATAAAAGAAATCACTATTATACCGATCATGTTATTGAAATTTTTAAATTTTATTATGAATTTTGGACATTTCCACCTAAGATATTATTGTCATTTAAAATTGCTTTTATTAATCTAGCCATATGTAATAAATATATAAGAGGGGTGCTAGTGCTAACCATGACTATCTCGTGTCATTCCTTTCATTTTCAACTATTCCAATTTAATATTGAAAGCATAACTTATTTATTTTTTCAACAACAAATTGAACAATTATTCTTTATATTTTATTTTCCAACTCTTTAAAACTGGGACCTACTGATCTTATCTATAGAAGCATGGACTTTGTTAGATTCAAATGTTTGACATTTAAACTAATAACATATGTTACATATATTTACTTTTTGATATATAAAAGATTATGTATAGTTGGATATTTTAATAATCTCATGCTTGTTTGCGACGAAATAACATAGATTAAACGATAATTAGTTGAAAATTCTTTATCGAAGGTACATAGAAAATTTTATTGCTTAGGTACAAATTACATTTTACATAAATAATTAAGTATTGAACACTATCCGTCAAAAATTTTGGCGTCATCATTGATCGTGGCAACACAATCAGACTTCTCTTTATTCTTTATAATAACATTTTATAACAATGACGATTTCTTTAGCATCGACTTTCATATTATGTTATATTTTTTTATAACTAATTATAAAATTTTTCTTGAATAAGTAATATCACTGTTGAGAAGTTTGATTGTATATATTTCTTAATTAATAATCATATGATTGACTAATCTTATGTGACATCAAAATATTCCTTGCCTCCCTAGGTTGACAATCATAACATATATTTTTTTTTCTAATTAGAAACAAAAAAAAAAGTTATCTTTAAATTCAAGCCATTTTTCAAGAAGTAGAAGAAATTAACAAAGAAATGGAAGGGGAAATCCACAATTTCATTGTAATATGGACTATTGTCTTAACAAGTTTATGTTATTGTCACACAATTGTCAAATTCTTTCCAAATGGCAAATCAAGATTTGTGGCTATAATTCCAATTGTTTGTCTATTTTTCATTCTTCCCCTTAATCTTACTTCTATCAATCTTGGTGCCATTACTTCTTTTTTCATTGCATGGCTAGCCACTTTTAAGCTCATTCTTTTTGCTTTTGGTAAAGGCCCTTTGTCATCAACCACACCTCTTCCACTTTTAACATTTATTCCATTGGCTTGTTTGCCTATAAAGTTTCAAACACCATCAACTAATACCACTCAAAAGAGTACAAACTCAACTTTAAATATTGTTATCAAGATTGCACTTCTAGCCACTTTAATATGGGTGTATAGCTTTAAAGCCCATTTACATCCATATATTATTCTCCTTTTATATTGTTTCCATATTTATTTCTCCCTAGAAATAATCTTGACCATGGTTAGCACCATGGTCCGAGTCGTAAGTCAAGTCGAGCTCGAGCCATCCTTTGATGAGCCTTACAAAACTAGCTCACTTCAAGATTTCTGGGGTAAAAGGTGGAACCTCATGGTAACCAACATACTCCATCCAACCGTTTACGTTCCTGTTCGATCGATGATGACGGATAGGATCTCGAGGAAGTGGGCCCCAATTCCAGCTGTCCTCGTGACGTTCTTCGTCTCGGGGCTAATGCATGAGCTCATTTTCTACAACATTGGAAGACTAAAGCCTAGTGGAGAAGTCACATGCTTCTTTATCATTCATGGAGTGGCATTGACACTAGAAATTGTGATCAAGAAATTGTTAAATGGCACAGTTTTGGTTCCTAAAATTATCTCAGGACCATTAGCATTAGGATTTATAATTTTTACAAGTTTTTGGTTGTTTTTTCCACCTTTTTTGAGGGGTAAAGCAGAAATCAAAGCATGTACTGAATTTATTGCTTTCTTAGAATTTGCTAAGTATGGTAACCTAGTTAGTCCTTCAAATATTACATGTCCACTAGTACTATAGTCCATAAGACTACTAGTAGTCTTGCTCGAATAAAATACTAATCTCTTTATCTGCATAAGGTAATAGTAAGGCCTGCATTTACTTTATTCTTTCAAACATTAGTAGAATTTTATTGAATATGTTATTATTGTCATTTGAATCAAAAAACAACAAGCAAATGTTACTCTCATTTGATATTTAGGCAAACATAGCCAGAATTTGCACTAACAAGGTTCAAAATATGAAGAAATAAATGTACAAAGAAGTCGAAGGGTTTTCTAAGTATCCTAAACAAGTTAACACAACATAAATCGCATTAAGCGGATTTAAGTTCATTTTAGTTTTTAAGCTACTAAGTGGGTTAATAGTTGAATTGAGCCTACATATGAAGCTAGGTAGGGTCAATAGAGCTCGAAAAAAAATATTGAATAAAAGTTGCACTTTTTATATATCGCTAAAATGATTTTTTACGTGTATATAGGACATTGTTTCAGGATATAGAGAAAATAACGTATTCCCTTGGTTTGTTTGCCTAAATAGTTTCAAATATCGTCAACAAAATTCATTCATCTGAATCCAAATAATTAATCTCTTTTTATATTATTTCTACATTTATTTCTCCCTAGAAATAATCTTGACCATGGTTAGCACCATGTTGTCAACTCGAGCTCGAGCAACCCTTTGATGCACCTTACAACTTACAAGACTAGCTCGCTTCAAGATGTCTTGACTCTTGGGGTAAAAAGATGAAAACCTCATGATAACCAGCCCACTCCATACGATGTGTTTGAATCTCCAAATTCAAAAGGTGTCAGAGAAATAAGAAAAGGGAGTATTATCTTATGTTAATTATGTGTTAGAGATCAATAAAAATCAATTGGTCATTTAGTTTAAATACAAAATATGATGGATTAATTAATATAATGCGAGATTAATAAATAAAACTTCAATTAGATGAATGTTTTACAACATACTCTATGGTACATGAATAAGAACCTTTATGGTGGCTAAATCAGCCAGACCTATATCCAATTCGCTCTCAGCCCATTTTGGCCCGTCCAAATGTAATCCAGCATGCTCATTTGACACAAATGATGAATTATCTCGAAATTGTTGATTTCACAGCCCTAGTGACATCCTTAAAGAATGCACCAATTGCTTCATACTCTACAAGAGCTCTAGCATCAGAATTACACCGTAACAATTGAGGAAAAAATAGCCACAAACCCGTGATCATAACGAATCCAACGGTCAAGATTGTCCCGATTATCCGTGGGAGCTTAAATCTACCGTTGATCACCTTCTTAGCATAAATCTCTAGGTTCAAACAAACCCCATGTAACAAAAAGAACCAAGTGATCTCCCAAGTGGGCTTAACCCGGCCCAAATAATAAAATATCAGCTCATGCATAAGGCCCGAAACAACAAATGTAGCCATCACCGCGGGAATTGGGGCCCACTTCCGGCCCAAAATGTTCGCGGAGAGGCTTAGAACGGGCTTATATATAGTGGGCCTAAGGATACGAGTGACAATGAGATTCCAACGCCGGCCCCAAAAATCTTGTAGTGAAGTTGATAAATACGGTTCATTGAACTGTGGCTCTAGCTGAAGCCCGAGAAGCCCGCGGGCCAAGCCCGAAACAATTGCTAGAATAATATCTAAGCTAAGGTAAATGTGGAAGCAATATATGACCATAATTATATAGGGATGTATATAATCACTATAGTCATAAACTCTAATAATTGAAGCAAAAATAAGTGTCTTTATGCCATAATTTAACTTTTGGCCTTTGTTGGACTTTGCAAAAGAGGGAACTGAATTTTCTTTAAAATAGCCACTTTTTGCAAAATCCTTTCCATTTTGCACACTAGAACCATTTTCAACTAACTTCTTAGATGGGGTTTCATAAAAATAACCATCTTGAAAAGGGTTGTTTTCAATTTTATCAATTGAGCTTGGAAATTGAGTTTCTTGAAAATGGTCATTTTTTGCAAAATCCTTTTTTTCATTAGATGGGGTTTCTTGAAAATGATTATTTTGATGAAATTTATCTCTATTTTCCACATAAATTTGAGATTTTTGTTGAATCTTGATAGGTAAACAAGCAAGAAATACAAATTTAATAATAGAAAGTGAAGAATCAGAAAGTGGACCTTGGTCAAAAGCAAGTAAAATAAGTTTAAAATTACAAAGCCAAGAAATGAAAAAACCAGTATTACCACAAAGATGAACAGAATTAATTTTGAGTGGAACATAAAGGAAAAATAATATCACTGGTAAAAATGAAGAGAGTCTAAATAAACCTTTTGGAAGAATTTTAGATGATAAATAACAATAACAAAGTGATACATAAATTAATAACCATACCTTAATAAAATTTTCAATTTCTCCTTCTATCCAATATATGATAACATCCTTAATATTTCCCTCCATAATATATCTGTTATTTATTTGTATGATACAAAAAAAAATTCTTTTCTTTTTAATGTTTTTTGGTTTGGGATGAACAAATGTGAAGAAGTTAAATGATGGAGAACACAAAAAGTTGTGCTAATGAAGGAGACATGTGACAAAATTCTGGATCTACTCAACTTATTTTAATCAAGTCCACAAAATTATACTCTATAGGAAAACCAATTGATTTTTGACACATCATCTTAGAAATTAAGTGAATATTTTACTATAAAAATAAGTCTCTCACGTTTAAAAATGATGATCTCTTATCTGTAAAAATAAGTTTAGAAAGCTCGTGTTGACCCGTAGGCCTTAGCTAGTATGACTAGCGTCTCTTCATTAGGGTTCGTCCTAGTAATTTTAGGAAGATCAAATCTAATACATTTTAAAAATGAAGATCTCTTATTTGTTAAAACAAATTTAGAAAGCTCATGTTGACCCTTAGGCCTTAGCTAGTATGACTAGCGTCTCTTGATTAGGGTTCGTCCTAGTAATTTTAGGAAGATCAAATATAATATGTTTTGAAAATGAAGATCTCTTATCTGTTAAAACAAATTTAGAAAATTCACGTTGACCCTTAGGCCTTAGCTATTATGACTAGCGTCTCTTGATTAGGGTTCGTCCTAGTAATTTTAGGATGATCAAATCTAATACGTTTGAAAATGAAGATCTCTTATCTGTAAAAACAAATTTAGAAGATTCATGTTGACCCTTAGGCCTTAGCTAGTATGACTAGCGTCTCTTGATTAGGGTTCGTCCTAGTAATTTTAGGAAGATCAAATCTAATACGTTTTAAAAATGAAGATCTCTTATCTGTAAAAACAAATTTAGAAAGCTCATGTTGACCCTTAGGCCTTAACTAGTATGACTAGCGTCTCTTGATTAGAGTTCGTTCTAGTAATTTTAGGAAGATCAAATCTAATACATTTTAAAAATGAAGATCTCTTATCTGTAAAAACAAATTTAGAAAATTCATGTTGACCCTTAGACCTTAGCTAGTATTACTAGCGTCTCTTGATTAGGGTTCGTCCTAGTAATTTAGGAAGATCAAATCTAATACGTTTTAAAAATGAAGATCTCTTATCTGTAAAAACAAATTTAGAAAATTCATGTTGACCCTTAGGCCTTAGCTAGTATGATGAAGATCTCTTATGTGTAAAAACAAATTTAGAAAATTCATGTTGACCCTTAGGCCTTAGCTAGTATGACTAGGGTCTCTTGATTAGGGTTCGTTCTAGTAATTTTAGGAAGATCAAATCTAATACGTTTAAAAATGAAGATCTCTTATCTGTAAAAACAAATTTAGAAAATTCATGTTGACCCTTAGGCCTTAGCTAGTATGTCTAGCGTCTCTTTATTAGGGTTCGTCCTAGTAATTTTAGAAAGATTAAATCTAATACGTTTTAATAACTCAAGATTTATATTAGAAAAGGAATTTGAAGAAAAAACGGAACAAGTTACATCTCGATCATCAAATTCGCTCTAGTATAGTATGAATATTTGAAGTTTTATTTTTCATAATTAGTGATTGATAAATAATTCTAGTAGTTAAAGAATAATTAGTTCAAATTTGATAATGAATTCATGACAATAGTGGATTAATAATTTTTTTATTTTATTTTATTATTTTAATAACCAGCCAGTTTTGAATATGCTAATTATATATTCAAGTCAACATTCAAACTTGGAATGCTTCTTTGTAAAGCAATTGTTTTAAATCATTTTAATAAACTTATCTAAATAACATTATCTCCATCAAATAAGAATGGTAGAAATTAAATATATAGGTTGAATAAAATTTTGAAGTATACTTTTATATTTTAATTAAAAGCTTTCAGATCCAGACTTTATATATACGAGAAATTATCAACATTAAACTTCTTAATAAAAATTTAAATTAATCAAACCTCAAAATAAATTCCACAGACTATTAATCCACGAACTCTCATATGTCATTTCAAGTCAAAGTTTGTGTATTACAAAATATAAAATCACCAAATTGCTTGATATTTCCAGCAAAGAATACTTTGTCAACCCCCCCCCCCCCCAACCCCACCAACCACCACCAACAATATTTTTGTGAGATTTTCCGGGATTTATTACATATTTTAAAGGCATAATACATAAATGTAACATTTAACTTGGCTTGAATCACATTTATGCTCTTTAACTTTGGATGTGCACAAATAGACACTTAAACTTGTACAAAGTTGAACAAATAGACACATGTGTCCTACATGTCATTTTTTGTCATACATGGTGTCCTACGTGTATTGTGCGATGTAGAATTCATGTGTTTATTTATTTAAAAGTTGAATAGTTGAAGTGTCTGTTTGTGCATTATGAAAATTGGAGGTTAAAGTTAAAATTTGAAGCTAAATTTAGAGTACAATATATGTATTATGCCTATTTTAAAAGTTCTTCACTAGAATAAGATTAACTATTTACTTTTCCTTATCGTTATATGCAAATTATACATCAATTATATACCGTTATATATATATATATATACACACAACTATTGACTATTTTTAATTTAATCGATATAGTAAATGACTATTTTAATTAATTCATCTGATCAAATAAAACTATAGGGCAAAAGTTATGACTTTTGGTCATTTCATAAAAAGGGCTTCTCTATTTTACATGGAGGTGGTGAACTATCAACTTCATTCTTTTCTTTTGGTCTCCTCTAAGGTATTTAATTTTGAACATTTAAAATTTATCTTTCATAATCGAAAATTTTATGAGGGTCAATGGCGCAAAATTAAAAAGTTGGTAGATCGCAATTCATCTATCTATCCTTCTCCACTTAAGGAAATTAAAGAATTAGATTTTTTGTTTACAACAGTGTTAGAGCCTATGGTGTACGTCTAACACATACATATCATGTATTGTGCTCTTTTACTTGTTACAAGGGTTTTTGTCTACGACAAGATTCAAATACGTGATGTGCATTTCTATCTAACTTTTTTTCTTTTGGTTTCACCATAACTGTTTGTATCAAAACACAACTTTTTATAGTAGGGTCAACACGCTATGCAGAACTCGGTGGATAATGAATTCATCCTTCTATACTTCTTTGCTTAAATATGGTTCAAACTTATGACGTGAGTCTATCTCATCATGTTGGGCTCTCATTACTAGAGCAAAGCCCGAGAAGCAAATTCTTAGCTATTGTTTAACCATAGATTTTAGATTATATTTTAAAATTTTGTCTTCAAATATCTGTTTAATCATGAAATAATTGAACCTTCAAAACTTTTAAGTTCCATTGGACGTGTGGGACTAACTCTCACAAAAAAAATCAAACGTTTGCCAAGTAAAATACATGTCGAAATACAACTTCAAAAACTCAAATCCTCCTAATTCAAGGTTTAACTTCATAATCTATGGTCCAACGCGAGCTTAATCCACATCTTTTTATAGCATCTTCCCACATGGTATGTATTTTAGGTATACCATACATTTACATGAGGCAAATATCAACAAAAGTAAAATATAAGAACCAAACTTAACCATACAAGTTTCAATCTTTTATAGGTTCTTCTTACCAAGAAAAATCATGAACAATCATGCCAATACCAATGTCAAGGGAGAAAAGTAGCTAAAGAACATAACTTTGACAAACTTTAGTTGAAAGGTAAGTAAAAAGAATGCAATATCATAATGAGGAAATGGAAAGGAAAAAATATATATGACTGTCTTGCTCGTCTTGGACCTGACCACGCCCTTTTAGGCTAGTCGAGCTCATGCAACACCAGTATCAATGAGGAATGCACCTAATCTTTCTCAAAATAAATGGAAAAAAAAAGATCAAAATTTGATGAACAAAATATCTAGATTTCTTCACAGTTTTACAACATTCAAAAAGCACACTTATGCACATGAAACTTGATAGAGAGAGAGGCAAAAAGGAGAGAGTTTTTGATCATATAATCAATTGTAGCAGGTTGTTTTCTCTCTAATGCACCCTCTTTTTTTCTCTTCTGAAAAACTAGCAGGTAACAAAAAAAGTTTGAGATAGTTACGAAGAACGAAAACAAGTATAGCATAGGGGATTCCGATTCATGTCCATGGTGGTGTTGTTCATTTTTCCTGCCACTCTCTCTTGATTTCGAATGTATAGTTGATCTCCAAATAGCATTTGTTATCGTCATCAAGAAACTGCAGCGGAAGCAAACAACAAGAAAAATGACTTTAGTTGTGTCTTACCTAGTAGGACCAAAAAGTTCAAGTCGTTTGATGTACGAAGCATCCTGCATTCACTCAAGGGACGCACCCTGAAGAGGTATCAAAGTAGGCAGCCTATCATGACACAAGCATCATTGGCTGATTTCACCTCACAAATCCGATAGAATTTTAGGTGGTCCTTTAATACAAGACTTTAAAACTAGTCGAAAACAAAAAGAGGTCCCATGTAAAAGATAAAGGGACCATCTGCAGAGAACTGCAACCTCACTATCGGTCTACCAGATTGAAGACAGTAACATTCGCCAAATTAAATGCATGAGATAAGCTTGCAGATTCACTCGTAACTAAGCCACGCACAAGACTAGACTAACCGTAGATATGGAATATGTTAAGAGCATTAATGAGAAAGAAAAATCACCTTTGTCCTTGCCGAGTAAGATCCTCTTGCGAAAATGCCAGAAGGGGTGGTTTCTTCTGGCATTTCGTGAGTATAAGGCTCCAGTTGAGGACTGAACGCCCCAATCATCTCTTTTGTGCTGTCAACTGAAACAACATTCGTGAAAAGGGAAAACGTTAACTAAAAACATCAAGAATAAACTACATAGGCCTAAAAATGACATTCATACAGAGGTGGGAATGTGAAGGGATAACATAGTACCTTTGATAGCGGTTTTCCAAACAGCATTCGTGTATTTAAGACCTGTCACTATATTATTGTTGACCTGGAACGTAAATTTTAGGCTGTATTTGCTCCCTTCTTTCAGGACAAACCATGGACTCTTGGGATTTCCGTCCTCGGGGATAGGGAGAACAATATCAGATCTACCGGGCGACTTAATTGCAAGGCTCAAGATCTTCACTTCTGGATCCAGGGATTCTACATTATTCAGCAGTCACGGAAAGTGTCAAGTTTCATACCAGCGCAGTCCGCAGAAACAGAAATGCTTCTAGTATGTGTCTAAAGGCTCATTAAGATTATATCAACCACAAAGTCCTACTGATAAGTTTCATAGTGTCAAAGTAAACAGAATAGACTACACGAATAGAGGAAAATCGAGTACAGAGATTTTTGGAGTTCCTTCATATCTTGAAAATGAAAGTAACATGGAAGGAACTGTTCACTCACCAACAACAACAACTACACTGACCTTACCCCTACCTCGTGGAGGTAGAGAGGTTATTTACGAAAGGCTTTCTACTCAAGTAATGAACACGAAATCAATATGAAAACAAAATATAGAAGTAAAAAGGACATTGTACCCCTTCTATCCCAAAAATAATTGTCAAGTTTTGCCTTCTCACGAGTCAGCTTGATTAATCTTCATACTAAACTGAATTTAACTAATTCAATATTTTAAAACCTAAAATTTAGATATTCGAAAAGTATACTAAAAGTATTGTAAGTTGCAATTCTTCTCATATCTAAAGATACTGTTGGGAATTAAACACACAACACACACAAATAATCTAGAGAAAAGAGAAACGGAACGCAAACGGGACACACAAGAATTTAACGTGGTTCGGTTTCCCTACTCCACGACTGTAACAGGAGGATTTTATTTCACTTGTGCTCCTCAGAATTACAAATACAAGGATCATATTTATAGGAAAACCAAATGGTTAACCTAGGGTTTCAGTAATGGGTCGGGCCGGCTCACAAGCCTCCACAAAGCCCAACAATCTCCCACTTGGAGGCTTGGAGAATTTCAACTGTCATCCACTTAGAACACTTGTATGTCTAGTAATCTTTTTCAACTCTCTCCTGCTACAGCGGCCTTCTCATCAGTCAACTGAAAGGCCCGTTGAAGCTCCCCGAAGCTTCAACACATCAGTCACGGCTGAAACTGCCTTGACTCGTCCTCCGTCCCTACCGGCTCCCACTTGAGACAACGAACTGCCGGATCCTAGAACTCCCTGAGAACAAACACTCTCCATACTCAGCAAATATTTTCTGGAGACGTATCAACAGCTGGAATACTGGTTCTCTTGACCCACTGTCTTCTAGGAGCCTTGGCTGAAGCACGGCCGGTTGCTCCCACTGCCACAAACGCCTCTGACTGTCTTCCTGAACCTTTCCTTGCTCGTTCATCCTGAATCTGACCTGTGGCTCTGGGTTTCTTTCTTGCAAAGACAACCTTCTTCTGCCCACGAGTTCTGTGAACCGGACTTTGTTTTTCTTCTGAACTAGGACGGTCACTCCCTCAAACGGTAATCCGACAATATACAATGATCCTCTTTTTGTTCCACGAGCCATGACAAGATTGCCCCTCACGACCTTCCACTGCCCATTTCCGAACTTCACATGATGTCCCTGTTCATCCACTGCCTAACAGAAATCAAACTTTTCGTCAAGCTTGGAACAACTCTGACATCCTTCAAGGTCCAGAAACCGACTGGCGTCTTCAGCACCATGTCACCATGCCCGTAACATCAAGAGCTCTATCGTCTGCAAGCCTTACCTTTCCAAAGTCTCCAATAACCAGATTCTGCAATGCTTCACTGCTGTGGGTAGCGTGAAAAGAAGCACAAAATCCATGACCCAGGAATCCACATTGCTCTCCGCGCAACAGATAAACAAATCCTCGTTGGCGCTGTCTTCTGCAATGTTGACTTGTTTGTCTTTTTGGCATTGATTCCTGAAATGCCCCACCTCCTTGCAGTTCCAACATGTTACACCTGAGCCATCCTGAGCCTTCGACTGACTCCTTCTTTGGTTCCTGCTCCCACTACCTCTGTTATTTCCTCTGCCTCTGACGACGTTTAGCATATCACCTGATGATTCTCCAAAACTCCTTCTTCTAACATCCACGCCAAGAACGAGATCACGAATCTTCTCAAAGGTGAATCCATTAGGTCCCACTGAACTGGCAACTGCTGTAACCGTTCCGGACCAACAGTCAGGCAATGATGATAACAGTAGTAAAGCTTGAACTTCATCATCGAACTTAATGCCAACTGACAAAAGTCTGGCTAAGATCGAATTCAATGAGTTGATGTGCTCGGTAACTGAACTGCCTTCCTTTATCTTTGTGTTCACCAACTCTCTAATCAGAAAAATTTTGTTTGCTGCAGATGGCTTCTCGTACATGTTAGACAAGGCTTCCAAGATGCCTTTCGCTGTCTTCTCCTTAAGAATGTTGAACGCAACATTCTTGGTCAACGAGAGTCGGATAACTGACATAGCTTTCCGATCCAAAACTGCCCACTCTGCATCAGACATTTTCCTTGCTTGTCACCCAACACTACGTCCAAATCTTTCTGAACCAGCAAATCTTCAATCTGCATCTTCCACCAACTGAAATCTGTACCATCGAACTTCTCAATTCGGAACTTCCCATCTTCTGCCATCTCAAAGGACTAAATGAGATACTCGGTACAACTAATTTCAGATCTTGGTAATTTCGTCAGAAATATTGCACCACAAAAAAAACGCACCTTCGGCAATTCCCTTAACGGCGGCGGCACACTCCTTCCCGACGCGGCGGCCAACGGAACGGCGCGACGGACAGCACACGGACGACGGCTGTTCGCACCCTGCGCGGTTCTCCTAGCCGGCTGCTGCTTGAGGTTACCCACACGGTAACGGCGGCTACTCCTCTCTGCACACAGTTCTTCACACAAGAACCCTAGGTAACAATTTCTCACAGTTTGTGTTACAATGTTGTTGAAACCTCGCTCTGATACCAATTGTTGGTAATTAAACACACAACACACACAAATAATCTAGAGAAAAGAGAAACGGAACGCAAACGGGACACACAAGAATTTAACGTGGTTCGGTTTCCCTACTCCACGACTGTAACAGGAGGATTTTATTTCACTTGTGCTCCTCAGAATTACAAATACAAGGATCATATTTATAGGAAAACCAAATGGTTAACCTAGGGTTTCAGTAATGGGTCGGGCCGGCTCACAAGCCTCCACAAAGCCCAACAATCATATCTAAAGATACCTCTCGTAATGTTGGTCAAAGTTAATATAATTTGAATTTCAAGAAGCAAAAAGCTATAAGTATTTTAGTAGGGAGGGAGTACATGCATATTACTCTTTTCTCAGAAAGAAAAGAAACAATGGAGCAACAGTAAAGTTGTCTCTGTGTGATCTATCGGTATCAGATTCGAACTGTGAAATCAGCCTCTTACATCACACCCCTTGGGGCGCGGTCCTCCCCTCTACGGGCTGCCAATTTTTTCAATCTTTCCTCAAAAAACAAAAATCAGAAATTCAAGAAAGTTAAAAGGAGTAAATCTTAAATCAAAAACAATATTTACCTCCAACAGCATTGATATCCACACTTCCAAGGAGCTGCTCCTTCCACCTTCTCAAACTCTCATCATCCTAAAAGCAAACATTGAATCAAATCAAAACAAACAACACAAAATAAACATTAAAAAGAAATAAAAACAACATTTCTCTTTTCATTTCAAGAAACTCAAAAGTGAAGAATCAAAACAATCAGAACATTCAAAGAAACATTTAAGAAGGAACAAAGATGCAATCTTTTTATCTTTCAAGAAAACAGAAAGGGTGAAATGTTTATCCGCATTGTGGCCCAACTAAATCAAAATTCACATTGAAAGTCCCAAGACGGTCTAAAGCATTCCCTAACTAAGACGAGTCTAAAGATGCAATCTTTTTTTATCTTTCAAGATAACTAAAAGGGGGTAAAATGTCTATTATCCACAAGACATCTAAAACGCTCCCTAACTAAAACGACTCTAAAAATGCAATCTTTTTTATATTTCAAGAAAACAAAAAAAGGGAATCTTAATTTCTTATCCTATATCTGATATCCATGCTTCCTCTGTAACCAACATGGCTCAAAATTCAAGAAATGTTAAAAACAAAAGAACTCAAGACACACCTTATCCTTTTCAAATGTTTCTTTGAGTGTACATTGAGGACCTAACTCAATCTTGTGATTAGCTTCATCATCATCCTCTTCATGATCAGTAGTATAAATAGAACTTTCACTCATTTGCCTATTAACCCTATTACCCTCATCAGTACCACCACCATTCACAATCTCAGGGTCAAAATCAGCCACAATTCCCTTATTACCCTCACAAATTGTTGCTGACCCTTCTTTACCTTCTACCTTATTATCATCAAACCCCATCTTCTTGCTGTTTTCACCAACTCTAACAGCCAAGGACATTAACAACAACAACAAAGAACAAAGTATTCTTGGCCAAACAAAACACAAAAATGAATATAAAGAAAAGGGCTTTTTTTACTAGTTTTTTTTCTAACTTATAACAAGAAAAGAACAGAACTAGAAAAACCCAAAAAGAAAAAACAACAACATTGAAGAAAGGCTAAAAAAGAATCCCCCTTTATAAAAAAAAACAAGATTTTTTTTTGGATCATTGTTGAAAAAAAAATGATTTTTTTTTAAAAAAAATATGTTTGGGTTGTGAGAAAATGGTCAAAAGTGTTGTTTACTACAATGGTAAGAAGAAAAAAGACACAAGAAAAAAAAGTGAGAAAAATAAGGAGGGATTTAGTTTTTTTAAGGTACAAAATGGAAATGGTCTTGTGGTGATCCAAATATTGTGAGAATAAGAAATTGAAAAATATGAGTTCTCGTTTTCAATTTATTTTTCTCATTTTGACTTGACATGAAATTTTAAAAAATAAAGTATATGTTTTATCTAGTAATATTAAACATGTCACGTGAGACTCGCTTAGATATTTATGTTATGTTTTCCTTATTAGTATTTTTTATGTCTCATGCTAGCTGATTAGTTCCTTACTCGAATCAGAAGTTTTCTATAAATAATATTTTTATCTGCTCAAGTTAATTTTTATGGTGATGGTACATTTATCGTCGTTAAAAAGAAAAGAGCTATATTATTAAAATATATAAACTAAGAGAAGAGTAATAATTATTGAATTTTATTTTTAATATAAGAAATAATTATAAAAATGGTGGAGAGATCGTGAAGGTCACTTAGGAGACAGCTTAAGATTGGGTGTAAGAGAGGAATTTTAACTAATTTTTGGACTTCTTCTCTCATTGGACAATTATTCCTAACTTGAGGACTACGTGCATATCTTCTGCTATATTCGTATCGAATCTCGATTAATTTAATTTATGTGATATAAAATTTATTTAAGAACATAATGCATGAATATGTATGTTTTATTGATTTAAATGAAAGTAATAACTTTTAACTATTTTATATTTGTCTTGGAAAAAAATAAAGTTGAATTGAATGCAATAAAATGTTATTGTCAAAAGATAGTACATTTTTTAATATTTATGAGTTATGACTATGGTTATTTATTAATTCTCGAACATAAATAACTTCAGAGAATTTATTATTGACACAGACATATACATCAAGAGATTTTAAGGATTTTATCTAAACAAACAGTTATTTATTATTAATTATTGTTGTTATTACTATTTATTTTTGTTGTTGTTATTGCATGACTATTGCAAATACGTTTTTTTTTGGAATTTCATTGTTTGATATAATGAAATGTATACATTAGCTTAATTAGAACATGTACAAGGTTTTACTATTTATCGGTGTTAATATGTATTTTAAATAATGCGCTATTGAAAATATACATATAATGTTTTTTAATTTTTAAGCAGAAAGTTCAAATAGGAATACGATTCAGGTGCTCAATTGAAATAGGATGTAATTAAGTATATAAAATGAAATTTATTGAGAAATTTAAGAAATTATAGATGTGTTTTGTTTTTAATATTAGACTATATCGATTCATATACTTCAAGTGAAATAATTTATTGAACAATTTCTTTGACTATATTATTGTTTCACTAAAAAAAAAAAAAAAATTGAGCTTGGTACTGGATAAATGTTCGAAAATAGTATAATGAAATAATTAGTAGGGTAGATAATGATTTTTGTAACTTACATCAATAATAATAATCTTGAGAATAATATAAGAAGATAAGGATGAGTAATTATTTTACGTGATTGAATAAATTAATGGGGCTTTAGAATTATTTCTATACGTGTTATCATGATTTTCTGGTATATTCCCATCGATTTATTTATAATTATGATAATTAGCATGATTAGTTGAAGTCATTGAGGAATATTAATTATGATTCATAATAATTCACGCTAACATAATTAAGGAATATTGTGGAAACCTTTCTGTTTTCTTCTTTACTTTTTCTATTTCCTCAATTAGAAAAAAGAAAGTCGAGACTCGAGAGTTTATCGAATATAACTTTTACACCTTAGATAAAATAGGAATAAAATCTTTCTATACTTTACCTCTTCAAACTCCACTTACGCGATAATTATAATTTATATTGATTATGTTGTTTAATATGTATATTGAGGCTCGACTAATTTGAATCATATCGTTTAAAAGAGTCGCAAAATTCTATTTTGATTATAATTTCAAGATTATAATAAACGATGATGTTTTTTTATTCATCTCACTATAATTCTTGACGATAAAAGTCGAAAGACTTTATTTTGCTTTTAATTATGGCTAATGATGGTGAATTATGTTGTTGGTGGTCAAAGAAGTACTTGCTAGACATGACAAATTAAAATTATAATGTTGTCATTAATGGGTACAATCATTATTACCATGAAACAATTCAAAATTAGGGCTCTTCTACGTATCGCAAATATAAAATAACGATGATTATGTCTCAATTTCAAACAAGTTTTACGTTCAAATTCCATCAGTAAGTACGATCTCTTTCAGAGATAAAGCAATCGGTGACCTTAATAACATGAATTGGAAGAACAAAACATGAGATTATGCCACAATTACCAGTAACTCAATATATTACAAAATTGTGTATATTACCATTTCAAATGTTAAAGATGAAATCAACATGAAGCTGATGAAACAATTTTCTATATTACACCAACCTAAAAAGAGCGATGGAAAGTGGATTTCAGGTTCAATAGACTCGAGAAGGTATTAGCCACCGATGACTATACTTTCGTAGAAGCACCCTTTTTTCCTCCCCATACTGAATGAAAAAGCAAGCTAACAAAAAGAACTAAAAATATCAGAACACAAGGAGAAGAAAAGTACTTGCTAGTGAACGAGTGATTAATCGCTTCCCCATTTTCTTGCTACCGTCTCTTTGGCAGAAACACGAGAAGGAACTTCTTCCGGAGATATGGTACCAAAGCTGTCTTGGCTAGCAGGATATACTTTTCTCATAATTTGTGATGTTACAAAGGTAAACCCATTCCTTGCTCCGCGTAGAGTGAACAGCAGAGGGTTGAATATCACAGCAAGCATCACATCTCCTTTTGTAACTATCAAGTACTGCAAATTCAAACACGGTGTATTGATGAATAAGAGACAAGTAGAAGTGCGGAATAATATTATAAGTTGAAATCTTATAAGTACCAAAGAAACTCCTATCCTTCTGTTTCTATGAAGGTGTTTGGCAGAGCACAGAGTTTCAGTAAAACGGAAAAACATTTGAAGTTTGTTGTTTCAAACATCCCGTGATGTTTATGTGGTTAGGATATAATTGAAACATTTCATTTTGTTAGGAAGAGACTAAGAAGGAAAGTGTGTTACGTAAAATAGCCTAGAGGGAGTATAAAGAATCTTATATAATTGCTCACCATGACAATAATACCCAAGATAGCAAGGGTTGCTTGTTGGGCTTCCTGCCAAAAATGGCCATCCTCCGAGCCACCAAACCATCTACGCCAATTAAACCAACCGCCTCCGCCTGAATTGTCTCCTCCACCTGCTTCCTCCCTTCGTTTAATTTCTTTATCCCATTTCTCAAACTCAGTTTTCTTTCCTCCCAAAGCACTTTCTAGAGCTTTTCTAGCCTCGTCCTGTTTATATGAAACAGCACAACACAGATAGGTAAATAGACCTGACAGAATAAGATAAAACATAAAATAGAATAGGGAACTTCCACTTCATATGTTTCACGTAGAGTCGCCTTGTTCAAATTTTGCAAGCATGTGAAATTACTGCTAAATCTAGAAGCCTTGACTTGTTCCCAAATATGGCTAAACTAGAATTCTATTTCCTCTGATTGCTAGAAACATCAATTCGAAGAACACTTCTGTGTAGCTCGTGTCTACACCAAGATGTTGCAAATTGGAATTACTAAGCTCATTAATTTCTGTTTGTTAAGTCAAAAAGTTAGTACATAATCCAAATGAGATAATGCCCGAGTCTGAAGGCGCATGACCTAGAAATGCAGATAGGTACTTTGAGTCTATAAAGTTTAAGTATGGCTGAAGAAACCTTGTGAATATAATCCTAAAGGCGGATCACACAATTGAAGTTGTACACACTCCTTTTCAAAGGGTTATCACAAACCTAGTGTCTGGTTCATTTCAAGTGAAATCTATGGAGTAAAACTTATGTACATAAGAGTGCCAATGTGGAGCAATCTTCATAAAAGCTAACTCATATCGATCAAACAATCTGCTCTTCGCATTTATGGAGCCTTCATCAGAAAAAATTAGTGAGAATGAATTCTTAGTGGCATTTCTGACTTTTTTTTATCTCTCTCTTGGAAGCCCTAAATCAAGCGAGAGAACAACTACAGTTTCTGGTTATAGTGAACTAGGCGAAGAACTGAGAATAGTGAGAATAACTCTCTTCTAAGTTCTATCTTTCTCCCATCAGACAACTATCCATCCAACAACTACAAAAGCATACCTTTCTGAACCGTTTCACAACCTATATGTGTGCTAATGATCAGCAAGAACTTTGAAACTTCCTCTTGCAATTATGGTTTAGAAATTCTCACCCTTATCCTACATCAAACCCACCAAGCTGAATGGAAGAAAACGTATGAATACCCACAGAGCAAATAGCTGGATATGGATAAAGCCACAATGTCTACCCTCAGCTCCTCACTACTTCCACACAATTGATTGTTCTAAAAGCTCTCTCTTATTTCAAATTTTATTTAATAAATCCATGTTTCCTGAGCTATTGACACACAGAAGAAAAAGATTATGAAATGTTCTGAACTCTTCTTTTTATATTTAAAAGAAAATATACTTTTGTGGCTGCAGGGAGAGTGTTCTAAACTCCTCTTTACTAGTCGGACTAATAAGAGTACAACATACAAAGGAGATTCAAGATAATGTGATCTTCCAATAACCTTAACTCCATGTAAAGCCAAGAATCTAAGGCACAAACAAATTGTAGGATGCAAAGAACTTCAGGTCAGGATACAAGAAGCATCTGAAATCGATGATCTTTCAGAATGTCATATTCTGGTTTTCCATTTGGTACATGACTACTACATCTAATAGATAAACTAACACAATTCAACAGCTTTGCCATTTTGCTTATTGAGTGCCTTCTTACCATGCTACTCCAGTCCCAAGAGTCAGTAAATAGAGAAGGAATGGGAACCTATTTTGGCCAGTTAAAAAAGGCAAACATCCTAAAAAGAAACAATGAATCAATATCGTAGAGCAACCACAGAAAGTGGTGGTAACTCTTCTTTGAGGATGATGGCAATAGCAGAAGCCAGGCTAAAATGACCGAGAACAGGCTCAGGAAAGACCAGAAGCATTTTGTTTTCTTTTTCTTTATTCTTGACAGGATGTGTGCTCGGCCTGAGAGATACAAAGACAGAGAAAGCAGAATTCGTTGTCCTTCAATATATCAGGCACAAAATCAAGTGGAGAACCTTGTTACACAAATTTAAAACATCACATACATTTAACTTGTGGTAAGCTCTTTTGGGTCAATGAAATCGTTTAGGAGTTTCAGAATAGTATGCAATATGATAGAGACTCTCTCGATAGGATGCAACACTCATGTCACTGAAACATGCTAGAACTTCTACCTACAGTCTTTAGGACACCATGGTATGAACAAGCACTCAACTAGAACATCATGAATTTTTCTTTCTTTTGATAACCGCGGTGTCTGTTCAAGCTTTCACACAACTCAACTAATTATTTTACGGGATACATGTCACCTCCCACCAGCAACAAGTACCAAGTAACACTGTCCTCCGAGGCTAGGAGGACAAATCGAAAAATCACCAAGTGTTTTTTCGTTTCCGCTACGAGAATATCATGTAATTGTTTACACACCCATACAAACTCTCTTTCTAGCCCAAGCTCACACCAAGAACTATTGAAATCAATTTGTTCACTCACACAACTACAAACATTTTCTTCCTTATTTGGAGTTAGCAAAAAACAATACCCAAGTTGATAACTTTATCACATCTTATACACAACCCACAAGTACAAACACTCTTTTAACCAGCAGGAATGATAACAAACGCAAAACATAAAGCCCTTTCACTAATTTAGTACACTTTTTTACTACAGACATTTTTCTTGATAATCCAAAACACACCCAATTCATTTCTCTCTAAGGGAAAGCAAAAAAACCATCAAATTAGGAATTTTCAAAAATATAAAACTTTGTACTACCTGTTTGCGATTATCAGAGAAGAGGCAAGAAAATCTGCCATTGCTCTGGAGTTTGTGTTGTAAGGAACGGAAACTCTTGTCGGCGGTGGAGGACGGAGCAGTTAGCAGCGCCGGCCGGGTCAAAGATGAGGTGGCGCGGTGGTGGTGCGGTGGTGCTGGGGTTGAAACGTGTAGGCTCAGCACCTGCGCCATAGCCATAGATTTTGGGTTTTGGTTAGGACTTGTTAAATTGGGCAAATGGCCCAAAAGAGTCGTCTTTGGTGTGCACTTAAGTTAGGGGTAAACTCATTTTAAGTTTTGGTTCGAAATAGAAGTATAGTAATATGAGTGTTTATAAATTTACGTAAATTATGTATTTGAACAAATTGATAAATGACCATAAGGAGGGTTTGTTCGATTTTTATTAAACTTTGGTTCAATGATTTGGTTATTAATTTTGAATAAGTATGAATTTTAATAGTTTGATTTGATTTTTCAACTTCGATTCAATTGGTTTTGATGTTTTTAAAATAATTTTTTTAGTGCAAATAAGAAATAAAATAAGGACCAAATCAAAATATAAGTTATTAAAAATAATTTAAAAAAATGCACAAATATTTCTTAGATTATTGCTGAAATTTCAGAGACACGTATTAATTAAATTAAGGTCTTGTTATTCCTAAACTTATTTTTTTGTAATTTTGTGCACCTTTGATATTACGTGGCACGCTTCATAACTCCACACAGTTGAGGCGCATATGGAATATTTGGATGTCACGTAAGTAAAAAAAGGTGAAAAAAATTATTAAAAAAATAATTTCAAAGGTAATAGGACTTTAGTTCAGTCAAGATAAAATTTCAGTATAAGGGGATGCTTGTACATTTTCCCAAAATAATTAAAACATTTATGTGTTATTAGTGATCGTCTTTTGGTGTAATTTTGATAATTGTACAACTCCTTTAACTTGTGTCTATTGTGTTATATATATTTGATTACTCCTCAACTTATAAAATGATTATCTAATTAAATGCTTGCTAGATAGATACGAGACACAACGATAATAAATTGGAGGTTTTAATTGTTATTTGCGATTATTTAGTTAGAACGTTTACTTATCAGTTAATGTCAAATTTAAATTTAATAGATAAAAAGATTAGTAAGAAGAAACTATAGGATAAAGAACAAATTAAAAATGATCGTACTGTTATAAAACTATAGAATAAGAAGAAGAAACTAGAGAGAAAAGAAGAGAGAAGACTTGTTATTTCTTGATAAATTAATTTACAATGAAGAGGAACACTCTATTTATAGGAGAAATCTAACTTGGTCCCCAAGTAGGAGGACTCTTTAACCATATCCTAAAAAGGACTCCACATGATAGACATTCACTATAATACAAATACTTTATAACACTCCCCTGAATGTCTAATTCATAGATGATGTGCCTCGTCAGAAACCTTACTAAAAAAACTTTAAGAAAAGAAAAACTCTAGTAAAAGAAAAGAGTACACATATATATTAATACGCATCTAGGTTGCCTCATTAAAAACCTTATAAGGAAAACCCAGTGGGACAAAATCTCGTAAGGGAAAAAGAATACAGCGCGTATTCACTCCCCCTAATGAGAACATTAATCCAGAGACTTGAATCTTCGCATGCCAAGCTTGTGCACCATCTTCTTGAAAGTTGCAGTTGGTAGAAACTTGGTGAATAGATCAGCCACATTGTCACTTGAACGAATCTGTTGCACATTTATATCACCATTCTTTTGAAGTTCATGTGTATAGAAAAGCTTCGGTGAAATGTTCTTTGTTCTATCTCCTTTTATGAATCCTCCCTTAAGTTGGTGCTATGCATGCTGCATTATCTTCATATAAAGTGGTGGGTACTTTATCACATTTCAAACCACATTTCTCTCAAATGAGATGTATCATAGACCTTAACCACACACATTCTCTACTTGCTTCATGAATAGTATTATCTCAGCATGATTAGATGAAGTGGCTACGATGGACTGCTTTGTAGATCTCCAAGATATGGCAGTCCCCCCACATATAAACACATAGCCTGTTTGGGATCGAGCTTTGTGTGGATCAGATAAATATCCTGCATCAGCATAACCAACAAGATTTGGGCTACAATTAACAGAATAAAATAAGCCCATATCAGTTGTCCCTTTAAGATATCGCAAAATGTGTTTAATCCCATTCCAATGTCTCCTAGTAGGAGCAGAACTATACCTTGCTAACAAGTTAACGGCAAAAGCTATATCAGGCCTTATAGTATTAGCAAGATACATTAGTGCACCAATTGCACTAAGATATGGTACTTCAGAACCAAGAATTTCTTCATCCTTTTCTTGAGGTCGGAATGGATCCTTATTCACATCAAGTGAACGAACAACCATTGGAGTACTTAATGGATGCGCTTCATCCATACATAATCTTTTCAACACTTTTTCTGTGTAGGCAGATTGATGAACAAAAATACCATTTGTCAAATGCTCAATTTGCAAACCAAGACATAATTTTGTCTTTACCAGATCTTTCATCTCAAATTCATTCTTTAAATAATAAATTGCCTTTTGAAGCTCTATTGGAGTTTCAATAAGATTTATGTCATCAACATAAATAGCAAGTACAACGAATTTCGATATTATTTTCTTTATAAAGACACATGGACAAATTGCATCATTTGTATAACCTTCCTTAATTAAATACTCACTAAGACGGTTATACCACATGCGCCCAGATTGCTTCAAACCATATAATGATCTTTACAATTTAATTGAATACATTTCTCGAGATTTTGAATTACATGATTTATGCATCGCAAATCCTTCAGGAATTTTCATGTATATCTCATTATCAAGTGATCCATAAAGGTGGGTTGTAACCACTCAAATCAAATGCATTTCAAGTTGCTCATGGACTGTGAAACTAATGAGATAACGCAATGTTATTGCATCCATAACGGGTGAGTATGTCTCTTCATAGTCGATGTCAGGCCTTTGAGAAAATCCTTGTGCCACAAGGCGTGCTTTATACCTTTGTATTTCATTTTTCTCATTTCTTTTTCGCACAAAAATCCATTTGTAACCAACAGGTTTAATACCATTAGGTGTTTGAACTATAGGTCCAAAAACTTCACTCTTAGCAAGTGAATTCAACTCTGATTGAATTGCTTTTTGCTATTTTGGCCAATCATTTCGTTGTCGATATTCTATAACAGATTGAGGTTCATGATCCTCATTATCTTGCATGATATTTGTTGCAACATTATATGCAAAGACATAATCAACCGCTATTTCTGATTGATTCATAATAGTTTCAACATCTCTTAAATTTATGGATAGTTCATTATTTCTTTGAGTTTCAAGTTCATTGATTCTTTCATGAATATCAAACTTATTCAAATTTTGAACTTCCATATGAGATTCTTTCATAGTGTCATCTTGACATTTAATCTTTTTTTTTTCTAGGATTTTGATCCTTAGACCTCAATGGTCTACCACGCTTTAGGTGTGTTTTTGACTCATTAGCTATGACACTAGTGGATGGTCCTTTAGGGACATCAAATCAAATTGGGACATTCTCTGCACGAATATGTGATTTAGTAATCCTTTTCAAATCTGCAAATACGTCTGGCATTTGATTTACAATTTTGTGCAGATGAATAATCTTTGTACTTCTTGTTCGCAAGTAGAAGAATATGAATCAAGATGAGACAATGATAAATTTTTTCACAAAATTTCTCGTTTTATTTCACTATTCTCTCCTCTTAATTTTGGAAAAACTGTCTCATCAAACTGACAATCTGCAAATCTAGCAGTAAACATGTCTCGAGTCAATGGTTCAAGATAGCGAATAATGGAGGGTGACTCAAACCCAACATATATTCGGAACTTTCTTTGAGAGCCCATCTTAGTGCGGTTTGGTGGTGCCACAGGCACATGTACATCACTTCCGAAAATTCTTAGATGGGATATATTAGGTTCTTGACCCATAACCAATTGCAATAGAGAAACCTTATAATAACTTGTCGGTCTGAGACGAATAAGTGTTGCAGCATGCAAAATTGCATGTCCCCACACAGAAGTGGGCAACTTAGTTTTCATAAGCAATGGTCTTGCTATTAATTGCAAACGTTTAATTAATGACTTTGCGAGACCATTCTGAGTATGAACATGAGCAACGGAGTGTTCAACTCTTATCCCAATTGCTAAACAATAATCATTAAATGATTGGGATGAAAATTTAGCAGCATTATCAAGACGAATGGACTTAATCTGATTATCAGGAAAGTGTGACCTTAACCTTATTATTTGTGCCAATAATTTTGCAAATGCCAAGTTACGAGATGACAATAGGCACACATGAGACCATCTAGAAGAAGTATCTATTAGAACCATAAAATATCTAAATGACCCACTAGGTGGGTGAATAGGTCCACAAATATCCCCATGTATACGTTCCAAGAACGCAAGGGACTCAAACTTAACTTTCATTGGTGATGGTCTCACAATTAACTTGCCTTGATAACAAGCAGTACAAGAAAATTCACCATTTAAAAGAACTTTTAGGTCTTTTAGTGGATGTCCATTCGAATTTTCTATAATTTGTTTCATCATTATTGACCCAGGATGTCCTAGACGATCATGCCAAAGTACAAATGTATTGGAATCAGTAAACTTCTTATTTACTATAAAATGTGCCTCAATTGCACTAATTTTTGTCCAATACAAGCCAGAAAATAAAGCAGGGAACTTTTCTATAACGCATGTCTGCCCAATAACATACTTGGTGATACCAATATATTCAAGATTTATTTCATCCATTGATTGGATATGATAACCATTTTCACGGATATCTTTAAAACTCAACAAGTCTTCTCTTCTTTTCTCTCTAGTTTCTTCTTCTTATTCTATAGTTTTATAACATGTTATCAGCGCGAGACTCTAATTTCTCAAAAGTGAAGGTTAGATTTGAAGAATTAATAAAGGTATTATTTATTCTTTTATTTTTAATTTTAATGGCCAATCTTACAAAACTAGAGTTCACTGCCTTCAAAGTTCGGGCAGGAACTACCTCTCATGGGTGTTGGATGCTGAAATCCACCTTGATGCAATGGGTCTTGGAGACACCATAAAAGAAGAAAATAAGGCATCAAATCAAAACTGTGCACGAGCAATGATATTCTTGCGTCATCATCTTGACGAGATTCTGAAAATCGAATATCTGATAGTTAAAGATCCACTTATTTTGTGGAAAAACCTAAAAGAAAGATTTGACTACTTATTTTAGGTTTTTCCACAAAATAAGTGGATCATTAACTATCAGATATCGATTTTCAGAATCTCGTCAAGATGATGACGCAAGAATATCATTGCTCGTGCACAGTTTTGATTTGATGCCTTATTTTCTTCTTTTATGGTGTCTCCAAAACCCATTGCATCAAGGTGGATTTCAGCATCTAACACTCATGAGAGGTAGTTCCTGCCCTAACTTTGAAGGGCAGTGAACTCTAGTTTTGTAAGATTGGCCATTAAAATTAAAAACAAAAGAATAAATAATACCTTTATTAATTCTTCAAATCTAACCTTCAGTTTTGAGAAATTAGCGTCTCGTACTGATAACGTGTTATAAAACTATAGAATAAGAAGAAGAAACTAGAGAGAAAAGAAGAGACTTGTTATTTCTCTTGATGAATTAATTTACAATAATGAGAGGAGCACTCTATTTATAGGAGAAATCTAACTTGGTCCCCAAGTAGGAGGACTCTTTAACCATATCTTAAAAAGGACTCCACATGATAGACATTCACTATAATACAAATACTTTATAACACGTACATAGTTTTTCTATTAATCTTTTTTACTTGATATTTGATAATATATTGAAGATCTGATTAATTCGATGACGCCTCACTAAACTTTATTTTTTTAAAAATATTTATTAACTCTTTTTCATGTTAAATTCGAATTCTAGACTTCACATTAATCGTAAGGCGTTAAAGTATTATCTATGTTCATGGAAAATCTTGTTTTGCATTGCAAAGATTGTGAGCTTCATCAAGTTGTTGACCAAACCCAATCTTAATCAAACGGCATGTAGCTGTGACACGCAAACACTCATTATTTCCCAAAATAACCTCACTTTTCCAATGGTAGAGTAAGTTAGACTCAAGGGTATTTAAGTAAAGTAAAAAAAACCCAAAATTAGCAAAAATGAATTCAAAAACTGTTGGGGAAGACAAGACAATTCCAATTTTAGCCTAACCTCTTTTGGGCCCACCACTTTATCTTTATCCTCTCAAATACTTATTACTATTATTTTTTCTTTTTACCTCTTTCCCCTTTTAAAATCAAAGGTCCCCACTTCACATAATTACTTTTATGACCTTGCTTCTTCTTGATGCTAACACATTGTTAGTTTCATTTTACGTGAAGGTGTTTAATTAAATTTTATGATAATAATAACAATAATATATTCAATGTGAAATTATAAGTGAAGTTTGGAAAAATATATATTTATACAAGTCTTGTCTTTATTTTGTGAAGATAATTTTTTTTTAACCTTGATGAAAAATATTTTTTATACAAATTGATAAAAAGAAAAAGTTTTAAAAATATCGTCTAGTGGCACTTAAAAGTGTGACTAGTGATCAATAGAATGAGTGAGAAATTTGAGGTTTCAAATTTAAAATTTCAACAGAAATAAAAAACTATTTCTTCTCATTTCTCTTGCCTTGGCATAAGAATTATTTAATATTTATTATTGGTGAGATATGGTAAGTATTCAGTGTAATTAGTCAATATGTAAGAAAGTTTGATTCAAATATCATGAATAAAAAATTGTCTAGTAATCAATCAAATATTCAAATTCAGCAAAACACAAAAAAGTACTTTTTTCGTCCCATATTAAACGAACACACTTTCTATTTTACATAATAATTAATAAATTAATCAACTTTATTATTTTTTCCCCTTTGTTCTTAATAATTACCCTCCTAAAAAATATATTCCTAAGATCTTCAAAATTTATTTAATATTTTCAAGGCAATATTATGATAGCGATAAAACGACAAAAATACAATAATTCAATCTTAATTTAATGAATGATCAAGTAATACATGATCAATATTAACAAAATGTCCATCTAGTATATTATGTATAATTAATTAAAATGCGTATAAATTAATTCGAACACAAAATTAATTAAAAAAGAAAAGAAAAAAGGTCAAAAATGGGGACACTCAGAGATTAGAGAGCATGGAAAAAGTGCAAAAAGTAGTAAACAAACTTTTAAACTAAGCAAGGGTATATTCGTCATTAAATACTTATATATCAGATAAGAAAGAGAGAGAAACAGCCATTAACAGAGAGAGAGTGAGCTTCAACAGAGAGAAAGAAGAAGAACAGAGAGAGAAAATTAACGCCGTTAACTTCGCCGTTACTGTATGAAAGCAAAGCTATGGTGTCGGACCAGGAAATAGCTAGAGGTGTTGAGAATTTGCTCCGTCAATCGGACCCTAACGCCGTTACATCGTTAAACTGCGTCGTACAACAGCTCGGAGCAAAACTTGGACAAGACCTTTCACATAAAGCGGAGTTTATCAGTGATCAGATCAGTCTTCTCCGATCACAGCCACCGCAGCTTATTTCTCCTCCGTTGATGGTTAAAGACCATTTTACCCTCTTAAACCACCCACAATTTGCTAACACTCAAGCTCAACAGCAGTTTTATTCCCATTTTGCCCTTCAACAACAACATCATCATCACCAGCAACAGCAACAGCAGCTCTATTTTCAGCACCATGTACCTCCACTGATGTCTCCTCAGCAGCAGCACCGGCAACCGCAAGTGCAGATACAAGCTCCGGCGCCGGTGGTGGCGAGAACCGCTGCTGCTCCAGCTCAACATGCGTCGTCAAATGTCCCTTCTGCCCCTAAGGAAAGGTATGGTGTATTTCGTTGTAGTATAGCTCGGCGAGGATAAGTTTGTCTTTTTTTAACTTTTTCAGATGAAAATTAATTTTACTGAAAATACTATTTAAGAATTTGTTTATATTTTTTTTAATTGTTTTTTTTTGCTAATTTAAAGTTGGTGCCGGTAGTTGGGCGAATATAGGTGGAGTAAAAAGGGGTAGTCTTTTTATTTTTTCTAAATTAATACTATGCTCTTATGTCATTTGATTACGTTATTTAATAGAAAAAACTTATCCGCACCGGGTGTTTACACAGCATGTCATGTTTTAAATTTATAGTTTATTTTACTTCGTTAATTCACGTAATAACTCATTTTGCATTGATTTGGTGTAAACTCTTATTTAATCATTTCCTATGTCTACGTATACGTGTTCAAATTTTCACTAAATTTGGTCCGGACACCACGATTATCTAACAAGAAAAAATTGGTAGCAACTTCGATAGTTTAGGGCTATTACTTGGGCCAATTACAACCCTACAAGAGTAGACAAAGTATTTGAATCATCGCACCAGGCTTTCCTAGTAGGCTTTCCTAGTGTGGGTTACCTCTCTATGTGGTTTGCAAGCTATTGCATATGAGCGGGGTTCACCCTGTGCTAACGGGGCTAAGCCTGTGCGCACTCAAAGGGTAGTGGCTGCGGGTTTCCCTTGTCATCAAAATAGGAAAAAAGCACAAATGGAACACGAATGAGTATTATTTAGGGGATGTAATTTCAAACTGAACCTGGAAACCAGTATCTTCATATATGGTTATTTTGTCCCTTTGGAAACCAATAAAGTACTCTATACTTTCTTACTACTCTTACATGATTGATAGAGTTGAGTTGTATTGAGGGAATTGTTTTGTTTCAATGCTCAATAATACAGTCACATTTACCTTTCTTAAGTAGGTAGTTGTAAGTTGTAACCATTTTATATTGTTTTTCACCTTTTTTTCGTTTTCTAAAGTGAATTTGAACGTGTGGGAGTTATAGTTCTTTTGCTTGAGTTTGAAATGTTTTTTTTTTTTACTTAAGAATTAATCATTTTGAGGAATTTTAAATTGGAAGTGTTTTACATCAAACCTAATGATGTGGAGGAAAAGCATTGCATGTTATGTTTTAAGTGTCCTGTGCTTTTAGACCGATTTTGTTTCTTAATCGATTTCTGAAACTCAAAAATAATTGATATCTGATTCAGTTAAGAAAACGTATTCCCCCTAGTTATACGAGTTGAGCATATTGTTTATGTGGTTTAACTATCCAAAGCTTCCTGTATTTGATATGGTTTCTGTTTATTCCAGTGCTACTTCTGGAACAAAAAGGAGAGGTGGACCAGGTGGTCTTAACAAAGTCTGTGGTGTTTCACCTGAACTTCAGGCTATTGTTGGTCAACCCGCAATGCCCAGGACAGAGGTATGATTGTCGTATCAAAAGTTCCCGAGTTGTAGTTGGCTGTTTCAACATAGATCATATATACTTCTTTCTTTGCTCGATCAGATTGTGAAGCAGCTGTGGGTGTACATCAGGAAACACAACTTACAGGATCCTGGTAACAAGCGGAAGATTATCTGCAATGATGCTCTGCGAGCACTCTTTGAAACAGACTGCACCGACATGTTCAAGATGAATAAGCTGCTGGCTAAACATATCACAGCACTTGATCCTTCAAGTATGTCGATTAATAAATGATATCCATGTTTAATAATATATCTCTTATTTTCACACTTACAAAAAGTACATAAAAAATGAAGAGAAGGGAAAAATCGACAAGTAGCTACTGTTTGAAAGGTTTATACTATTTTAATGAAAATGTTCTCCTGTCCAACCCCTGCAGAACAAGTTGATCAAGCTAAAAGATTGAAGGTTGAAGCTGATTCCGTTGCTACTAAGGTTGAACAACCTGTCTCATCCACTGTTACAATATCTGATGCGCTCGCCAAATTTTTTGAAAGTGAAGAAAAGGAGATTCTCCAAACAGATGCCGTGAAACGTATTTGGGATTATATAAAGCTTAACCAACTTGAGGTAGATGCTATAATCTACTTCTTTTGTTTTGGTTATACACAGGGCATTGTTTGTTTTCTCTACTCTTAGTTCCTTTCTCGTTTTCTACCTTGCTACAAGTTTTTAATATCTCTAAGCAATATCATCACATACCTCTGCATCTTTAGCATATATTTCTGCATTTCTGCTTGCAGGATCCTGTGAATTCTACGATGATCGTGTGTGACCCAAAGCTTCAGGAACTCCTACAATGTGAAAGCGTTTCTGCCACAGAATTACCCGAGATGCTGGCAGGTCGTCATTTTGTCTAGCAATGACTATACGTCTATATAATTATGGTAGGTAAAAAACCATGTTGCATTAACTCTTGGACAACCCCCGAATTTCTTCTCGTTCATTCAATATATGAGCTATGGCACACGAGCCACTCTTTACTTCTCTTCCTCTTAAGTTGTAAGATGAAACATTTTCTAGTCTACAGAGAATAACGTGTTCTTAGTAAGAATGACAATCATTGCACCTCAAGTAAATTTCTCATAGACTCGAGTATCTTCATGTGTTACTTTTCGATACACATAAGCATTTGTATTGGACTTCAAGCCATGTTTTTTTGCAGGTATTTCAGGTCGTAGCTGCTTTATTGTTCGATGACACGAAGATGTATCTTGGTTTTTAGGTAAGTTCAGTTTATTAACATAGTTAGACATCATGATATGTAATTAGAAATCTGGATTGATCTGCTCCTGGCCTTATGGCGACAAGTTGTTTTTGTAATCATGCCACGGCCTTGATCTAGGTTCACTAGCCTCCTTTGTTCTTGTAAAATCCTGGCGTTCTTGATATATACGGATAGTAGGAACATTAACAGATCCTTAGCTTGTTCGAACTCGTTGGAATTAAGATGTACATGTCAGGTCTACAATATACATTGGAGAGTATATTTCTCTTTCGTCGTTGATATAAAATTCCTGTTTTCTTATTGCTTTCGTTGCCACCTGTTGAGGAAATGATCTCCTATGACTAGTTACAGAGGAGTGACATTATAAACAGCATTATTATGTCTCTTTCCTAATGTTTTTTTATTGCATATTGATTTTGAGTTGCTCGTTCTATGATAATCTTCATTGATGGTGCCATCTATGAAGATTCATCACACAAGAAGCAACTCAGAATCGCTACAATAACATATCCAGTATAATTTCACTAGTGGGGTCTTAAAACTCAGCATCGCTATGAATTACATGAAGTTCTTAATGAAGTACAGGAAATATACAAATAATAGGATCATAAACGAGATTTTCATAGCCTCTTTCATCTTTCCCTTCAAAATATTTGGAGTCATCTTTTGAATTGCTCTCAAAAGGAAGGATGATATTTTCTGGTGAATTGAAATAAAAATACAAAGAATATTATATTAGTACTAGCAAAAAATGTAGACCATGTATCTATAATTTGTTATAATATATGTATTCCTCGTTTTTTTTCTAAGATTCAAACTTCTTAATTTTGATCGTTCATTTGGACATCATCTTTTCTTTTTATAAAAAAAAAAACAATTGGAATCTACATAAAAAGTACTCCATTTCATAAAAATGTATGTGAAAAGATTGCGATCAAAGAATAATATGTTTGACTCTCGAACATAAAATACATTAAAAAAATATCTCTCTCTCTATATATATATGAACATATTGTGATCAAAGAATAATTTGATTGATTCTCGAAAATCAACACTCACCAGTCTAAGTGGCTCAATTTGAAGGAGTGGCTCCATGATCATCTCCACATTCCTGTCATTCGAAGGCTTGGTTCATTATTTATCGAGTTTTACGTAGATAGTTCTATTATCTATCGAGTTTTGAATCCTCTTGATTATAAAAACAAGGATAGAGGAAATCTTGATATGAACATGTTTTTTCCCTCCTCTTTACCTTATCATCATACGACCCTGGTAATAATGGCAATGATAGAATCCAAAACCTTTCATTATTGGAATATGAGTTTCACCGCATTCTGCAATAAAAATAAATGGTAATCGAAAAATTCAAATTAGTCGATTCAATAAATTTTGAATATCTGTTTTTAAAAGAATAAAAGTATAGAATAATGGGCTAACCTAGTTCCCAAGCAACCCCAACATGTGTTCCATCATGTGTAGTAGGTTTGAAAACAAACTCAAAGTTGTTATTACCAAGGAGTTTTATGATTGATTTGAAGAAATCAATTACTTGCTTCAAGTAAAAAAAAAAGTTTGTAAAATAAATGAGATATCGTAAATCGACATAAAAGATCATTTCCTCGAAAATCGAGATAAAAGAGTTTAACATAAAAGATCATTTTCTCGAAAATCGAGATAAAAGAGTTTAACATACCTCCTTGCCATAGAAAGTTTGTAAGGATGAGGCAACATTGCTAATGCATCTACATTCTTCTCCAATTATATCAGACAATTCAATAAGATTTTTATTTTTAATTGCTTTATAAAGTTTTTGTACTGTTTCCATAGCTTTTGGATCTTCTTCTGGATTATTATTATTTTCTGAATTATCTGATTTATTACATTTCAAAGGATATAATAAGCAATTTCTTTTGGGTGAAACTTGGTTTAATTGAATAAAACTAGAAACATACTTTTGGTCATGATGAAGTTGTAAATTCTTTTTTTGATGAAGAGAAAATTGGGAGTTTTTTACTTGGAAAATTATTGGGAATTTTTTATTAGATATCAAGGTAGAAGGGAAAATATTTAGTGAACTCATTTTCAAGAAAATTGGATGTGTATGAATGTGAAATAATTTGGCTATATATTTATAACACTTGTTTTTTTTTTTAGAAAATAATAATATAATACTTTTTTCATAACATGAGTTTCACATATATGAGAGAATAAAGAATAACATGTTCATTAAGGTTTCAACCATTGCAAGATTGGAATATTTTATAGTAGTATCATGGCCTAGGGAATAAATATGGCTATATAGGTCAAGTAAAATATAAATTTGAACTGTACTGATGAGGGAGGAAGAGTGTCTGAAATAAATGACGGGGTTAGAATTTAAGGAAAATCAAAATATAAAGAAATATATTTCAGTGAGTTTTACATAGATATGAGATACTTAACTATATAATGTAATTTTCGAGCAAAAAGGTGTTGATTGACATATCTTAGACAAGGATGATTTCACTACTGATGTGAAACAAGAAGTAATAGATTGATGAGTGGATGAAACAACATACGCAGAGTAATTTCACAAGTAGGGTTTGGAACTTGAGAGGACGGTGTGTACGCGGGCTTACCCTTATCTTATGAAGATAAAGAGATTGTTTTGGATAGATATTCGACTTATCCTTACGTGGAGATCGAATATCCTTACATACCAACCAAGTACTATATAAGCTCATGTGATCTTTTGGACATTTGCCAAACATATCTACACATAATTTTTGGTACCAATTAGTAAAATAAAAGTTGTATGATTAAAGCATTTCATTGTGATGAATGACATTTCCTTTGAGATGCATTGTTGGATTTGCATGAATGTTATTTAGTTTATGTCCATTTTTGCAACAAATTTACAATGTAGGCACCAAAACATGTTAACATAACCATGTTTTAAGAAAAAAAATGTTAGGAATTTGGGACTTCAAATATTACAAGATATTGGTTTTCCCAAAGTGTGAATGAAAAAGAAATCTTTACGCAAATAGCTGATTGAATAAATTAATTGTTCAATTTTACTAATCAATATACATAGATTATACATGATTATACACATATTGGATACCAATTGTTGGGAATTAAACACACACAACACACACAAATAATCTAGAGAAAAGAGAAACGGAACGCAAACGGGACACACAAGAATTTAACGTGGTTCGGTTCCCTACTCCACGACTGTAACAGGAGGATTTTATTTCACTTGTGCTGCTTCAGAATACAATACAAGGATCATATTTATAGGAAAACCAAATGGTTAACCTAGGGTTTCAGTAATGGGTCGGGCCGGCTCACAAGCCTCCACAAAGCCCAACAATCTCCCACTTGGAGGCTTGAAGAATTTCAACTGTCATCCACTTAGAACACTTGTATGTCTAGTAATCTTTTTCAATCTCTCCTGCTACAGCGGCCTTCTCATCAGTCAACTGAAAGGCCCGTTGAAGCTCCCCGAAGCTTCAACACATCAGTCACGGCTGAACTGCCCTTGACTCGTCCTCGGTCCCTACCGGCTCCCACTTGAGACACGAACTGCCGGATCCTAGAACTCCCTGAGAACAAACACTCTCCATACTCAGCAAGAAATTTTCTGGAGACGTATCAACAGCTAGAATACTGGTTCTCTTGACCCACTGTCTTCTAGGAGCCTTGGCTGAAGCACGGCCGGTGCTCCCACTGCCACAACGCCTCTGACTGGTCTTCCTGAACCTTTCCTTGCTCGTTCATCCTGAATCTGACCTGTGGCTCTGGGTTTCTTTCTTGCAAAGACAACCTTCTTCTGCCCACGAGATTCTGTGAACCGGGACTTTGTTTTTCTCTGAACTGGGACGGTCACTCCCTCAGACGGTAATCCGACAATATACAACGATCCTCTTTTTGTTCCACGAGCCATGACAAGATTGCCCCTCACGACCTTCCACTGCCCATTTCCGAACTTCACATGATGTCCCTGTTCATCCAACTGCCTAAAGAAATCAAACTTTTCGTCAAGCTTGGAACAACTCTGACATCCTTCAAGGTCCAGAAACCGACTGGCGTCTTCAGCACCATGTCACCCATGCCCGTAACATCAAGAGCTCTATCGTCTGCAAGCCTTACCTTTCCAAAGTCTCCAATAACCAGATCTGCAATGCTTCACTGCTGTGGGTAGCGTGAAAAGAAGCACCAGAATCCATGACCCAGGAATCCACATTGCTCTCCGCGCAACAGATAAACAAATCCTCGTTGGCGCTGTCTTCTGCAATGTTGACTTGTTTGTCTTTCTGGCATTGATTCCTAAAATGCCCCACCTCCTTGCAGTTCCAACATGTTACACCTGAGCCATCCCGAGCCTTCGACTGACTCCTTCTTCGGTTCCTGCTCCCACTACCTCTGTTATTTCCTCTGCCTCTGACGACGTTTAGCATATCACCTGATGATTCTCCAGAACTCCTTCTTCTGACATCCTCGCCAAGAACGAGATCACGAATCTTCTCAAAGGTGAATCCATTAGGTCCCACTGAACTGGCAACTGCTGTAACCGTTCCGGACCAACTGTCAGGCAATGATGATAACAGTAGTAAAGCTTGAACTTCATCATCGAACTTAATGCCAACTGACAAAAGTCTGGCTAAGATCGAATTCAATGAGTTGATGTGCTCGGTAACCGAACTGCCTTCCTTCATCTTTGTGTTCACCAACTCTCTAATCAGAAAAATTTTGTTTGCTGCAGATGGCTTCTCGTACATGTTAGACAAGGCTTCCAAGATGCCTTTCGCTGTCTTCTCCTTAAGAATGTTGAACGCAACATTCTTGGTCAACGAGAGTCGGATAACTGACATAGCTTTCCGATCCAAAACTGCCCACTCTGCATCAGACAATTTTCCTTGCTTGTCACCCAACACTACGTCCAAATCTTTCTGAACCAGCAAATCTTCAATCTGCATCTTCCACCAACTGAAATCTGTACCATCGAACTTCTCAATTCGGAACTTCCCCTCTTCTGCCATCTCAAAGGACTAATGAGATACTCGGTACAACTAATTTCAGATCTTGGTAATTTCGTCAGAAATATTGCACCACAAAAAAAAACCGCACCTTCGGCAATTCCCTTAACGGCGTTTTCAGACAGCGGGCGGCGATTTGGACGATGCTCACGATCTGGATGCTCGCGGCTGGATCTGAGGCTCCTCGACGCGGCGGCCACTGGACGGCAGCGGCGTTCTCTGCCTCGCTACTGCTGCGCGGCTTTCTCCCTCGCTGGGCTACGATCTGCGGCAGATCTCCTTCGATCTGGGCTGCCTGGTTCGTGGCGGCTGCTGCTCGCGAATGGCGGTTCCAGATCCTCGGCGTCTTGCACGGCTGTAGCTTGCGAACGGCGGCGGCACACTCCTTCCTGCACACAGTTCTTCACACAAGAACCCTAGGTGACAATTTCTCACAGTTTGTGTTACAATGTTGTTGAAACCTCGCTCTGATACCAATTGTTGGGAATTAAACACACAACACACACAAATAATCTAGAGAAAAGAGAAACGGAACGCAAACGGGACACACAAGAATTTAACGTGGTTCGGTTTCCCTACTCCACGACTGTAACAGGAGATTTTATTTCACTTGTGCTGCTTCAGAATTACAAATACAAGGATCATATTTATAGGAAAACCAAATGGTTAACCTAGGGTTTCAGTAATGGGTCGGGCCGGCTCACAAGCCTCCACAAAGCCCAACACATATTACTATATTAACTATACACAATTATACACATATTATACACATATTATATATGATTTAAGCATGTATTATACATAATTGGGCCATGAAATATAACTAGTGAAGAAAATTATCCAACCCAAATTCCAAAATAGGGTCCATCTCCCCTTTTATAAGACCAAGTGCATATGGGCCTTAAATGGACCCACCTTCATACCTTGTATTAGTTAGAGATGTTGACATTTTTAGTTAGTAAAATTTTGTTTACCCTTTTAACGGTGATAATTTGAGGTCGGTTATCGACATATATTTACATTAATTTTATATATAATTTCGTACTTGAGAAGCCTATGTATATACAAGATTGATTTTACTTCCTCATATAGGTGCTTTATTTTGTATTTGGAATATATTTTATTTAATTTCTTATGCAGTATTGGACTTTGGCGATATTTATTATGCGCTTATGGCTTATGGGACATGATATTACACTAAAAATCTTTTCCCTTCTTGGGTTATGTTCAGAAAGATATATATATATAATATATATATATATATATATATATATATATATATATATATATATATATATAAATATTATATATATATATATATATATATATAAATTTATTTTTTTAAAAAAAAACCTCTTACATCAAACATAATATTTCAACATTTGATCCCATATCAAATGTACATCAATTTTCAATAAAACATACGTGTTTTGGTTTAATAAGAAAGCTAAGATGGTATCTAATCTTGAAAGCAACTTTATAAAAGAGGGAGGCCCCTATTATTCTCAATAATGTATTTTTGGATTGGTGATATTTAATCATATTGCATTTCTAGTTCACTACCAAAAAGAGGAAATTTCCAAATGGACAGAATTATTAATAATTCTGATTTTACTTAGACGAGTTATATTGTATAATTCGAAATCAAGATGGATTTTTCTTCGCTCACCTAGCGAGACCACAACCCCTTTGTTCCGATTGTCGTATTATATATATGTCGCTCAGAACATAAGGTGCATGAAGACTTGACGTCATCCTCACCTTTCTCTGGCTTATCATCTTAATGAAATTCATTCGTAATATAGTTTGTTGGTAACATAATTCAATGATTTTTTGACTCCTCTTATAAGTCTATCAAATAATAACTTTGGCCCTTTTGAAAAACCTAATTAATCATATTGCTTAATTAACTTATCATCATATTAAAAACAAAAATTTAAGGCTTATGTCATCAGCGGCTCCTTAAAATTGTCTTCATAATTCACTTAGACACCTCAACTAAGACTAGTACCAATTGAATACTTTTACTTATACAAAGACCGTTCTATTAGACTTTTTTGATAATCATCAAAAAATGTGAAGAATGTGTGATACACTTGCGGTGACGTGGCAAAATGACTAATTAAAAAATAACATTTGGCATTGGGCGCCGAAAATTATAAAAAAAACACATTTAATATCTAATTTTTTAAAAAAGAAAAAGAAAAAATGAAAATATCAACCTATTCTACCCCACCTTACCTCACTCCTCCCCCCCCCCCCCCCCTTTTCATCTTCATCTTCATCTTCTTCCCCAATACACATTCTTTCTCAAATTATATTATATTCATCTTCATCTTCTTCCCCAAAACACATTCTTTCTCATACTAATAGTGAAGAAGAAAGAAAATTTTGTTGGCGGTTATTCAACTCTACATCGATGACATTGATAGCTCCAAATAATTTCTTTCAAATTTTTTGATATCATTTTTGATAAATTTAATAAACACATATGAATTTGAGTAAAAAATTTTGTTCGAAAATTGTGATAAATAAATATCGGCTAACTTTTTTTATATGTAAAAATCATTTATCTTCTTTCATCTTCTTCATATTTGTTCCTTCTTTTTATGAGATTTGAAATAAATCATACGAAGACTTTCTTTCAAATCAGAATCTTCATAGTTGATTTTCATTTATCTTCATATTTGGAAGATATAAATTTTTTGTATATAAAAAAAAAGAGAAAAAAAACAATATTGAGCTAAAATGAAGAAAGTTTTGTAACTAAATTATGAAGAAGATGATAGGTAGAGAGTGGATGCTTTCCTTTTTGAAAAAAGTGTAACTAAAAGAAGAAAATTATTTTTTTAAGTTAATTATAATGCCAAGTATTAATAAAAGAGAAAAAAATGTAAAAAAATAATAAAAAGACATTGTTTTAAGTCTTTTCACGCGCTTCAGAGAAGTACAATACACATTTTCTGTCATATCAGCATTTTGTGTCTAATAGGTACATGTTTGAACAATTTAGGTGTTCAATAGGTACAAATCTTAGTTGAGGTGTCTAAATGAATTATGCGGACAACTTTAAGTGAATTTCTACAACGACAGTCAAGTCATTGAAATTGATGAAATAATTACAAATCTAACAGACCAACTTTTAAGGAAAGAAACCTAGGATTTTATCTTCCTTTCCTTTTAAGATGTTTTGATTACCAGATAATTTAGTCTGTTTTTGTTGAGTTTAACAAATGATTGATTTTGGAGTATTGATAAAGTTGTCTTTTACATTACTTGTAAATATTATACGAATTCAAATCGTGAAATCAATTTATCAATAATACTTATGTTAGAATAAATTATCTACATTATATATTTATTTACGATACGATTTTTCTTGTAAATGTGACGTAATTTATGGATTGAACTGACCTTTTTATTATATTCACCTATAACCTTCAATATGGGCAGAGCAACAAGCTAAGGTCAAAACTATTCTTATATATGTTGAATTTCTTACTTCTTGATTTGTCTTTTATATATATATTTTAAATTTTGAGTGAAATTCTGATTTCAACAAGGTCAAAGCTATTTTTATATATGTTAAATTTCATACTTCTTGATTTGTCTTTTATATATATTTTAAATTTTGAGCGAAAATTCTGATTTCACACATAATCTGACTTCGCACGTAATGTACAACCAAAATATATACAACTTAAATCTTTTATGTGAAAATTATCAAATTACATTGGAAACTCGACAGGCTTCTGTTGAATCCATCCATTGTTTTTGTCAACTTTAGCTATTCAATTGGTACAAGCAATGTTAAAAAGGAATAGTAATTGGAGAGTTGAAAGAAAGATTTGGTAGTGGCAAATTGGTAAGATTTGCAACCATTCTTGACTTTGAAAGATTTGGTAGTTGGCAAATTGGTAAGATTTGCAACCATTCTTGACTTTGCTATATTTGCATATGTCATTAGTGACATAGGCATGGTTTTATCCTTCTATAAATAGAGCATTCTTGCTCATTTGTAGAACACACCAAGTTAGAGTGAAAAACCATTTTGAGAGCAAAGTGAGGTATTCCATAGACTATACAAAAATAGTCTGGTGAAGAAAAATAGAGTGTGAGCGATATTTTAGTAAGACGGAAACCAAAAGAGTGTTGTTCCTTTTGAGTGTGTAGTAGTCACTTTGAGTATTGTATTCGTGACTACACAGTGTAAAATTCCTTACTATAGTAATATCAATTGCTCCTCTTAGTCCGTGGTTTTTTCCCTTATTCAGAAGGGTTTCCACGTAAAATTCTTGGTGTCGTTATTTTCCCATTTTATTTCCATTACTTTTACCATATATACTTTTGTGTTTGTCCGCGTTTTCCCAACAAACTGGTATCAGAGCCAAGGTTTATCTGAGTATGCTCTGTGGTTGCAGCACAGTCTGAACTTCCACATCAGAAAAGATTTACTTTGATTTGTGATAACTATATTTTTTGGGGGGAAAACAATGGAAGCCAACACAAGTAGAATGATTACTTTGAATGGTGTTAATTATGCCATTTGGAAGGGGAAAATGGAAGATCTGCTTTATGTCAAGAATTTTTATAAACCAGTATTTACCACTGTAAAGCCTGATAAAATGACAGATGAAGAGTGGAATCTGTTGCATAGACAGGTTTGTGGATTCATTAGGCAATGGGTCGACGATAATGTGTTGAACCATATTTCTGGGGAAACACATGCTCGAACCCTATGGGAGCATCTTGAAAGTTTGTATGCTCGAAAGACTGGCAACAATAAAATGTTCTTAATAAAGCAGATGTTGAGTTTGAAGTCATGATGGTTCCCCAATGACAGACCATCTGAATAATTTTCAGGGGATTATGAACCAATTATCTGCTATGGGCATCAAATTTGATGAAGAAATTCAAGGCTTGCTTCTACTTGGTTCCCTACCAGATTCTTGGGAAACATTTAGAACGTCATTGTCAAATTCTGCTCCGGATGGTGTGATCTCTATGGATTCCGCCAAGAGTAGTGTCTTGAACGAAGAGATGAGAAGAAAAAATCAAGGTTCCTCTTCGTCGGATGTCCTGATAACTGGCCCCAGGGGGAGAAATAAAACTCGTGGTTCTCAGCATAGAGAACAAAATAGGAGCAAATCCAAAGGCAGACTTAAGGATATTGAGTGCTATCATTGTGGCATGAGAGGGCACACAAAGAAGTTCTGCAAAAAGTGAAGAGGGAGAACAATAACAAAGAGGAAACTAAACAAGATGGCAATGAAAATTGCCTAGCCACCGTCACCACCGAAGATTTGTTACCGTTCTTGATGCAAACATGATAAATATTGCTTGTGATGAGTCAAGCTGGGTTGTGGACACTGGTGCCGCATCTCATGTGACATCAAGGAAGGATTTTTTCTCTTCCTACACTCCTGGTGATTTTGGAACCTTGAGTATGGGTAATGAGACTGTTTCTAGGGTGGTTGGTATTGGTACAATTTGTTTGGAAACTAGTGTTGGAACTAAACTAGTTTTGAACAATGTGAAACATGCTCCTGATGTTCGTCTACACCTAATTTCTGTTGGTGTCTTAGATGATGAAGGATATGTTAGTACCAACGGTGATGGAAAATGGAAGCTCACTAAGGGTTCCTTGGTTGTGGCTCGTGGTAACAAACGTCGTGGTCTATACTGGACTACGGCCTCTGCTTGTGTTGATATGGTGAATGCAGTTGAGAGCGATAGCTCTTCAATATTATGGCACAAGAGGCTTAGCCACATTAGCGAGAAAGGACTTAATGTTCTAGCCAAGAAGAAATTATTGTCAAATTTCCAAAGTGCTAAATTAGAAAAACGTGAGCACTGCTTGGCTGGTAAACAAAATAGAGTTTCCTTTAAGTCCTACCCTCCTTCGAGAAAGACAGAGTTGCTTGAGTTAGTGCACTCTGATTTATGTGGTCCAATGAAGACAAAGACATTGGGTGGTGCACTTTACTTTGTCACTTTCATTGATGATTGCTCGAGAAAACTCTGGGTCTATGTCTTGAAGACTAAAGACCAAGTGTTAGGTGTCTTTAAGCAGTTTCAGGCTTCAGTTGAAAGAGAAACTGGAAAGAAACTGAAATGTATTCGTACTGATAATGGTGGTGAATATTGTGGACCATTTGACGAATACTGCAAGCATCAAGGTATTAGACACCAGAAGACTCCTCCCAAGACTCCTCAGCTTAATGGCTTGGCTGAGAGGATGAATAGGACCTTGATGGAAAGAGTTAGATGTTTGCTTTCTGAAGCAAAGTTGCCGAACTCATTCTGGGGTGAGGCTTTATTGACCGCTGCACATGTTATTAATCTATCTCCTGCTGTTGCTTTGCAAAGTGATGTACCAAATAGTGTTTGGTATGGAAGGATGTTCCTATGACCATTTGAGAGTATTTGGTTGCAAAGCTTTTGTACATGTGCCGAAAGATGAGAGGTCAAAGTTAGATGCCAAGACAAGGCAATGCATCTTCATTGGATATGGCCTAGATGAATTTGGTTACAGGCTATATGATCCAATTGAAAAGAAACTTGTGAGAAGCCGTGATATTATTTTCATGGAGAATCAAACAATTGAAGATATTGACAAAGCGGAGAAGGTAGAATCTTCAAGTTTTGATGGTATAGTTCATCATGATGAAGTTCCTCACACAAGTGTGCATGATGTTGTTGGGTTTGATAATCATGGTGACGCCCAAAATCATGTATCGAATCAACATGTTGATGTTGATAATAACAATGATATTGTTATTGATGATCCTGTTGCTCATGAAGTTGTGGACGAATCAAATATTCCGCTTCGAAGGTCCACAAGACAGCGGTTTCCTTCATCCCGTATTCACCCAATGAGTATGTGTTACTCACTGACGGGGGAGAACCTGAATGTTATGAGGAGGCCATGGAAGATGAGCACAAGAATCAATGGATTGAAGCCATGCAAGACGAGATGAAGTCTTTGCATGAGAACCACACTTATGAGTTGGTAAAATTGCCCAAGGGCATGAGAGCTTTGAAGAACAAGTGGGTGTTCAAACTAAAGCTGAAGAACACAACTTGAAGCCCAGGTACAAAGCTAGATTGGTTGTTAAGGGATTCAGTCAAAGGAAAGGTATTGACTTTGACGAAATATTTTCTCCTGTTGTGAAAATGTCCTCAATTCGCACAGTTCTAGGTTTGGCTGCTAGTCTTAATTTAGAGATTGAGCAGATGGATGTGAAGACTGCTTTCCTTCACGGTGACCTAGAAGAAGAGATTTATATGGAACAACCTGAGGGCTTCAAAGTAGATGGTAAAGAAAATTTTGTATGCAAACTCAAAAAGAGTCTCTATGGCCTAAAACAAGCTCCCAGACAGTGGTACAAAAAGTTTGAATCTGTCATGGGGGAGCAAGGCTATAAGAAGACTTCTTCAGATCATTGCGTATTTGTACAAAAATTTTCTGACAATGATTTCATCATCCTTTTGTTGTATGTGGATGATATGTTGATTGTGGGCAAGAATACTTCCAAGATTGACGATCTGAAGAAAGAGTTGTGTAAGTCTTTTTCTATGAAAGACTTGGGTAATGCCAAACAAATTTTGGGCATGAGAATTACTCGTCTTAGAGATGAAAGGAAGATTTATTTGTCCCAGAAGAAGTACATTGAACGCGTACTGGAGCGCTTCAATATGAATAATGCGAAGCCTGTGAGTACACCTCTTGCTGGTCATATGAAGTTGAGCAAGAAGATGTGTCCTACAGCTAGGGAGGAAAAAGAGAACATGGCCAAAGTTCCATATTCCTCCGTCGTCGGAAGTCTGATGTATGCAATGGTGTGCACTAGACCTGATATTGCTCACGCAGTTGGTGTTGTCAGTAGATTTCTCGAAAATCCGGGAAAAGATCATTGGGAAGCTGTGAAATGGATACTCAGGTATCTTAGAGGAAGCTCAGATGAATGCTTGTGTTTTGGAGCATCAAATCCAATCTTGAAAGGCTATACAGATTCTGATATGGCAGGTGACCTTGATAACAGAAAATCCACTACTGGATATTTGTTTACTTTTTCAGGGGGAGCTATATCATGGCAGTCAAAGTTGCAGAAGTGTGTTGCACTATCTACAACTGAAGCTGAGTATATTGCGGCTACTGAAGCCGGCAAGGAGATGATATGGCTAAAGCGATTTCTTCAAGAGCTTGGTTTGAATCAGATGGAGTATATTGTCTATTGTGACAGCCAGAGTGCAATAGACTTGAGCAAGAACTCCATGTACCATGCAAGAACAAAACACATTGACGTCAGATATCATTGGATTCGTGAGAAAGTGGAGAATGAATCATTTCACGTCAAAAAGATTCACACAAGTGAAAATCCTGCAGATATGCTGACCAAGATGATACCGAAAGACAAGTTCGAGTTATGCAAAGAACTTGTGGGTATGAGCTCTCTCTAAAGAAGTTGAAGATACCTTCTTCCAGTAAATGGGACTGGAGGGGGAGATTTGTTGAATCCATCCCATTGTTTTTGTCAACTTTAGCTATTCAATTGGTACAAGCAATTGTTAAAAAGGAATAGTAATTGGAGTTGAAAAGAAAAGATTTGGTAGTTGGCAAATTGGTAAGATTTGCAACCATTCTTGACTTTGAAAGATTTGGTAGTTGGCAAATTGGTAAGATTTGCAACCATTCTTGACTTTGCTATATTTGCATATGTCATTAGTGACATAGGCATGGTTTTATCCTTCTATAAATAGAGCATTCTTGCTCATTTGTAGAACACACCAAGTTAGAGTGAAAAACCATTTTGAGAGCAAAGTGAGGTATTCCATAGACTATACAAGAAAATAGTCTGTGAAGAAAAATAGAGTGTGAGCGATATTTTAGTAAGACGGAACCAAAAGAGTGTTGTTCCTTTTGAGTGTGTAGTAGTCACTTTGAGTATTGTATTCGTGACTACACAGTGTAAAATTCCTTACTATAGTAATATCAATTGCTCCTCTTAGTCCGTGGTTTTTTCCCTTATTCAGAAGGGTTTCCACGTAAAATTCTTGGTGTCGTTATTTTCCCATTTTATTTCCATTACTTTTACCATATATACTTTTGTGTTTGTCCGCGTTTTCCCAACAGCTTCTAACATGGACCATATGATCTTAAAGGTACTTGTCGATTAATGTCCTCAATTTTAGTAAAAAATGAGCAGTCATTATTATATGTATTTTTTTTCTAAAAGAAAATTTTACAATCTTTGAGTTTGCTTCTACGTATTATTTTTAGGTCATCATCACTGGCAAAAAAGTTGTAGAATGAAGTGATTTCAATTCATAGATAGTAGACTTATATGTATATATAACTTGAATATATATTATTCGTAACGCTGACTGAGTTGGTCTAGCAGGTGATATTTCATAAGAAAGATGAGAGATCAATTTCTCTTGTCAACGTGTTTTCAGTTAAGCTCATCAGATGTCTCGGTCTGCCTTATGCAGTTTACATCTCCTATGTGATTTGTGAGCTACTATACATGAACGAACTTACTCAATATACACCTAAAATATAGTAATGGTCAATCTTTTAAAAAAACTTAAATATATAGTTCACAAAGTTATAATTGAATTTAAAAAGATTTTTATACAATAAATATAGGTCAAGAATAAGGCACGTCGATCAATTGGAATAATCCATCATTATTGCAAATTTGTAATGTATCTTAAGTGGCATTATGATAAGTCCTTTTTGAGTTTGATAGATTTTTCCCATTGAGAAAAAAAAAATGTGTTATGAATCCTCTTAATGTAATTCTTTTTTAAAAGATCTCTCTAATTTGCATTTATAATATTATTATTTTTTAATTTATTATTTACGATATTGAATATTTCATAACATATGTGTGATTATAGGATGAACAAAAAAAATTAAAATTAAATTGTTCAAAAGATTGTGTAAATGTATGTTTATCATATACTTTTTCTTCTTCTTCTAATTGCCTTTGTAACTCGGTATTTCAGTGATTAGATCGTCTTATTCCAATTACTCTTGCACTTCACAAATAATTTTTATCGTACTTTTCAAATATAACACATGATATGTATCTTATTCCTAATAAAATAATATATTTTTTGAAGAAGTAATTAAGCACAAACTCAATAATATTTAAGAAGAATTAAGCACAAATGCGATAATATTTTGATACTTATAATGAAACATTAGAAGCGGACAAAGTTAATGCTTAGTGATATCATTAAACAAAACAAAACCTAAATACGATCTTAATTAATTACAATTCCTCAAGTTGAAAATGAGGTCAAGTCATTTTAAGGGAATCTCTTGAGATATTTTATAATTTTTCTTCTTTATATCCAACATGGCTAAAATTCAAAATCACCAATTATTTAATATGGTTTGGGTGGAAGAAATTATAAACAAGAATTAGTCAGATGAATGTATAAAGCAAAAAAAAAATTAAATTAAATAGAGTACGTTGGAGAGTATATTTCTCTTTGGTCGTTGATATAAAATTTCTGTTTTCTTATTCCTTTCGTTGCCCTCGTTTATGGAAATGATCTCCTATGACTAGTTACAGAGGTGTGACATAATAAATATCATTGTTATATCTCTTTCCTAATGCTTTTATATAATATATCAATTTTGAGTTGCTCGTTCTGTGATAGTCTTCATAGATGGCACCAAAAATTTCTAACATCTACAAAGATTCATCACATAAGAAGCAACTCAAAATCGCTACAACAACATATTCAGTATAATTCTACAAGTGAGGTCTGAAAACTCAGATTCGTCATGGATCAAAATAGAAAAATACTGGTGAATTACATGAAGTTCTTAATCAAATACAACAAAACTACAAATAGTAGAATCATAAACAAGATTTTCATAGACTCTTTCATCTTTCCCTTCAAAATATTTGGAGTCATCTTTTGAATTGCTCTCAAAAGGAAGGATGATATTTTCTGGTGAATTCAATACAAAGAACATATATTAGTACTAGCTAAAATTGTAGACCATGTGTTTACAAATTTTTGTTATCACATGTATTACTCGTTTTTTTTTTTTTTGGAAAAATTCTGAAATATATTCAAAATTTGATCAAAATTGTTGTAACGATATCATACTTTGGAAAGGATCTTTTACTTCATGCACTATTTAATAGTGTATTTTAAAGGTATATATCACGTGGACATAATAAATATTGCATAATTATAAATGGTAATGTGTCCACCTGGGCACATCTATACCTTTAAAATACACCTATTAAATAGTATATGGCGTAAAAAGTCCTCCATAAAATTTGGTTTCATAGCAACAATTTCGGCCAAAGTTGAAGTATTTTTGAAACCTTTTTCCCTTTTTTTTTTGAGATTCAAACTTCTTAATTTTGACTGAACATTTAGACATATAATCTTTTTAGTTTTTTTTTTTTATAAAAAATTTACATACTTATTTGGAAACTATATAAATATTTAAAAAGATTGTGATCAAAAGAATAATTTGTTCGACTCTCAAACACAAAATATTTAAAAGATATATGAATATATTCATGTGATGAAAGAATAATTTGGTTTAACTCTCGAACATTATAACTCACCAATCTAAGTGGCTCAATTTGAAGGAGTGGTTCCATGATCATCTCCACATTCCTGCCATTCAAAGGGAAAATCGTTAGTTCGTATTAATAGATTCATTATCCATCGAATTTTACATGGGTGATTTCATTATTTATTGTATTTCGAATCCTCTTGATTATAAAAATAATTGTTCCTCCTCTTTTACCTTAGCATCATACGACCCTTGTAATAATGGCAATGATAGAATCCAAAACCTTTCACAATAGGAATATGAGTGTCACTGCATTCTAAAATAATCGAAGAATTCAAATTAGTCGATTCAATAAATTTCGAATATTGATGGAAAAGAATTATGGCTAACCTAGTTTCCAAGCAACCCCAACATGTGTTCCATCATGTGTAGTAGGTTTGAAAACAAACTCAAAATTATCATTCCCAAGGAGTTTTATGATTGATTTGAAGAAATCAATTACTTGCTTCAAGGAGAAAAAAAAAAAGAGTTTGTAAATAAATGAGATTTTCGTAAATGGACATAAAAGATCATTTCCTCGAAAATCGAGATAGAGTTTTAACATACCTCCTTGCCATAGAAAGTTTGTAAGGATGAGGCAACATTGCTAATGCATCTACATTCTTCTCCAATTATATCAGACAATTCAATAAGATTTTTATTTTTAATTGCTTTATAAAGTTTTTGTACTGTTTCCATTGCTTTTGGATCTTCTTCTGGATTATTATTTTCTGAATTATCTGATTTATTACATTTCAAAGGATAAAATAGGCAATTTCTTTTGGATGAAACTTGGTTTAATTGAATAAAACTAGAAACATATTTTTGGTCATGATGAAGTTGTAAATTCTTTTTTTGATGAAGAGAAAATTGGGAGTTTTTTACTTGGAAAATTATTGGGAACTTTTTATTAGATATCAAGGTAGAAGGGGAAATATTTAGTGAACTCATTTCCAAGAAAATTGGATGTGTTTGAATGTGAAATAATTTGGCTATATATTTATAACACTTTTTTTTTGTTTGAGAAGGTTACAATATAATACTTTTTTCACAACACGAGTTTCACATATATGAGAGCATAAAGCATAACATGTTCATTAAGGTTTCAACCATTGCAAGATTGGAATATTTTATAATAGTATCATGGCCTAGGGAATAAATATAGCTATATAGGTCAAGTAAAATATAAATTTGAAAACTCACCTTTTTTTCTCCATTTATGAGGGAGGGGAAGAGTGTTTGGAATTAACGGCGGGGTCATAATTTAAGAAAAATTTAAATATAAAGAAATAACAATATTTCAACAAGTCTTAATATAGATATAAGATACTTAACTATATAGTGTAATTTTCGAGCAATAATGCGTTGATCGACACATCATAGACAAGGATGATTTAAGTACTGTTGTGAAACACAAAGTAATAAATTGATGAGTGGAAGAAACAACATATGCAGAGTAATTTCACAAAAAGGGTTTGAGATTTGAGAGGATGGTGTGTACGCAACTTTACATTTATCTAATGAAGATAGAGAGACTGTTTTTAATATGCATTTAACTTATTCTTACGTAGAAATTGAAAATCCTTAAATCCCAACCAAGCACTGTATAAGCTCGTGTGATCTTTTGGACATTTTCCAAACATATCTACACATAATTTTTTGGTATCAATCAGTAAACAAAAGTTGTATGGTTAAAGCATTTCATTGTGATGAATGACATTTCCTTGGAAATACATTGTTGGATTTGCATGAATGTCATTTAGTTTTTTTGTGTCCATTTTTGCAACAAATTCACAATGTAAGCACCAAAACATGTTAACATGACCATGTTTTAAGAATAAAATGTTGGAATTTGGGACTTCAAATATTACTCCATCCGTTTAATGAAGAATGATCTAGTTTGACTTGGACGAAGTTTAAGAAAAGAAAGAATATTTTTTGACTTGTGGTTCTAAATCAAAGTTATGTCAAATGTACCAAAATGTCCTCTAATCTTGTGGCCTTAAACATGTCACGTGAAAAGTTAAAATTAAAGTTTTGCCAAAAAAAAAAAATGATCATTATTTTTTAAACAGACTAAAAAGGAAAAAAATCATTTCTTTAAGCGGAGGAAGTACAAGATAGTGTTTTCCCATAGTGTGAATGAAAAAGAAAATCTTTACACAAATAGCTGTTTGAATTAATTAATTGTTCAATTTTCCTAATAAATATACATAGGTTATACACGATTATACACATATTATTATATTAACTATACACATTTATATATGAATTAAGCATGTATTATACATAATTGGGCCATGAAATATGACTAGTGAAGAAATTGGAGAAAATAAGCCAAATATCCCATAAAAGCAAAATAATTACGAATATATTACCCTTTTACATTCATACCTCACTAAATAATTACATTGTATATCCCCTAAATAATTTCTCTTTTGATACTAAATAAGTATCATATATTGTATTGGTATCATTAAGGCTGATAATTTCGCCTAATTACTACTAAATTCGTATATATATATATATATATATATAATATATATATATATAAAATTATTAATCTTAATGAATGGAGATATGAACTATAGTTATTTATAAGAAAATGAGTATTTCAGGAATTACGTTAGATTTGATATGAGGTTGTAATTACTTTGAACTTTATGGCCCATTTATGTAATTTTCCCAGGAAAATTATCCAACCCAAATTCCCAATAGGCCTCTCTTCCTTTTTATAAGACCAAGTGCATATGGGACTTAAATGGATACCTTCATACGTTATATTAGTTAGAGATGTTGACATTTTTAGTCAGTAAATTTTGTTTACCCATTTAATCGTGATAATTTATAGTCGATTATCGATATATGTTCAGTTATAACAAGTTATATTTGATATTTACATTAATTTTACGTAGATTACAGAGTGATTATATATTATTTCGTATCTGAGAAGTCTATGTATAAACAAGATTGATTTTACTTCCTCATCTGGCTATTTTATGTTAGGGTAGGCCCTGCAGGAGAACTTATAGACACCTTTTCATACTTTGTATCTAGAATACTTTATTTGATTTCTTTTGTAGTATTGGATTTTTGCGATATTCTTATGCTAATGAAACACTTTTTATGAGTATTGATGTTTTTTTTTCTTGTCAAGGCTGTTTATTTTGAAAGCGTATATGATATATGGGCTTCACAGAGGGCGGGATATAAGAAAAATTACCAACTTTATATATATATATATATATATATATATATATATATATATATATATATATATATATATATATATATATATATATATATATATATATCAAACATTAATATTTGAACATTTGAACCCATATTAATGTACATCAATTTTCAATAAAACTTACGTGTTTTGGTTAAATAAGAAAGCTAAGATGGTATCTATCTTGAAAGCAACTTTATAAAAGAGGGTGACCCCTATTATTCTCAATAATGTATTTTTGGATTGGTAACATTTTATCATATTGCATTAAAAAGGAAATTTTCCAATGGACTTTCTATCAGTATAGTTGATCGATAATTACTAGTGATTTTGATTTCACTTAGACGAGTTGTACTCTATAATATGAACTCTGGATAAATTTTATTCATTCATCTTTGCAAAATCAGTAACCCTTTATTTTGATTGTCATATCATATGTGTCGCTCAAAACATGAGGTGCATAATGACTTGACATCATCCACATTTTTTAGTTTATTTTAATGTAGCTTGTTAGTAATATAATTCAACGATTTTTTGACTCCTCTAAGTCTATCAAATAATCACTTTGGCCCTTTTGAAAAACCTAACTAATCATATTGCTTAAATAACATATCATCATATTAAAAAAAATCAAAAGTAGATTAAAATTTCTCCAGTGCTGTTGACAGTCAAGCCATTGAAATTGATGAAATAATTGCAAATCTAATAGACCAACTTTTAAGGAAAGAAACCTAGGAATTTTATCTTCCTTTCTTTTTACGATGTTTTGATTGCCAAATAGTTCATTATGTTTTTATTGAGTTTAACAAATGATTGATTCTCAAGTATCGATGGAGTTGTCTTTTATACGACTTGTAAATATTGTACGTTAAGAATTCAAGTCGTAAAATCAATTTGCAATGATACTTATGTTAAGGTAAATTGTCTATATTAGACATTCTTTTTACAGTACGTTTTTTTCTGTATCTTATATAAATATGATATAATTTATCGAACTAGCCTTTTTATTAGATTCACCTACAACGTCCAATATGGGCGGAACTAGGAAACAAGGTCAAAACTATTTTTATATATGTTGAATTTCTTACTTCTTGATTATTATTTTTTGATTGTATATATTTTTTAAATTTTCTGAGCGAAAATTCTGATTCCGTAGATAGTAAAAAACAAACATATACACCACTTAAATCTTTATGTGAAAAATTATCAAATTAACGTTGGAAACTCGACAGGCTTTCTAACATGGACCATATGATCTTACAAATTTTTGCTAAAGTGAGAAAAAAAAAAAAAACACTCCAACATGAATCATTAAATTTTAAAAGTGCTTGTCGATTAATGTCCTCAATTTTAGGAAAAAATGAGCAGTCCTATTATTATGTTTTTTTTTTTCCAAAAAAAGATTTAACAAATCTTGAATTTGCCTTCACGTATTAACTTTAGGTCATCATCATTGGCAAAAAAGTTGTAGAATGAAGTAATTTCAATTCATAGGCTATGTATAACTTGAATATATATTATTCGTAAGAATGATTAAGTTGGTGATATTTCATAAGAAAGGTCTGGAATCGATTTCTCTTTCAACGCCTTTTAAGTTAAGCTTATCCGATGTCTGAGTTTGCCTTGTGCAATTTACATCTCCCATGTGATTTGTGAGCTATTATACATGAACGAATTTATCAAAATACACCTAAAAAACAGTAACGGACAATTTTTGAAAAACAAACAAACTTATATATATAGTTCACAGAGTTATAAATTGAATTTAAAAGATTTTATACAATATAGTTCAAGAATAAGGCACGTCGATCAATTGGATTAATCCATCATTATTGCAAATTTGTAATTTATCTTAAGTGGCATTATGCTAAGTCCTTTTTGAGTTTGATAGATTTTTATGAATCCTCTTCATGTAATTTTATTTTAAGATCTCTGAAATTTGCGATTATAATATATATATTTTTTAATTTAACATTTATGGTATTGGACATTTCATAATATATGTGTGATTATAAGATAAACAGGAAATTTAAATTATATTGCTCAAAAGATTGTCTGAATATATGTTTATTGTATATTTCTTTTTCTTCTTCTAATTGCCTTTGTAACTCGGTATTTTAGTGATTAGTCCGGTTTATTCCAACTACTTTTGCATTTCACAAAGGGATAATGTACAAGTACCCCCTCAACATATGCCCGAAATCCCAGAGACACACTTATACTATATTAAGGTCCTATTACCCCCCTCAACTTATTTTATAAGTAATTTTCTACCCCTTTTTGCCTACGTGGCACTAGTTTTAAAAAAAAAAGTCAACCATCGTTGGGCCCACAAGATAGTTCCACGTAGGTCGAAAAGGGGTAAAAAATTATTAATAAAATAAGTTCAGGGAGGTAATAGGACCTTAGTATAGTATAAGTGTGTCTCTGGGATTTCGGGCATAGATTGAGGGGATACTTGGGCATTATCCCTTTCACAAATAATGATGTTCGTACTTTTCAAATATAACACATATCATATCTGATTTTTGATAAAATAATATATTTTGAAGAAGTAATTAAACACAAACACAACATTATTTAATAAGAATTAAGCACAAATACAATAGTATTTTGATGGAGTTCAAACAACATTAGCTTAATTAATTACAATTCCTCAAGTTAAAAATGAGGTCAAGTCATTTTAAGGGAATCTCTTGAGATATTTTATAATTTTTTTTAATATATTTTTTGTCTTCAATATTTAAGAGTTACTAATTTGGCTAATTCAAATTAATTGGAATACTATAGAATCTAATTAAGAAAATGTTGACAATATTCTCTATTTTCTAAACTCAACATCAAATCTTTACTTTATATATATATGAAAAATTCTCATTCAGTGACCATACTTTGTTATAATAGTATATTTCTATCAGCTTTCCAAGTAATACTTAATCATATATATGAGATATTAGTTGATTTTTTTATTTAATTCAATATCATTAATAAAATTTAATTAAATTCAAATTCACTTACAAAAATCTCATATTTTGTTCTTTATATATAACAAGGCTAAAAATCGAAATCTCAAATTATTTCATATAGTTCGAGAGGAAGAAATTATAAATAAGAAAAGCATACTATTAATGAAAATAATATAATTAATGATGTATGTGTCAACCAAACAATCAAAAACAAGAAAGAAGAACACAACACGTAAATTTTGGCAAAAAAACAAAGAGAAAAAACGAGCTTGACATGTCTCATAATCTTTAAGATATTTTAAAAATATTTTTCACTAATGTACTATTTATATAAGTAAAAAAGTGAAAAAGTACTAGGATCCGATGTATTATTTATTTTTTAATTAGAAATCTATAATTTAATTTTCACAATTTCTCTAAAAAGTGCTTTCATTTTTAGAGTAATATAAATTCGAATTAATCAGATCGATCGATGAAATGCTTATTCTTTAATTAAAATTTTTAAATTTTAATTTTCACAATATTTTTAAAACTATTTTCATTTTTAGAATGATATAAATTTAAATAAGTCAGATCGATAAAATATACGAAGCAAAAAAGATAAAATTAAATAGAATACAAACTTATATAAGTAATCACATAAGTCATGTCAGCGATAGTAACATGTTAAATCTTAATATTATATAAATACAAAATACTTTATAATATAATATGTTATAGCATCCTATATTATAGTGGGGTCACAAGGAATCAAAATATTCCAAGAAAATTAGCCAAACACAAGAGCCATCATACTTCACATCAAATATTTAAATAATTCACTTGCCATATTGGTCTTGGTTTGCCAAACTAAAATTTTAAAAAAATAAATCACATTATATATATGGGATAGGAAAAAAGTAAATAAAATAGTACCACTAGTTATTCAACTCCAAGATCATAATAGAGAATATTTAATTATGGTCCTAATTATTCATTTGATAGACTAAATAAATACTAATAGATTCTTATCATAACATAGTTCATAGCACATATTGTCCATTCTGATCCTATAATACTTGTAATTTATCTCTTAAATTACGATATTATTTAGCTCAAAAACGTGTAAATCATATATTATACTTGTATTTAGCGGTAGAACTTCATTGCTAAAATTTATTTTTTCCAATGCTATGGTCCAAAATTTTGTGTTTATTGACTGTGAAGATCTTAATAATAATAGTAGTAAATTATACTTGTATTTTAGTGGTAGAAATTCATTGGTGAAATTTTGTAAATATAATATAAAAAAATCCTCTAGGTTGAGACATTCTACACTAACATTTAATGTGCATTGCATATTCTCTTGGTACTTGTATCAATGTCAATAATAGCAATAACAAATTATTCAAAATAGTACTATCTGCCTTTTGTATTCTGAAAAATATGTCAGCATGTTTAGTATCAATCAAATAATAAGATTGATATATATTTTAAAGAAGTTTAACATTCTAATCAATATATATATATATATATATATATATATATATACACACACACATATAAACGATATCATTTTTCATCGAAAAAGGTCAATTAAAATCTCATTAATCCTACTTAACTTCGCTATCGCTCGTTTATTTGTAAGAATATCGTCAAACATCATTCATCTCTACGGAAATTATTCATTTTCTTAAAAAGAAAAATTCTATAACATTAAATATATATATATATATATATATAAAAAGTTTTTAGAATAGCCTAACGTAACATGTAAAGTTATAGTCACGTGATCAAAAAGTCATCATAAAGGATAAATATACTTCCGAGTTATAGTAAATGGTATGCAGATACTCTCCGTCATACTTTTGGGACATTGGTGCCCATGTCGTTCAAAAACTAGAGCAAATATGCCCTTCATTCTAACAAAAGACTAAATAGAGAAACGTGACACAATCTTATCCGTCGGTGATTTTTATTAACGGTCATATCAGTGGATAAAATTGTGACACGTGTATATTCATTAGTATAAATGATCTAATATACTCTAATTTTTAAACGACAGAGACATCAATATCTCAAAAGTATAACAAAGGGTGTATCTACATACTATAGTTGGAGCTATATTTGTCTTGTTTCCCTTTAAACTATAAAGACAACCTCGTACAAAAGTATAAGCGATATTGATTTAATTTTCATTCGAAAATTATAGATAACTAAAGCTTAGTACACCCGACTGTCTTTCGATCAAACTACATACAGATAAGATAAAGAGCATGGACAAATGACACAAATCCAGCGTGGCAAAATCAGAGAAAGTAATGAAAATGGGGCCCAGTAGCACGAGTAGTACTACCTGGAAAAGCATCTAAAGGGTGTTAGTATGGGCCTACTAGGCCCAAATAAAGTAGGGCCCATTTAGAGAAAGCCCAAAAGGATTTAGCTCTAAAAAGGAAGTGCCACGTCAGAATATGGGGCCCATTTAGACGTTAATGATCATAAATTGTGATAGTGGGGGCCCATTTAGCACCGGCCCTTCACTATTAATTTGGACTTTACGTTCATAACCAATTTGTCCACAAATCAAAAATAATAATAATAATTCAACTTGGCTTTTATTTTTTCTTCAAATTCCTAAACATTCTCATCTTGACTAGTATTGTAGAAAAAAACATTTTACTATTTTTGGTGAAATTTTGATGTGATTTTACACTATGTAATTTTACTGTTGTAAATGAAAAGGTGTGTCATGCCGACAATAAATAAATAAAAAGATAATTCAATGTAAAAATTATTGCATATTTAACGAGATCTGAAAGGATCGTCGTATTTCAAAAAGAAGTAATGTAGGTAGTTTATCTTTGGCATGTATTAATGTCTGATCATGACTTGAATTCGTGATTAATAAATCGATCCAATCCAAAGTCGGCAACAGAAAATGTATAATTAAAATAGTAATATCACGAGTTTAAGTTATTTAATATTTTTTTTAATTTAATTTATATGATGCGAAGAGTTATGGAGCTTTTGATCTTAACTATAATATAATATTTGTTTGGTTATAAAACTTTTGAAATACGCGATCTTAAACCTATGAAATATTTAATAAGTTAAATTATTTTTAGATTGTAACATATTTTATAAATTTTGCATTTAAAACAACCTATTAAAATGAATTTAACTAAAATATATACATCATACCACATTGATAAATGCACACATAGTTAAAAGAAAATATGTTTCTACTAATTAAACATTTATACAATAATTTGCGAGATCCAATACATAACATTAAAAAAATAATAGATAAAAGGTTAGAGTCATTATTTACATGGATCAGCGACTTAATTCATTCGAACGATAAAAATAGTGATAGAATGATAAATATTTTTTTAAATTTAAATAGAAGTTTCAGATTCAAACGTTAATTACGAAAGCATGATTATTACAGAATACTATATATTAAGTATAATTTTTCAATATGAATCAAAATTCAATCGAACCCTAGTGAACGTTGGATGGGAAATTTTAAAAAAATTAAATTAATTTCCTTAAACCAAGAGATTTTGTTGTAAAGGAACTAGAATTAAGAAAAAGATTAATTTTAAAAAATTAGAAGAACATGAAAGCATGATGGTCTTAGTCACCTACATGCCCTACTGCACAAAACACAGAAAGAAAAAAGATATAATAGCTGTTATAGTAAATGGTCTCCACCACCATGTGGCATTGCTATTTCCCAATCAAAACAAATGCTTTTAGACAAACATAATAAATGAATTTATTTATTACATTATTAAATAAAAAAAAACTTTGTATTTGAGTCGAAGATCTATCGAATCACATATGTTTAGCTATCCTTTAAGGTAAAAATGAGGTTTTGTGTATACATTATTCTTTCCACTTGCGACATGAGACTAACTATGTTATTGTTACTGTATTATTATGTAGAAAATGCGTAATTTTGAAAATCAATAAAGAAAAAATAGAAATAATGTGATGAATATTATTTTCTTAGAAAATATTATCGATGTGAATTTATTCATATTGGTGGTCCTAAATTTGAATGAAAATATTAGTAAGTAATTAAATGAATATGTAACGTCACCAAACAGAAAGGTTTTTATTTTCAAAATAAATAAGGAAGAAAAAAGGAAAAGAATGTGTTAAGAATGTTTTTCTTAATGTGAACTGATTCGTATTGTCGATTAAATGTTTGAATAAATAAATTCTAATCTTGTCAAAGAAAAAGCTCTTCATATTGAAAATCAAAAAGGAAAAAAAATGTGTAAGAATATTATTTTTCTTATAAAATAAGGTAAGCATAAATTTATTCATATCATCAATCTCAAGTTCAAATTAATAAATAAATTAATTTATAATGCCATGAAAGAAAAAACTCGCCACGTTGAAAAACAATAAAGAAAAGAGAGGAAAGAGGATACAATTTCGTTTTATTATTAACTAGATTTTCGTTTTGTAATTGTTGAAATTTTAATTATCCTATTCACAAGTCTTAGATTCGAACTATATGAAATTTTAAAAAAAATCCTCAATAAAAAGTGTTTTACTTATAAATACCATCTATTGTTAAAGACTATATATTTAGAAAATGAAAGTTTCAATTTCAAATTTTACTTGTTGAATTTAAATTATATGATAATAGCTAAAAAAAAAATGGATAATTTGTGAATTTTACCATGTGTTACTTGATGGACTTACTCTATTAGAATCTAGACTAATCGAACGTGTAAATTTAAATATCTGATAATTATAACAATAACAACAGATTGAATATTATTCCATATATATATATATAGATCTTAATTCTATCTAAAGATAATTTTTAATAGATCCTCAACTCACGTATAAAGTGATTAAACTTATATTATATAAATAAGGTAAAAAGGAAATATTTTGTATGATTACTATTATTTTTCTTATTATTATAAACATAAAGTAAAGTAAAAGTAAATACATTTACAACTAGACATCCAAATCTTTTGTACACCCTTAATTGTCAGTGATATGAGGTGTCAATATGTATATACTTAAAGATTCTTTTTTTCTTCCATTAATTAATTTTATATTAATACACTCCATTTTACTTTCTCTATATAAAGCTCTCTCATTTGATCATTTTTTCCATCAACAATTACAATTACAAATATTTTGCCCCATTGCATTTCTTAATTTATTTTCCTCTTTCCCATCTTCTTATTTTCCAACTTTATTCCAATGGCCAGTGTTGAGGTATTTTTATAATAATGTTTTCAGCTAGCTAATTAACTTTTCTCCATTTTTTTTTAATATCTTGAAATATTATTAGATCATTCTTGTATAAAGGTGTGATCATATTTCACATCAAGATTTATTATCAATTTAACTCGGATTTTTGTAGAACGTCAACTAGCATGTTTAGATCCTCCAAAAATAGTGAATTTTTGGATGATCAGATCGATACTAGTGAACGATACATTTTTAAGCGTCAGAGTAACGTAAAAAAATTAAGCTAGTGATCTGATAGCTCATAGTAAAACACTAAAAAAAATAGAATCTTGATCTTACTTACTAGCTATAGTATATGTTTTATACTATTCAAAATAAAAAGCAGAATTGTTTAATCTTTAATTTTGTTAAAACCATATGTGATATTTTTACATATGATCAATCTGAAAAATAGTTGATCATTAATCAAAGATATTTTAATTTAATGGATCTTTCTAACTTAATTGATTTTTATTTTTTTGTCTTTGTGAAAGGTTGAATCTGCACCAGTTGCACCAGTAGAGACTGCTCCAGCTGAGGTTGAAGTTACCCCAGCTCCAGAGGTAAACAAGGTAACGTTCAATTATCCGATCGTCTTATCTAAAAATTTAATTTGTTAAAAGAAGTTATACTTTTAATTACTTAATCATGTTTGTAACATTCGCTTACATGTTATGTTGCTTGGAATCTTCAAAACTGTGATTGCATGCGTTCCTATCAGATCCTCAGAAAGTAATATAATATTGAAGGATCTGACACGAATACGATATTAAACATAGTCTGATTTTTTTTCGCTTGTTCAAACACGCGAAAGTTTTTTTTAAAAAAATCATAACAGTGATGTGATTTAAACTCAGGACATTTAACTGCTCTGATATCATATCAAATTTTCAATGATCATATTATTTAAAGTATATATTAATTAACTTAATTATATCTTCAACAGGCGGAGGAACCAGCCCCCATTGTAGAAAAGGATGTTGAGATTGAATCAGCACCAGCACCAGCACCAGCACCAGAAGAGGCTGCTCCTGCTGCAGACGAAGTAGCAGCCCCTGTAGCTGAAGAGCCTGCGGCTGCAGAACCTGCAGCCGCAGAATCAGAAGAGCCAGTGGCAGCTGCAGCAGAACCTGTTGCAGCTCCAGTTGAGGAACCTGCGGCTGCAGAAGAACCTGCAGCCGCAGCTGAGGAAGCGGTTGTTGCAGCACCCGTTGAGGAGGCTGCAGCACCCGTGGCTGAACCAGAAGCAGCCCCAGTTGCGGAACCCGAAGCAGAGAAAAAAGAGGAATCTGCCCCTGCATCTGAGGAGCCAGAGAAAGTTGAAGAGTAAAATTCAAATGGTTGATGAATGATGGGTTTTTTTATTTTATATTGAAATTTGGTTGTGTTTACTGTGTTTTTTAGTTGAGTATTTTATTTACTACTACTATTATTATTACTAAAACTATATTTTACTATAATATGGTTACAATGAGGGCATATGTTAATATTAATATATGCCTAGGTCTAGGTGGTCGGGTGGGATATTTTACATAGTTTTTTTTTAAAGCTATTGTGTAATCTTGTCCAGGGTTCAGTTTGTCATGGTTTGATTAAAGATGATATGAGATTTGATCTCTAGTTTATTTATTATATAATAATAAAGGGGTAATAACTTTTTTTGTTGTTTATGAATGGATCTAAAGAGGGTGAGTTTGAATGTACTGCTCTCCCAGCTCCTAAGGAGGGTTTCGTAATGTTTTTTCAAAGAAATCGATCGAAAGCTATACCATTAAAACTTTAATGGGTTAATACATATAAAAAATTGAGAAAATCACTTATTCTTGTAAATTGATTCCTAAATACTCAAAATGCACTCCAAATATAATGACATTATATGTACCAGTCCCCCAACTCTCTATTAATGGTTTGTGTTATGGTTTCACAAAGAAATGAAAAGTCACAAACACTTTGAAAAGATCTCTTCTGAGAGATCACAAGTTTTTTTTTAAAATAACATTCTTTTGGAAAAGTCATAATTTTTTAAAAAAGTGTATAAATACTTTTAATATATTTTATAGTAAAAACATTTAAATAAATTTAACATAATATAAAATATAAAAGATATACTAAATTGGATAGTTTAAGTTGGAGGCATTATCATAATTTAACATTCAAGTTAAGAAACCAATGCTTTTAAGAAAGTATATATATATATTCACAAGTATTGACAAATATATAGATATATAAAGGCCAAACTCATTAGCATATTCCTAAACTTGCTGGGTTTTTATCTCAACTATGTCATTTTCCTATTGAATCATTTTATCACTTATTATCTGTTCTTTTTGAACATTATTGGCTAATTTTGATCAGCTTTTCTAATGTAAATGCCTTGAATTGTTTTTGTATTGTAATGATTTTGATAAAAGGAATGAAGACAAATTGTGTGTTAGTCTTATTTGTTTTCAATGTATTCAAATGACTTGAAGTAAAACACAATTATTCTAAAAAAAATTCACTATCAATTGGACTAATGAGTTATGAAACAACATATATATCATCTATCAATGAATTAATATGTGAATAACATAGATGAAGTACCCGAGAGAAAAAATCTAAAAAGTTTAGAGATAAATTTATGCATTTGGCCATACATAAATATCGATAGACATTGAAGTTGATAGATAGATAGATAATATAGATAAACATAGGTAGGTAGGTAGGTATATAGATTTATGTTATCAAATATTTTTCACATATTTCTTCTTAATTTTATGTGAAAAAACTTTACGAGAACATCCGTAATAAGTAGGAGAAACATTACATATAGTCTAATAATTTTTAAGGCCTATTTTCGTATTTGCCAACTAACTTTTAAGATCTACATGATTTTTTCATATTAGCCCATGAATTTCGCGCCTTGGAGCACTCAAATATTTTTCTAAAAAGACTTTATGCGAACCATTATAATGAGTTGGGAAAACCCTATGTATAGTCCTACCATTTTAAGGCCCTTTCGCATTACCAACCAACTTTTAGAAATTACGCGACTTTTCCAATTGTTCGCGTGTATTAGCCCATAGATCTGGCGCCTTAGAGAATTCAATTTTTTTAAGGATTTTGTAATAATATGGGGTAGAATTACGTAAATTCCCTCCATTTTAAGGTCAATTTTTTTGTATTTTTCGGCCAACTTTTAAGAATTACGCGACTATTTAAATTTTTTGTGTGTATTAGCCCATTAATCTGAAACCTTGGAACACTGATTTTTTTTCTAAAGAACCTTTGGGAACCTCCATAATGAGTTGGGGAAACATAACATACAATCTCACTGTTTTAAGGCCTTATTTTTGCATTACCAATCAACTTTTTGGAATTACGCGATAATTCTATTTTTTTGTGTGTTTTAGCTTGTGGATCTGGCGCCTTGGAGCACTCATAAATTATTTTAATGAAAAAAAATTATGAGTACCTCCACAATGAGTAAGTATTATGTGTAGTTTCATTATTTTAAGGCATATTTTTGTATTTATTAGCCAACTTTTACGAGTTAGGCAACGTTTTCGATTTTTGGTGTGGACTAGCCCATGGACCTGGCGCCTTAGAGCATCCTAATTTTTTTTAAAAAAAAACTTTATTAGAACATCCATAATGAGTTGGGGAGACATTATGTATAGTCACACCATTTTAAGGCTCATTTTTGCATTGACTGGCCTGCTTTCAGGAATTATCCGACCTTCTCGATTTTTCGTGTGTATTGTCCCATGGATCTGGCGCCTTGGAGCACCAAAAATGTTTTTCTGAAAAAACTTTTTGAGGACCTCCATAATGAGTTGGGGAAACATTATGTATAGTCATACCATTTTAAGGTCCATTTTCACATTTCCTCACAAACTTTTAGGAATTACGCTACTTTTCTTATTTTTTGTGTGTATTACCTTATGGATTGGCACCTTAGAGTATCCAAGAAAAAATATTTTTTTATTAGGATATCTATAATGAGTTGGGAAACATTATGATAGTTTCACCATTTTTAAGGTCCATTTTTGCATTTACCAACCAACTTTTAGGAATTACACAACTTTCTCGGATTTTCGTGTATATTAGTACATGGATCTGGCGCGTTAGAGCATTAAATTTTGTTGGAAAAATAAACTCCGTAAAAAGTCGAGGAAGCATAATTATAATCCCACCATTTTCTAAGCTTATTTTCGCATCACCAACCAACTTAAGGAATTAACCCATGAATATGGCGCCTTGGAGCACCTAATGAGTGATACCAATAAACATCTTTAATATCAAAACATAAAATAGCTATTTAGATACAATTCTTGAGTATAGGTGAGAAAACCTTTCACCAATGTGAATCCATGTGTGAGAAAATCTTTTCCAATAACATTGATACTTTCATCTAAAAGCACCTATAATCATAACCATCGTTTTCATAAGAGATGCATAATTATTTGGGAAAGGTATTTCTCACATATGGATAAGTGATAATCAAATTCATGGTCTAATACACACGAAAAACAAAGAAAGTCATCTAATCATAAAAGTTGACTCGTAAATGCTACAATATGCGTTAAAAATTAATGGGACTATATGTAACGCCCCCCCCCCCTCCAATCCCAACTTATTACGAAGATCCTCATAAATGTTTTTTCTAAAAAATCTGGGATACCCCAAAATGTCAAATTCATGAGCTAATACACACGATAAATCAAGAAAGAATTTTTTTTCAATTGAAATAAACCTGATTAAAAAAAAAATAGCCAAATAACATACAAATAATAAGGATTTTTTTTTTTTTTTTAAAAAAGGTCCAAAAATAGGCCAAAAAAGAGGTCTTTGGACGTGTAGCTCCCCCAGTTCTTGTTATTGTTTTTCGTAATTAGAGACAATGGATTATTATCACAATAATCAAATAAAAATTATTTGAAGATATGCAGGTTAGTTTTCCTAACTGAACCGGCCAATGCACATTCCTATTTCCCATCACTTGTTATTGTACATTCTCTAACTTCGTTAGGTTTCTACCAACGATGCAATATTTAAGTAATAATAAAAAAGAAACATTGTATCTAAATTAACAGTACATTAAAACATGTAAAAACCATTCAACAACAAGGTATTACTAGAAATTTAGAACAAGTAACTTTGAAGAACATGTCTATAAACTCTGAAATTTTGGCTTCGCCTCAACCTCTAATCACAAGGTACTGAAGCTTGCTGCAATATTTAAGTAATAATCAAAAGAAACATTGTATCTAAATTAACAGTACATTCAAACAAGGTATTATTATAAATTCAGAACAAGTAACTTTGAAGAGCATGTTATAAACTCTGAAATCTTTGCTTCGCCTCAGCCTCTAATCACAAGGTACCGAAGCTTGATGCAATTTCTCGTTGGGTGATAATCATGAGTCGATCTTTCATGTCCGTCATGGATTGATAAACTGGTAAGCATAGTTGGTAGAAGCAAGTATGTGATGATGGCAAGTGATCATCTGGCTCTAAGGTTTTGTGGATGGACAGTTTTGAATCAAGACCACCAAATCCCTCAAAAGGCAAAGACTTCATTGAAGTCCAAAAGAAAAGGAGCATTTTCTTCTGCTCAGCCGACATAGTCTCTACTACCTACATGCAAGAAAGATAAAGAAAGAAAACTAATTCACATCAAATCGTAATGAAAGTGAACGATCTACCATAATGACAGAACATTGTGAATAAATCAATGTGCATTTTACGGGTAGACAAGAATAGGCGTACCTTCCAAAACCAGGATATTTGAACATCACTTTCTTCATCATAGCCATTGTAACTAGTATGTGCTCTCCAATCCTCGACAGAAATATCAATGCTACCGCCAAGTATTAAGTTGAAATCCTCAAGGCTGAGACACCGGAAGAAGGACTCTGACCTAGTTATTATATCTGAAAAGCCTTTTGAGAAATACGCGACCTGATCTTCTATTGATGTTACAAAGCGATGTTGGATAAGAAGATCAACATAAGCCTCCCGGTTCTTGCTGTCCACAACGATATTTTTCCCGTTTGGACATAGCTCTATTTCTCTCCGCAAACCCAAGGACTCAAATTCACACACAAATGTTAACCCTAACACATCCCCATCCACGGTATCTGCATCCATATGCAATATATCCTTGCAACTACGGTAAAATGATGGATCTGTGTCCCTAATTTCTTCCAATGATACGTCATATCCAGCCAATTGTAAGAAAAATGCGCGGTCAAAAGCTACTCCGATTTGGACATCATATGCTAAGGCCAACGCGATCATCCTTCCAGAGAACTGGAAATACTCAAGGTGTAAAGGATTCACTCCAGATGCTGCAACAAACACAAATGTACATGAAAAATATTTCTATTGTAAATAAAAGGAAAAGGGTCAAATATACATTACCCTTAAAATTGCGACTTAGAGTGGTTATACCTTTGTGGAAAAAAAACAGTCTTTCTTCTACTTGAATGATACAGGAGAAATGGTCTAGTAGACCCTTATACTTGATGAGTTTATATTTCAGGCTCTTTTACTTAACCCTTGGTCAACTGAACCTCTAAACCCATTTAAACTTGGTATTTTGAACCCCTTTTTCATAAGGTCAATGGTGAGTGTAATACAACCACTACACCTCAAATTCCACGTCATTTTAATTATCACATAGGAAATAAAATGATAAAATTAAATTAAACTTTCAAAAATTTATAAGAAATCATTTTCTCTTTCTTCCAATTTTTTCCCAACTCTTCTCTCATTCCAATGCCCTCAGCAGTAAAATTCAGCACCAGTAAGACATTTCTCGCCACCGCAGTGTGGTGGTGGAGCTATTACTCAAAGATGAAGACTACGCCACATTCGATTTAGAAAAATTGGTATATAACCACGGCCTATTCTCGACGGCCCTAAATCACAAGGATACTTTCTCTAAAGCCCTAAAACACTCATTGCACCCCTTCCAAAACATTAAAGAACATACAAAGTATAGGTTGAGATGGGAGATAGTGAAGATTTATAGAAATTGGAATGATTGATATTGTTCGACTCTGGCAATGTTGAGTAGGTTGGAGGATACGCGGTTACTTGTTGAAGAGTGAGTTTGATAAGTTCATTCGTTTTTACACCGTGTAGTCACGAATACAGTACTCAAAGTGACTACCACACACTCAAAAGGAACAACACTCTTTTGATTTCCACCTTACTAAAATATCGCTTACACTACCTCACTTTGCTCTCAAAATGGTTTTTCTCTCTAATTTGGTGTGTTCTACAAATGAGCAAGAATGCTCTATTTATAGAAGAAGAAAATCATGCCTATGTCACTAATGACATAGGTAAATACAACAAAGTCAAAAAAATGTTGCAAATCTTACCAATTTGCCAACTACCAAATCTTTATTTTCAACTCTTATCACTATTCCTTTTTAACAATTACTTGTATCAGTTGAATAACAAAAGTTGACCAAAAAATGGAACACAACAAAAGCAAGGGTTGATAATGAACACACTCTAAGACTGAGAGGAGGCAAGTGATATTCATCTAATAGGGCTGAAAGCATTTAGGTTTTCTTAACTTGCTAATAAGGCTTGCTTAACATCAAAAGACCTTTACCTGTATGAAATATGAGTTGCATGCCAATGTCATAGGTAACATAATTATGGTCTCTTTCATTTCATAATCAAAATTTTGAGACTAACGTTTGTTACTTTTAACACTAAATTCTAATTACTCTTTGTTACTTGAACACTAAATTAAAATCAATCGTCATTTTACACAATCATCACTTATTTCTTATGCAATCTCTTGTGGGATCGACCTCAACTCTTGTTGATTTGTGTAATTGACTTCAACCTTTTTATATTTCTTTAGGCGGAATAACCTCGGAGACCCTTTGTCAGTTGAACCCTTCTACTCATCACTTTGCCTAATGAACCCTTAAACTCATTCAAACCCAATATTTTAACCCTCTTTTCCCATCTAATGTGTGTGTGCGTGTATTACACTCTTTTTACACATCAAACACCACGTCATTATTATTAAAGTTTTCAATGACACATCAGAAATCATTTTTTTTTTTAAAAAAGTGTATTTTTCTCTCTCTTTCCCCCTTCCTACTTCATCTTCTTCATTCTCATCCACCCTTAGCCTCGTCTCAAAAATTAAAAAAAAAAAACATTTTCATCTTTCTTCACATTTTACACTCAAAAGTTATTCAATCACAAAATATAATATATTGTAATTAGCTCTTGCACATGCTTTATGTTCTATTTATTTTAATTTGATAAAAAAATCAACAAAACTTTAAGTTGAAAAAAATATATTTATGAATAATTTAGGCAATACATTTTAAATTTATGAAAATGGTGAATGATATGTTTTCTTGCAAAAGCTCTTTTAACATTATATTTGATGATTATGGTGATGAGATATATTTCAAAGAAGAATAATAGAAAGGGGTAGGGGCGGGGTAGGGGTTTCTAGGGCTGAAGAAGAAGAGAAAAAGGGTGGGGTTGGGGCTGAAGAAGAAAAGAAAAAAAGATGAGGTGCGACTGAATAAACTAGAGAATGGGTGGGGGTGGGGGTGGGGGTGGGGTGAGGTGGGTGGGCTGAAGAAGAAGAGAAAAAGATGGGTGGGGATGAAGAAGAAAGATTTTGAGATTTTTTTTTAATTTTTTTAATTATATTATTATTATTATTATTTTGTCTTATAATTTTACTAATTATTAAATAAAAGTATTGCATTCACTTGCGTGTGGTCTCACATTTGTCCAACTCAACCATTTTGATCCCACATAAGCTCGGTCAATGGTCAGAGGGGTGTAGAAAATAGAGTTTAATCGAGTTTAAAGATTCATTTGGCAAAGTGATGAGTAGAAAGGTTCAACTGACAAACGGAAGTACATGGGTCTCCAGATCATTCTGTCTATTTCTTAAGTGAAGTGTGAGATTGGATGTATCAAGGTTCGACTTCAAAATCGAGACCAGACTTGAACACCTAACCTTGATAACTAATCTAGGACTTAGCCCAATACCTGAGTTCAAAATCAAGACCCGACTTCGACTCCGACACCCAATCTTGAATCCAAAATTGAAACTAGGATCCAATCCTGAAATCTGATATGGGAGCCGAATCTAAAAAGCGACCCAAGACATAGTTTCTAAATTGTGATCTAACCTTGATACTTGACCCTGACTATCAACTCAGGACCTCATGTGATACCTGACTTGGGATCTGACCTCGAATCTCGACTCTAACGACTGACTTAGAACACCACCTGGCATCTAATACTATTTAGCCCTGATATTCGACCATGACAATCAATTGGGGACTTAGACACTACCTGACATTTAAGACAAGACCCGACCTCGATGCCCATATCAGGATTTGACCTAGAATTCTTACCTAAGACCTGCAACATAAATTGAGATTCAACCTGGAGTTTATTAGAATCTTAGGATTTGGGTCTCTAATCAAGGTTCGATTTCAAATCAAGAATCGAATTCTTAATTAGTATGGATAACCAATACGCTATACTTGAGTTCATGTAGAAGGCTGAGGTGTGAGGTTGAAAAAGAGTTGTAGAAAATGTTTCCTTATTTGTTAGTTATATTTCAGATCCCTTAAATTTGAGCAATAATGAATAAATGTAATGAAAGGTTACCTTGATTTGGGAAAAAACTTCTATTATCATCTGGGCAAGCAACAAAAAGCATGTTGTTTGGGTTGAAAATCTCCTGGCATGCTAGTAAGAACCATTCCCTCAACACACCAGGCCCAATAGCTTGTTCCTCTTTGAATTGCACAAAGAAACTGCCTGGCAGGTATTTGAGTTTGGTAATATAATTGAACGAGTCTACTATCAATTTGGACCTATCAATGAGCATGTTGTACTGATCTTCTACATTATCTTCAACTTCTGGAAGCATCATCATTGCCAATTGCCTCCGTATATAAAAGTTTGTTACCTCTTTGTGCTCAAAAATCCACTCATAATGTTCTGATTTCTCTGCAAAGTTTGTTATTAGATAGCACAATGAGCCCTTTACTTGCTTCATGTTCTGCCAAAAATCATCCTCCATATAGATATACAGTTTGGATATACTCTGTAAGTCGTTCAGGATATCAAGATATAGAGACCACCAATTTACAACAAGGTCTTTTTTTACCTTTTTTGAATCCAACAACCTTAAAGAGAGTGTCACTTTTGCTAGCAAATCATAGAACATTTCACACAAGGGTAAATCAATCTTTTCAAAAAACTTTTTTTCATAAGTGACGTTGTCCATCAACCATAAGACATTCCATACTGGAAGCAAAAATGCGCTAAAATCACGCACAAGGGTAAATGATAACCCCTCAAATCCAGATGTTCCCATTGTCGAGTCTAAGTCAAGAGATAACTCAGCTGATATCTCCATAAGAAATGGAAAAACACTGTTTAATGATACCAACTTTTTCTGCTCATACTTGCACCTCGCGATCCCTGTGAACTCTATCATAGCCCCTAAACTACTTCGACAAATTCGATACAATCCATCATCAGTCTTCACATTTTCTCGCAAAATTTTGCAAAATTTTAACGCTATAAAAGCATATATTGGTTTAAGGGGATCATTCTTAAATGAACTAATAAATTCACGAATGGATGTATAAGCAATCATTCTATAGTTCTGATTCAGATAAAGCATTACCAAGTCTTTTGGAACAGAGGAGGAAATAATTAACTCAAGATATTCTACAGCTTCATCAAAATCATTTGGAATTGAACTCAAGAAATTCATAACCATGCTTTGTATATGATCTGAGACTGAGCGGGGCTCAACAGAGTTATCTTTGTTTTTGCACAACTCCACAATTTGTGAAGATAAGTCGTTCAATTGATCCTTCGCGATGTTAACATCACGCTTACTGGTGTCAGTGTTGTTGATGTTGATGGAATGTAGAGACATTCCGGCCAAATGGGGCAGCAAATCTGGGTGGACAAAAGAGCAGAGAAACAAAGAAAGGCAGAATGTGAAAAATGTGAAGAAGAATTAGCATAAAAGAGAAAGGAAGAGATAAAATTGTAAATAATATTTTATGAATTAATCCCCTTAATACGTTTAAAAACCATTTAAATCCTCTAAGTTAATAAAAGTGAAATTTTGGTACCACTTCTGTATTTAAAAATTTATTATATTGAGATAAATAAAAGTCACTCAATGAGTCAATTAATCACATACTTGGAGACACGAATAGAGGAATGACCAACTCTTTATAAAGTATGCATGTGTTGAAAGAATGAAGTCTGATGACAACATAACATGAACTGTGGAAAAAAGAGTTGCATGCTTTCGTCAAATCTCAAACACTGCAACCTTAAAACATACATCAGACACTATAAACATATTTTTCTATAAAAATAGTAAAAATTACACCAGATATCAAAAATTCTAAAAATTACAAAAATTAAGCATCCAGAATATGAATTTCTATTAATTACTTTTTGATAATTTTTTTGAAATCAAAAGTCGTTAAAATATCTGATAATCAGTACAAACGTTAACAATCGACTAACTTAAAGGACTGAATGATGTACCGTGGTATCACAGTACTTTCAATGCTTTTTCCTTAAGTTTAGTGTGTGTCTAGGGCCTTTTTGTAGTAATTTTAATGTGTTTTTATCTATGTTTTGCAGGAAAGTTATCCGGAACAAAAATGTAGAAGGCTGTGAAGAATCAGCGCAGAAGTGACCCACGAAGCCATCGACGGTCCCTAGATGGTGACCGTCATTTGGAGGTTCAGACATCTGAAAGAAACTCAGGAAATTCTGACCAAGTGTGGGGCTACAGAAGTATCGACAGTCCGTCGTTCCATCGATAGACCATCCTGGCAAACCGTCGATCAGATCAAAGAGTAGTCCCAGTAACGACGACGAAGTCGTCGACGAACCGTGTTGTTGGTCCGTCGATTGGATCAGAGAAGATGCAAAAGCAACAGCTGAAGAAAAAGCTAAGTCTGGACCAACGGAGGCAGTCGGCGGTCCGTCGACGGTCCGTCGTTCCATCGACGGACCATCTGTGGGGTCGTCGATTGAAGCCGCATTTTTTGGAAAAACTTTCCTTATTTTTTTTCCTTTTATTTTAGGATAATGTCTTTATAAATATGGTGTAAAACCTCGTTTTGGGGGTTGGATTTTTTTTTTTGTTTTCATACTTTTGTTCTTGGAGATTTAACTTTGGAATTTGACAATTTTATTCATGTTTTCGAAATTGATTATCAAGTGAATTTTGTTTTTTCAAGCGCAATTTCTGGATTTTCTTCAAACTTCTCAAAGTAAGTTCATGAATTATTGTTTAACAATCATGATTTGTGTTCTTCCAGGTATGGGTAACTAAATCCACAACTAGGGTTGTGGGAACCATGGGTGATTAACAAAGTAAAACTAGCTAAATAATAATTCTCAAATAGGTTTTTGCATGTATTGATAATTCTTTCGTTTAGAAGTTTTTTTTTAACGGTGGCCAACGTTAGAACACGCCTTGTTGCTACTTGCCGAACCAAGGAGGTAGTTAATAAGAAAAGAATTATCAACATAGATTTAGTGAGACACTATCTAATAGGCTAGTTTCGATTGGTGTGAAGTAATAACTAAGTCATACATCGAATTTGACGCTTAATATGAAGTAAAGGTAAGGGTTAGTAACTTAAACCCACGTAGCCGGACCAAGGTACGGGGTGAAATTCTATATATGCCGGACCAAAGATTTAGAGATACATAACTTATCACTTTGCATGCAAGACACTAGAAAAAAATTGTTATAGCTAGGATTACCGCGTTATGAACCTATGAGGAACACTTACACCTTAGTTTGTCTCACGACTTGATAAACACCAAAGTTTTAATCTTACTTCTTGTTTTAGTTAGAATTAATTAAACACTTTTGTTTCACAAATCCCCCCTCTTTAATTAACTATTTTCTGGAAGGAAATAGACATAATTGTATATTGAATTAAGTCTAAACCATTTTGCTCGTGGGATCAAACGCAACCTACTTATTGGGTTCTTTACTTGATACGACCGCTTATATATTTTTGTAACAAAGTGTAATTTGAGTGTATCATTTAGTCGCTCATGAGTATATTTCAGTGATTATTTTTCAAATACCTTAAACATAAGGGACCATCTGGAAATTTGTTTCATACTTTCTAGTAGTGTAATTTAATTTAATTTAGTATATCTTTTTATGATTTTTATTGAATTTTTTAAAAATAGTTTTGCCATTTAGTGTGAACAATTTATATTCTTTTTGACTTTTTGAAAAAAAAATTAAATGTTTTTGCCATTATAATGTGATTATTTATTATCTTTTGACTTTTTCTGTATTTTAAAAAGAATATTTTTGTTATTATAATTCAATATATTAAAATTTTTGTTTATGTGATTTGGTATGACGTTTAATCTTTTTTTATATTTTAATAGGATCTATTTTTTTAAAAAAATTCTTTTTTCTACTATTACAATCAGATCTAGTGTACACACTCCTTTAAAAAAAATCTCATTAGATTTATTATTTTTTAAAGGCAATGCGATCTAGTACAACTTTTAGTGTAATGAATTTAGTATTTGTTAATATTAATCTCTATGGAATTTGTAGATTCTTGAACTTGCCGCATTTTATTTTTGATATGTATTAATTTTTTATGTTATTGTAGTTCAAATGACATTGTGACGATTCAAACCGTCGTAAGTGATACCCACAATAAATCACCTGGTAGGAGAACCAAGTACTAACCTGTCACGACCTAGACCATTGTGATTGACGCCCACACTAACCTTCTGATAGGAGAACCCTTACTACAACTCAACTAAGCAACCTTAACACATATACTACCAATTTAAAGATACAGAAGCATGTTTAAATGCAGAAAATATATAGAGTTCGCATAAACTCCAAATGTTTAGATAAACTAGCCAAAATAATGTGGAAGAACAACCCCTATAACCTGAAAGTCATCGTACCAAAACTCTACAAATGATAAGTCTAAGAACAAGAGGTACAACCCCGAAACTAAGATAACACCTTAAACAAATAGTCTTAGTCGGAAAGAATGGTCTTAAACAAGAGAGATCCATGGCAGCCTGAAAGAACTGGCTCACTGTTGAATCCAGTCACGCTCAATAGTCACCAAGTTGAAGTCTATCAAATAGCCGCCTGAAGATGTCCTATACTCAACAAAGAACAAGTGCAGTATTAGTGCACAACCACACATTACTGGTAGGATCACACGGCTATCCCATTAAGTTAAACATATATAAGTCATTACAATATCATAAACATGCATACACCGAACATATACAATATCAATTATCATTTTACGAGCAACCTACAATTTCACGTTCTCAATAACAAGTATATATGACAAGTCAGTGGCCCTCTAACGGAATCCAATTCAATGGTTCTCTTATGGAGCCATTCCCTAAACTGTTAGTGATCGTGGCACCTGTTCCAAGTTAGTGTGTCGAATCGTGACATCCATTCCAATTTGTATGTCAGTACGTGACACCCGATCCCAGTTAGTGTGTTGGAATGTGACACCCTCTCTATTCAACATACCACAATCACAATCACAATGTTCATTCTCATAATCGTACAAGCAAGAGGTGATTCATGGCATATAGTTATTCATCCATACCCCCTTACTTTAGGTGTAATCAATAATGCAATATTCACATACATACATGCAATACAATGAAGCACATACTAACATATATCACACAAACATATAATCACAATCATCACCTACCTCGAAACTAAGATTAAAATTTCTAAGGCACTTGAATCCTCCCTTTTTGGATTTTTTTCTGCTTATTCGTGGTCTAAAAACATACAATTAACGCAAGGATCAATAAACAAGGCCTAATTACCCGAATTACAATCAACATATAAATCCTAGGTCAAACCCATGATCAAAATACCCATCTTAGGGATTTTCCACCATAAATTCCAGATCAAAACCCTCGTTCAATGATAATTACCCAAAAACTACGTTAATACAGATTGAAAACATATTCAGGGAGTGAAAATCTTAGCTTTAGCACCAAAAGTCATGAAAATTGTCAAGAACTTGCCTTGGGTCGTTTCATAGCTCTCAAGAATGAAATTTTGCACAAAATGACGTTTTGGAGATTTTTACTCTACTTAAGTCGCGACTGTCCCGCTACAACGGAACTAATCCTGCTACAGCGGCCCCATCCTGGTAGGATAAATCCTGTCATAGCGGCTTGCAGGGAAACAGAGAATCGAATTAAGAATTTCAACCCCCATTTCAAAGCACACTTTCATCCCATGACACTAAAAAATTACTCGCTCACACTAAGATCAGTTTCGAAAGTTATATCCGGCCAAATTAGATTTCGTAAAGTCGTATGGGTTCTTTACTGTCTTACATATCTATTGAAGTGATCGAATTCATAATTAGATCTCTCATTTATTATCCGATTCCCTTGACCTCATTGATTCATATTTCATCCAACTCTGGACTAAATTAGGAATTCTCAAGTTACTACTCAAAAGTTTTCTGGCCACAATTATATTCCCATTGACTTTTTCGTATCGACGGAATCATGTCATTACATAACCCAAACTGTATCCCAATACATCCTTTGGAAAATTAAGTCATGAAAAATAATAAAAAGAAAAAAACAGATTTAAACAACCAAGGATGGAGTCCCAATAAACTCAATCAACAGTCAAAATATTTATACGAAAATAAACTCCTAAGAACAAAAAGTCATAATACCAAAACTCTAAATAAGTCAAGAGTGGGGATGTAGCCCCAAAAACATAGAAAATACGAAATAGTCTAATGTCTTTGGATAAAGTGATTGACAAGAAAATATAGAGGAAGTCATGACAGCCTAGAAAAGTAAATCACCCTTTGAAGTCAAGTGTCCCTTAACTGAGGTCATGCATAACCATAACCATCGATACATAGACTCTCAGGCACCATATCATAAAATAAACCTATATATGGATGCATGCCTCACATGATCACAATTATATGGAACCACAACACATATTTGATCCTCTCATGGAACTCACACACTAATTGTTAATGTACCAGTGTAGTATCTGAGCAAATCAGAGTTAGTAATCATACTAAGCGTGATACCTAAGCCAACAATTAGTATTCATGTATTAGATTGGCACTCAAGTCAACCAACAATCACAAATAATCATATGCACAAACACCATCTCAATGAACAATAATAACACTTGAAAATCACAAGTAACTTAAATAAGTTCAATGCATGAGATTATCACGATGATGTCATTTCACATATATCATTATGTCTTCCCAAAACATGCATTATATAAGTGATGGTATTATGAAGTAGACATAATATATACACATAAATTAAAAGGCATACAATTATCACCTTCCTCGCATCAAGCCTCTTGGAAACTCTAACGAAATCGATCTTTCCTTTTTTTGAAGTGTTTTGACTTGTTCTTGATCTAAAACAAACAATAAATACAGTAATCACAAAATGACCTAATTTTATTCAGATTATAACCAAATCCCTAACCCTTAAACCAGTTCATGATCATTCTTCCTACATGTATCACCCCACCCATTCTCGGATGTCCCTAGACCTCATCTCACCTAAATTCCCTCTGAGACTAGCCTAGCCTAAAAAATTTAACTCACTCTTCGAAAATTTTTCTAACCTGATTCATTTCACCATTGGCCTACTCATAACGATTGAATGAGACCGTTACAAACATGTTTGTATGATGTGATAGAGCGTGTGACTTTTGACCATAGAGCCACATTAGGACCATTGATGAAAATGATTATATTAATCAATGTTATATATAATGAAAAATGTGATTAAACTTTGAGTATTTTTGTAGGTATTATGAGCAAAATGTCGAGAATTTGAATGACGCTAGGACCATTGAGGAAAATGATGATACGAATCAATATTATGTATAATTTATTCAAATTTGCAAGAACAGTGGTTTTAATTAAAGAAAAAAAAATGAGAAAATTACGCGGTTAAGCAAACTTATACTATTTAATTACTCATTATAGTTATAGTTTGCTATAATTACCACTCTTGACTAACATTATATATTAATTATGTGGGCTGACTTCGAGTTCCTATAATTAGCCACATTTGTATATGTATTATTCGTTAGAATATACAAATACATATGTATAATATAAAATTATCTAATCAATATACATATACACAATTCACATATCTCCCATTCTCTGCCCTCTCTCGCTCGCCTCTCTCCTCCCTCTCCCAATCTCACTTGTTTTTTATACAAATGCATATGTACAGTATATAATTATCTAACCAATATACATATACAATTCATCTCTCTCCCACTCTCAGCCCTCTCTCTCTCGCCTCCCTATAACATGTAGCTACGAATTGTAATTATCAAACTATATCTATGGAGAAGAATTAGGCTATTTTTTTGTGTCTATTTGCGAAAGTTCCCAAAAAAATCCTTTTTTAAGCAAAATTTTCCTTTGTGTTTTATTTTGGTTGAAATGGGCCGTTAAGAGATTGATGGTATGGATTGTTGCAGTGAAACTACTTGGGTTTTGTCAATTGGACAACTCTAGTGGGCCGTTAACCGTACTTTAATGGGCTGGGTTAAAATTTGAATTTTTTAAGTGCGAAGCTGCATCAAATTGACTTAGAAGTGCGTTTAGTACAAAGAAAAACAAGTAAATTTCTTACTTATTGATTCTTATGTTCTGTGTGTATGCAAAAATTGATATCCTAAAAGAATTCATATATAATCTAAATAAATGCTACTGAAAGTGGAAGTAGGGCCGGTAGGATCCGCTCTCATTTGGATATAAAAAGGAGAAAGTATTCTAATTTCGAAACCAGAACAACATGCAGGGTGGTGGTAATGGGGGCTTACTAAGTGGAGTAAAAATCAAGTGTGTCACACCCCTTTTTCGCGCGGCGGCGTAAGGGTTTTTTCCAATTTAAGTGACGTTATTAATTAGGGGATTATTTTAATATTTTCAGAGTTGCCACTTGGAATTGAGTTATGGTGTTCCAAGTCACCTTTTATTTGATCCCTAATCAAAAGGAAATGACTCTTTATTTGGTCTGCTAACCAGTTCGGGTAAGGAATTCTGTTGACCAAGGGGAAGGTATTAGGCATCCCTCGAGTCCCGTGGTTCTAGCACGGTCGCTTTATGGACATTCATGACTTAAACTAATTTGTGAATATTGTTTATTAAGACAAATATTTTACCCTCATTCTTTGACTTATATAAATATATTAAAACTACCTTATTTTATTAATCTATGCCCTTTAATTAAAATATATATAAACATATAAATTAAATCAAGCATAGCAGAATAAAATAAGATATTCTTTATTATTATTATTTCTTTTGTTTTTATTATTGTTTTTTTTTTTTAATTCTATTTTTTTTAACATTTTTTTTTTTGTGATTATTATTATTTTATTTTTTTTATTCTATTTTTTTTTTACATTTTTTTTTACCTTCTCATCTTTTGCTATTATTATTATTTTATTGTTATTATTATTTTTTATACTTTCGAGGTTTTATTTGTTTTTTTTTATTTCAACCTAATTTTTTTTTTGTTTAGACAAAGAAACTTTCAAAAAATTAAAAAAATTCTTTCCTCTTCAATTGAATTTTTTTATATTATTTTTATACTTCTAATCTATTATTATTTTTTGTTTTCTCTTTTCCCTCTTTATTATTATTATTATATTTTTTCATTTTTATTTTTTTATTCGATTTTTTTTACGTCACTAACATTAAATAAAAATTCTACTAACTAAAATTAATATATTTACATAATAGCTACACCATGTTATCATTATAACTAAAATATTAAATTACATGACTTGGACAATAATTTTACTTAAATATAAAATAAACTATGCGTTATTTAAATATAAAATAAATCATGGTTTGATATAATAATTTCACACTAAATATAATTATACCAAGGATCTAAACACAAAGTTGACATGAAATATTTGAACAAACTTCATATAAAACGTAATAGTTTAACCACATGAGAAATTTGACAACTTCAATATATCGCAATCAATGCTTGTATAACATGATATTAAATTATTTAAATAAAATAAATTAAATGGTACCTCTTGCGAAAATTCCACAAAAGAAAAACAATTCGAATAAGAAACCGCGAAAGTAAACCTCAACTTCAACTTTTTTTGTTTTGTGCATGTGTTCTTCGGAAAAAAAAAATTCTTTGTTGTTTCTTCTCCTTTTTTTTTTGTTTGCTTACGGATTTTTTTTTTTTCTTTTTTCTTTCTTTCTCCTCTTATTTTTTTTTCTCTCGTCTCTTTTTCTACTTTTTTTTTGTCTCCTCTTTTTTGCTCTATGTCTGTCCTATCCTGTTCTCTTTTTTTTTTAAAGTTTTTTTAATTGTATATAGATAGTAGTGTGTGGTGTGGGACGTGGGGGAAGTGGGGAAAGTGGGGGGTAATGGGGGGTGATTTCTTTCTTCTTCTTTTTTATTTTTTTATTTTATTATTATATATATATAATATATATATATATATAATTAAATATATAAAAATGATTATTATATAATTATTAATTTTTTTGAGTAAATAAATAAATAAAAGCTAATGGGTGATTAAAACAAAAAAAAAACCATAATTAAGAAATATTAGTTTATTTAAATAATATATGTAATATATATATATATATATCTTTTTTTTTAACAATCAAAAATAAATTTTCTAAATAAAATTATATTTATGTTGTTTATTTTTATATCTTTTAAATAAAATTAATGAAAATAATAAAAAGTCAAAATATATTATTTAGATTGATAAAATTATTTATGCTTTAATATTAGTGTTAAAATTAAATTCGGTCAAAATTACGTGTCTACAAAGTGTTTTTTCCAACTTTCACGATAAAATTAATTTTCCTCAATTTTAAGGAACTTAATTGTTTGGTTGGAAACAATTTATCTCGGGATAATTATTCATGAAAAAGTGATCTCAATATATATATAATAGATATATATATAATATATATATATATATATATATATATATATATATTATATATAAGATAAGGTATCCCACCATCACAATGGTATAAACTGTGAGATAAATAATTTTAAGGACTATTTCTACGTCCAACCAAACACAAAATAAAATAATCCTACATTTTATTTCAAAATTATTACACCTTATACTTCCCACAAAACAACTCTTTAGTTTCTTCGAAGAAAATATTTTTCAAATTTTCTGACCAACCAAATATGAAATAGATATTTTCTTCCGTATCAAACACATTCATAAATTTATGAAATTAAAGTTTGACTTGCTTCACATACTAGGTCACATGTGTGCCTCTTTTTTGTATTTTATTTGAACATTGTATTTTTGTGTTGAAACTAGTAATACCATACAAAGGTAATTACTAAGCATATATCCAATCTAAAATAATAAAAATTTGAACCATTTACCATATAAATTTTTTGGAATTTATCGTTGTTGATTAGTGCAATGTTGTTAAGCAAAGACAGGTTAGAGTAGATAGCTCGAGGGTGGCTTGAAAGGTCATTTTAGAGGCAAATTACATGATATCGAAAGGAAGGGGAAAAAGGAAAATGGAAATATTCATAATTGACCCTTTGTCCACAACATTCATGTGGTTATGAGTAATGTGAAGTTATTTGTGGTCATATATTTAAGATAAGGTCAATTAAGAAAAATAGAGGACCTATATATTTGACCTTAATGGTGCATCAATGGATTAGATTGGAAAATTTTTGTTTTATATACGTTTGAGGTATTGTGAATTGGAAAAAAAATAAATTAAATTCAATCAAATAGAGAATAATATCGAAGGAAAAAAACTCAATAAATTTGATTTGTTTGATTTTGAGTTTTAATTTAATATATAAATAAAATCTGACTTGATTTTGGTATCAAGCATAAAACAATCGAAACAACATAATCAAATTGACTATATAAATATTTATCTAAAAGTTACCTGAATAATCGATTACGATATTCAAAAAATCAAATAATTTGTTTCGATTATATTTTAGAGAAAAAAACAATTCACATTGGACCATAAACACCCTTAGTTCTATTTCGAAGTCTTATTAATTGGTCTACAAATTTTCTCTAAAATGCAAATAGACCCCACAACATTATATAATGCATGGTTTAAATTACTTGATGGTCCATCTTCACAAATCAAAAATAACGATGTCATTTTCATGAAAAATATAATATCAAAGTAATTATCATTGCACCAAACTAAATTGATATTTATTCACACTTATGGCATCCTCGATTAGAAAAAGTATCTTTACTATAATAAGTTTCAAGTTATTTTAGAAAATGATTTTTTGTTAAAAAATATATGTTCAAAAAATAACTTGTGTTATATTTACAAAATATCCTCTTGAAATAATTATTTATTGTGTTCTCGGTTGGAATTGAATGAATAATTTTTTTTCCATTAAAATTGAATCATCCATGACAGAAAGCGGTGCGATGAATTAAAGGGAGTAAAAAAGAACGGTTAATAGTTCTAGGTTAATAAGTTTATCTTTTGAAAAGAAGCATATGGCACCTTATAGATATGATCATACATCGAAATGAGAGATCAATAAAGAGTTTTCTAGAAAATTTCACGAGCAGAAACGGGCTAATATATGTAAAGTCGAAGATGCACGTACATTCATTAATTTAAAATATCATGTTTATATATGTATATCTATCTTGAAAAACTTATTGAAACTAGAATATAATTAACAGTAACTCATTAAGAGAATAGAAACACCTTATGATATTGGTACAAGCCAAAGATACGACTCACGACACCAAGAAAATAATATAACAACAATATACATAGTAAAGAAATGATGGAATATGCTCATGTAATTTTACCGACCTTCACGATAGTAAAATTTTTATCGGTAGTCCTTAATTCAAGCAAAATGTCAATAAATATGAAAAAAAGAATGAAATAATAGAAAAAATGAATACCAATAACAAACAAGACCATAACTATTAAATAAATATAATTTCAAACTTACTATGATAACTATGATGAGTCGGATGGATAATAAGATTATCATCATAATCAAATGGATTTATTATAATTAAACTAATATTTAAGATGACTATCAATTACTTGTTAATTGCTAACATCTATCTTTTGCCTAGACTTGAAACTATATTATTGGTTTTACAGTTGAATATTCCAATTTTCTTTATTAATAATATTAATTTTGAAAATGACTTTCAACTTGGCCTTTGGTTTGTGGATATATATCCATTTTATGTATGAGAAGTGGCCACTTGTAAAATATTCTATGAATCAAATTACTTAACCTTAATCATGCTCTTAATTAATAGTGGTTCACCAATTAAAGAGTTTTGAATACGTTTGCGACCTATTAAATTATTTCAGATTCACGCCAAATAATATTAATGATAGAAAAAAGTGTTTCTTATTAAAAAAAATTATATTAGCTTGAGTCCATTATCGACTAATGAGTCAAATAGCTAAAAATTTTATTATAGAAAAATTAAATCTAACAAATTATATATATTTTAGAAAATAATTAAATTTATATATACAGTATAATTTTGAGCTCGAACCTAGCTCTCTAATAATCGACCTTCAACCTTTTCTTTACTAATATTGCATAATTTTTACGAATTATTTATCATTTACTTTTACATATCATTCCATTGCACAATAATATAAGAGTAGATATAACTTATTATTAACATTTAATTTTGAGAAATTGACATTAATTTGAGTATAATCAATAATATTTATAATCCAATCGAATAATTATTCGAACGTTTACGATTCTATTTTTATGTTATAATCTCCTTCCTCATTTCTCTTTCTCAGATCGCTTACGGACAAGAGATAGCTCCACTTGTTATTTATTGTTAACTCATGTCATGAGGTGTCTAATCTTTGATTCTCTAAAATACAAACATGACATGTCATGTGTTCACCTATGACGTGGCACAATTATATCCTACCATGTTCTTTTGTGGGTCCCAATATCTACCCCATAATAATTTTTATATGTATAATTGTATATGAATTATGTACTAAGAATAAGAAATTGCTTGATGGAGAGTATAATAGATAAAGTTAAAAAAGGAAACTTCCTAAATTGACAAATAGATTACGTGTTAACTGTAACTTAACTACGTGTCAATAAAAGCTTAATAATCTTTCATTTCAAAATTAGTATCTTTTATCTCGTCGATCAAATAATTCTTTAGTCACATGATGAATCACAAATTTTACAAAATGAATTATATTGCTTCTTTAGAATGAGTCTTATATGTGGCAATGGTAAAAACAAAAAAATTATATATAAGTCACGGATTCAAGTCACGAAATTAATATTAAAAAATACTTCCAGTAGTCTTTCTATTCTATAAGCCATTATTTGCTTTTTCTCCAATTCTTTTTATCTTTCTTAAAATTGCTTAAATGTCATTTTTTAATTATTCTTTATGTTATACGCATTAAATTCTAATTCTATGTCTCTCGATAACTCAAAATTGTTATATTTATTTTATTTCTTTATTGCATTTACTTCACTTTCTCATTGAAATACTCCGTCCTTTCTTTTTATTTTTCTATTACATATCATATATATATATAAATTTGAATTGAAAACACTAAGCACAAATCAGGAGAAAATAAGAATTTTGAAGAAATAAAAAATGTAATTTTTTTTAGTGTTTGCAACAACATGAGATAGAAAGTCCTATATGGATTGATCAAACAATTGGTACGCACAAAGAGTACAATTCATTGGAAAAAACTTGTTGGTCTCGAAAATATTCATATAAAAAATTACGTCTAAATGAGTTTGAATTAACAAGTAAAAGAAGTGATCAAATCAATAACAAAACACCAACACCAAGACTAATAGTTTAATTAACTATTTTATAATGATGGTTTTAAATCACCAGAAATTACTCCCCACACCTTTGAGGATATACACAAGTCCGGAGTCTAAAGGGTATAAAATATTAACAAAAAACTTAAAATGGTATAAAAAATTTTATACTAACCAAAATGATAAAATCGCTGGAACAAACAGAGATTTCCTCCGCCGGAAAAAGCAAAATCGCTGCTACTGCAGCGATTTTGCAAAATAAAAAATTTTCAAGAAAATCGCTGCTTTTCTTGAAGTTTTTTTTTTAAAAAAGAATCACATTTTGCAAAATCGATGAAGTGAAAATCGTTGTTGTCCCAGCGATTTTGCCGTTTTGATTAATATAAAATTTTATATATCATTTTAAAATTTTATTAATATTTTATACCCTTTAGACTCCAAACTCGGATACACACACCAAATTATGAAAGATGAATATTAAGAGAAAAATCATGAAAAAAGAATATCATAATTTAGTTATTGTACAAGTATGGTTCTTGATTTCCTTTTTTAAAAAATTCAACTTGCCTTAATTTATATTCTTTTATTTCAAAAAGAAAATTAATCTTTTTTAAAAATAAATTATAACATTTAAACCAAAATTCACACGCACATTTCAATCAATTCCACATAACACATTTCTACAACAACCATACTTCTTTTTTTTTTTTCCAACATGACAAAACATTTGCCTCTATATATACATAGTACTACTCCACTAACATTTTCATCTCAAAACAATTTTTATTTCTTCTCTCTACAAGTTTTCTATTTTTTTCCAAAATGAATGGAGTTCATCATGAGATAAATAATAATGACCAAAAAACACCACTCCTTCCAATTCATAGGTCACAAAGTATGAATTCATTTATTCAATCAATTTTCACATTTAAAAATTTATTCACAATTTTAGGACCTTTACTATGTATATTTATTTGCTTATTTATCAAAATGGAAAATGCTCCATCAACAAGTACAAATATGTTGGGAGTTCTTGCATGGATCTTTACATGGTGGTTATCGGAGGCGGTGCCGATGCCGGTAACTTCCATGTCACCGTTGTTCCTCTTCCCGTTGTTCGGAATTTCGTCGTCCGACGAGGTTGCTCAGTCATACATGGATGATGTTATATCACTTGTACTTGGAAGCTTTATACTTGCACTTGCTGTGGAACATTATAATATCCATAGAAGATTGGCCTTGAACGTGAGTTATTCTAATTTCTTTTTCTCATTTTTTCGCGATTTTATGATCCGTTTACTCGAAAATAACAATATTACGTAAAGTTTAAGTTATATACATCGTTGTATGTCAGTATTTCAGATATAAGGAGAACTACAACTTGTTTTTGAAAAATAATTATTGTAGAGTTTCATAATCTTTACGATAAATAAGGTTCGTTCAAGTGGTTGAATATTGATCGATCCATTATATTCAAGTAAAAAATGTTGTTAATTCTTTTGATGGGAGAGGTTTGTGCCTTTGTGGGATGGGGGTATAGTTGCTAGGGATGAAACTTTTGTACTCTCTCCGTCTCATTTTATGTAGCACTTTCGTATTTAGAGATTCAAACAAATTTATTTTTGACCTGTAAGTTTTTCATAAATCCTTTTAACATTTTGAATTATTAATTATTGTGACTTATGGTACTCTTTACCTAGTTTAAAAATATATAAATTTGAAAATGATACACGCAAACATCATCTGATTATAAATAATCTGCTTGACTCTCGAAAAATAAAAAATATCACAAAAAATGAGATAAAGGAAGTAAATTCTTTTATATATTTTAAAATTTTACTTATGAAGTTTATATGATAGAGATGTATATCTTACGTGTCCGCAATAACTTACTTCTCTTATCTGTCCACAATATATTTTATATTCTTTTTTTTAGTAAGTAGTTGAATTATTGTATTATTTTAAGACAAAATTTAACGTGCAATGGGCCATATGATCAATTATGCAGATAACACTATTATTCTGTGGGGACCCACTGAACCCACCACTCCTCCTCCTCGGTATCTGTGGCACGACGTTCTTCGTCAGCATGTGGCTGCACAACTGTGCAGCCACAGTGATGATGATGCCGGTGGCCACTGGAATTCTGCAGCGACTGCCGTCGCGCATCAATAGTGGCCACCGAGATCAAGAAAATAATAATTCTAACGACGATTTGGTCACCAATTTTTGCAAAGCAGTTGTTTTAGGGGTAATATACTCTGCGTCGATTGGTGGAATGAGTACGTTGACAGGGACAGGTGTCAACTTGATATTGATTGGAATGTGGAAGAGTTATTTTCCTCATGAAAATGTTATAAGTTTTAGCACATGGTCATCATTTGCTTTCCCTTTGGCTTTGGTTATATTTTTGGCATTGTGGGGTATTCTTTGCCTATTGTATTGTAGGAAGGGATCAAGTAGAGCACTTTCAACTTATTTGGACAAAACTCATTTGAAGAGGGAGCTTGATTTGTTAGGTATCACTTTCTTCGTCTAACTAACTCATTACCTACAGTTTAAAACTTCTGTCATCACTGAAAAAACGTGAATTTTCAATAAACAACTCGTCAAAAATCAATTATCTTCTAAGTCGTGAATCTATTTAATCAAGACGAGCTGGTTTCTAACGGATCGTATCAAAATTTATTTTTGAGTAGTACGAATATTTAAAAAGTACTTTTTTATTATTAGGTTAGTTACGAACGTAACTCTCTTAATTTTGATCCATATATGTGATGTGACTTGACGTCTCTGCATAACGTTTAAAAAAGAGTAATTCTTTGGGATCTATGATTTTAAACATGTTGATGTTCTACTACTTTTGTGATTATAAGACTTTCAAAAGGTGGTTAAATTATGTATTAAATAATTGTTTATAAAAGTGGAATTAATGAAATAAAATAAAAATAAGACAAGTTATTCGTTACGCAAGCACTTTGTTTTGTTACAAAAATAGAATTGATGGTTAGATGTCTTTCTCCGTTATCCTATTTAACTTATACCCTATTATTTTTGTGGTCAATTTTGAGACTGTTTTTTTATTTAAATGTTAGGACTTTGATACGGTTTTATTTTACTTTATCGTATTGAAAGTTATATTTCTTATTGTTCTTTTAGAGTTTTGTTTATTTTTTTTAATATCTATGATAGAGATCGAAGATATTTGATACCCGCAAGGAATTGCAAATCAACAAGTGTTCCAAATAATTGAAATTTTGTGGCTACTAATATTATTCTCTACTGACCACACATTTTCATTACACTTGTTTGTTGAAAATTAAATTATTAGGGCCTGTTTGGATGGGCTTAATAAAAGCAGCTTTAAAAAAGTACTTTTGAAAGTGTTGAAACTTATTTTTAAAATAAGCAGTTATGCGTTTGGATAAAAGCGCTGAAGTTGTTATGCCAAACGTGAAAAGGGAAAAATAGAAGAAAGAAATGTTAGGGTTATATGAGTAATTTGGATATTGTATAAAAATATTAACGGAAAAAACATAAAAATGTGGTCAACTTAAAACAGTTTATAAGCTAAAAAAAAAAAAAAAGCACCCCTACCCCAGCTTTTAACTTTTGGCTTAAAATAAGTTTTTTTTAACTTAAAATAAGCTATTTTGAGTATTGCCAAACAGTTAAATAAGTCAAAAACCAGCTTTTAAGTCAGTTTGACCAGCTTTTAAGCTGAGCCAAACAGGCTCTTAGTCTTTTTTCTGCAATTATTTTATATAACTTCTAATGATTTTGGTCCCATTTTTGTGATGTGTAGGTCCCATGACTTTTGCTGAAAAGATGGTCTTGACGGTATTTTCGGTGAGTTTTCTACCAGCGTTTCGAACTGACGATAAAATTATTTTGAATAATAAAAATGATTACTAAATATTTATATTAAAACAGTTTACACTTTTTAGAGTGTCACTCTTGTGCTTCGAATTGCTTTTTGTTATATTATTATTGTGACATATGATTATTTATTTGATTAAATTAATTTTATTTATTAATTGTTACAGATTTTAATAATGTTGTGGATGACAAGAAGTATTACTGAAGATATTCCTGGATGGGGATCCCTCTTTGGTGGACGTGCTGGTGATGGAACTGTTAGTGTAAGTATGACGTATGAATTCAAATTTAATCAGATCGTAAAAAATAAAAATCTAAAGAGTAAATTTTGTTATATTATCGGTTGATATAAGTAATATCATTACTTATTATTTTTTTATTTATCTTATTTGATTTGATACAAAGTTTAAAAAAGTAAAAAAATATTTTTAAATTATGTGGTCGTAAACTAAAAGACACATAATGTACTAGGAAGTACGTCGTTTAATCTTATAATCTTAAACATGTTTGATCATAATTTTTAATTTTTCAGGTGATGATGGCAACCTTATTATTCATAATTCCAAATAAAAAGCAACCAGGGGAGAAATTAATGGATTGGAACAAATGCAAAAAATTGCCATGGAATATAATTCTTCTATTAGGGGCAGGTTTTGCAATAGCTGATGGTTTTAGGTCAAGTGGTCTAGCTGATGTACTCTCAAGAGCCCTAAATTTCTTGGAAAACGCGCCTTACTTAGCCATCGCGCCAGCTGTATGTTTAATAAGTGGAACCCTAACCGAGTTCATCACGTCTAATAATGCAACCACAACCATTATGGTCCCATTGCTCATTGAGATCGCGAAGACTATGCACATCCATCCCCTCCTACTCATGATCCCGGGGGCTATTGGTTCACAGTTTGCTTTCTTGCTTCCCACCTCTACGCCCTCGAATGTTGTAGGGTTTACTACTGGACATATTGAGATCAAGGACATGATTAAAACTGGACTTCCATTGAAAATTGCTGGGATTGTTGCTCTATCCTTCTTGATGCCTACCCTTGGTAAAGATTCTTTTAAATTTCTTAGTTTTCATTTCGATTCTTTTAGCTTTTATAATCACATAAAAATGTTTCAAATATCTTTTTTTTCTTTCCTTCTTAAAATTATTTATCGAGTTAAATGATATATGTCACATAAAATAAAATATAAGGAGCATTAACTATCCACATTTACTTGTTTTTCCCCCTTTTTATATATTTTAATGAAGTATAAAAGTTAGGGACATAGTCAACCCTAGCTAATGACTCATGTTTTCTAAGGATTTGGACTTTATAATTATAAAGAGTAACATTAAAGTTATTTTAAAGTGATAACAATAATTATGTATATGTTGTTACTTTAGCAAACAAATTATCATTATAGTGAATATATAAAGTTTATGTGAAAATTGACTATGCTCTTTTCTTAATTTATTTCAGGACCTATGGTGTTTGGAACGGATAAACCTGTGACTAATGTATCAACAAACTATTTGCATATGTGTGGCTAGTTTAATTTTGTTAAAGATGGAAATATAGAGGGATACATAAAAGGCCAGATAAAGTTATATGCATCGACAATGTAAAAATATTTGCACAGTCATCTTGATGTTGTGCTATTTTTGCAATTGGTGGTCTTCTTTTCCTATTTACTTTTTATTGTTGAGTTGTATCTATTGTATAGGCTTTTTTTTATTCAATTTATGTTCTAAGATATGAAATATGAAATGCAATTTCGTATATAAGTTTTTCAATTCAAAAATTTAATTATTGCGATTCGAGCTCAAGACACCAATGATTATTAATTAAACTCATTTTCTTCCTCAAATACTTTCATAATTTTAAGCCCAAACACTTGAAACTCCATGAAATAGGCCCAATTATTTTTCTCAATATGTTATTTATATTAATCTAAAGAAATAAATCATTAAAATAGAATAAGATTTTTTTTGTTTCCATCCATCCATATGTACACTTTAAGACGATTTACGTATAAATAACAACATATTCAGTATAATTCTGCAAATGAAAATGATAAAGTATATACAGATTTTATCTCTACCTTATTAACTCGTAAGGATATATTTCAAAATAATCAACCAGACATAGATAAAAGAGAAGATAACATAAAAATAAAATGTTTATTAAAGATTATAGATTTCTAAACCATACACTTAGGGATAATTTTAAGAAGTTGGACTAAAGCCCAATAGATATCTTTTAATAGGTTTTCTTGTTATTTTATCCAAAGTTTCTGCAGGAAATGCCATATATTCCTGAGTGACCCTAGATTTCATTTCTGTGGCCTCAACAAGAAGATCATAAGTATTATCATATTCATCAAAATGCATAACGGATGCTTGATTCACTTTCACATACTTAAATACTCTAACACCTTTAGCTCTCTTAGTTGCCTCCTTCACCGCGTATTTCGCTATGTCCACCACTCTAGGATCATTTGGATCCAACTCTGTCCAAATATCTGGTCGTATAAGTAATCTTTGATCATCATTTGTTGCAACACAGAAGGTGGAAGCAATTGCTATAGTCGATAGAGTAATAAAAAGGAGGGAAGTTAATTTGAAAGTCATGTTTTTGATGGTAGAGTGGTTAACACTAAGTGGTTGAGGGTATTATTTATAGGAAATTTTGAGGTATATTATAGATTTTTTTTTTAATTGATAAATTGGTTGCTTTTATTAAGAGGTGCAATTAGATTTGTTTTTATTTATTAATGAGATTGTAGTTTTGTTTCATATTCAAAATGTGATTTAATTTTTGTTGACTGAGTGTGAACATAATTTTATAATTAATGATTATTTCTTTAGATTGTATAAAGAATTTAAAATTTCATTTGACTAATATAAACATAGGGATTGAGGCAACTAATTGGGCTTTTTCATAAAATCCTAAACGTTTGTGCTTTATAGGACTTCTAAGATAGGCCCTATTAGATAATCTCTAGGCTAACTTTTGCATATAACAAACACAAAATTTATATTTGTATGCTATATTAAAGTTTATATAATTGCGCGTTATAGTAAATATATTATGTATAATTCGCTATACATATACAATTGAAGCGAATTGTATAAAACGAATTGTATAAAACAAAAAAGAGAGAAATTATATACAATTTGAATTTATATAAAACGAGAAAGAGAGAAAGGCAAAAGAGACTTGGGCAGGGAAATATTTGTATTGTATAATTATAAGTGTATAGGGAGATTATATACAATTTGAATTTATATAAAATTAGAAAGAGAGAAAGATAAAAGAGACTTGGGCAGGGAATATACAATTGAATCGAATTGTATAAAAAGAGACAGAGAGAAATTATATACAATTTGAATTTGTATAAAACGAGAAAGAGAGAAAAACAAAAGAAACTAGGCAGGGGAATATTTTTATTGTATAATTATAAGTGTATAGGATGAAAATATATATATTTGCATGTGTATATATAATTTTCTCTCGGTTTATACAAACAGAAATACAATTTATACATTTCATTTTTGTTTATATAAGCGAGAGAGGCGGGGGTGACGAGAGAGACTGGAGAGATTGGAGGGCGAGATTTGGGAGAGGTGAACGAAAATATATGTATTTATGTAATTTCCTCTCGCTTTATTCAAACACAAACGCATTTTATATGTTTGTGTTTGTATAAAAAGCGAGAGAGGCGAGCGAGACTGCCACCAAACGAGAGTGGACAGCGAGATTCCACCAAGGAGAGTAGTGAAAATAGCTATAGTTTGCTATAAAGTACAATTAAATCAAATTATATTTATAGCATTTAATTTGAATTAATAGTTTGCTATTTTATACAATTTTCCCTAATCTCTATTCTCTTGTAAAAACTAGCACAAAATAAAAAAAAAATATGAAGAACATAAACTCCAACAATTTGGGTGTTAATAGTTCTGGATTTTTCAGAATTCCTGGATACATTACTCATTCACTCGATACAAAGTAAACGATACATAAGTTATGTATCAAATACATAACTATAAATCAGGTTCATACTTAGAGTCGTCAATATGGGTTAAGCCTGTTGGGACGGCCTTGTCTAACCCGGAATTTAATAAGTTTGAGCTATGATTTTTTGAGGCCCATTTAAGAAAAGAGTTTTTTAGCCCCGCTTGAATAAGTCTGCGGATTCGTGGGGCTAGAGAAATGTAGTAGGACCGGCCCGTGGACTTATAAAAATTAATTAAAAAATATAATATAGTATTAAAATTTAAATTAAAGAAAGTCCAAGCTCAAAACAATTAGGTTAATATTTTTATCAAGATATTTATAATTCTACTTGAAAAATAAACTTAATAAGTATTATAAAGATAATTTTATTGATGAATTTGATTAACAAGTAGTAATATTATCATCATGTGATATGGTTTTATCGATATTTAAGATAATGTTTTTAAATTGCAATTCATAATTTGATTTAATAATTATAAAAAAAATATAATTTTTAAAAAAAAGTGGACTGGCCTGGCAAACTTGTAGCCCAGATACTTGTGGGTTGGACCGATCATTTTCTGGCCCATAAAAAAAATGGGCTAGCTCAACCTGACCCGTAAAATATCAAAACATTTATGGGTTAGCCCGAATGGGGTGAGTTAGTCCATATTGGCAACTCTATTCATATTGCTTTAGGTTTGAAATAATCAGGATTATGTATCAACAATAATATTTTTAATAGATGCATTTGTACACAAATAAATTATAATGTATCTGATATAGGTAGAATAATGTATCCGGATATTAAAAAAAAGATTTTTGTAATTAAGGATGAAATTGATAATGAATAAATTATGAAGATATTGAATGATGTTCAAGTATCTTTTGATGTGTCTTGAAAAAAATTAAGATCATCACAATCATTTTTTACTTATTTTCTAAGGCCTGTTTGGTCATAGATTTCCCAAATAATATTTGTGGAAAAACTTGGTAAATAGTGTTTGTTCATATACTTTGTCATATTTGTGGGAAAACTTGGCAAATAGTGTTTGTTCATATACTTTGTCATTATTTGATAAATATTAATGATAAATATCCCAAATTTTCAAACATTAGTTTTTTCTAGTATTTGGCCCAAATCTCATTATTTGGGTTCTTTTATGAATTGAAATTTTACCTCAAATTTTTATCTTTTACAAAAACACCCTCTATAGTTGTTGCTTGCGTTATATTACATGAATTTTTACGTTAATACCAAAGTAGTGATGAAGTATTCAGTGAATGTTAAATAATGATATGGTTATTGATGAAAATGATGAACAATTGACCAAGGATAAAAAATGTAATGTGCTTTGTCTACTTCACGATGTATGAAATGATGCTTGTTGCACTCACTCCAAATTATCACATTGTTCTAGTGTCATGAACACTAGATGTTATTGTTGTAACAAAGATCCAATTGACTTATAATACAAACTTATGGTTAGTTTTGATAGTATTTAAAACTTATGAGTATAAATCATTTTTTTTTAAAAAAAAGTGAAATATAATTCCCAAATATCATGGCCAAACACATGGTGAAATTTCACTCAAATTTTCATCCAAATAATATTTGTCAAAAATATTTAAAAATTTATGATCAAACGCTAACTTAGGCTTATTATTTTAAAACAAAATTTGGGCATAAACTCAAGATAAGAAGATTTTCTTTTTATTTTCTCCATGTAGTCCCAATGTCTTTTTATGGTTAGAAATATCATGATGTTAATTAATTTATGTGGTAATATCAAATCAAATCAAATAAAAAATTATTTCGAAATCACATCTTTTATTTAATATTTTTTTTTTCCTAGACTATTTAGTTATATATATATATATATATATAATTTATTGCTAACCATATAGAAATCATAGTCTAATTGTTACCTCTAATAAGACTTCGCTTTCAAATCTTCATATAAACAATTCCTTCACCAAATTGGTATTATCAAATTCTTTCTCAAAAGAAAAATGACTTCTAAATTAGTTTTTTTTTACAATATTTTATACGATAATAATTTCTTTCACCTTTTGTCATGCTTTAACAAACAAATAAAGATTGGCAGCATAAAAATGATCTTAAAGTGGTTGATGTTAAAACTTTAAGTGTATGAGCATTATTTAGAAGAATCAATATATATTTTAAAATAAACAACTCAAATTTAGCACTTCATTTTGCATTTTTATCTTTTCATTTAGATTTTTTAATTCTAGTGGCTTTTCATGATTAGACAAAATATGATAAAGTTAATTTGGATTTATGTTGTCAATTCAAATAAAATAGAAAAATTATTTATTATTATGGTAGAAAATCTTCATTAATTATTAAAATCGTAATTACTTCCAAATTAACATGATTCTTTTTTCGTTCAACTATTTTTAGTTAAGTAATTCATAGTCTACCATATAGAAAACATAGCCTATTTATCTATAAATAATATCCTCACCAAATAGTTTTAAGCTATTCCAATATCAAATTCTTGTAAAAAAGAAAAATAAATGACGTTTCGATTCAATTTTTTTCTTTTGATGATAATAGTTGCTTTCACCTTCTGTTATGTTTTTGCAAATGATTATGATTATGATTATGATGATTCGTGTCAACAAGGTGAGTGGCGATGCTTACCACCAAATAATCTAAAAGATCCTAAATATGTGGAAATGGTAGAATTTGCAATAAATACACAAACAAAACTACCAAAAGACTCTGGATTGTCATTTTTAGGTATATTGGATGGAATATATAAAATTGATAATAATGGAATCACTTATGAATTGAGAATTATTGCCATATCATTTAATCAAATAAATTCTTATACCTTAGTTGTTTATGTGAATTCTAAGAACAAGGCTAAAACACTTATATCTTTTGCTTAAAACCTAAATTTGTATGAGCATTTTTTTTTATAGAAGAAATGGCTATTATATCAAAATATCCAAATTGCAATATTTAATTAAAAGTATTGTATTTGTGTCAACACTCATTTTGCCAATTTGATTCTTTTGATGAATTACAAGCATTATAGTCCTTTTTAGAGACTTTATTGTATTAATTAATGAAATTAAGAATGAAAGTGATAATGTAGAAGTTAAGATCATCACAATATCATTATTTATTTATTTATTTACTTTCTTTGGCACTAACTCAAGGTAAGAAAGATTTTTTTTTCTCCTTGTATTTTTATGGTTAAAAAATATGATAACATTAATTAATGTATGTGGTAATATTATATCAAATGAAATAGAAAAAATTAGCAATTAGCGTTGTAGCAAATCTTCCCTAATTAATTATTTCCAAATCGTATGTATTTTTAAAAATAATTCTTTTTTTTCTTTCACTAGACTATTTAGTTAGATGTATAATGTATTGCCAACCAAATAGAAATCATAGTCAAACTTACTTTCGCTAAAGGGAATCTTAAGCAAATTTCATAGTAGTACGAGCTAATTACATTTTATTTTGTTTCTACTATTTTTCATATTATAAAAATTTGATGAATTTTGGATGTATCTTAATACACCGCGTCTCGATTTCAGATACACCTTTCAGCATTCTGATACAGTGTCTCTCGCTTTTAAATATATTACTCAACGTCCTCATATATCTTGTACATTCCAATACATTGGTAAAGTGACATATTAGACTGATACATCGCGTAAAGTGATATATCCAATCGATACATAGCATAAAATAATGTACCCAAGAATAGGAGAGCGTAATTTTTTTTGTTATTTTTCAAATATTAGGAAATGTTAGAAATATGATAAAATAAATGGTATATTCCTTCAAAGAAAATATGAAATATGTGATTAAAGTCATCTCAAATAAAATAAAATAAAATATTTACTAGTATGGTCGCAAATCTTCATTAATTAGTAAAAAATGGTAATTACTTTCAAAATCACATTTATTATTATTATTATTCCTTTGACTATTTTTAGTCAAGTAATTTCTAGTCAACCAAAACATAACCAAATTCTTTGTATACTTCTAACCAAATTCTCTATAAATAACATCTTCACCCATTAGTGTTAAGTACTCAAATATCAAATTCTTCTTTTTTTTAAAAAAAATGGCTTTTAGATCAAATTTTCTTCTTTTGACGATATTAGTTGCTTTCACCTTCTATCATGCTTTTGCAACAACAAACGATGATCAAAAGTTACATAATTCATCAGAACATGACGATTGGCAGTCCATATCACCAAAAGATTTAGACGATCCTAAATTAGTGGACATTGCAAATTTTGCGATAAATACAACTAATTCGGAAACAAAATACGCTGAATTGGAATTTCAGAGTATATCAGAAGGAAGATTTAAAGTTGATAATAATGGCACCACTTATGACTTGCTAATTGTCGCCATGGAATTCGATGAATTAAATGTTTATGAAACAGTTGTTTTTGAGAATTCTAAGGACAATGTTAGAAAACTTATTTCCTTTGATTAATTTCTTTTTTTTTTTTGTATAAAACCTAAAGTGTGATGAGCATTTACAAGTGCCTAATATATCAAAATTTAATTTTTGAATGAAAAAACCCTATTCTTATACTTTTTTTCTCTATATCAATTGTATTTTTGCTATCGTATACCCTAAAATTGGGAAAAAGGCAAGTGAGAGAGGAGGGAAGTGAGCGAGATCTCCAGATACATGTAAATCACTTTAGATACATGTATTTGGGGTATCAGATATGAGGAGAGACGAGAAGACAGATACGTGCGAATCTACTTGTATATGATATATGTATATATCAATTACACAAACTTTTGATCGATATACATCCATGATGCATGTATGTGGAAGCACCAATAGAAGTCCAAAATCAGGTAAAATACATAATATTGCAAATTTGCGTGAATCTAAATAATTAACTCCTAAATTAATAGATATTCGATAAGTTACCCTAATTTTTTAAGCTGAAAATCCATAGGTCCAACTATACGTTTCAATATATTCTTATTAGTCTACAAAAAATCTCGATATTCTTACATAATCTCCTATAAAGGAAAGCAATAATCCTAAAATTCTAATTAATTCCAAATCACGTGTTATTTGAAATTAATTTCCTTTGACTATTTATAGTTAAATAATTTATACTCAACCATAAAGAAAGAAATATCTTATAGTAACTATTAGTCTATTACCTTTAAATAATTAATTTCATATTCCTCTTACCAAACTAGCTTTCAAATTTTTTTCTATAAATAATATCCTCATTAATTAGTGTTAAGCACTCCAATATCAAAGAAAAATGGCTTTTAAATCAAATTCTCCTTTGACTCTTTCAATAACAATGATAGTAATTGCTTTCACCTTTTGTCATGCTTTTGATGTAATCGATAGTCGAAAGTTACTAAATTCGTTTGAAGTTGTATTGAATACTCTAGATCCGTCTCTATCAGATGACGATTGGCAACTCATAGAAGATCCAAAAAATCCTAAAGTGGTGGACATAGCAAAATTTGCAGTAAATAGTGAAAATATCATATCAATAGATGTTCAATTGAGACTTGAGAGTGTGTTGAGTGGAAGATTTCGAGTTGATAACAATGGTACCACTTATGAATTGACAATTATTGCTATAGATTTCGATGAAGAGAGTGAATATAAAACGATTGTTTTCGAAAAATCTAAGGATAGTGTTAGAAAACTCGTTTCCTTTACTTGGATAAAACGTAAAGGTATACACAATTAGATGTTAATTATTTGAAGAATATATTTTCAAATAAACAACTCAAAGTTAGTATTTTATTTTATGTTATTTTACTCTTTTGTCTATGTTAATTGTATGTGATTGAATTTTCTCCTCTTCTTTTTTTCTTCATAATATCCATAAACCATCCTAAATCATGTATCTATAAATATTTTTTTCCTTTTAGTCCATGCCTCATATAGTTTTGCTTATCATATACACTAAATAATGAGAGAAGGAGAGAGACAAGCGAGATAGGAGGGAGGGAGGCGAGCGAGTTGCCCATATAAGAGTAAATTACACTAGATAGATATATTTGGAATATCAGATATAATGAAAAAGAGAGAGAATAGTGAAATAAGAGAGAGGCAAGAGGGTCAGATACATGCGAATGTATTTCGATAAGTAACCCTAAAATTTAAGCCCACAAAATTTAGAATCTACCAACATAAGCCCAACTAGATGTTTCAATATATTCTTATTAGTTTACAAAATATATCAATATTTATTACATAATCTCCTATAAAGAAAAACAATAAAAACGAATAAGATTATATTTTCATGTTATGCAAAAATAAAATTAAAAGCTCAATCACATTTTTCAATGTGAAAAGCTAATATAAATATTTGAGATACACTTCACAATTCTCACAAATCACAAACTTACAATTTATATAAATGGCTATCCAAATATACATCTTACTCCTACTCGTTACATTCTTAAATGCAATAAATTCAGTAAACACTTTCACTCTATCGAATTCTAAGGTGATAAATTTTACAAACTTTGTAGCAAATAACCATCAAAAGGTAGTGAATTCGTTTGATCATGTATCAAATACTTTAGCTTTGTCCTAAAGTAATCGACGTTGCAAAATTTGCACTAAATAAATAAAAAGCAATGCCTGTGAATTTTTGAAAGTGACGGATGGAAAAATATAAAATTGTTAATGATGACATTACGTATAGTCTAGATATTGTTGGCACAAAATTCAACGAATTTGATGATGTTACGGTTGGTGTTTACAAAAATAGTAGAAATAATATTAAAAAGCTCATTTCCTTTATCGATCATTTTTTGCTATACAATTAAATGTATGAATATTTAAAAGTATCTATTATTCAAAAAATATAAAAAAAAACTCAAATTTAACGTTGCATTTTATGTTACTTTCTTGCCCTTTGTCTTTCTAATTCTTTATATGCTTCTAAGTTCTAACCAAATTTGCTTTTAATTAATAAATTCTTCTCTTAAAAGAAAAAAGTGAATTTCAATTTTTAATTCTTTGTTCTTGTTACTCTTTCAATAGTAGTAATTGCTTCAATCTTGGGCCATGGTGTTGAAACAAATGATGGCCCAAGCCCACTTGGTGAATGGCAGCCCATTAAGAACCCAAAATTGATGAAAATGGAGAATTTAGATGTTTTAAATAATGTTAATAATAATAATAATAATAATAATAATAATAATAAAGAGAGAATCTAGATAAATCCGCTGCAACAAGTTCAACTAGAATAATGTTGGTAGGAGAAATCAATCAGAATGAACGTTACCCGTTGTATTGTATTATTAATTTAAATATAATATTCATTTTGATTATTATGTAATTATATTATATCATTGAAATTTATTGAAAATAACGATGAAATGAGTCATTTTGTGTAACGATTAAATTGATGTGATTGTATTAGTCTTTACTTATTATTTAATAATTGGTCAATATAATTTTTTCTTTTATCCTATTTTTAATAGTAACTTGTCCTGTCCTCTACTTTCTCTTGTAAGTTTATCATGCAAATTATATATGTGTGACAATATATAACAATGAAGAACAATAAAATCTATCCAAACGCTATATTCATTAAAACAATACAACATGATATAATACGATACATTATAAACAATATATAATAACCATCCAATCAAAGTATTACTTAACATTCTTATTCATTTTCTCCTCGTTCTTACCAAAAAAAAGATAAAACTTACAAATTTTTTATGAGATATCACCTGCTACATTAATTATACGATCCTTAAACGTAACAACAATACTTTCATTATAATAATTTAAAATTTTTGTAAATATGAAAATATGATTGTCGGTACTCCACTTTACCTAACACTTTCCTTTAAATAAGTGCACCCATTCATTAAAAACCCCCACTTTTTCTCTTGAATTTTTTTTTTTTCATTTTTCTTTCTCAAAAAAAACAAAAAATTAAAAAAATGACCATCAAATTATTTTCTGTTTTCTCCTTGACTCTTTCAATTATCTTAATTTCTTCATTTTTCTTCCATTTCTCCGCCGCGTTGGGTGGCGTACCTGGTGGTTGGACCCCCTTAAATGACGTAAATACCCCTGATGTGGTTGCGATAGGACAATTTGCGATAAATGAACACAACAAAGAGGCAGGGACAAAATTGGAATTTCAAAGTATTACTAAAGGAGAAAGTCAAGTTGTTGCCGGAACAAATTATCGACTTGTAATTAATGCTAAAGATGGAGGCTATATTCGTAAATATTTGGTGATTGTATGGGATAAACCATGGGAGAAAATTAAGAAACTTACTTCCTTCAAACAAATGTAAGTGTTTATGATCTCGAGTCAATGGATTCAAAATAAATGCGATGTTATAATATATATTTATGTTATGTTTTAATGTTTTTGTATGTGTATGTATTGTTTGAGATATGTATTCGATTGTAAATTGAGAAAATTTAAGATCTTGAGTTAGTAAATTCGGAATAAACCTGATTTTATTTGTATGTATATATATATATTTTGAGATATGTATTTTGTATGTGTATGTATTGTTTGGGATATGTATTTGGTTGTAAATTAGGAAAATTTAAGATCTTGAGTTAGTAGATTCGAAATAAACCTGATTTTATTTGTATATATGTATACATTTCGAGATATGTATTAGTTATAAATTAGACAAATTTAATATTTTGAGTCAGTGGATTTAGAATAAATATGATCAATGTGATCATGTTATAATAGGTATACATTGTAATGTTTTTGTATGTGTACATATATTTTTCGAGATCTATATTATATAGATTCCTTTTGATATCTGGTGTTTAGCGAAAATTTCCTTCCTCCTAGATAAAAGCAATTATCTAGAACATATTTTGATGTTTTTGTATTGTATATGTATATATCTTTTGAGATTTATATCATATGAGGATTCGTCACGAAATTGAATCATTTCACGTTGAGTTTAATTAAGCCTATTAAAACTTTATCCAAGCAACTAGTTTAGTTGAAATCGCATAACCTATCTTAAATTTATGGAGATAAAACATTATCGTGATTTTATGATATATCATATATGTATATGTTGTTCAAGATCTATATATGTATTGTGAGGATTAATCATTTTATTACTTAGTTTTGTTCTGATTTTCAGTCGAGTATTGCAATGTGTGCTCTTTTGTATATGTATATATTGTTTAAGATATGTAGTAGCATTTATATATATGTATATACTAAGGAATTTATCGTAAACTTAGTCTTACGTTTATTGTTAATCTACTGCAATTTTTCTATACTTTAATTGAACGAAAGCAATAAATTCAGTTAAAATCGCGGAATTCATCCTAAATCTATGGAGAAAATATGCTAACTAGTCAACTTGTAGGGTTATTAGTTTGAATTTTCTGGTAATTAAGAAATATGGTGTTTGTTTGTTTTGGACGTTATTGTTGACTTGTCAATGACTCAATATAAAATTAGCTAATTTATATTGAATATAATCTTCATATTATGTAGTATATATTATTTGTAGATGATATTATTAGTCCGCAAAAATATAAAAATTGATCCAAAACTTAAAATTATGAAGTACTTTAAAATGAGGGTCTGATGTATTAAGCTTTTGCTATGTGCGAGATTTGAAAATTCAGTCCAGAAAGATCTACTGTTCGTAAGCTTATCATATATTTTTATATAAGCTTATTTTCACATTTTAAATTTATGACCTAATAATTAATTTCGTAAAAATAACTTTATTCAAGTTTAGCTAGCAAAATAGAAAAGGTTTATGATTAAAAAAAACACATTTAAATTATTATTTTCTCTTAGAAAAAATCGTATCTTAGCTATCTAGTATTCCTTTTGCCTATCTAAATTATCATTTTCTTTGTATTAAAATATATCTTGACACATATAGATCAACTCAATATTGAGGTGTGTTTTCATTAAAAAAAAATAAGTATAGTTTAAATAGATAAATGAAACAATGGATGGTTGAAAAATAAAATCTACAAAAATATGATAATTTAGATATATATTTTTAATCATCAACTTGAGAAAGAAAGTATTAAAGTGAGATTAAATGGAACTATGATATCCAGAAAAGCAAGTTCTATAAAAATAGTGTTTATAAGATCAACAATGTCAATTTTATGAAATGGAAATAAGTCGAATAACATAGTGTACGAATCTTTATTCATTTTATTGTATTATTGATTAGAGATGACAAATATCTCATAAAATTAGTCAAGATACATGTAGATCTGAACAACACCATTAATAAATATACAAAAGGCATTACAAGAAACACAAAGAAAAGTCAATATTCCATAGCATATCCTTACTAGAAAAGTTGGTAGCCAGATGACAATGCAATAAATCGAGGTTTTAACCAAACTAAGCCATTATATAAAGTCATCACCAAAATAATATTTTTTTCTAAAATTTTACAAAACTAGCATACGTATCCACAGTAACGTTTTAGGATATATTTTATTTTTTAAAGTTGATGACGTCAGATTAATATACGTTACTCACAATAACGTTTTACTCCTAAAACGTAACTCACAGTAACGTTTTACTCCTAAAACGTTACTCACAGTAACGTTTTAGGAGTAAAACGTTACTGAAAATAACGTTTTAAAAGTAAAACGTTACTTACAGTAACGTATATCAACCTAATGCTGTTAGTTTTTTTAAAAATAAAATATACCCTAAAACGTTACTGTGAAATACGTTTATACTAGTTTTGTAAAATTTTAGAAAAATATATTACTTTGGTAAATTATTTTATATAATAACTTAGTTTGGTTAAAAATTCCAATAAATCTAAGGACTTTTCTAGCTAATTTAGTTGAAAAGGACCTCTTTCATTATATTTCAAATTAAAGATTGTAATAATGAAAGTCATAATGACCTCCTCAATCTATGTTCAAATTTTAGAGACACACTTATACTATACAAAGGTCATATTATCTCCTGAACTTATTATATTAATAATTTTTTATCTTTTTTTTGTCTACGTGTCACTATCTTGTGGGCCCAATACTGATTGACCTTTTTTCAAGTTAGTGTCACGTAGACCGAAAAGGGTAGAACATTACTTATAAAATAAGTTCAGGGAATAATGGAAGTTAATATAGTATAAGTGTGTCTCTAATCGGACATAATTGAGAAAATACTAATATATTTTCCTATAATGAAATAAAAGAAAAAAGATGGATTGATTAAATAGATGTGTTTGGAGATAGGTGGTTATAAGGCCCAAAATGAGTGGCCAAGCTATAGAGTATTAATTTATGTGACCTTCAAGAAAGTGGGCTCAACAACTCCATATACCTCCACTCTCTTCTTTTCGTTTAATCTTTTGATATTCAGAATTCATCATAATTTGAATTTAGATGTATCATGAAAATATTGTTATGAGGGGTTAGAGCTTCTGACCACCACGAAGGATTGTAGTAGACGAATAAAATCATCCATTCTTATATAATTAAACATTTAAATTTTGAATTTTAAATATGAAAAAAATCTTAATAAATATTATTTTCTTCTAATAATCCTTTTGTGACACAAATTCAGACTAGGGGCCAATAAAGTCGTTGAACATGACATAAACAAAACCCTCACTTCTGAAGCTAACGAGTTTTAGATGACCTTTCCCTCTCTATAGGTCAACCTTTCTTTTTAAAGCTCACACTTAAAAATACGATTTTATTTATAGTGCTCGAACTCAAATCCTTCTAACAAAGAAATAAATGAGGAGATATGCATGTAATTGATGTAAATCAAAGGAATGGTGGGATGTGAATAGACACAACTATTCTTGATTAAAAGGACATTTATATTGGATATCCCCACACTTCCATTTTCTTCTTTAAAAGAATTTAATAGAGTGAAATAGAAAGTTCCAAGTGGAGATATAGGAAAACAGCATTATCACACAATCATGTTAAATAGCATCTTCCAAAAAAAAATTGCACGATAAAGTTGCGTTTAATAGATTTTTAAAATTCGATTCTGTTTCAAATCTCAAACACAATAAAAACTTAACTCATCATATTATTCTTTTCAAGTTAACTAAAAAAAGAGAATAGAAAATTGAGTCTAAATCATGATTATAAAAATCATTAGGGGTCGTTTGGTACAAAAATGAATAATGTAGGGATTAGCAATGCAGGGATTAGCAATGTAGGGATTAACAATGCAGGGATTAGTAATGCAGGGATTATTTTTATCAAGTGTTTGGTTCATTTTTTTGTGTGTGGTTTAAATGTTCTTTTTAAAAAAACTTTCCAATTATACCCTAGAGTTATTATGAGATATTTCGTGTAATTGAGTCAAAGTAGATAATTAGCGGAGAATATTATTTTTTTTATAACATTTTTAACTAGTTAGGAGAATAACATTTTTATTGTCATGTTCACTATTTTCTCACTTAAATTATTTGAGAGTAAATAATTGTCATCTTAATAAATTAGAGTTAATAACTCAAAAGGTCACACAACTATAATGATTATAGAGAAAATTTATTGAACTTTGTTTTGTATCAATGAATTTTAAAAAACTCTTTATCATAAAATAAAATAAAAATATAAAATAAATATAGAAAAATAAATTAAACTATTTTTATACTCGAGATGTGTGTGTATATATATATGTATACACACTCTTGTTTTAGACTACTTGTGTAATGTTTAATGAATTTCATTAAGAGACAATATTTTACTTATGAATTGTTCTTAAATTCATACATCAACATTAACATATTAGTCGGATTATAATATTATATATTAATAATAAATAGATTACGTAATTCATATTTTAGAAACAAAAAATTATATCTAAATAATAAAAGTTGTAAGCTAATTTATTTAAATAACTTTATTAGTATAATATAAAATATAAAATATAAAATATAAAATCAAAAAAATAAATTAAATATTAAAAGGATTTGAGGGGTATTTTTGTCTTTACCTAGAATAGTCCATGGTATTAGAGCTAATACTTCCAATGGAAGGTATTAGCAATACACCACATAATACCATGTGGGATGTATTAACTAATCCATGGATTAGTTATACATAGGCTCACTTTCCTACCAAACAAAGTATTAAATTATACCACATCTAATACATGGATTATTATTTTTAATACATCCTACCAAACACCCCCTTAAAATGTCAATATTTGAAAACCGACCTAAGGAATTCTAAAAGTCTATGTTGATTTGTTTTGTTTGTTGAACTTTTGAATCTACCTCACAAAATATAGTAGTACCATCTCCATACATAATGATTTTATTTATATCTTATTTTTAAATTACAGAGTATGTTATTATTGATTTGCTAATTTTACGTTTTACAAGCGAAAGAAATTAAAGTTTTTTCTAGAAGCTATTTCAATTTATTAAAATATTTTTTTTTCTTTTCAAAACTACTTGAGAAATATATATAAACAAAGGTGACATTTTTTTAACAAACAAAAGCTTAAATACTTTGTATTTATTTTTTATGATTTTGTGTCCCTTGAGATGTTCAAAAGAAATCACGTCTCAAAACAATATAGTAAAAAAATTAAGATACTAGTTGACTAATGAAAAAAATAATAAATCTCAAGTGTCCTAGTAATTACAAATTATTATAGCTTAGTAATTTCATTTGAGTTTTCTCTATGCACATACTTTTCTTTCTAAAAATAAGAATCAAAATGGAATATTAAATTGATACCTTTCTTAATTATTTGATATTTAAAATTCAACATACTTAACGATTTCAGATCTATCATAACTTGCACGTCTACTAAAAAAAACACTCTTTCATATTACAATCTTTTTATTATTAAAGTTCAATGTCATTGTCTTAAGTTAATACTTATCGATTATAAATATTTTAATAATTTTTTTAATAAGTTCTCAACATGCCATCTTCAAGAATAATAATAATAAAAAAAAAAGTTGATAATGACTTGCACAAATTTTATATATGATCGTTGAAACACTACAATTTATAAACAATACATTGTAATGGTCATAAATTGACCCCATCTTTTAAGCCATTTTTTAAGTTATAATTATAATATTTTATTTTAATGTAATCAACTTTTTTCCTTTTTCTTCTCTTTTTTAGTTATTATAGCTTTAAAATTCCGTACAAACTTGAAAATTAAAAGGACATAATTAAATATCAAGTAATTAAGTAGAAGTACCAACATGTGTTGCCTACCCTTTTAATATAAACTTTCGAATTTTTGAATCTTATGGAAAATTTTATTAGAAAGTGTTGATTCTCAAAATATATTTTACAATACATAAATAACTTAATTGAAATTTAATAATGATTATCAACGCAAAATGAAAGGTTAAAAAAATAACGAGTTAACAGTAAATTTGGTTTGATATGATATTTTAAATAAAATATTTTCTTAACTATGTGAGGGCTGAAATTAATAAATGGTAATTTATGATATTTACCATAATCACCAAAAATTATATTGTATATGACAAGTTCATTTATCTTGTACTTACAATTTTATTTTCTCATCAATATATTATTTTATAAGTATGTATATATTTTTTTTCATTTTTTCCCCTTGTTTCAATTGAGTCCTATATATTTATATTGGTATTAAATTCACATAAGATTGGAGTCAAGCTTCTATAATTAGCTTTTGAGGTTTGTAATATGAGAATTTAATCATGAGAAAGTTCAAACTAGGGTATCAGATAAGTAAAGGTAACTATTCCGATAGAGCAACGTAATAAATAAAATTCGAAAAAAAAAAATCATATTCAAAACTTGAATAAAGTAAATTAAAAATAAATATCATGTTAATTTAATTAGTATATACTATATATATAAAAAATATTTACCAAATTAACACAATATTCAACCGCAAGTATACAATATCAACATTAGTTATTATATATTAAATAAAAGAAAACAAATTAAGAGTTGCAATGCAAATGTAATATTAATAACAAACATATCCAATATAATCTCGTCAAATAATATTCGAAAAGGATAATTTATATACAAATCATATTTTTATCTTAAAAATAGAAATATGATTTTGACGTACCTTAATAACATACTCAATATGATCTTATCAAATAAGATTTTCGGAAAGAGATAAAATATATGCAAATCATATTCCTATCTTAAAAATAGAAATGCAATTTCGACATACCTTAATAACATACTCAGTATAATCTTATCAAATAAGATCCGAGAAAAAAAATATGATTTAAATATATTTTTCTAAATATAAAAGTAAAATCCAAAAGAAAGTAATACTTAAAAGTAGAAGAAATAGTGTAACAAGAATTTGGGCATAGGAGAAAACTACAAATACTTGTAGACAAATTGTACTACTACCCACCATAGATCGAATCAAGAAGAGCTAATTTCATCTTCTCCAATCTTAAATCGATAACCCCAGAAAGATTTACAGTAAATCTTGGAGAAAAAATGAAACCCCATGAAAAATGATGAAGTATTGAAGAAGTTTGAACGAAATCTAAGAGTGTGTAGAGAATTGGACATTTAGGGAAGTGGGTGATTGAAAATTAAGCAAAATAGGAATCTGTTTTTCAGGACCGAAAGGGGGCGGCGGCAAAGGCTCTGAACCACAAGCAGTTGTGGTTCAGAGGCTGTCGTCCCCAATTCAAGCAGTAACAGCAGTAGCTGCTTCGTCGTTTAGGGAGAATAGTTTTGGTGCTGGTGATAGTACGAAGATGAAGGGTTTATTTAAGTCTAAGCCCAAGACTCCTGTTGACCTTGTTCGTCAGACTCGTGAACTTCTTATGTATGTTGAACGGGTTAATGATACTCGTGAAGGCAAAAGAGAAGAAAAGGTTTGAAATTTTTCAGTTTTTAGTTCATGATTGATTGTTACATTGTCTAATTTTGTTAGTTAGAAATTGGCTTAGTTTGTGAATAAGTGTTGCTGAAGGGTACCCTCCCCAGAGTATCTTGTTGTTATTGTTGTTGTTGTAATTGAGCTGAAATGAATATGGAGGATCATATAGTGATCTCAACTTATTTGGTGTATTTGTTTGAGTAAATGCTATTGAATTAGCTTGTTTCATGAGATTGTTATGTATTGGGTGGGTGTACTGACACTTATGAAAAGCAAACGAGAAGAAAAGGTTTGATTTTTATTTTCTTGCAAAATTCTTATCATGTCTTATCTTGTATCGAAAGAAAAAAGGGGACCCGAATAGAGCAAAATATACAAGGAATTATTTGGTTTTGAGGTATAGTTGATGATAGATTGATCGATTGTTGGAGTGAGTTTTTTTTTGAAGTGGCTTAGTTTGTGATTAAGTGATGTGGATTTAGTGGAATGGATATAGAGGATTCATATAGCCGAGCTCAATAAAATTTGGTTTCGGACTGAAGTCGATTGATTTCGTTCAATTTGTTTGAATCAATGCTTTTGAATTATCTTGTTTTGTGGAAGTTTTCAGAAATGGGATAGCTTTAGTTGGTTCAATTTGGATCTGGTTCATTTGCTTGTGATCAAAATGTTATTTTTAATTTTGTAGATCGCTAAACAAGCAACGGAATTGGCGGATAAGTCCAGTGGATTGATTTGGTTCAATTTGTGAATGGACGTTTTTGAATTAGATTGCTTTGTGATTTTTTGAGTAATGCAACAGCTTTAGTTAGCACAATTTGGATCCCAGTCATTTGCTTGTTAACAAAATTATATTTTATTGTGTGGAACACTTATTGCTAAGCAAAGAGCTGAAGTGGTGGATAAGTTCTTTGTAGTGATATGCAGAAGAGTTGATTTTTTTTCTACGTTCTGGAATATTTTGATTGAATCAACTGTGAATCAGTGAAAATACAAGTATTTTGAATGTCGCTGACATTGATTCTTAATAATTTGGGATGTATATGTGACAGTGCTGTTATATAAAATATTATTTTGTTTGATTATGTTTAGAATCGTGTTTGTTATGCACTTCTTTTAATGAAGTTGTACACTTTATTCTTAAATGTATATTTGCAGATGATGGAGTTGAGCAAGTCAATCCGGGAATTAAAGATTACTCTTTATGGGAATGGTGAATCTGAACCCCTCGCTGAGGCTTGTGCTCAGTTGACCCAAGAATTCTTCAAAGAGAACACGCTGCGGCTAATAATTAATTGTCTTCCCAATTTGAATTTAGAGGTGAGTTAACATCTTTTATGAAATCAGAAAGATGCTTACACTTAGATTGTCTATCTCTTGTCACGTGAGGTCGTGAGCGGGTCTTGTTTATGTTTTTTTTTGTTTTTTGGAGAGAGTATGATCTGCTTTCTGTTCTCCAATCTTTATGATGGTTCTACTACATTATTGGGTCATTTTGAATTGGAGTTCCACTTATGTTAAGCCTGTTATCTTGTTCTTCTCTTTTCCTTATTTTCCTATTAAAATGATGTTTCTATTTCACAGACCCGAAAAGATGCTACTCAAGTAGTAGCAAATCTGCAGAGACAGCAGGTTCAGTCACGGCTGATTGCTTGTGATTACTTGGAAGCAAACATTGATCTGATGGACAAATTAATATTAGGGTACGCTACAGTACAAGATATCCAAAATCTGGTGACTTGCTAGTATGATGCCAAATCCTGCTTGTCAAATTTTTCATGTTTACTAGTTTTCCATATTCTTTATGTTTTTTCTTACCTTTACTTTCTGAAAGATGTTTCTACTCAGTATTCATGTGAAAGCTAAGTCAGATATGTTGGATGAAAGAAACCATTTTTTAGATATAGACTTTTAGACTAGAAGTGCTTCTTTTCCTTGTACCGATAAAAATACCTTCTTGTATTCCTTATACTTTATTGTGTTATGTGTTTAATTTTATTTTGCTTGAAACACTCCCCTTTTTGTTCCTCTAGAAATATCAGCTCTACACCATGACAAACTCTATATTAATTAAGATTAAGCGCAGACCTTATTTTCTTTATTAGTCCAAATGATAGTATTTACTTGACCTTTTTAATGTCATCTGTGTGGCTAGTCAAATTTTATCACATAAATGGGATGAAATAATATTTTTCGACTGCATTTTCACAAGCATCTTTTCAGAACTTAATTTTTGCGGCGCAAAAGATGTTTCTGGGGATTCCTGTTGCTAATCTTGTATGTTTGCTGATTTTTGATGATCCTTTTCCCATGTCATCTAGATATGAGAATACAGAAATGGCTTTGCATTATGGTGCAATGTTGAGGGAGTGCATTCGCCACCAGAGTGTTGCAAGGTAAACCACCTGAACCTATTTGATTGTTTTTTTTGTCTTTTAGTAAACTGTCTAGAATTTTTCTTTGCTTCTTTCAAGTTTATTTGTGTAAGGGGATATATTTATCTGACTTGCTGGTGACATAATTAGTTTCTTTCAGTAATCTCCTTCTAGTCCCTGATTATGTCTTGGATAGAAACATAAAAATGTAGCTTCAATGCTACTGAATGTGTCCTTTTTTCTGATAACTTGCATTTGCTCTTTGTTTTTTAGGTATGTCTTGGAGTCTGAGCATATGAAGAAGTTTTTCGATTATATTCAGCTGCCAAATTTTGATATTGCTGCTGATGCTGCCGCCACCTTTAAGGTTAAATGCACTTGATTATGATTCTGGAATGATTTACCTTTCTGCTTCTCCTTTGCCTATCAAACTTCATTAAGTTGGTAGAAAAAGCAGAAAGTGAAGTCTTTTTGCTACTTTAAATTAGAAATAATTCAATAAGAAGTAAATGAATTAGTTTCATGGGAATTCATTCACCATTGCTGCCATCCATATATATATATATATGAGAAAGTTATTTTATGGAATGGGTGATTTATTTCTCCAAGAAGAAGCACTTGTTGGCAAAGTGGCTCTGGAAATATATAACTTTCCTATTCTGTAAGAACTAGCTAATCATGACTACTGTGACATTATCCTTATCAGCTTGTAATTCTTAATCAGGAACTCTTGACAAGGCACAAATCAACAGTAGCTGAATTTCTTTCGAAGAACTATGACTGGGTAATGAAAGTTAATTATTTGGACAAGTATTTGTATTGAATGTGTGTAAGCATATTGTTTAAACCATATATTATTTCTTTCGAAGAATAATGCTGCTTGTGGCTTTATTTTTGTTAATGTACATAATGCTCTCAAGCTACTTCTTCAATACTAGTTCTGCTTACACTTCTAAGTTCTTGTTATCTTTACATGATTGTGAAGTCATCTTTTTCGTTCTTGAGTCTTTCGTGGCAATGTGTTAACCCCATGGGCACTAGGCAGCAGTATTATAAATTTAAATTGGGGACCTTAATTCTGTTGCTCCTATTGTCTATTGCATCCAGATTTATGGAGTTGACGGAGGGGGTGAAAATGTAGAGGATCAATTGAATCCCCCCCCCCCCCCAAAAAAAAAAACTGTTATTTATTTGCATTTGTAGGATAGTGAGGTGATATCTGCTGTTTCCAATCTTGTTATTGGCTTGCTTTGTGAATGATTTTTTAGTTGTTCTGCAAAATAGATTTTTGTTAACTCATACACCGTCTTGTGGTTCTGGTTTCAGTTTTTCACAGAGTATAACTCAAAGCTGCTCGAGTCTAGTAACTACATCACCAGAAGACAAGCTGTCAAGGTAAGGGATTTGTCCCTCTTTGATGTGCAAATATTCGGTTGAATAGAATGGTTCTGGTAATTCTGGCATGAGTTTTATTTCTTTGGAATCTCACATTTTGCAAAGAATCCAAGTGTAAATTTCTCCAGATCTTACACAAGTGATGTTTTGCTGACTTGACTGCTGATCTGCATCTTGTGGAAGAATCTTTTTCTTTTCCTTTTGCACCTTTTTCAAAAATACTAGCAGTGTTATCAAAAGCAAAAAGGCCAAAATCTCTACGGTTCGTTGGAGCTTTAAGTGCAAAGCACAAATAAAGCGTGAGCTTCAATGAAAAAATACAAATATATATATGTCTAGTTCAAGGCTAATAATAATAAGCATGAATTACAAATATATGAACAAAGAAATTGAAACAAAATTACTATATAGTGAAATTCAATTGTTTGGTGTCACCTCTAGGTACTAGAGGCTCATTAGAAAGGAAAAATATGTATTAGAACCTTGATGTCAACATTGAAGTGCACATTAAACGAGGCAAAGCGCTCACACACGTTTTTAGCCTCATTATAGGGCTAAAGTGTGCCTTCGACAACACTGATACATAGTAATGTTAAGAAGAAAATAGGAGGAAGTTTTAATCTGTACAAGGCACACCAGATATTCTGAGGTGGAAACACTGTAGGAACGGAATGTTACTGTTAAAGATTTAAGTCTGTCTACAAGACGGTATCATCAGAGGATTATATATAAAGCTATTTATGACCAAACAAGTCAAAGAAGGGAATTTTTTATTTTTGTTAATTGTTGCTGCACTGTTTGTGGCGATGCTGTGAAGTTCATTTATAAATCCATGTGGATTGAACTGGGTTATGTCAATGTTTGTAAACAACCCTCTCTTATGTTAGTCAGGCGGGAGGGTGAAAAAGATACTAGAAGCATATGGAATGTCATTCCTGCATGTATATTTTGGGTTATTATTAATGAAAGGCATGAGATTCTTTGAAGGAAAAGCTTGCATAGGCTTAAATATTGATGCTGGTCTGTTTTGGCTTTTTCATGTCGTAGGAATATAAATTGCTTAGAAACTTTATTTGTTATCCTCATATTCCAATGTTTGAATTCTATGATTTGCAGAAAATGACTCTTATTAAATGTACATATTAGCACTTTCACAATGTTGTTGGAGGAATAAATAACTCTAGAACTTCTTAAATCTTCAAAATATCTGCTTTATTGTTGCAGCTCTTGGCAGATATGTTGTTGGACCGCTCAAATTCTGCTGTAATGACACGTTATGTTAGTTCAAGAGACAACTTGAGGATTCTCATGAATCTGCTCAGGGTATTGATCGCCTTCCTTCTTGCTCTCGCTATCACTGTTTGTTTTTTCTTTCCTTGTGTGTCTTTCCATGTCTTTGTTCTTTTGTTTACTTCCATTTGCTTTATATTCTCTAGGAACTTTACTATGCTTCTCAATATACCCTTTCTGTGATTGCTAGTTTAGAGTCTTACATGAAAAAATGGGTAGATAATGCGGCGTCAATTTAAATTTGGATGTTTCGACATGAGTTACTAAAAATGTACAAAATCAAACCTATACGTATATATATATTAACAGATCATGAGTCTAATTTTCTTGGCTCTGTACCGTCACTTCAGCTGACATGAAAAGCCTAACATCGACGAGTAGTTTTTCAAATGTTCTTAATTAGTATTGCTTTAATCATCTGATATTGATTGCTGAGTTTCTCTTTGGTAGGAGTCAAGCAAGAGTATCCAGATAGAAGCATTTCATGTCTTCAAGGTACCCTTTCGACATTGTTTCATGTATCCGCTCATAAATTTAGCTCCTTTTATCAAATGCTTTCGTCTCTAAACTTTGAAAGCTTTACAGCTATTTGCGGCAAATCACAACAAACCTCCCGATATTGTTAGCATCCTTGTAGCAAACAGAAGCAAACTTCTTCGCCTCTTTGCCGATTTTAAGACTGAAAAAGGTATGAAAACACAATCGAAATGAAACGAACACCCCATGTCGCGTGAAAGCATGATGAAATCGTTGTCTTTACTCGTCTTTTGTTGTGTGCAGAGGATGAGCAGTTTGAGGCTGACAAAGCACAAGTTGTCAAAGAAATTGCAGCCCTTGAACCAAAGGAAAACAAATAAATCGCAGTCGAGGAACGCGCAACAGAGTGTATTTTTTTTTTTTTGAGTTGTTTGAGCTGTGCTCTATGTTTAATACATAAAAGAAAAATGGTGTTTTCTCTACCGAACAATAATTATATTGAATCTTTTGTAAGTGCCATTTCTGGTCTTTTCACATTCATATTACTGAATATAAAGTGTGTGTCAATTTAACAATGCTGAACTTTCTCCATTTAAGTCATTTCATTCGCTTTTTTGGCTCAGTTATACCCTTGAAACTAAGGGTCCCGTTTGGCCATAGATTTCAAAATAATATTTGGGAAAAAGTTTGGCAAATAATGTTTGTCCATACAATTTGTCATTATTTGGTAAATATTTTTGGCAAATATCTCAAATTCCCAAATACTAGTTCTTTTTCTAGTATTTGGACAAAATCTTATTATTTGGGATCTTTTGAAAATTGAAATTTTACGCCAAATTCTTATCTTTTACAAAAACACTCTTTATAGTAGTTGTTTGTGTAGTATTACATAAATTTTTTACTTGCACACCAAAGTAGTGATGAAATTTCAGTGAATATTAAATGATGATATGGTTGTTGATTAAAAATTGGTGCACGATTCATGGTTTGATGCTTGTTGCACTCACTCCAAACTACCAAATTGCTCTAGTGTCATGGACACTATTTGTTATTGGCGACAAATATCCAGTTTACTTGTAAAACAAACTTATAGTTAGTTTTGATAGTTTTTAAAACTTATAGGTGTAAATCATATTTTTCTAAAATATAATTCTTTCTTTATTCCTTATTTTTCAAAAATATTTATTATGTCTCATTCTCCTTGGATAATATAAAGAGTCCACATCAATTACACTATTTATCATTATTTATTCAAACCAAAACAATCAACTTCTTCAAGACCATTATATTTTTATTATTTATTTATTTTTGGATCCAACTCCTCTCCATTTCCTCAATTTTTTATTTGAATTGAAGACTCACGACAAAAGAAAAAAAATTAATGACTAATATTTAATTAATTAAATCAAGATTCTACACATGATATAGATGACTAATATTTTATATAAAAAAATTATCATGTCATACTCATAACGGAATATTATTTTATCTACAAATACATTATTCATATTTTTCTCTAGTTTCCTACTTCAATTTTCCCTATGGTTACGACAATCCATCTGCTTTTTTTTTTTCTTTTCTTTTTTCATATTTACTAAGTTAATCTTTTAAGTAAACTTGTTTGTGGAGCTTTTTCTTAAAGTAGTTATCACATATTATCAAAAAAAATACGTTTAACAGTTTTTTCTATTTATTTATTTTTAATAAAGGAAGATAGATATTGTGGCATAATTAATATTTTTATAATATATTAATTATTTATAATATTTTAACTTTTTTTTTAGAGAAAATACAAAAATTACTAGATTTTTTTTAAAAAAAAATGGAATTTTGAAGAGGTATATATTCTTTTATTTAAATAGATTATGAAAAAATAATTAATAGAGATGAGATTTTTATTTAATCTAATAAAAAAATGACAAATAATAAATATTATTAAAATAAAGAAATTAGTTGTATGTTATAAAGGTACAAGTTTAGTAAAAAAGGTGAACGAAAGAGTATACAGTAAAATTTCTATAAATTAGTATAGGTGGGACCATGAAATTTTATTATTTTATAGAGATATTATTTAATCGATAAATTAATATTTATCAATTTAAAAAATAGTTTGCGATTTGAGGAAGGTTAATTTTGATTATCTCAATATCATTGTATCTTACTAATCTATGTATCAAATTTATCGATTTCACATAAAAAAAATATCATACATAAAGTACAACGAATACATCAAAATCATTGTATCTAATTAATTTCAAATGTTGTGATAATAAGAGCTTTCAAGATGTATTATCGAACATAATTTATCATAGATTAGAAGGCTATGGAGTGAGACAAAATGATCCAACAAAGATCAATGTTTTGAATGCTATTAATTATGCAATTCCTATTTGAACGATAAATGTTCAGACAATAGCAAATTATTTTCGATACTGTAAAAATCGTCCGGGAGATGCAATCTCAGAGAATTTGAATGAACCTACTTGTGAAAACGTCATTCATGAACTTGAGGTCATGATTAATGATCTCGGTTACCACAATAAAATGTATGTAAATAAGCTGTTGATTGTCCGAGTGAAAGTGATACTTGTTCAGAGGTCTAGAGTTTAGAAGAAATTGTGGATATTATTCGAAAAAAACAATTTTGATGATGATATTGTACGTTTGGAACCAGATACGCGTAAGGAAACACTTATTGCATATAGAACTCTTCGCAATTTTATGGTGGAGTTCGAAAAGATCACCCCAAAACTCTTGGATGCAATAAGAAAAGTTAGAGATAAACTTCTAACTATATTTAAATTTTATGAAAAAACAGAACACAATATAATCATATTTCACTAAATTGTCTTAGATATATTAATGGAACCATATATAGGGGTCTTCTGAAAATATATTATCTTATCGAAATTGTGATTTTTTCCATTAGCCCAAGTCGGGACCAAAGGAAAATATTATTTTAGAGAGATTATTAATTTATCGAATATTAATTTATAGAAGTTTTACTGTATGTGAATCAGAAAAGTGAATGAAAGAATAATTTTACATCAAAACATGAATGGATAATATTTTAAAACCTTTTCCTATGATTTAAGGATATTTTTGGCCCTTTTCGCAAAATTATTTATAGAAAGCTGTATATTCACCTTTTGAGAAATTAATTTCTGCAATTAATTTAAGATATTGATCGAAGCATCATTTTTCATTATTGTTCTAATATTTTACACAAACAAATAAGGAAACAATACTTTTCAAGATTCCTCCACGTTTAATACATTTGATGCATATTATATAAATATATCATATGTATAAAATCGTATATTACCCCCAAAAAAAATAAAAAATTAAAGGTGCACAAGCACTAAGCTACTTTAAACCAAACATAAAAATAAAAAAAAACAAATAAGCATATACTCACGTTACATAAGCATATTCCACGTCTGTCATTTTCTGTGATTCTTTAACTAAATAAAAATATTAAAAGTATTGAAAATCAAAACATTTAATTATTCTTGTACAAGCTTTTTTTTTTTACAAACATGAATTAAATAAATATTAAATTCTAGATCAATTTGATTTGAATTAATTGGTTATTTCAGTTCCAACAAATTTTGTACATTTAATTGTTCTTGTAGAAGCAGTTTATTCAAACATGAATTAAATAAATATTAAATTCAAGATCAATTTGATTTGAATTAATTGGTTATTTTCAGGTCCAACAAATTTTGTCTTATTTATAATTGTAGTATTATATAATATGCTTTCACATGCTATGTGAGGTAAATATATTATTATATATATTCACATCAAATTTCCCCTTTTTCTTGTTATCATACAATTAAAATATTATGGCACAAAATGGTAGAGCCCTTATCTCTGTTTAGAATTTTTTAACCATATAATTATTATGAATTTGCAACTTAATTGTTTTTTTTCTAAATGTGATTGTTTGAATTTAAGGTTCAGGCTCAGTTGAAGAGTTTCTTGATGTTGCAGTTGAAGCTGCTAAAAAAGCTGGAGAGGTAGATCTAATTTGACCCAATTTTTAATTTTTTTGAATAGTTTTAGCTACTTACATTGTAAAGATTCAATTTTTAGCTTGAGTAATTAAAAAAAAGTTCAATTTTGGATTGATTAATAAAAAAGATTGAATTTTTTGGTCTATTAATAAAAAAGATTGAATTTTTAGCCTGAACAATCATAGAGATTTCAATTTTTTTAGCTTGAATGATAAAAAAAGATTGAATTTTTAGCTTGAACAATCAAACAAGATTCGATTTTTAGCTTGAACAATCAAAAAAAGATTAAATTTTTAGCTTGAACAATCAAAAAAAGATTCAATTTTTAGCTTGAACAATCAAAAAAAGATTCAATTTTTAGCTTGAACAATCAAAAAAAGATTCAATTTTTAGTTTGAACAATCAAAAAAGATTTAATTTTAAGCTTGAATAATCATAAAAGATTTAATTTTTAGCTTTTAAGTTTTTCTTGATTTCATTGTTTTCTATTTATGTGTTCTGCAGATAATTCGCGAAGGATTCTACAAGACTAAGCATGTGGAGCACAAAGGAATGGTTAGTACTTGTTTAGTTTTTGCCTTCACTTATGTTGCTTAGACTCTTCAAAAATATTGTTGAACGGGCGAGTGTCAAGTCCTTTAAAAAAAGATTTTTGGAGGATCTGACACGGTTTAAACATCATTTTAGAGAGTATGAGATAAGGCTGCAGAACCTGTGTTGGATCATCTAAAAATGCACTACTTCTTGAGGATCTGGACACGCGCCTGGCGACATTTTTGAAGAGTCTAAGTAACATAGGTTTTAGATTTTCCTTGTAAACAAATGCTTTCTGTCAACCTGTGTGATCTTCATGAAGAGCTATTATTGCTTGATTTGCTAGTCAGTTCTTGCTTATATGAAGACCAATTTTGGATATTAAGATACTACATAGAGAAGGAACCATGTTTATGGCTTGAGTTCGAGGATCTATATGTTATTATCCAGTAGGAACTAGTTGAGAATGAGTTGTTTCTTGCGTAAAGCTAATCATATGTTTTGTTTTTGGCCAAAAGATGTTAAATTTGGTAGATTTTTTTTCTTCTTTCTGATGACTGAGAAATCCGGATTTTGTGAGACCAACCCTTAGGACCAACCGCAGCCTCTGGAAGTTGGAACTAGGGCATATGCGTCTGCCCCTCTACCCTTCCCCGCTTAACCTGGCTTAGTTCGCATGACGCAGCTATCTTGATTGTTTCTGTCTCTTGTTTTAAGCTATGGGTCTTTTTGTACAATTAAATCTATGTTATTCATCCAATGTAGGTGGATTTAGTCACAGAGACTGATAAGGCATGTGAAGATTTCATTTTTAATCATCTCAAGCAACGTTTCCCCAGCCATAAGGTTCGCTTTCCTATCTTGTATCCTTTAGTTCGATCACTTCGTTAGCTGTATCATTAAAAGATTGTGTTGGTCTGTTTCTGTCTCTTTGCTGCAATATCTGTACACTTAGTTCATTGGTGAAGAAACAACTGCTGCTTGTGGAAACTTTGAGCTGACTGATGAACCAACTTGGATAGTTGATCCACTTGACGGAACCACTAACTTTGTGCACGGGTAATCTTAAATTTCTCCATATTTTGATAGAGAACTGTTTTATATGATCCATGAAGCTGCTCAAGCTGATCGTTGTAAAAATTGATTGACTTCAGGTTCCCTTTTGTCTGTGTATCAATTGGTCTCACAATTGAGAAGAAACCAACAGTTGGTGTTGTTTACAACCCAATTATCGATGAGGTAAGATATCTCAATCAACAATGCTTCAATTCCAAATTAGTTGAGTTCCGCTGCATGAACCCTCTACATCCATTTCCTTATATTTAGGTCCAATTCATTCCAATACTAAATCGTTTATCTTTTAAAACAAATAAGACATACTCTATAAACTATAAGGTTCTCTAGATTTCGTGCTTGCCCCTTCACAAACATACAAGTCTCTAACCAGACTAAAATAATCCTAAGAGTTTTACAGCAACTAACCTTTATTTCCAACTAGTTCGTTTTGCCTATATGGATCTTTCATTTGCACGAACCTCATGGTGCTCAACCCACTTCATTGACCATTAGGCCACACCCTTAGGTTCTTATTCGTAAGACGATTTTTGCTTTTGAAATGCAGCTTTTCACCGCTATTGATGGGAAAGGTGCTTTTCTCAACGGGAAGCCTATCAAAGGTATTGTTGCATATTGGTTATAGTGTAGTTTTCACAACATCATGCTTAAACCTATCGATCTCTAACAAATCTATTGCCTTGTTTTAATACCTGCAGTATCTTCACAGTCTGAACTCGTGAAGGCTCTTCTTGCTACAGAGGTACTTGACCTTCCTTTATTTATTTTGCTCAATGACAGCATCTCCTAACTATTGTTTACAATTGCAACCCCGCTGAAATCTTTCAATGCAATGTGACACACAAAGAACTACTACTTTGGTTTATCTTTTCTTTTGTAACTATTGGTTCGTAAAAACTTGAAATTTAAATTGTTTTGGCAATGTTTGTCAACTACAACTAATTGAACTTCCATCTTGGTTTATGTAAACTCGGAAGTAGCATATAATTGGTGAAGTATACCTTCGATTATTTTACTTCAAACTAGACTGCCCGTCCTGAGTTCTACAAAGATGTGAATAGGATAAATAAACCAGTTCGATTAAATGCATACAGAAACCAGGTTCTGTTGCTTGTCCAATTTGCGGCGTATTCTTAGCCAATATATTTGTCTTCCCTGTGAATCTCTAGCAGCCTCGTATTTCTTCCATGTGAGTCGTCAGATGACACTCGATAATAGTTGTTGCTGAGTATTATGGTTATGCTATGATGAAGTATAAAAGATTTGTTTTCCTCGCGATTGGATTTATGCCTATCTATATGGTGGTTTACTTATTCTGTTTATCTATTCGGTTATACTAGGAAAAGTTACTGACATTTTATTTTACCGGAGCAGGCTGGAACAAACCGGGATAAGTTAGTTGTAGATGCTACAACAGGGAGAATCAATAGCTTGCTTTTCAAGGTTACACAACACCTACCAAAACATCCAAGTTTTCAGTTAAAAATATGTTCCGACAATTTATTAAAAAAAAAATTGGTTTGATCTTTATATTACAGGTTAGGTCCCTTCGAATGTGTGGTTCTTGTGCATTAAATCTCTGTGGTGTTGCGTGTGGAAGGCTTGATCTCTTCTACGAACTTGAATTTGGTGGCCCTTGGTAAGGCTTATAAATTCTTTTCTATCTTGTAAAGTTGTAACTTTCGACATATTGGTAACGTTTGTGTCTATGTATAGGGATGTTGCAGGTGGTGCTGTGATTGTGAAAGAAGCTGGAGGCTTCGTGTTTGATCCGTGAGTAATATACTTTATTCCTCATGAGATTTTCATTGTTCTATTAGAGGGGTAAAAGTATCATTCTCATTTAGACGTAAATGAAGGTTTCTAGAGTCGAAAGAATGTGTTCTTAACGAGCTACAATGTCTGGTACTTCATATAGCCGATCCCAATTGTTTTAGGATTGAGACAAAATCGATTAATGGACAGATAGTTCGATATGTCTGATGTTTAATAGTTTTTCTTCTTCAGATCTGGTTCAGAATTCGACCTCACAGCTCGACGAGTAGCTGCTACAAATGCTCATCTCAAGGATGCATTTATCAAGGCCTTGAATGAATAAGAATGAGAAACATGGAAAATGGAATGAAGTACCTTCGATTTTTTACTTGTTTACGAGTATAGTATTTGCGCGATGTGCGGATAATATTAAGAGAAAAAACTATCAATGATGAATGATTTTCTTATTTAGTTGATCATCTTAAATTTTATTATTTGGTCAGTTATGAAGGCCACCAAAAGGAAGGGGAAGAGCCATTTTTTCCTTGGTTGAATTATTGTAAGATTTTGTGTTATGATCAATAAGATATCACAGATTGTTAGCAATCTCACTTGCCGGCATCATTTGTTTGCACTTAATGAAGGTCTGAATCTTAATCATTCAGTTTCATCTCATTAATAGGGATCGTTTGGTAGAGTATATTAGAGAAAATAATGCATGTATTAGCTTGATGTATTAGCAGTACCTTGTTTGGTACACTTTTCTAATCTATGCATAACTAATGCTTGTATTACTAATACACTCTATTGTGTATTAAAGAGTGCATTACTAATACCATCTATTTCTATGCATTAGTAATACAATGGGTTCTAATGCATGCATTAACATTATAAAAGACACAATTGACTTTAAAAACTTTTCTTATATCCTTTTCACCATATTTGTGGAGGGTATTTTTTTAAACATTTTTTTTCTTCTAAAAATTATTATGCAATGTATTATATTTAAAACTTGCATTAGATTAAATAATTACAAAACTACTCTCAAAGTTTTTTTGAAACATTTCCTAACATTTTCTCTTTTATTTTTTTAATTTTCTTTTTTGTTATATGTTTTTATTTTTCTATGTCTTTTAATTCGTTGGTGTTTTAATAGACTTAATGATCTCTTAAATATATTTTTTGTAAAAAAATATTAATCTAATTTCAACATAATTTAATAAGAAAAATTACTATTTTGGCGATAAATTTGAATTTAAAAAAAATCCAACTTTTCACAAAAATATTTTGACTCAAATAATACAACTATTTAATATTATTTTTGAAAAAAAAAAAGACGAAGAAGAAGAGGAGTTAATGATATTTTAGCAAATGACTTTGTTGCAACTTGCAAGAAAGTGTAAAAGCAAATAAAGTGTGAAGGATATTTTTGTAAACGTATATTTTCAAATAGAAATTATGCAAGATTTGTTATTTCTATACATCAAATCAAACAATGTATAAGAAATAATGCTTGCATAACTAATGCAAGTATCAATAATGAAAGCACTTCTAATGCACCCTATTTTGTATTATTCTTATACACTCTACCAAACGATAGTGTGTTTGGGTTGTAGGTCTGAATCTGAATGATTCCGATTCAACCCATTTGATTCTTTTTTTCAAAAAAACTCTTAATATACCTGAAAAGGTCTGAACGCATCATATTTGCAGGAGAGTTTTAACACCAGTTCAGACTTATATAATAATTTATAAAATAATATTTTATCACTTCTCTCGGTCTTTGCGCGACTTTTGCTCTCTCAACTACAAACTTTATTTCTCTTTTTTCTCAATCAAACACCATTTTTTTCTCTTGAACTGATAAGTTTTCTTAATCTTTACAATTATTTTTTTATATTTATAATTTTCTTAGGGTGTATTGATGTTTGTCAAGAACACTTGTTGCAATAATTTTTAGTTATTGATGTTCATCAAGATTTTTGAGTGAAAAGTATTATTCATAATTAAAAATAATAATTATGTATACATATTTGAGATCTATTATTAGAATATTGTCTTACGCCAATATTATTATTGAGACTCTTTTATATATTGTTGTTGTTGAACTAGTTAGTAACAAAAATAATTGAGCTCCTAATAATTCTACATCCCAATCTTCAGTTTTAGCTGGAATAAAAAAAAAAGAAAAAAACTATTTTGTCTGATGGAAATTTATGAGAAGATGATTACTACTCTGAAGCGATTGATTAAAAAACTAGTGCACATTTGAAGAATATATGAAAAAATTAGATGGACTTGGATGGGAAGAGTCATTATATAGTACATGTGTTAGTATATTTTGTGAAAGTGTCCGCTTCAAAAAAGCATGAAAGACGTTAGAGAATTGGATTAAGGTTATTGAAAAAAGATAAGAATTCTTTAGTTTTTCTGATTAGCCAAAATATATGTGAGGCACTTATAGTGTGATACCTTATTTATTATTTTTTGACTAGTATCTATCATACTTATTGAGCTTATTGATATTATATCGTGCCTATAAATATTTTTTATTTATGATTTCTTTTATGTTATGCTTGATGATTATGATATATTTTTTAATTTAAAGGTAATATATCTTTTTTTAATGATTTTTTATAACATTTTATTAATATAATGTTTGATTTCATATGCACATTAAGTATTGAAAACAAACAATAATCATTCAGTGTTCAGATTTTGAGATTACATCTTAATATTCAGATGTATATTCAGATCTAGACACCTAGCTCTTAATGCAAATCTTAATATTCAGACGTCTATTCAGATTCAGATGTCTTAATCTTAATGAAAACAAATGAGTCTTCCGTTCAATTTCATTTATCACTTCAAATCAATAAAATTCAAAATTGTTTGAACAGAAATGGGCTTGGTCTGCTACACCGGCCCAACCCAAACCCTTGAATTAAGTGAAGTTGGGCCTAATATTTTTGTCTATTTAGGAACGAGACTTTTTAGCTCAGCCTCATTTGGCCTGCTAGTCTCGTATGCAATACCCCCAAGCCTTAGAGGCCAGCCCGTGGGTTATAAGGATTTAAAAATATACTTTTTATATATATTTTTAGTAGTGTTTTCTTTGTAAAGTTTTTATCCATAAATATTTTCAAAAATTAAAAATCAAGTCTTTTAAACTAGCTAGTTTTTTTTGGGAGGAATGGTGGCATGATCAATATTTTTTCATTAAATTTTATGTTGACTATTATGAATTTTTGTAAGTATTCACGAAGTGTGTGATTCATAAATGTATTTTTGTAACTATTCACTGAAGTGTGTGATTCATAAATAAAAATTTGTATGTAGTGATGTCGTGTTCATAGACGTCAACGTTCGATACTCTTAGATACTCTTTCAAAGAGAGTAATATTATTCATTTTTTATATTGAAGGGTCTATCTATCCCAACCCGTAGCCACTTAAGCCTGGGTTGAGCTGCTATTTTATAGGCTCTTTACTTAAAAGGGTCAGCCCGTCCCAACCCATTTAACTCTCTAGCCTGTTAGAGTTGGGTTTGGTTGGGTTAGCCCATTTTAACAACTTTAGATTTAGGGTGTTTAATACTCCCTACTTTTGAATTGACACCTGTTTAGAAAATAATTATTGACATAGTGGATTTACCATTTTATCCTCATTAATTATGAAGTGGATGAATTAAAAACTTCAATTTTCATAAAATTCTACCTTTTTAAAACTAATCAATTGATGATATAATAGATAAAAATATTTTGTCTTTTCTTGATTTGTCAAAATGAACAAGTAATTACTAATTAGGGACAACTGAACAAGTAACTAAGAATAGAAGGAAATAGGAAATTTTAATAGATAAATACACAAATAAGATCATAAATATTCTTGATCACATAAAGTTTGAAATCCAAACTCTATGTTAGAACTTCTTAAAATTATTTGTAACCATAAATAACTTACTTTTTTGTTTCAGAATTTTCTAAAATATATTTGAACTCCAAAATAGACACTTGGGCATTTTGAGGTTATGTCACTTGGCTTAATGTGGTGCTTCTGTCCTGCTTCAATATGTATATATTTATTGCTCATTAGTTTTATAGGTTGCTAAAGTTTATCTATATGAGTCGGAAATTAATTTCCTAGGATAAGAGAATCAGTGATGTAGTTATATAATCATATATTCAGATCGAATGTATTCATATAGTCGATTTTAATTATTCTATGATAAAGAAAAAGTCGATTAATCAATTTATTATTATAAAAAAATTTGACATCTAATTATTATTTTTTATTAGATTTGGTTCAGAATTTCATCCTCAAAACTCATGAATAATTTCTGCAAACTCTCATTTCAATTTCAACTTTTCATCTCGAGAATTAAAACCCACACAAATTTCAATTTTTCATTGGATTCAAACCTTTTTCAATTTCAATTATTTCTGTTTGATCATTCAAGCATTATTTAGTGTAATATTTATTTTAATAATCAAAACACCCGAAAATGATGTGAATTTTATTATGTATTATAACAAAATTATTGGAATACCAATTTACGTCTAAGATGGTTTATTTAGCATAAAGTAACTCCATTTATAATAATAACATTGACATATTTGATTCATATTTTAGGAGTCTTTGTTTTTTTGAGTCACTTTCTGTATCTTTTGAATTGTAATGTCTAAACTTATGTATTATACTTGTTATTTCAATTTTACTAGTTTATTTTAAAAGTTTTGTTCCTCATTGTGATGTTTCGTTAATATTAGATGCATGAGCTTGAAACTAATCTTGAACCATTCCTTAAGTTAAATTAAATGTGTCATTTGAGAATCTGATAATTAATTAATTCTTTAAGGTGAAAGACTCTTTTAGTATTTCCTTTTCTTTTTTTGTTTTCTCTTTGTAGTCAATAAAGTGAAGTTTGCAAACAATGAGACAAAGTCTAGTGGTGAAAGCATTGTTCGTGATGTGTGAACAAGATGTACATCACAGGTTCAAACGCTTTCATAGACAAAAGACTAGTACCTAAGTGGAGTATGATAGAGAAAAGAACTCGCTATTAATAGAGTTTTTCAAACCATGCATCACAAACTCTAGAAATTGATACTAACATCGAGTCTAATGCTAATGAAATAGGAGAATGACTAAGTCTAGTGGTAAGAACACGTTACTTCACGTGTAGTCAATTCATACGTTACAGGTTCAAACCTTTCATTTACTAGAGATAAGAAAAGAATCCATTATTCATCGAGTTTATCAATTAATCATACATCACTAACCCTAGAGAACGAGAAAAGACACAAAAAAAAAAAACATACAAAGAAAAAGAAAGAACACTCTGCTATATATAAAGTAGATAAAAGAGGAATGACATACATATGTAAATATAAACAACAAAATTCAAGAAAATAAAAACTTCAGTAATCTAAACTCTGTAATGTGTCCTATTTGTTCCATTTTCATGACCATTATTATACCAATTTGATTCATGAAGACCTTGTGGATTCTTCTCAACAGTATTACTAACAGACTTTTTCCTTTTTATAACTACACACCATGTGATAACTTCCAAGAATACAGCAATGACTCCTAAACCAACCAGAGTTGCAATATAATATGTTTCCCATTTCTTCTGAGGTTTCAAAATGTTCAAACCTTTGAATATGTTAATTATTCCAAGAACAACAATTGTGTAACCAACTGCTCTGTGGTAAATGTTCCAGTAGATTCTGTGCTTGTGATCCCTTTTTGGCCTTAGAAGCATAGCAGAAACCTGTTATCAAAATACACAATTCAAAAATATGTTATATAAGAATGTTCTCTTATGTTTGGTTGGTGTGTAGAAATATTTTTTTTCTGATAAAGTTATTAATTTGATACGAACAACAATATTAGCAAATCTGAGAGTGTTTTGTTGTATGTTGCTTAGACTCTTCAAAAATGTTGTGGCACTCGTGTCTGTACTATTTTTGAAAGATCTGACACAGATCCATCCGTATCTTGAAAGAGTCCAAACAACATAGCTTATGTTCTAAACACCAAACACTGGAAAATATTTTCTTGAAAACATGACTTTCATCCTACCAAATAGATAAGAACTTTTGAAATAATGGTGGAACAGAAGAATGTTGCTTAGACTCTCCACAAAATGTTGTGGCACTCGTGTCTGTACTACTTTTGGAGGATTTGAAACACACCCATCCGCATCTTTAAAGAGTCCAAGCAACATAAACACTGGAAAATATTTTCTTGAAAAAATGACTTTCATCATACCAAATAGATAAGAATTGTTAAAGTAATACTGACATAGAAGAATGTTGCTTAGACTCTCCAAAAACGTTGTGGCACTCGTGTCTGCACTACTTTTGGAGGATCTAACACACATCCACCCGCATCTTTAAAGAGTCCAAGCAACATAGCTTATGTTTTAATTACCAAACACTGGAAAACGACTTCCTCATGGAAAATGTTTTCTTGAAAAATGACTTTTATCGTACCAAATAGATAAGGAGTCACTACAAGAAAACTGTAAATTACACGGAAATTTTCATGGAGATTAGTATGAAAATCTGAAAGAAAATAATTCACCCTTTTCTTGTAGTGAGCGTGAAAGTAAAAGTGAAATAGAAGAATGATTAGAGTACCTGGAGGGTAGCTAGAGAAAACAGGACAATGCCAATGATTCTATGGGCTGTATATTGAATACCAATAGATTCACTCCCTAATTGTAGACCAGTAGCCCAACCAGCAACACCAATAACATAAGCAGTGATTTGCCAAATAGAATGTAGGTAAAACCATGCAGGGTCTGAAAACACCTTTAAGTACCTTGCAAACAATATCCCTATAGGCATCATAATCCCCCAACTCACTGCATTTAGCAATCCATGAAGCTGAAAAAATAAAAAAACCATAACTTTAGTAAAAGGACAGCTCGAAGTACAAAGCATCTCGTATTCACTCAGGGTACGGGGGGAAGTATCACACTCCCTCCTACCCTGACACAATGACTCAAACTCGTGACCTATGAATTCACTTACATTTCTTTTGTTAAATTGCGAGTTTGCTTTAATTGAAGTAGTTCCAGTTTGTGCAGAAAGAAGTCTGAGAGTTGCAGCAGACTGAGTGTTGACACCAGAAGTATCATGCATTGCTGGTGAATCTCTTGAAAGTGGACCTTCTTGCCAAACTTGATTCAAAATTGTGGAGTTAAAGTTGTCAAGTTTTAAAGTAGCAAAAATAGTGATTTCATTATTGATATAAGTAGCTGATAGATCAGAGACATTAAAACTCAAATCCCCTTGTTGTAGTTGTGTTTGATAACTTGTAATAGGTGATGTATAAACACTCAATTTTCCATCTGATTTTTGAAATGCAACAAGTGCTTGTGAACCAACCATGCCTTGTGAAGATGGATTTATAGCCCATGCTACCCATCTTGTGGTGGCATTGATCTTAGTGTGTCGATAGGCGATTTTCGCGGTTTTGTTAGAAGGATTGTAAGTCCAATGAAGGAATGAGTTTAAATATGGAAGATCACTACATGAAGTGAATGACATTTGGTTGTTGCTTGTGAAAGTGTAGTTTGTGCATGATTGTGCATAAGTTGATGACACAAACAGAGTTATAAACAGAACACATGAAATCAAGAAAACACTTGACATTTTCAAGAAAGTAATACTATGTATGTTGTTGTGGTGGTGGTAGTGTTTGAAGAAATGGAATTTAAGTGTATATATATATAAAGGGGAAGTGGGGTTAAGGTTAGTTAGATAGTTTGGCTTGTAAGATTTCTATATTATTTTGTATGTAGGGGGTGGGGGTGGGGGTGGGGGTTGGGGGTAGGGTACTTGTCAAAATGATGTTTAATAATTGACTTTGTTTCAACAACTAATTCCCTTTATTTCACACCTACACATGTCTAACATTCAACTATAATTGTACTAAACTTGATATTTTGAGTAAAGTAAGTTGATGAAAAGGATAATTAAATTTTAAAATAAATGAAAGAATCTTTCAAGAAGAATAAATTTGTGTTAGAAGTACAAAAAGTTATTAGTAACTGAAGAATATATCGTTAGTTCAACAAGTTCAATATAAATATATCAGTCTGTTACTGAATATTTTATTTCTATTCTGATTCTATATTATCAATATATATCATGAATATCTAGTTAAATTGGATGGAGTGAGACTATTAGTATAATTGTAACAACTTATTTGTTCTTTGGATACCTTTCTTGATGAAGTAGGATAGTAATTAGAGCAAAAATTGTGTATAACTAAGATGAAGTCAAAAATAATTATATGGCTAATTATTGGAAAGCTTAACCACTTTCTTCATTCTTTAATAAACAAGACAAAAATCATATTAGTAAAAACACTAATAAAGCTTCAACTTTTAGACTTAACCACTTCATTATATTAACTACTAATTTTGTACTCTTTTAACCAAATTGAATATTTAATTTAAGTGGATTTGGGATATAACATAACTTGTTGGGTTAGGTGCATGATAATACCCAAGTGACACACAGCTAGGTCAAACCAACTCCAACCCCCTTAACCCCCCCCCCCAAACCATCCAAATGAAAGGGTGACCTAAACCTTTTAAACTTGTATGAAAATTTGACATTTGTCCTAAAATCTCATCTTCTTGAAACCATTTCTATCCATTTTTTTTTTTAATTTAATGATTCGATTGGTTTTCGACTCAATTCTTAATATTTTTCAAGAGGGTATTTTCCGAGAGTTATATTGACACAACTTCATAATATAGAGGAAAATGGTATATCACACTTCTTATAGTTATGTCGTCTTACAATCTAAATGATGGTCTAAAAATGGAATGTAAATCACTTTTCGACATGTTTTTACGTGTGTATTGGAATTTCAAATTTCACAAGTCAAACTAAAGGTTATTATCCATGAAATTCCTTGAGGATTTTGACACTCTTTAGGACTAGTTTGTTTTTCAATTATAGGAGCTGAAAAGTAGCTAATTTTGTAAAGTTATCCTAAACCTTTCTTTAAGTTGAAAACTGCAAAATGTACTATATGTGCAAATATTCAAAAACACTCACCTGGTACTTTAATGGGCCAAGTGACAACTAAAAGCCCAAAAACATTGAGTAAATTAAAAAAGAAAAAATTATATGAAATAGTAAACTATTAATTCAAATTAAATGTTATACCATAGTTTTTTTTATTTGTAATTCGCAAAAAAAAAAATTCATATTGTTTGTCATCCTATTTATATACCCAAATATACAAATAGACCGAAACATACAAATGCAAGACCCATTTTTATATCGAAATATACAAACGCAGGACTCATTTGTATACTGGAATATACAATAGACCAAAATATACAAATGCAGGACTCATTTGTATACCAAAGTATACAAATGCAGTATCCATTTATATACCAAAATATACAAATAGACCTAAATAAATATTTTTTATGTATATATTGGAATATACAGATTTATAGTCATAGCAAACAATAACTATATCATACAAATATGATTATTTTGTTGTCAAACCTAAAATTTACTCTAATTAAAAATAGGTTGTGGATACATATGCATATAACCATATATAATCATCGAATAATATATTACAGAAGAAAAATGAACTGTGTATGAATAGGTTGTGGATACATATGCATATAACCATATATAATCATCGAATAATGTATTACAGAAAAAAAGTAAATTGTGTATGAATAGGTTGTGGATACATATGCATATAACCATATATAAAATAATGTATTACAGAAGAAAAGTGAACTGTGTATGAATAGGTTGTGGATACATATGCATATAACCATATATAATCATCGAATAATGTATTGCAGAAGAAAAGTGAACCGTGTATGAATAGGTTGTGGATACATATGCATATAATCATCGAATAATGTATTACAGCGACTAAGAAAAGTGAACTGTGTATGAATCTCTCTAGCTATTTTCGTAAAAATTTCAAAAAAAATTAAAAGACAACCATTATTATTAAATTTCAAATTTCAGATATAAAATTTGCCATTAATAAATTACGGTATAGTAGAGTTAGTCTGAATAAATAATCATTTCCTACTATATTCCTTTTTAAGCATAACGAAAAAAAAAAAAAAAAAAGATGTTCAAACACATTTTAATGAATAACGTCTTTTTCTGGCGGACTAAAATGGACCAAATTAATTGAGTGCCTAACTTAAAATAAGATTATTATTACTATTATTATTATTAATTATTTATCATCATTATTTTTTTTTATAATAGAAAGAAAGTGACTTGTAATACCTTTTCAAGTATACTATAATCCAAAATTAAATGATGATGATCTAAGTTAAGAGGTCATATTTTTGCAAGGCTGTCCACAGTTCATGAAAAAATGAAAAAAAAAATAAATAATTAGCCCACTTGTTTAAGAAAATTATTTGTGATTAAAAAAAACGTCTTTCGTTTTCCATCCTTTTCAGTTTTTGCCGTCATCTTTAACAAGCTTTTAGGTCTTTTTTGCATTATCTTCTTCTAAGAAGTCGCTAAATAGTTTACCCAAAAATTATTCTAATTATAATAAATGTGTCGTCAGAGATTCTTTTTAAGTATATCAAACAAAAAAAATTTAATTTTTTAAAAAATATTATCATCGATCCACAACAATATATATTATGGTATATATATATATATATATATACGTATGTTCCAATTTTGCTTATAATAACTTGTCTAAGCTAAGATCAAATTTGTTAATGATAAAAGATTAACATAACCAAAATCTTATTAGTGACTATTTTAATATTTTAATTTGAAGTGTTTTAGCATGAAATTTTAAATTTAGACACTAAAAATTCAAAAAGAAATTATTATATGATATATAAATACATACATAGTATTATCTCTAAAACGATTCAATTAATTTTTTATTATATTCTTTTAATTTGAAAATATCGACCCACCTCATGTCACGGAGCAAATATTTTATTTTTAAATCAGCTTCTCGAAATATAGTTTGATATTGTCTTTGTCTAGAGAAAGAAAATTCAATTCCAGCTCTTTTTTTAGATAATCAAATTAAATTTTAAGTTGATCTGACTAATTGATTTAAAAAATGGAAATATAAAAGCTTATATATGTATAAAAAACATATATATATATACTCAATTTGCAAACATGTATGAATTTGGACACTTTTGGACCTATTATATATTTGTATATTCTTTGCTTTCACGCGTGTATATATTCTCTCACTTTCACATTAGAAAACCAAAGGAAAAAAAATCCTAAAAAATATAAATAAACCTTAATTTATTTGATAATGAATAATATATTTTATATACCTATATCATTAGAATTGATCTAATATTATTTCGGTCACAAGCTATCATATAAGACACTATATTTCGCTTCTCTTAACACGCTTCAGTAGCAATATAAATCAGAATCTAAATTATACGTAAATGAGTTTACTATGATACCTAATAAGAAAGTGAACTTTAAAACTGGCTCAACAAGCGAAAATCGCAAAAATCTATATTAACAGATTTATATAAAATAAAATAAAATAATAACACAACATAATATATCCATACACAATCCCTTCCTTATCCTGCATTTTGTTGTATATACATGAATCTAAAGTCTACTAAATAATTTTATTTTGTCCATTATTGAGCTATTTATATGAAATATCAAATCTGTCTCTACATTTTTATTTTTATTATTTGTCAATAAATAAATAAATTAAGTAGCACTTTTTTCTACAATTTTCTTGTACTTATATATTATATAATATAGTATAATATAATAATAAAATATGAAACTTCGAGGAAACATCAACAAGAAAGACCAAAAAAATAATCAAATATTGGATTTTCTGATACTTTTTTAGAATTAGCTTTTATCTTTTTATACTTTTTATAAAATAAGAGCAGCTTTATTTTATTAATATTAATAGAAATAAAAAAAGATGAAATGAGAAAAAGTAAAAAAGAAGAAAGAACAATCAGATTTTGCCAGTTTGATTGTACTTTATATTATACCTTTTATGTAAACCTAACTTAACAGAAATAACTGTGGTATGAGAAAAAATAAAACTTTATTATTATATTAAAAAATAAAAGTTAAGTATTTATTTAATTATATATTTTGGAGTAAAAGTGTAAAACCAAAGAAACGTAAAGTAGGATCCATTATATTATTTGCTTAAATATACCTATTAGACTATTATTTATTAATTAAATTCATAGGTATACAGCAAATATTAGTGGGTCAACTACTTTAATCTTCTAAATTTGACCTCTAATTCCAATTATTTATAATTTAATTCTACAAGTTAGTTACTACTTGAAAGTTAAATAGTATAAAACAATCTAAATTGTGGATTCTTTTTGACAAAAAAATGTATTTTTTAATAATCTTAATATTTTTGTCAGTATAATTAATGTCTCAGTCAGATAAGTAACTAAAGAGTTAACGAAATAGTACCATTAATCGATTGAGATTATTATTTTTTATTAAATCGATACTTTTGCAAAACGATATTTATATCCATAAAATTTGAAAATACATACGCATAAATGTCTAAAAACTTTTCTGTAATCCGTAATGAATTATAATAATTTCAAAGGATATTATTAATTAGTTCCCTCCAACTATAAAGCGTGGTGTATTTTCTAATATTTCAAAATAAGGAAAACCCTTTGATAATGACATTACTCTTAGAAAAATCAATTAAACTTAATTAGCTAAAACGTACTCTCAAAAAACATATAATTAATGTTAGTATAATATAATAAGAAATTCAAGCTCTGAGTGGCAAATTACAAACTTAATTTGCTATTATATCATATATATATATATACATAGAATATATATATGGTATGATTAAAACACACACGCCTTACTATACATTTGCAAAGCCATATACACAATAACAAAAACTCATCGTTAATTTTATTTTAATAATAAATCAACAATCTGTATAAGATGTCTACCCTTTGCTCTTTTATAATCTCATATTTATAAAATTACACTCAATATGGTATCATTAAATCGATCAACAGTCGTGTACCAAGTCTATTAAAATCATAACATAAAATAAGACTTTTTTCTCCTTTTTTTTTTGTGCAAATTGAGTATACATGACGTGTATGTTAATAAAAATTGCTTAAAATTAGCTGTATACATTAATTACGTTATGACATTAATTAATTATAATGCCTTAGGGTTAAGATTGTGATAGTAGAGATTAAGTAGAATAAAAGAAATACATTATAAGAACGTAATCTTGACAAATGACAATGGCGGCATTATTAATTATCTAACTAATATTAAAAAGGATTAAATTAAAATAAAAACGAAGAGGAAAAAAAAAAGAGTTTCATAATCTTTTTATGGAAAATTGACTAATTTTTATATACTAATATTTAGTTTGATTGTTGAAAATGACAAAATGAATCTATTCATTTTTTTAAAGTTTGAGTTTAATTAAACAGTTAAAAATTAGTTTATTTTATTTTCACAGTGAAATTATTTTGTATTTTTTTTAAAAAAAAAGGAAGTCGTAACACAAATAATAACTAAAGATATTTATTTGTGCAAACTACACGTTTAAAATTAAAAATCATCATTAGCACCACCAAAGAAAAGAAAATCTCCAATATTCATGAGTGAATAAATACAAGAAAACATAATAAAAGTGGAGCAAAAGAGCCATCATTGAATTGACCTCGTAAAATAAATCCTTTGATTTTTGATCAGAATTATTGTGAAATAGTTGAAATTCTTTTTTTACTTAGAAATTTTGAATATGAATTTTGAAAATAATTTTTTTGTTGTTGTCGAGAGCGTTATTGATCTTAAGAAACAAAATTTACATTGCATCAATTCAAATTAGTCAAACTTCAATATATATATAATACGAGTCTTAATTTAACTGTCACAAGAACATTATTACCACTAATTACAACATAGTACATAAAGCTTCTTGCTTTCGTGTAGGAAAACTAACTTAAAAGACTAGCTTAAAGTAATGATGATTACTTTCACTAATTAAGTAAACATGTTCACACATGGACTATGTACTTGCTAAGTCAAAAAAAAATTAAATTTTATAAAATCTTTTTTAGTTAGGTGGTAATCATAATCTTGATCACTTCCACTAAATTACTAATACCACATTAAAAGGGTAGGATTATTACCACGTTTACATGTTTTTATCCTTTTCACCAAAGTGATAGTCATAATCATGGTAAATTCCACTAAACCTTTATGGCTTTATCTTCTTATCACTTAATTTACTTACTAGAGTAGTAAAATAGGTTATTTTACCACTCACCGGCAAAATAAGTGGATATTTTTTATTTTTATTAGAATTTTTTATTTTGTTTGAGTATTGAAAATGGAAGAAGTTTAGTTAGGAGGTGTTCAGAACGGTGGAACTAGTATGTTAATTACGAATTTGGCAGAATTCAATTTTTTTACGTAAATCATGTGTTTGTATTTAAAAAAATCACTTAATTATTAAAAATTCACTCAAATTATTTTATAATTTAAAATTCATAAATTCAAAATCATAGATCCACCTTTGAAGGCGCTTTCCGATAAAATTAGCTCGCAGAAATATGCCTTGTGCAACTCACTTATGTTTGAGTTAATTAATGAATTGCTCATTTGTTAACTCGATTTATTTTGTCTCGGTCAATTCTAACTTGTTTTAGAATAGGTTGAACTTTCTAAATATGTAGCTCAAAATTATCTTATAAGAAATCTAATTATAAATTTAAGCAAATAGAAAAATTAAAACTTGATCCATTCCATCTCTCCCTAAGTAACCTTTGAACAACTTAATATTCACTTAGGTTATTAATTTACTTAATTTTAACTCTAATACAACTCAATTAACTTATTTGATCGTGTTAATTTATTATTTTATTAGCCTCTATATGATATTAATTTGAATTAATATGACTACTCTCTGATTCTTAATAAATTCCTAAAGTACACACAATTAGTTTCTCTTCTAAATAGATTCCCCAAAGTACACATAATTAACATCTCTCACATGTCAACCTTAATGTGATTTACTAACCCTAATGTTTAATGGATTCCTTGTGGGACAATATATTTTAAAATAGGGGACAACATAATCATTTATTTTTCTATATAATTAATTAGTAATACAAATTTGTGATTAAGTTGGTAAACTACTCACCGATGTTGCATTTGAACATAACAAATCACTAATTAAAAAATTAAATTAAAGCAATTGAGACCAAAAATTGGCATTATCCTATCGTTCAATTATAATCTATTAAACTATAGTTTTTATTTACATTTTTTTATTCCATTATATGCCAAAAAATTCTAATTAAAGGTTCCTAGAATGTTTATAAAGTATCTGATTACTTTTTTTTTGTATGTATAATAATAATAATAATTTGGAACTAATCATGTCTATCTTCTAATGATTTTAAGTGCTAGGAGACAAAAATATATATATGTAAAATGAGTTAATTATTTTAAAGAGTTTTTAAGTATTATTATTATTATAATATAATGACGTATTGTTCTTTTGACTAATAAGTTGGCAAAAAGAATCAAGCAAGAAGAAAGTTCTTATACATTGAGTTTTATTATTTATTTATTTTCTAATTGAAATGTACAAAACATATATTTTGATAATAATTATAATAAAAGATAACTAGCTTGTTGTAATTAGAAAACAAAAGATACATTGAATTATGATTTCTAGGGACGATTTGAAATTTATTGATTTTAAAATACTACATCTTTAAAGTTATTGAATTTAAAATAATTATAAGCTTGTATTTTAATATTAATAGTAGCAGTAGGTTTTTTACTAAAACAAATTGAAAAAATGCGAAGTAAATGTATGTACATTTGATAAACTTTGAATCAACATACAGTACACTGTATTTTATGTACTTTTTTACTTCTTTATTTAAGATTTTTCTTTTCTTTATTTATAATATTTTTCTTTATTAAAATTGCACAAGAATCCATAAATAGCCGGCCTCCAGCTTGCCACCACGTGTACAGAATGAACAAAAATTTCTTGAAAATTACGTAAATAGTACTCTCTCTTGCATGAAATACATATATATTTTAAAATAAAGTTTGGAAAAAAATTGTTATATTTTGTTTGGCACTATAGCATAAGATAAATTTATACGATCATCTAAATGAGTTCGTATTTTAAAAAATTGAACGTAAAATTTTTGATTTTCTTTTATTTATCTTAATTTAATGTGACAAAGTAAAATTAGATCAAATAATATGAAACGATAGAAATATACGTTGTCTTGCGTCGGTAGTCTAGTTTTGATAATTAATGAACACAAAGAGGACACTGTATTACAACTTGTCAACACGTGTCAATTAAAATGCCACACCATTTAGCTTATTTGACTTTTTTGTCATAATATTTTTTACCTATTTATTTCATTCATAGGATGAGTTAACGAGGATCGTGATTGAGTAGTAATAATTATAGGAAAAATTATAGATAATAACAAATTATTAATTTAAATGAAATGTAATTATAATTTGATTTAATTGTGTTATATAGTGAGTTATTGTTAGTCATTTGTTTTTATGAAATTTTGGCTCGTCACTTTCTTTGTGTATAAATTGTGTTTCTATTGATTATAAAGTGAGAGAAAAATGTATATATAGACATATAAATACATATATATTTGTGATATATATTTATAATTATACAATACAAATATTCTCTTGTCCAGTTCTCTATTGTCTTTCTCTCTTTCTCGCTTTATACGAACACAAATTATGCAAAATACAATGCATAATTTATGTGTACAAAGCGAGAGTGAGGATTTTGATATCCTCTCGCTGTTTAAAAAAGAAAAAAAGAATGGCCTCCTTTTTTTTTTTTTAGCATTTTCAAAAAGAATGTCATCTTTTTTTTCTTTTTTTAACAAATTTCTACGTAGGATGTTTAAGACCACAAGATTAAAGGATAATTTTGTACATTTGACTTAACATTAATTTAGAACCACATGATCAAAAATCTTCTTTATTTTCTTAAATTCCGTGTCAAGTCAAACTAGACCATTCTTTGTAAAAATGAGGAAGTATAAATGTTTTACTTCGATTTAATCGTGTACAATTCAAATTTTATACAGATATACAAACACATAAAATTGAATTGAGAGGCTGCCAACGATTTAAGCATACGAGAGATTGAAAATAATTTATACAAATGATCTGTTAGCGAAATTATATAAATATAAAAAGAGTCAATGAAATATACAATTGATATATATATATATATATTATATATATATATATATGAGAAGCGCAATCAAATAATTTATAGTTATAATTTATAAATATAATTTTTTTGTGTTTGTTAGAGGTAAAAGTTAGCTATAACTAATGAGATGAATAACTATAAAGTCTTTTGAAGATTATAAAATAAGCTTTGACAAAAGTTGTTTTTAAAAACTATTTTTATTATTCGAAAAGTGTAGTAGTAATTTTCAGCAATAAGTATTCATTGTGATTATAATTAATTTTGGTATATTTGAAATAAACTGGTCCACGTAAAATGAGAGTGACTTAATTGAGTGGTACGACGTCACTTCATTCTTCTTCACCGACGTTCTATTAAAGCAAAAAAAAAAAACGCACTGTACAAAAAGCAAGCTGCTAATATCACACCCCTCTTCTCTTTTTTTTATATTCCGCTCGATATTTGGTATCTATATTAAATTTTTATTAAATTCAAAATTATATTAAAATATTCGTATTGAAAATTAAACGCTCTTTGGTAACAAAGATGATATTTCATACTTATAAAAAATTAAATTCTGATTAAAAATAAAAAAACTTGCGAATGCTTCTTTAAAATCATTTTGTTTATTTTTATAGTGACTTCACCTACTTTCCAAGTCGAAAATGGGATGAATATAGTGAGGTTATTTATATTTAGCTAGTGTTTGATTATAAATTTTTTAAATAATCTAGATAATATTATTTGATGGAAAAAATTGAGTGAAATTTCATCATATTTAGGAAACATATTTTATTTTTGTAGAAAAATATATTTTTTACCCATAAATTTTAAAAATTATCAAATTTAACTATAAGTTTTTATTACAAGTCAATTAGATCTTCATTGCAACAAATAACAAGTAGTGTCAATGACACTGGAGCAATGCAGTAGTCTGGAGTGAGTGCATGAAGCATTATTTCATATATCGTGAAGTAGACAAGAACATGACTCTGTTACCCTGAGTCGATTGTTTATCATTTTCATCTATAATCATATCATCACTTTTATATTCATTAAATTTTCCATCACTACATTGTTATTTACGTAAAAAATTATATAATACACTACAAAAACTACTATAGAGGTTATTTTTGTTAAAGATAAAAGTTTGATGTAAAATTTAATTTTTTTGAAAGATTTCAAATAAAGAGATTTGATTCAAATACTTAAAAAAAACCCTAGTATTTCGAAATTTAAGATATTTATCAAATAATAACAAATTATATGGATATACACTATTTGTCAAATTTTCCCCTAATTATTATTTAAAAAATCTATGTCCAAATAAGTCCTTAGGTTTACAATTTTTTGATACGCAAATTTATTGTATTGATAAATTTTATATCTTAATAAGAGATTTTTTTTTTCTGAAAAAGTTCTTTTTTGTTATATGGTTTTCCAATATAAAAGCTTGAATTCGAAAGTTTTAACTTTAAAATTGATAAGTTTTATTTTTTTTTATAGACTAAATCGAATGGTGTTACTATTATAAGTAGGTAAGTTTAGCTTTCGTTTGATTATAAATTTGAAAGTCGAAATTTATAATTTAAATAACAATATAATGGTTGTGATGCTAAATAGACATCACAGACATGTTATTTTAGCACAAAATCTAAAAATATAATCACCATTCTACTCTTCCTATAAAAATCCGCCATTTTTATCATTTCTACAAAGCTCTCTTTTCAAAATCCGCCATTAAAGCTCACCATTAAAAGCATGAAATCATCATCTTAACAAACACCCATTTCACAAATTTCAAAGTTTTCTTCATCTTCTCCGGTTTGTGATTCTCAAACAATGGTTTCACTTGAAGATTCTCATTCTCATAACAGTGTTTCTTCTAGTGCCCATTTTCGCCAAACACGGCCTTATTACTACACCCCACCGCCGCCATCTTCCATTAAAATCAACCGTGCAATGGGTCGTTCTATGAGAACTATCCGGTCAACTATTTTCCGTACTGATTGCTCTGGTTCTGAACATTCCGGCGCTATTTCTGAAAACATGACAGATTCTGTTATCGATATTCGTCTAGGGGAGCTCGCGAAGATGCCTCCGGTGAATAACAAAGGTTCTTCTTCCGATGAAGATTATCTACAACTTTCTCAAGCTTTCAGTGATTTTTCAGCTTGTAGTAGTGATATCTCCGGCGAGTTACAACGATTAGCAAGTGTTCCTGTTTCGGATCTGGTATCAACCCAGAACCCAAATTCTAAACCCGAACCTGAACCCGAACCCTGTTTAGGGTTTCTAGAAAGGGAGAAATTTTCAACGGAGATAATCGAAAGTATCTCCCCGGAGGATCTTCAACCGACGGTGAAGCTTTGTATTGACAGCTTACATTCTCCATCTGTTGCAGTGAAAAGATCAGCGGCAGCTAAATTAAGACTATTAGCAAAGAATCGAGCTGATAATCGAGCGTTAATCGGAGAATCCGGTGCAATTCCGGTGCTTATACCTCTTCTCCGGTGTACGGATCCATGGACACAAGAACACGCAGTTACAGCCCTGTTAAATCTCTCACTTCACGAACCGAATAAGGTTTTAATCACTTCCTCCGGAGCTATAAAATCTTTAATTTACGTTCTGAAAACCGGCACCGACACTTCGAAACAAAACGCTGCTTGTGGGTTATTAAGCTTAGCTTTGATTGATGAAAACAAGCTTTCCATTGGTGCTTGTGGTGCTATTCCACCATTAGTATGTTTACTTATCAATGGAACAAATAGAGGTAAAAAAGATGCATTAACAACCCTTTACAAACTTTGTTCAATGAAATTAAATAAAGAACGAGCTATTAGTGCTGGTGCAGTAAAGCCACTTGTTGGACTTGTTTGTGAACAGGGGAATGGTTTAGCTGAAAAGGCTATGGTTGTGTTGAGTTTATTAACAGGGATTGATTCGGGTAAAGAGGCCATTGTTGAAGAAGGTGGAATTGCTGCACTTGTTGAAGCTATTGAAGATAGTTCTGATAAAGGAAAAGAATTTGCTGTGTTGACATTGTTGCAGCTCTGTACGGATAGTGTTAGAAACAGAGGGCTTCTTGTTAGAGAAGGTGGAATACCTCCTCTTGTTGCCTTGTCTCAGAATGGTACTGCCAAAGCTAAACACAAGGTGAGTTTTTTCAATTCTTGATTTAACACGCATCCATCGGCATTTTTGAAGAGTCCGAACTAATAGTATCTTTCAAATTATTACTAATGATTATAATAGTTTGTTATGTTATGAATGTTGTTAACTTGTACCAGTAGTTAACTATGAGGTTAAAGATTGATTTTTTAATGGCTAACATGACAATTTTGAGCTTGTATAATCATAAACATGTCATATGCTGTGTTCTTATAATCTGATATATGAGTTTTGGAAGATGAGTAAGATATGAGGTTGAAAATTGAATTTTTAATGGCTAATATGACAACTTTTAGCTTGTATAATCATAAACATGTCATATGGTGTGTCCTGATAATCTGAGTTTTGGAAGATGAGTAAGATATGAAGAAAGAAAGGAAGTGGTATTTTTGGGATTGCAATTGTATGGTTTGGGTTTGCGTATTCGCTACCATTCCTAGATTTCGCTCGTGGGATTACACTGAGTATGTTGTCGTAGTAACGTATGGAATGAATACTGCTGCTATGTTGCTTTCAATGACTGTGATGTTGTAGTCTGCTTTTATGCATTTTTGGTCCAAGAAATGAAGTTGTATTAGGGCCTTAATGTTTTGTTTTTTTCTTCTTTTTTGCAGGCAGAAACACTACTAGGATACTTGAGAGAACCAAGACAAGAAGCTTCAAGTTCAACTCCTTGAGTGAAAAATTATAGTGTTAGACTGGTATTTCTACTGTAATGGTTTTGTTCTGTGTATAGGAACAAGTGTTTTTAAGAGTTTGTACAGAGTGTTTTACTAAATAAAAAAAAATTATATGTAGTGAGGAAAAAACTGACCTTTTTTTGACTAGGTAAATTAGAGGAGGGGTTCTTTATGACCCTCTTTAAGTATTAACTGGTGCTGGTTTTTGTGGGAGCAGATGGTTGTTTGCCTAGTTTTATTGTTTTCTTTTTGGTTTGGAGAGAATTTGGGTTATATTCCTCTAGTTTTGTTTGTGAGGTCCAAGTTCTTGTAGAAAGGTTTACTAATTTTCTTGATTTTTAGTGTGTGAATATCAACTATAGCATAGTATGCTAGAAGTTGTTTTTGTTCCCCTCTTCTTGAATATGAATATATGTTATGTATGAAGCAACATATTTTAGTTTCTTATAGTTCGATTTCTGTTACTATTTATTGTTTCTTGTACTTTCATTTGCTTTGAACTGTTTTTTCTTGAACGCTACCTTTTGAGGTAGGAGTAAGGTTTGCGTATACCTTATCATCCTCATACGAGTCTTGGTTGGATTGTAATGGTTATGTTCTTGTGTTTTGTTTGGAGCAACATATTTGGTCAGTTGTGAGATATTTTCATGATTTGTGAACATTAGAATTTTCAAGAATTTTGTAGCTCTCTATGCAACTAGTGAAGCATCAGATGCTTGTGTTTGGTTTTAGTAGAAGTTGTACAAAAAAAACCCCACCTCCCCCCACTGGACTTTGTACCATTCTTGTTGTAATAGTGTGTCTTTAGATTTTTGTCCACCATCCAGATTCTCTAAAAAAGGTTTCGAGTTTGAGATTTGAAGTTTTGGGTTCCAGCTTTGTTTGAAATGTTATGCGATATAAATTTATCAGTAAATATTGAATACGAAATGATCATTAAAGAATAAAGAGGCTTCTATGCTCATTTTGTCTTTGTCCTATGTCACTAAGTGACTTTTAGCTGGCAAGATTTGCTTAGAATTTAGTCAATTAAGGTGGATTCATATTAGTTGGTTAGCTAACCATTTATTGGTCCTCTCACCTTTGACCCCTTTTATCATGAATATTTTTTTAAGTAATCGTGGTGTTTTAGCTCAGCTTGCACACCTTGACTAATTTTAAGAGAGATTTTGTAACTTTAAACCAATACAAACACCACGTAATCGTTATCTGTATTTGAAATTTGAACCCGAGACTTCACAGAAACCATTCTTTTGAGCATCCCCCACCCTTCATGTGCTATGTGGTCCTCCCTTATTCTATTTTTCTTTCAAGTATTGGCATGCTCTGATCTGAAACTGTTAGCTGATAAGTCACTGAAATGACTTGGACCTTTCTCCTTTTCATTATTGTTCTTGTTCCCTTCTCCTATAAGGTGTACGAGAGGTATTCAAGTATTATAAAGCGCTTTGTGATTTTAAACAAGTTATGATCGACTATATGAATCGGGATAGTTCTGGTCTCCTTATTGGAGACTAGTGAAGGGCAATGCTTTTATTACTAGTATAAGTGGCTATATGCTTTGATAGTTCATAAAATCAAATTGCCTAGTATAGAGATGCTAGGTACAAGTTATTTGGTTTATGAAAATATGGTAAAGTTTTAAATAGGGTATATATAATAGGTAGCATTTAATTTAGCCTTATCAATAACTAAATTTTTGTCATCATAGGTTTTATAGTCACATGCTATTAATTTGCTCTTCATCACTTCTATAGAGAGGTATGAGGGAGCTACGATGAAAATTGAAATGTTCAAACAAGTTTGAAGAATTGAAGGATCTCTTAGGGTGTGTTTGGTACGGAGGAAAATGTTTTCCATGGAAAATGTTTTCCTAGAAAATATTTTTTCTGGAAAACAAGTAGATTTTGGATTTATTTTTTCATGTTTGGTTGGTGAGTAGAAAATATTTTCCAAAAATGATTTTTAGTGTTTGATTTATGAATGAATTTCTTTTGAGAGACATATTTTATTTTTACTAGAGTAAAAATAATTTATGAAATTGAAAATATTTTTTAAAATCAAAATTATTATTTTTTTAGGGTGGGGGTGGGGATAGGGTAGTGGGTGGGGGCGGGAGAGGGGGGAGGTTTGAACACAAAAAAATTTCCAGTTGATAGTATTTTAAAAAAAACAAAATTAATTTTTTTGGGGGTTGGGATTGGGGGTGGGGGGTTAGGATTTTAAAAATAAAAATTTGAAGTTGAAAATATTTTTAGAAATCAAAATTAATTTTTTGGGATAAGGTGGGGTTGGGGGGCTGGCCGGTGGGGGGGGGGGTCAGAGATCGGGTGAAAAACAAAAATTTTTAAGTGAATATTTTTTTTAAAATTGTTTTTTTTCCCCAAAAAAATATAATTTGAAATTGAAGGAGAGTTTTGAAAAATGTTTCCTTAATTTTTGAAGGGAAGTTATTTTCCTTAATTTTGAGGAAATTGAGTTGATTTGGAAAACATTTTCCAAAACTTTTGTCCCAACCATCAACATTTCTAGAAAATGTTTTCCTTCATACCAAACACACTCTTAATATATGCTTTTGCTCAGATTTCTCAAAAATGTTTGCACTCATGTCGAAATGTGATAATTTTGTTGTTCGGATCATATCGTGTCCACTAAAACTTGGACATAATGGAAGTGAATGATTATTTTTAAAGAGGGAAAAATGACAAATATATCCCTGAACTATCGTAAATGGTATACAAATAACCTCGGTCATATTTTTGGGACATTAATGCCCCTGTTGTCTAAAAACTAGAGCATGTATACCCTTTATACTAACGGACATTCACGTGTCACAATCTTATCCACTGATTCAACATTTATCGATGGATAAGATTGCGCTACGTGTCTCTATTTAGTATTCCGTTAGAGTGAAGGGCATAAACACTCTAGTTTTTGAATAACAAAGACACCAATATCCTCAAAATATGACGAAGAGTATGCACGTACTATTTACGACAGTATAGATATATATTTATTCTTTTTCCCTTTTAAAGGTTCTGAACAACCAAATGGATAACTATTAGTAGGATTTAAGACTACTATTTTTTTTTTAAATTTTTGGCAAAGGGGATTGAAGGATGTGTAGGGTAGGGTCCTAGAAAGAAAGGGTTACTAGTGCATGCACAGAGATTTTTATATATGATGAATAATAATGGCAAGCACCAACCCCACAAGAGATTACCTTGTTTGGTAAAAAAATAGTAGACATTGTCCCTTTTTTATTATATGATGAAATGCATTAGCTGGCTCAACACAAACAGCTTGTCATTTGTCTTCATGTTTGGATGGATTATTATTTCCCTCCTATTATATCTTTCATTTTTTCTCTCAATTATTTAACTAAAAAATACCCTTTATTATTTTTTCTCTTCCTATAAAGACAATCATATACATAACACCATCATCAGACTCCATTTATGAAATTAGACTAAATATATATTTTTATTATTATTATTATTATAATAGGTTTTTTGTGTGGTTGTCTAAATTGTGAAAATGTTGATTAGGTGAACTCACTCCGTTTAGTTTGAGTTTACGCAACACGAATTCATATTAGTAAAATTCGTATAGATGAAAAAGTGGCTACTTGCAGATTGCTATCATTTTATCTTAAGGAAAATTACGCGATTTAGCAAACTTTATTACTTAATTACTCATCATAGTCATAGTTTGCTATAATTACCATTCACGACTAACATTATATATTAATTATGTGGACTGACTTCGAGTTTGTATAATTAGCTACATTTGTATATGTATAATTCGCCATAATATACAAATACATATGTGCAATTATCTAATCAATATACATATATAATTCACCTCTCTCCCGTTCTATGCCATTCTCGCTCGCCTCTCTCCTCCCTCTCACAATATAGCTCGCCTTTCTCCTCCCTCTCCAGTCTCGCTCTTTTCTCTCCTCTCTCTTTCAATCTCGCTTGTCATATGTACAGATACATATGTATAATATACAATTATCTAATCAATAACATATACAATTAATCTCTCTCCCACTTTTTCCCCCTCTTTCCTCTCCCCTCTCTCTCCCAGTCTTACTGACTCTCTTCTCCATGTAACATGTAGCTACAAATTGTAATTATCAAAGGGAAAAGGGTCTGATATACCCCTCAACTTTGTCATTTGGAGCTAATATACCCTCGTTATAGAAGTGGCTCATATATGCCCTTACTGTTATACAAACGGCTCACATATACTCCTGCCGTTACAAAATGGCTCACATATATCATTCATTTAACGGAAGTTGAAAAATTAGTTTTAAATTTATATTTATTACTTCTAATTTTTTTAAAAAAATTATTTAGGGGTATATATGATTCTTCTATCAAAATTCAAGGTTATATTTTAAATTTTTTTCATACATAAATTATTTTAACTTCTTTTATTATAATTATTTGAGTTTCTTATTCTTATTTTATTTTTTTCTTTCATTCCTTAGTTTAAAGAGAAAAAATTGAACTATTTTTTTTGTGTATATTGTAATTTAATTTCGTATTCGAAGAAAATTTGGTCATCTACAATAAGTTTTACAAGAATATTAGTGAAACATAAATAAATTTGATCATCAAAATAATAATTATAAATTAGTCATTGAAACAAAAAAAAAGTCAAATGTTTGACGAAGATTAAATTTACTCATATGGGATTATATTTTTTTAGAAAAAAAATAATAAAAAATTAGATTAAAATTATTTTTATTTCATTTCCGTTAGAGGAAAAGGGTATATGTAAGCCATTTGTTTACAAGTAGGGTATATATGAGCCACTTTCATAACAAGGGGTATATCAGCTCTAAATGACAAAGTTAAGGGGTATATCAGACCCTTTTTCCTATTATCAAATTATAGATACGGAGAGTAATTAGGCTATTTTTTAGTGACAATATGTGAAAGTTCCCCTATCTTAAAACCGGCCCAGAATAAAATCCAGAGGACCCAAAATAAAATACATGGGCTTGAACTAATTTTTGCTTTATCTAGATTGTCTCTTATATGCACTTGGTTATTCAAAACATAACCACTTTTAAGTTCATCATTTAAAAAATGTCCTATTTGAATAAAAATCTTATTAGAAATAAGAAAATGGTTAAATAAGTTGGAATATTAATAAAATGAAGGTCATTTACTAAACGGTTACGCAAAATAATTGTAACTATAACTTTATAATCAGAGAAAAGAAAAAGAAATCCACATTAAAAAAAAGTTTGAAAAATGAAAATGACAATTAAGAACATTTTTGGCTAAAAATGAAATAGTATGCCATATATAAAATATCCAATTGAGAAACCAAAATATTTATACTCTCTGATCATCTTATACTATATAAAACATCAACTAAATAATCAGAGGTTTTTTCACCATAATCAGACACAAATTACACACTAATTAAGATTATGGAGTAAACTAAACTTAGCTCGTATCGGCTTTTTCGCCTGTTTTCTTGCGAAAATATTTCGGTTTATAGCCTTTCTCAAGCATTTTTTCAACTTGCTCAAAGGGTAGGCCTTTAGTTTCAGGCACCAGGAAGTATATGGCTATTAAACCAATAGTTGAGAATCCAGCAAATAGAAGAAATGTACCAGATGAACCAATTGCCTCCGTTAACGTTAAGAACGTCTCACTAACGATAAGATTGGATACCCAATTGGAGACGGCCGCGATCCCACCACCAATGCCTCTGTATCTTAAGGGGTATATCTCAGAGTTAACGATCCACGGAGCTGTTCCCATCCCAGGAGAGTAGGCTATGATGTACAAACCAAGAAGCATCACTGCAAAGAACCCAAACTTGCTAGGACAACCTTTAGTGAACCATTCACGTTTTTCTGATCGACATAAACCTTTAACGTTGTCATTTAGAGACAAGCATGCACCAGGATGATACTGATCACAGAAACTTAACGTCAGTACCAATAGTAGATACGCAAAGAATCCAATGTAATCCCACTAGGGAGGTAGAGTGTACGGAGACCTTACCCCTACTTTGAGAAGGTAGAGAGGTTGTTTTGACACTTGGATGAGCAAACTACGAATAGTAATGCAATGAATGTAAGATGTCATACGCAAGATTTAACGTTAGCAGTATTGGCCTATTGTCACAAACTTGACTTGTAGGCCGGTTTGAGTTTGGGAATGTCAGGTTCTAAACCTTTACTTCATGATTCAAACTGACGTTTACTTCGTAGATTTTCAAGCATTGACATATTTTATATGGATTCAATAATGAAATGGAAACAGATAAGTACTGCAAAGCATAACGACAGATCAAAGTATCAACAAAAAAAAAACTTACTTTGTTGTTTCCATTAGAGCAGAAAGCACAATCTGAGGAAGCCTGCAAGCAACTCATACAGTTCCAGGACGATGCTCCCGGAGCATTTAGAAATGCCGAGCATGTGGAATTTGATCCAAAGTGATTGGATTCGAAAGCACTGATTCGTGGGGAGTGTATAGAAGCTTGCATGAAGAGCACGGACAACACCACTAGGCACGTTATGATACCAAACATGGAGACAATCATCAACCTTCTTCTTCCGTACCTATCGACAAAACACATACTGATAATGGAGCCAACAGCATTGAGACCAGACGTTATGAGCGAGAGAGCTAAAGCTGTCTTGTTAGAAGCAAATCCAGCCAGTTGCACAATAGTAGGACTGTAGTACATGACCGTGTTGATTCCGACAAATTGTTGTGCCACCTGGACTGTAATACCAGCATAGAGACCACGACGAACAATAGTGTTGCTCCAAGCACTCTTGACTTTTGAAAACACACCATCCCCAAGGAACTCTTTGTCAGCCTTCTCTACTTCAATAGAAGTCTGCAATGCTCTCATCTCGTCTTCGACTTCATGAGCAGGATAAATCTTCTCTAATATAGCCCTAGCTTCGTCTTTCTTGTCCTGCAGAAAAAGTAAACGGACATGTACAAATCGATCATGGCAATGACAATAAAATCTACTAGACAAAATATGAGCAAAAAAGAGAAACTTTAAGAGGCGATAGGCTAACCGCTCTATACAACCATCGGGGTGACTCGGGCAGAGACAGCATTAGGATAAACTGAACAAGAGCAGGAATACTAGCTACGCCAAGCATCCATCGCCAGGTTCCTTTGGTCTAAAATGTGATCAATAATCAGTTAAAACATTCCGAAAAAAGAACATATCCAATGGACTAAAAAACTGCAAAAGAGATTCAACATGTATCATTACCCTTGTAAATGCTAAGTTGATAAGATAAGATAGAAACTGTCCTCCCGTAATTAGCAGACCATTCGTGCTAACTAAAGCTCCTCTAATCCGAGCAGGGGAAGCTTCTGATATATAAAGAGGTGAAGTCATAGAAGCCATTCCAACTCCTAAACCGACGAGTACTCTTCCAATAATTATCACCCAAGGTGCCGGGGCAACTGCCATGACGATGGCACCAATAAAGAACAAGATATCTGCTAAAAGAATCGATTTTCTCCGACCATACTTGTCATTGAACCATCCACCAAATGCTGCCCCGAAAATTGCCCCTGCAACAGCCATGCTTACTATGGTTTCCTACATAGTTATGAGGAAACAGCCCGACTTATTTCATTTTCACGATACAATCAAATTAACTTAACGTATAAACCAGAGTAAACTACTTACTTGCAACCAAGTACGCTTATCAACAGATTTGAAATCATCGCGAATATAAAGCAATGCACCAGATATCACACCTGGTTTCCAAGAAAATAACATTAAGCCAAACTTTTGGGAAAAAATGACAAGAAACTGTACCAACAACATAGTGTTGAACACGAGCGGAGCTACAGACCGTGAAGGGTGCACAGTTAACCACATCTATCGGGAAATTATTGGTCAAACATCACTTGTTATATACATGTATACTAAATATTCGCGACTGGTAGTTAGAAAGTCAGTATAGCCATATTGCGGTATCATAACCAAACAGCCTACGAAGAGTGATCAATTGACCACCCAGTGATAGAATACGACGGTCTATATATATGTGAAATATCACTTCTATATATACAAACAAAATCTTGAACACCGCTAACGAAATTCTCCACTATAAAAACAAGAAAGAACTTAAAAAGGAGTAGTCTTTTACCAGTATCATAACCAAACAGCAGCCCTCCTATACCAGCAGAAAAGGCGAGACGCATAATGTAAGGCGTTTTCCATGAAGTCCTCCAACATTCTGTAAACTCCGTCTTCGCAGCTTTGTGAGGAGCACCCTCCATACTATCTCAAAAACAATTTTCACAAAACAAATCTACTCTGCAAACAACAACAAAAACACCTTCAAAATACTCTAAATCACATACATTATTCAATACAAAGCATCAAATTCCTTTCTTTAATACAAATTGCAACAAAAAAGTAGCACTAGGACCAAAAAAAGTAAGATTCTTGTATATAATAATTGATCAAATAAGGAAATTCTTTTACCCCGAATGAGCAATCCTCGAGGATAATATAAATTAGTCAGACTCCAATGCAGGTAACATGACAAAAAAATGTGATGAGAGAATCTTTTTAGCACAAAAATATCACCAATTTATACCATAGATATACTTATTAAGTTCATTCATATTCCAACTTATCCATAAACAATACCAATTCTATAAAAGCAAAAATTGACAAAAAGTTCCAACTTTATTACTATTTATTAACAAAAAAAAACACCATTTTCTTTCTAGACTTATATTTACACAGAAAATAAACAAAGATACCTATGAAATCAAAATCAAATCAAAATACATCATAGAATCATGCACAATAAAAAAAAAAAAACAGAGCCCAAAATTACAAATTTAGTATTAAAAAACATAAATAAATAACAATTAGAATTGAGAATTACAACAACAAAAAATCATATAAACACAAAAAAAATAGTACCTTAAGTCAAGTTGTCACCTTTTTTTTTTTTTTTTCTGAAAGAGAGTCCACAAGTTTTTTTTCTACTTTTTGATGATAAGATTATAAAAATGATGTTTTGTGTATACATATATATATGTAATGTGTAAAACTCAAGTCAAAAGGGAAAAGAAATTATGAGTCACTCAAATCTGATAAAGATTTTATTATATGTTTATCCTTTTAATTATTGAAGAAATATCACAATTAGTTTAATAAAATTCCTAATATAGAATTCGGAAAGTAATTACAAATTCAAATTTGGGATAAAGTTTATTTTTTATAGAATTATTAATTTAAAATATTATAAACTCATATTTAGAAAAAAAAACTTTTTTTTTATTGAATTACTTGTGAGTTCACTTTTGATTTATTTTGTAGCTTTTCTTAATACTATAGATATGTCCCGTAAATTTTGGAACATACTAAATTACGTAACTCATTTTTTTATCATATGAAATTCCTAATTTGTGGGGATAAAAAAAAATGTTAGTGAATTTTTCCTTAAGATTAGTTTTTTTTTTTCTTTTCAATTTAAGATTCGACACTTACAGAAATAGAAATGAGTCTTTATAAGAATTCATATAATTATATATCAAAAAAATGATAAATTTAGAAATTTGTGTTACGTTTTATTTTTACTATTATTTTTATTTTATAAATATAGTATGTATATAATCGAACAAAACACTTTTTTATTGATTAATAGGAAAATTATCATATATCTGAATTAGTTTGATTATTATATTAGCATATTAACTATAAATAATCAATAAATTAAATTAATAATATATATAAAAAAAAACATACTAAATTGATCGATACATGATTTACGAATCAACCGTAACGACTTTTTTCCATGATTGGAGGAAAAAGGAGATTTTTTTCTTTCATTTGATAAGAAAACAAAAGGAAAAAAGTTAAACTAACAAAGTTGATAATTGTTCACAACACAAAAGACCAAAAATAAAAAATAATGGGAAAAGGGTCTGATATACCCCTCAACTTTGTCATTTAGAGCTGATATACCCCTCGTTATGAAAGTGGCTCATATATGCCCCTGTCGTTACAAAAATGGCTCACATATACCCTTTTCCTCTAACGGAAATGAAAGAAATAATAATTTTGATCTAAATTTTTATTATTTTTTTCAAAAAAAATATAATCTCATATGAGTAAATTTAATCCTTGTCAAACATTTTTTTTTTGACTTTTTTTTGTTTTAAGGACTAATTTATAATTATTATTTTGATAATCAAATTTATTTATGTTTCACTAATATTCTTGTAAAACTTATTATAGATGACCAAATTTTTTCTTCGAATACAAAATTAAATTACAATACACAAAAAAAAAATAGTTTAAATTTTTTTCCTTTAAACTAAGGAATGAAAGAAAAAACAAAATAAGAATAAGAAACTAAAATAATTATAATAAAAGAAGTCAAAAAATAATTTATGTATGAAAAAAATTAAAATATACATTGAACTTTGATAAAAGAATCATATATACCCCTAAATAATTTTTTAAAAAAATTAGAAGTAACAAGTATAAATTTAAGACTAATTTTTTAATTTCCGTTAAATAAAGGGTATATGTGAGCCATTTTTTGTAACGGCAGGGGCATATATGAGCCACTTTCATAACGAGGGGTATATCAGCTCTAAATGACAAAGTTGAGGGGTATATCAGACCCTTTTCCCAAAAATAATTAATTGCTAGTCCATATTTTTTTAAAATTATTTCTAATTATTCATTCATTTCAATAAATCAACAAAGGACAGTTTTCTTTTATCTATTATATTTTTAATTAATCATTTTATTTTTTAAAAAATATTTTAAATTTTTAATTCATTGATTTTGTAATTAATAGTATGGATAAAATAATATTTTCTTAATAAATGGATGAATTGATCAGAGATAAAAAGTAGTATGACTTATGGGATAAGTATTGAGAACAAATTTAATGCATTTGATCCTAGGAAACTGATGTTGCATTGGTGTTGATGCTATAAATTAAATACATTATTATGTTAGTATTGGAAAAAACAAAGAAAGATAAAGTAAATTAAAAATGCACCTATTACGATTTGTTTCGTCACTCTCGAAGCGGAAGTTTTAAAATTATGAATTCAGATATTAATATTTATTTAAAAATTAGTATATGAAAAATATTTTCGATTGTTAATTATCTATTTATTTTTTCTCTTATATTTATTTTTTATTATTTATTTATTTTGTTAAATTAAAATTTTTTTTTTACCTATTATACGCTCAATTAAATAACTAATTATTTTTAATAAATATAAAAATTTCATGCACTTCATAATTAATAGGGGTAATATGGTAATCTCACTATGTCATTAATTATTTTCTTAATGGATAAGTCAATTAAAAAGTGGACATATAATTAAAGATAGAGGAAGTATTGAGTTTGAATAAGAGTTCGTTTGGATCGATTTAAAAGTCGATCAAACCTACTTTTAAGTAGGTTTTTTATTTATGAAAGTGTTTGACAAATATACAAAAAAAATAACTTAAAATAAGTCTATAATGACTTAAAATAAGTTAAGACGTGTTTGACAAGGTAAAAAATAACTTAAAATAAATCAAAAACCAAAATTAGATCTCCTCCTACTTTCATTTTTTTAATAAAAAATATTTTAATTTTAATTTATTTTTTAAATTTTAATTTTTTTTTAACCAATCCAATCGGGCTCTAAATTTATTGTTGAGTAGATTCAACGTGTAACCATTCATGGAAGAGGAGCACATGTGTTGTTATTTGCGTGTTTGAGGTTGAAAAATCTATATAAAAAATCAGTTGTTAATTAAAAATTGCCTAAAATGACTTTATCAAATTTAAAAGCATTTATCATTTTGTCTAAAGCCATAGTATTTGATTATAAATGCATCATTTTACTTTTTAGATTATATTTATCAAACAAACGCCTTGTTCGATTATGATTTTGATTTAACTTTAAGACTAAACAAAATCTTATTATAAGTAAAATATCAACATTATTTGAAAAAAATTAAAATAAAAAATATTCTTTTAATCAGTTATTGTATGAAAATATTTTTCTTTTTGTTAGGTGGGTGGTTGTTACTTGTTGACTACAAAAAGATTCTTTATTTAAAAACAAAAACATGATTAACAACATACTATTTATTTTTATGTTCAAAATATATATATCTAACCAATTGCACATTGCGTATTATTTTTAATAATTATTTCTTCTTTTTTTTGTGGTTTTTGGTCCATATCATGTTGTTTTTTACATAATAAAAGGTAAAATTAGTCAAGAAAATGACATTTCTTTTGTCCTTTATTCAGGGGTTTATTGTGGTTTTTAGTATTTTGACATTGATACTTTGTCCTTTGTAGCTTAAATTATTCAAAATATTATATTCTTGTTTATTTAATTATACTTTTGATACCAACGTATCTAATTTATTGAGGTTATCACGATAAATATTCTTACTCTTTAACCTTAATATCTCAAATATTCAAATCAAAATAACATATCACTATTAAAGTAAATATATATCTTTAATTGGAATAAATATAAATTCTTGCACTATCAATACAGTTAATATATATTTGATTGGAATAAATATAAATTCTTGCACAATCAATACAACTGTATTTTACAATAAAATAACCTAAGAGATGTATAATAATCCTAGAACAACTAGACTAATGTGCATAGAATCTTCATATTTAATTGTTACTAAATTTGTGTAGAAGATAAGTAAAGTTGTATTGCTATGTTTTTAAGAGAAATAATAACCTATTATTTTAGGGTACTTACTTGATTGAATATTGTAAATGTTTAATCATCTTTATTTGGTATAAGTGAAATCATGGTTGTTTTGTTTTAGAAGAATTTTAGGTATGCCAATAATCATAAAATAAGGTAAACATTGTTGATTGTTTAACAATAACAATAATGACATCTTATAAGTAGGGTTTAGCAGGATAGAATGTACATGAATCTTACAATTAACTCGTAGAGATAGAGAGGTTATTTTCGAAACTATGTAATTATAAAAAGACAACTTTCACATATATCAAACAAACAATTCATATTTGTATGCTATAACAAAGTTTACATAATTGCGCTCCATAGCAAACATATAACTGTATAATTCGCTATACATATACAACTGTATAATTCGCTGGCCTCGCTATACATATACAATTGTATGATTCAATGGCCTAAATTGTATAATTCGCTGGCTTATTTCGCTGCAATTGTATAATTGCTGGCTATTTCACTGCAATTGTATAATGCGTAATTGTATAATTTGCTGGCTTATTTCGCTGCAATATGTGTATAAAATTTGTTTTGCATACAATTGAATCGAAGTAAAATGTTTGTATATTGTATAATTATAAGAGTATAGGAAGAAGATATATGTTTTTCTTTTCACTTTATACAAAGACAAAAACAATTTATACACTTTTGTTGTATAAAGCGAGAGAAAATTATATTTCACTACAATTGTATGATTCACAATTGTATAATTCGCTGCAATATTTGTATAAGATTTGCATTTATATACAATTGAATCGAAGTAAAATGTTTGTAAATTGTATAATTAAGTGTATAGCACAAAGATATATGTTTTTGCATGTGTATATACAATTTTCTCTCACTTTATACAAAACAGAAACACAATTTATACACTTCTGTTGTATAAAGCGAGAGAGGCGAGCAGAGGGAAAGCGGCGAGCAAGAATGGGAGAGTGGCGAGCGAGAGTTTTGGGAGAGAGGCGACTGACAAACTTTGGCAAACGTTTGCTATGGGGCACAATTAAATCAAACAGTAGCTACTCTATTTATTTTAGGTTATTAACTTGCTATTATATACCATTATCCCATTATAAAAAGATGATTTTTCATGTGTGGTTAAGATATGGATGAATTGCTTAAAGAGTACCCAATGTCGTCATAGTACTAAGTAATTTCTTTTCTAATTTTTAAGCAAATGACATATTTATTCTTACAATACGTGAAATATATATCGTTTGTAAGTACTCGATACAACAATTACATTGCATATAACATGAAGTCATATTGATCTATTTTGTATTTTTTTCCTTGTTTGTATTTAGCTTTGACAATGATAATCCAATGCGATTTATGAATATTTTAACAAAATATCTAAATTGAATAGAAAATAACGTTATCGATATATTTTTTTGTGCAAATTATCAACATCCATAAGGGCCCAAAATAGAGAAAGCAAAAGGCCCAAAAGTTCTAGCCCATTATATACATATTATGGAGTTATGTTTATGCAAATATTTTTTTATTATTCCACAATTTATGTTAATTTTAATAAATACAAGATTGAACCGATAAGTTTATAATTTTAAAAATATAATGAATTCAATGTTAACTATTTTAAAGATCAAATCCATTAAAGTCTAGAAATAAATTTCATATCATTAAATGTATGTAGCAGTAATAAAGACAACATGGCCAGTATTGCAGGTACATTTATTTGCTAGGCAACATGCATGTGTCTTGCTAGGGATCGTCCTTCAAAATTCGATTCATAAAATTTAAATTTTGAATATTTATTTTTATTTTAGAATATGAGTGATATACAAAAGTGGATTCATATTTGAAATATAAAGTTGATTTTTAAATTCTTATAACTGAATGTATTAATATTTTTGAATTATAAGATATAAAATTATTATTTGTTGAAATTATAATAACGTTAACATAAAATTATTTAAGTTTTATGATTAATGTTGATTCTTACCATTTTTTAATTTAAATTTACATATTTAAGATTGTAAAATTTAAAAGCATTTTGATACATACTATACATCAGTAGTATCTTAATTTAAACCACATGATTTATTATTTTTACTTTCTGAAATTTCGGGTGAAATCATAACTAGACGAACAAATTAAAATAGAGAAAATATAACCTAACAAACAAAAAAATTATAAATATTTTGATAAGATTTCTCGTGGATTAAATTGTTAGAATTAATAAACAAGCAAATTAATGATTTCTTCTTCTATGATCGATCAATATAAACATCAACAACTACGAATTGTATCAGTTTCTTCTTAACTTCACTAGAATGACGTGAAATTATACTAAAATTGAATCGCATAGCAGATATCAAATATTTCAAATCGGGAGCAACTTGTCTAGTCTTTTGGTGCACTTATTCCCATTACGATAATGAAATGATGTCTGGACTTAAATCGAGATAAAAAATCCTTACAACTCGCACCAATCACAATACTGAACGGCCAAAGATCAATTGAAAAAGCAAGCCTAGCGACCCCTCCCCCTACCCCAACCACATATCTACTCATGTTCATAGCTCGATCGAAGGTCAAGACTGTGATCGATAAAGCTCATGTATGTACATTTAATTGGGCCAACTAAAAAGATCCGACCCATTTAGAAAAAGCCCATTTAATGTGACCATCTGTTCCTTCCAAATTTGCACAGTTTGTAGAATCTTGGTTTTCTTCCCCCTTTTGGCCCCTTCTCTTTCTCTCTCTCTCTCTGCTCTTTCTTCTTCTTCTTCTTTCTTCCCCTGGATCTTCAAACCCAACCCAATCTCTCCAAAAATCATAAAAAAATCGAAACAATCCTTTAATATTTGTGTTTTTTAACACATTTTTCTCAAAATCTTTCTTTTTAATTTTTTTTTTTGGATTGATCTGGTTGAGAAACGGGTCTGATTTGATCACATCGTGGGAGATTGATAAAAGGGGAAGATCCTTTCGTCATATAAAGAAGTGGGTATGTGTCAAAATTGTTTCTTTTTATTGATTGCTTTGTTTATTTTGTAGTTACATTATGCTGTTTTATAAGCTTGTTATGGTGAAAACTGAAAACAATTCCCTTTTTGTGTTGCAACTTGTAGAAAAATGTCATGAAAAAGGAAAGATTGATTTTTTTTTGATTTGGGAGCATTATGAGAATGGTGGAAATTAAGGGGTTGTTTGGTAGCCGGTTAGAATTACGTAGGTATTAGTTATTCCATCTTTTACTTATCCACATAAGGTATCATAATTCGTACATGTATTAGTTATTCGTGTTTCTAAATGGCTAAGCAAACTAGTTAATAATACATGAATAAGTTACTTATTTACTAGCTACCAAACAACCCGTAATTGTACTTAGTGTAGCATGTGTCTTTTCTATCTTTAATGGGTAAATGCCAAATAATAATGTCATTTCTCATTGTGATTATGTCTGGTAGATATATTTGTTTATGTTGGTACTTAAATACTGTTTTGGGATGTCAGAGAAAAACTGTTTACTTTTGGGATTGTGTGGTGTCATGTACAAAGTTGAGTCTTTCCAATTGTCATTATGAGATAAGGAGTAATTAAGATCAGTTAGGATATGTTTACCAACACATTTTGTGTGGCATGATCAAATGGAGGATTACATATTGACCTGACATTTTCAAAGTCTACTTGCTAAAAGTCTTTGTTTATCTGACCTCATTAACTTTGTTGTAGATGTCTATGCAAGTGCAGCTTTTATTATTGAAATTACAAACTACGTGGGTCCCGTATAGGAAATCGCTTCACCTGTTGATATATAGTCTTTGTGACTAGCGATCAAGGGTGTGGTTTAGCACTATGTGATTTCTTCCCATTTGTCTAAGCTTAGCTAGATAATGATACTTGTAATAACTGGAAGGTAGCTGGTATGTGGTGGATTAGTCAAGTTGCACACAAGTTGGCCTGGATTAAAAAACTACATGGTCTTTGTGACCCATCTCATAAGCTTGATTTTTGCCTTCAGGTCACCAGAATTTCCCTCAATTTATAGCCTTTATCGAGTGAAGTCATAAAATGCATTGTAGAATCCTACTTTCCCTTGGATCAATTTCCCTTCTTGGTCAACATATTTTACATGTAGATAGTGACTGTTTTGTATTCATGAATGTTGGGGTCTTCTGATGGTGTATTTTGTGGATGAGGTGTATGCAGCTACCTTGATAAAAAGACTTTTTATTTATACTATCTGTTAGTTCTTTCTGAACTCTGAAGGTTGTATTTGGGTATTTTTTTGACTTGAAAAGGTTTTATCCATCATAGAATCTAAACTAGGGCAATCAACATCTAGTGACCAGGTTCTAATTTTAGGGCGTGAGGAAATGGAAAACTACAATATCACTGTACGATACTTGTCAAAAACTAGTAACACAGTGTAACACTGCACTTGAATATTAACAATTATAGCTCAAAGTTAGATCTTTGACATCTCGCAAGACTAGAGATAGAGCACTTTGTGAACTGTGAAAGTCATTTTTCAAGGTACAGGTATCATCATTAAGTACATTGTAGGGATTAAATGTGGCTTAACGGATATTACCACTGGTCAATTTTTTGTTATATTACAAATATTTAGGCAAATATTCTTGATTTTTCATGGACGAGTATTTTGTTTGCTTCAACCTATGGGCATTATATGTTCTTCTGGTGTCATCAGATCTTGTATGCCCTGTATGTTGTTAAAAGCCCTTACTGCATGATAACTTTAGTAATTTGGTTTGCAGTTTTATCCCTTTCTATTGAATGCTATACACTTAGCTTCCCGTTTCAAGTATCCATTTCCGTTTTTGAGAGGGAACCTCCTCAACTCCTCTTCTTCCCTGCTGCTGGAGAGCAAGAGGAAATATTAATCTTCTTCTGTTGACACTTACCTTTCTGTTGTGTGTATCTTTCTCGTGTGGTTTCTGACAGTTAGCAAACCTTTTGAGCATCAGTGTTTAATGATCATTGTTTGCAGTCCACACATACTACTATTTCCCTGAGAATTATCTCCCATCTCTCTCAAATTCCACCCTTTCCCCTCTTTATTCAAACCCCCTTATCCTTAAGAAGTGGCAAAAGAGAAAAGAAGAAAAAGCCAATGCAGATAGTGTACACAATAACTAGTTGACCTTTTGCATTATTAGGGAGTAATTTGTCTTTGGTGTGACTTGGTTTTGAATTAGTGGAATATTTTGGAGATAACAATTTTCGGTTTCTTATATTATGTTAACAACCAGAAATGATTTCTGCAAGCACAATTTTGTGTTAAGTCTTATGGTAATACTTCCCTTCATTTTTCTTCTAGGTTTGCGTTTAAAAGGTCTGCAAAAGAAGCAAGGGAAGTGAGAGGCGGCAAGGACGGGGCACTAGATGAGCAACAGCTAATTAGTCTTGTATAATTTCCTTTCCCTTACATATGTTAATTATAATCAGACTATATCCTATTGAAGAACGTTGCAGAAGAATGACTCATTGTTTTATGGGAAAGCTAAGTGTAGACTGGATGCTTTGCTGATGTTTCAAGTTTCTATCTTTTTTTCTTCTTATGCAGGTACTTTTTTATAAGCTGTCCGTTAGAGGGCTGAATAAAATAGGAAAGAGTTACCCAGTGGTGCAGCGGCTGGAAGAAGTTTAGTACAGGGTTGATAGAAAATCCTTATTCTATATTACCTAGTCCTTCTTCACCTTCATTATACAACTTTTATTATCTGAGATTCCTTTCTTCTCTTCTTAAACCAATTCCTAAGTGGAAGTGTTTTGTTTTATATATGCTTGTATTGCCTTGCAAGTTTCCTTGAGGGACTTCTGCCTATTTGTGCTTTAAGTTTCTTGTTTTTGGTGTTTTTAGCTACAAAATAAGCAAATATGATGTTCTAGCTTGCCATTTTACACATAGAAGATGGCGTTTCGTTCTGAGGAAACACAAACGGAGGATTACCTTTTCAAGATTGTTTTGATTGGTGATTCAGCTGTTGGGAAATCAAATTTGCTTGCTAGATTTGCTCGTGATGAATTCTATCCCAACTCAAAATCAACAATTGGAGTAGAGTTCCAGACCCAAAAGCTGGACATAAATGGGAAGGAGGTCAAAGCGCAGATATGGGACACAGCAGGTCAAGAACGGTTTAGGGCAGTAACTTCTGCATATTACAGAGGTGCAGTTGGAGCTCTTCTGGTTTATGATATTAGTAGACGGCTAACTTTCGAAAATATTGGTCGATGGCTTAATGAACTTCAGAGTAAGTTTTATGACAACGTTGTTTACTCCTTTGTCTATTAATAGTTTGACTTGCATACTCTGCAGTTTAAATTTGATAAACGCTTATTTGAGCTATTTCCATGTCGATATGTTGTGCAATTTGTATATTTTGCTGATCTTCTTTATTTGTGTGGACAGCTCATTCTGACATGAACGTGGTTACAATACTCGTTGGAAATAAATCCGATCTCAAAGATGCGAGGGAGGTGACAACAGCTGAAGGCAAATCCCTAGCAGAGGCACAAGGTCTATTCTTTATAGAAACATCAGCTTTGGATTCTTCAAATGTAGCTGCAGCTTTTCAAACAGTTGTTAAAGAGATCTATAATATCTTGAGCCGGAAAGTCATGCAATCGCAAGAACTTCAAAAAAAGGATTCCGGGCGTCTGGCAAATGGTAAAACTGTGGTTTTGCAGGCAGACGAAAACCAAGAAGCCGAGACACAAGCGAAAAAAGGTTGGTGCTGTTCATCATAATCCCTGTTGTAATTCATTTTCTGTTGTTGCTTTTGAAATATTATGGGGGGGAAACAAACAAGTTTAGATTGATTTCTGTGCTATGGGAAAACAAACTTCCATTAGAAGGAAAAAGAAAATGTAAATTATTCTAAGTGGAGAAGAACCTTTTTTTGAGCTGTTAGTTTTTTTTTGTATAATGCATTGCTACAGATTCTTCTCTTTTATCTGTACTTCCAAATTTATGCTTATTCTCTAATATTATGTGCTAGAATCAGGCTCTTCGTGTTCGCTCGCACGAAGATCCTGATTCTCATGAACTCGTAGCTTCTGGTGAAACTACGAGGGGTGCTGAGGAAGGTCGGGGCAACTTCTCATATTTAGAATCTTTATTTATATTGTATTCTCCGTTTACTATTCTTTTGTACTTTTTTTCATTTAACCACGTGATAGATCAGTTGTGTTGTATTGAAGTTTTTTTTTTAAACACTATCATTGTTAAGTAATTCTTTACGGGGTCATTTGGTGTGATGGGTAAAGAAAAATAATCTTAGGATAACTTTTTAGTACCCCTCAATTCTTTATTTGGTTACAAAGTGTGGGATAAGTTATCCAAGATTAATAATTATGATTGGGATAAGTTTCCTTGTGATTTGTGCATGGAATATTAATTTCTGGATAACTTATTCTGGGATAAAAATGTAAAATAACAAAGTTACCTCCTTAAACTTTCTTTTATAAACAAACATTTATAAACGTACAACTGACCCTTCGATGGCCCAGTGGTTTGACCCTTCGGAGTGGCCCAGTGGTTTGAGCACGGGACTTTCACGTTGGAGGTCTCAAGTTCGAACCTCTTGCCAGCGAAAGTAAGAGTTTGCCTTCTGGGTCGAGTTCATCGCACCAAGCTTGTCTGATGCGGGTTACTTTCTTCTATGTGGTTTGCAAACTATTGCATAGGAGCGGATGTTTTATTCTGTGATAGAGATTGCGGATTTTCCTTGTCATAAAAAACAAACTCACAACTTACTATTACAAAATATGTCATGCGTATCTGACAAAACAAACACTCATTAAAAAATAATTTCAATATACCTAATCACATCATAATTTATCCTATTATAATTAATCTTAATATAACTTATCTTTAAATTCAAATTATTCCCTAAGGAATTAAACATCAAACTCTCCAAAAAAATTAAAAAAAAAAAAAAGAGAAGAAAAATAAAATAAATTCTGGTCCTTTTTCTGATGTTGAAACTTAGCAATATAGTAATATTTTATTTGCTTTCATTTAAAAATATGTCATGCATTCATGAATTTCCCTGTCATTTGTCAACTGATTTGATTTGTCACCCCACGTTATGGTCCATTCATATTCTTTAATTGGATATCGGAATTCAATCAAATCAAATTCATTTTTTCTATTTTCACGGTTTAAATTTAAATTTTTGATTACAAGGAAATGAATTTTATTTATTCCATCGTATCGTCTAATGATTAATAACACACACTTGATTTTAAGTCCTTAGAGGAACTATATTAATATCTTACAGTACTCATCTTTCTTTTTCCCCAAATATATTATAGTATTTGAGATTGAAAAATATTGCCTTATTTATTAAAACAAGGTTAAAAATTGTATAGTAGCTGCTTGGAATGTTTTTATTTAGCATAAATGGTGATATACGATAAATAAAAATTTATATATCTGATTCTAACTTATTGCGACTAAGGTATAACTATTATTTCAGTATAGTTATTTTCACTTCTCCGAAATTATTCTTGACTAAGATTTTCAACATATCATTTCATGATTTTTTGTATATGAAATAATAAATAAGAATATAGAAGTTAGTATCTTTTGTGTACTTTTTGATTTAAAATTATATAAAAGGAAATAAATAAAAAGAAGACCAAGGTGTAAATGGAGCCACAAGATAAGGATAAGAATATATATTTGATCATACATTTTAGGGAATTTTTAAACTTTTTTTTTTCACTTTACAAAAATTGACAAAAAAAATATATATATAGAAAGGGAGTTATAGATGTATATACCATTCAACTAACTAGTTTAATTGTTGAAATAAAGACAATGTATACACCATCAAATATATACATGTTGTTTATAATATATGTTGATTTAGTATGAAGTTTATATAATTTCAAAAATATTTTATAAAATTAGATAATCGAATGATTGAGACACGTAATTATTTCGAGAAAAAATATGGCATACACAATCCACAAGATGCCCATAACGTAGTGTCGATTTGCTTATAATTCGTTAGTGGGCCATTTAGCCCATGGACCGCTAATCAAATATGTGGGATCCACTCTTTATCCACATATCTTCATGGGCCTCTTAACATTTTTATTTTTTTAATTTTATTTTAGGAAAATTTGGTTAACTAGTCAAAAAAAAATTAATTTATTTAGTGATAACATTCATATTTTAATAATATTATTTCTTCTGTTTCTATTTAGTTGTCTACTTTATAAAAGACCGATATATAAAGATAACAATAATTAACATAGTGAAGTTACAATCTTACCCTTATTAAATATGGTTTCAAAAATGATGAATTAAAACTATGAAATTTTCAAGAAATTTAAATTAGGGTATAATAGAAAAAAAAAATTGTCCTCTCTTGATTTGGACAAGTAAATAAGGGACATCTAAAAGAGAAAATATGAACAAGTAAATAGGGACAGAGTGAATAGTAAACATGTCAAAATGTCATTATTTGAAAAATAAAAAAATATTATGATACAAATCATGTTTCCTCTCTCATAGATTACACGAGCCTCTATATTTTGGTAATTGACTAGATATTAAAGTCCTTTAATTATGCTTTTTCCAATTTCTCATTAATCCAAAACAAATATCCCCAAATTTTCAGATTCAATATATTTTTATTTTCGATTAAATTTCTTTACTTTAGTTTCAAGATTGGATTTGGAAATTAACATTGATCTGGGTATTCATGTTATCATCTTACTTATTATTTGCTTAATGATTTTACTGTCTTTTAAATTTTTTTTGATTTGTTGTTGTTCTTAAAATCTCTTTTAGGGATTGATAATCCAAATTCTCTCTTCAATAAATGATTTCAAGAGAGTTACTAGAGGTATCGGACAAAATAATCAAACTTTGCTATTTACTTTATATTGGTTTTCTCAAAATTTATCCACATTTTTTTACTTCAAAATAATTTTACACATACAATGTTCGTAATGTATGAAGATCAGACACGATTGAGCGATTGAACTTCCAGACAAATACGATTGAGCGATTGAACTTCAACCATATGAAATCTTATATATTGCATATTTAAAATTTTTCCAAAAATGAGAACAAAAGATGATGGTCCCATAATTGGATATTTATGCAAAATTCCCAAGTTTCAATGAATTGAGGCCAATATTACTTAGAAAATCGCTAATCTAATACTTTCTTTGTTTCAATTTATGTGACATGATATTTAGTTTAAGAAAAAACAAAAATTTTGAAATTTGCAATCCAAAAACACTCAGCTATTTTAATGGCTATAAATAATTTTATTAAGAATAAGGAAGGAATGTGATATTCTTTTCAAAACAGACAAAAAAACATGTCATATAAATTTGAATAGAGAGAGAAGTTATTATCTCAAAAAGCAAAAGTCCTATTTCTTTTCATTCTAACTGCTCCTCAACAAACAAAGCGACGTTTTGAAATAATAACTATTCATTGAATGACCATCCGAAAAATCAAAGCCTCAACCATAAAACAAGACTTGGACATACAATGAATAAACACATGAGGGATGGTTATGCATGAATTGTCTACTTCAATAATTGAGTAAGACCTTTCCAATATCTCTATAACAATATTTCGTTCTAACGTTCGAGTATTTTTCATGTTATGTTACATTACATGTTTGCTATAGCAGCAAAAAAAAAATATCCAAACAAACGACGTTATAATAGTCAAACCTCTGTGTGGACAAACAAGAAGGGGTGTACAAAAAGTATGTGGGATGAAAATGAGATTATAAGAGATAAAAATATCATTTAAGAACATAGATAGAAAGCATTTGTCACACAAGTTTGCTACACTAAATAAGCTGAAAAATTGATAGAAATTGAGATAAATTTCAACAACACCAGCAAGTTTGCTGGAGCATTACAGTATGAAAACAAAGAAAAGAATAAAGAAGAAAAGAATCCGATGAAGGGACGAACAATCTGCTTTTACGTTGCATTGTTTTTCATCAGATAATGTAATGGAACAATTATCTCGTAAGTATATTCCGCTATCCAATTTTACATCTCAACCATATGCAAGGGACAAGGAAAAAAAGGCGAAGAAAATGAGAAGTTCTATACTAAACAATCTACGTTCAAACCTTACACGAGCAGTCCCTTTCTTTTGTAAACGTCGATTGGGAGAAGTTCTTTCTATAGCAGGTACTGAATTAGCTCTAAGTGAATGTACCTCTAGACTGAAGTATTTCTTCAAACAGAATACGAGTAGTAATCCACATCCACAACTTTAGCTCAAGCTGTATTTTCCACCTATATTAAGCATTCTTAAATCCAAGCTTCCATACGATAAATCTTCCTAGGCAGCAATTCCTGAATCACAAATCACGAGCATATGTAAGTTAACTGTTATGCAAATGAAACAAATCGGTCAATGCATACGTATAATCATAGCAAGAAACAAAATCATCGTTGTGTGTTCTTTGGTTCTAGCTTAGTTCATGGTGTGTCATTACCAAATTGCAGCTCAGATTAGGATTTCCAAAACCAACTTGAGCCCATGAATGGTTAAGAATGTGGGTAAGCTCGGGTTAGCCTGTCAGGGTGAATGCAGGAGAAATGCAAGGTAAGGCTGCATCTGATAGACCCTTAATGCACATACCCCGTGCATAGGGGAGCTAAGTACTCCGAGCTACGCTTTTTTCAGTAGGAGCAATGAAGTGTGAGTAAGTTTTGTGGCAGACCGTTTGGTGCATGCTTTAGAAAGACATCATGACAATTAACTAAAAGTTAAAAATGAGGAGTTTTTTACCTTTATTTGATCTATTTGCAACACTATAACCACCAACATAACCAAGTGACTCTGTGTTCCCAAGTCCATAACCAAAGGATGCAGAGTCATCTAGTTCTGGAGATGTTGAGCGCCAGGCTGAGTCCTCATAGAACGAAGCACCAACAGTATTACCATACAAGTTCCCAAAAGCTCCAGCAGGAATGTCTTTTGCTGAGGAATAAGGTGATGTATTGACAGCATTGCTTCCTGAGTTTCGTCCATACCCTGTCCCAACTGCTTCGCCACTGTTAGCAATGTTGCCACTTCCAAAAGAACCATTTCCTCCACCTTGACCCGAAATTGAAGAGGAACCCCAGATTGTTCCGAGACCCCCCAACGTACCGTATCCCGCAGCCCCACTTCCAGAACCAACGAAATCAGTAGAGTTGGCAGAATTTGTTCCATAATTAAGACTCTCATTGTCCCACAGGTTCCATCCTACTGAATTCAACATTGAACTGCTTCCGACCCTTCCAGGGGCAAACCCGACAGGACCGTTGAACCTGTTTGAATTCCCATTGTATAAGGAATTGAATCCACGTCCGTAATTAGAACCAAAATTTCCATTTCCACCATAATTTAGGTTCAATGTGGAGTCCATGCCTGACGGCAAGTTAAAGTCAGCAGGATTAAAGGATGAATATCCATTTCGACCAGCAGTAAGAGGACTGTATCTACCTTCCATTCTCATTCCATAATTTCCAATCGAGCTTGGAACGTAACCTTGGGTATATGCATTAAGCAAATTGTTAACCCTATTAAGACCATAGTTCTGTCCATTAAATGGACTTCGGGCTGGACTAGGTGACAGCTCTTTGGGTACTGCACGTTTAACCTCAACCATCTTACCGTTAAGTTCATGAAACGCCTTGTATAGAACTTTATCAACTGCCTCCTCTGAGTCAAAAGTAATAAATCCAAAGCCTCTAGGCCTTTGTGTGTTGTGATCATACATTACTACAACATCGGTGATCGTCCCAAATTGATCAAAGTAATTCTTGAAGTCACTCTCGGTGACTGAGGATGCCAAACCTCCAACAAAAATCTTTTTAGTGCGAGCTGGACCTGGAGAACCCTGCATACTACCATTGTTTCTGGTAATGTGTTGATCATCTCTCGGAACAGCCTTCTTTGCCTCTACCTGGAGATCAAAGGGAAACAGTAAAAATGTTTACATTCGTTTTCCATAACAGTTAGCAAGTTATCGTAAGTCCTTAAGCAGAAGCTCATTCTTATAACTTTCATTAACTTACTACACATACAAGTTTTTTGGTAATTGATTGGAAACTCCAAGAAGACTGAAAAAGGGTCAAAGCTAAATTCCTACAACTAAATCTGCTTGCTTGCATTAGCCGTGCTTCTTGTCTACATCTCCATGTACTATATCAAAGATTAAATTATTTCCATCATTTCATTTCATGCAACATTTGATAGTTTGAACTGTCGATTCAGTTCAGCTCATCTCAAGCTAGTCAACTTAACAAGTTCAATTTAAAACATATAGAGCCAATCACATTAACTGTGGTGATATTGAACATTGATCAAATTGAATCAATCAAAGGGGAGACACGGAGCAACGGTGAAGTTGCCTCTGTGACATATAGGTCAGTGGTTTGAGCCGTGGAGGTGGCCATAAAAATGCTTGCATTAGGGTGCATCACATCCTTGAAGTTTGCTAATGCGGAAAGCTTTATGCACCGGGCTGCCCTATTAGATTGAATCATCAATTTCTTCATTGGCAGTGCTGTTACGTCATTGTTCATGAACTAATAACAGTTTGCACATCACATTGATCATAATTATCAGAAAACATCACAAGTAAAATTCGAAGTTAAGCCTAAATTATTTTCTGACAAATCATCTGAGAGCCTTCATCATAAATCGTTCAACAGTTTCAATATCAATAAATCCAAATGAACAAAGTACTGAACATACTCCAGATATTAGGCACATGTAACTTACAGTTCTACCATCAATTATGTGTTTTTCCTTCACAACTCTTTCGGCAACAGAAGGGTCTGCAAAAACAACAAAACCAAAACCACGAGCACGACCAGTGATCCGATCTTTCATGATCACAGCTTCAATCACATCACCAAAAGCTTGAAAATATTCTTTGAGACGATCTTCATTAGTATCCCAAGAAATTCCACCAACAAACAATTTTCCAGGCTCCATTTCCATTCTACACATCAAAAGGTACCGCCACTCATAATCATTATTATAAAACTAAACATAAATCATATCAATAGATCAATACTCCAAAGTGTTAAAAACAACTCTCTTCAAACCAAACATCTGATCACTAACTTCACAAAGTAAAAAGCATTACAAAGGATCTCAACAACAAACTTACAATTGGATAATTCAAGTTCAACTATTCTAACAACCTTACCAATCAAGAATCCATTACTTTACCCCCATCAATACAACAATTCAATATGAAACATCAAAATGCAGATTAAGTAAACATCAAAAAGAAAACTGCATCTAAACAACAGATTCCAATACAACAATAGATCATCTGATCTTCAACAGATCAAAGATCAATCCATCCAAAAGCCATAAAGATCAAAACTTTTCATAAAAACATGAACAATAAACCATGAATCAACAGACCCACAATCCAGAATTCTCTACAAAGCCATAAAGATCAAAACTTTATAACATAAAACATGTAACTATACAGTATAGAACCATAAATCAACACACCCACAAGCCAAAATCCTCAAATAAAGTCAAAAAGATTAAAACTATAAACATAAAACATGAATCAAAGATTGAATTTTTACCAATAGATGATGAAAGAAGGCTACAAGAAGAGAAATGGGTGTTATTCAAGATCGATTAGAGAGGCATATATAGAAAGAGGGGCTTGAAAGGCCCTCTCTTTTTCCTCTCTAAACGTTCTAAATTCACCAAAACACAAAAATGGAGTTTTTATTTTTTAGCAAAAGAGAGAGAGAGGAAGGAGAAGAAGGGAATGAGAGGAAAAAGGTAAGAGAGAAAAGAGAGTGTGGTGTAAGAAAGATTGATTTACATCTGAAATGGCTAACACTCTCTATCTATATATATATTTATATATATATTTTATATATATACATTTTTTTTTTTGTATAATATATTGTGTGTGAGAGAAAATATAGAAAGCTTAGAGGAGACAATGGAAGATGATGATGACTTTTTATATTGTTTTATATAAATATATTTTTGAATTTAAAAAATATTTTCTTTTTCACCCTCAAATTGGCTCATGTAATGCATGAGCTCGAATTTGTCGGACTCTAATGGAAGTATCGAATGTCGAGTAAGAAAATATGAGTAACACCCTTTGACTAGAAAACTCATATTTGAGTATAAAAAAAATTATATTGCTTGAGTCTCCTCCAATAAAATATACAAACCAAAAAATGAAATTAACTTAACCACACCCTTATCTAAAGATCTCTAATTTAAATTTTGAGTATAAAAAAATTATGTTAGGTTGCCTTAAATGATTAATGCAATACGTGAATTCAGATTAATCGAATTTTAATGTGAATACTGCACGTGTGGTGAGAAAATATGAGCAACACCCTTAATTAGAAATCTCAAACCTAAGTTATGAGTATGAAAAGAATCATATTAAAAATGTCACTCTAAAAAATAACCAATATGATACATGAATTTGAATTAATCGAATTTGAACTAACAAACCAAATAAAAAAAAGAGAAAAAAAATTAACTAGCTAACAAATACACATTTATTTCAAGTAAATTTTCTTTTTTTTTTCTTTTCATTATTATGGATTAATTAATTATTTATCAGATACTTTTGATATTGAGTCCACTGATTTTCAATATTTCAGACAATTTGTCTTACATTCTTCTTATTACCATTTCTTTTTTCCTTTCATATTTTTACCTCTATTTATATATATTATATATATATATATATATATATATATATATATTATATATATATATATTATATATATATAAGAGAAATTTTCAACTCCTATGGTGTGTATATATTTACTTTTTCTTAATAGTACTAAAGAACTTGTTTTTTTAACGAACGTTTTGTAATAACTTTTAATATTTAAAATTTACTAATTCAATTAATTTAAATTCATTTTAAATATATTTACTAAAAATAATATTTTTAATTTTCAAGACTTAAATCGAAATGTCTCTAGTTACGATATCAATCATGCCATTTCCTATGTGATGTAAGGAAAAAAAATTACTTACTTTATCATAATTCATAAATAATTACCAAAAACAATTAACAGAAGTACCAAAAAATTTATTATTCCTAAATTACTTGACATATGTTATATAATATCTTGAAAATCTTATCCACTAACAATAATTAATATAATAGTAATTGCCTAAGAACCTTGAGAATTAGTTTCTAAATTAGGCACAAATTGCTTCTTTAACCATTAATCATACAAGAGTTACCTTTATATGGTAAAAAGATCAAATTTTAGAAACATAAATAATCAAAATCTCCACGAATTTGTTCTTTTTTTAATTATATCATCATTGAAAATCTAAAAACATATGTATCATGTTAATTTATGTGATACTTCATAATAAAATTCGCTTAACATATTATAAGTCAATATTTACCAACGTAAAAATATTATTTTTAAAAAAAGGGGCAAAGGAAGACTTATAATTTTGTGCTCTTTATTTAATTATAAATAAAATGAAATTAATTAATTAAAAAATATTGTAATTATACCAAGCTTTCCATTATCCCTTCATGTGGTGGAAAGGCATGAACCAAAACACAAAAAATATGGACCAAGTCACATGCTACGTCAAAAACCTTTTTTTAAACAATAATAACATTATATAATACATATATCATAAAAAAAAAACATTTCTGGAAAAAAATATACTCGCATTGGATGTTTACACGAAAATTTATTATTACTTAATTTAATAAAGTAAAACACATGTTAATTAATTAAGAATAAGTATAATAAACTATAAATTTAAACATGTGACATGCATGTACTGAATTGATGTATAATCTGGTGTGAATAAATTTACCCTTTTTGCTATATCATGGTTTTTTAACAAAATTATTGAGTTATTCTAAATTATTTTAAGTGAAGTTTGTATTGTTACTTAAAATTTGAAGATAATATTATTTTTAAAATAATCTAAATTTAACCTTCATATTTTTATGTTCTTTTTAACTAATTGAAGATAGATGGACCAGTAACTTAATACTTACTTACTACTAATAATTAAGGAATCAAGATTAGAATTTAAATATAATAGACATATGACAAAAGCTATAATATTTAAAAAATGAAATAGCTTTTATACTGCGTTTGGAATAAGATAAGAATTTTATTTAATTAACATGAAAACTCACTTATTTATCTCAACTTTTTGAATAAAAAAATGTGAAGAAAGTGGGAAATGTGTGTTGGACAGATTGGATTCCTTGTTTGCCTATTCATCTAAAAAAGGAATAAAAACAGGTAGACTTAGATTTAATCAAAATACACAAAAAATAAATAAAAAAGAATATTATACTTATATTTATATTTTATATATGAGTACTATAGATGTATATATATTAAGAAACTCAAAATGACAACTAATTTACAGTAACTTACCAACCGTCCCTTCATTTTAGTGACAACTTTTTTTTAAAAAAAAAAAATAAAGAAATTCTCAGTATTGTTAAGACTTTCTAATCTTACAAGTCAACAACTATTTTAGGCAATTGGTTGTTATCGTCGAGAGTATTGTGGTGAAATTGTAAATATTTTTTTAGAATTATTTTGATAATTTATAATTTTATATTATTTACGTTCTTAAAAGATTTAATAATAGTTTCATTATTTTTTGAATATATCATATATGAGAAGTACTCGAATGAAATGCCCTCGAAGGATGTACTTAATGCCTAGTGAATAATAAAGTGACTGAAAATAAGAGTCCCGAGCTAAAAAAGTAAAAAAAATTATCAAAAATTTAAAAAGGATATATCAATTTTTTTGGAAAAGGGCCTAAAATATCCTAAAAGTATTGAAAATGGTACGAAATTACCCTTCATCCAACTATTGGCTCCAAAATGTCATTATCATCCACCTATTGACTTCAAAATACCCTTATCATCAATCTTTTGGTTCAAAATTGACCACTTATTTAATTGTTTTAAAATTAAACTCTTTATATTTTTTAAAATACTTGGCATTCAACTATTAGTTATAATTTAATTTATTAATATAATTTATAAACCAACCCAATACCCACTCATTGCTAAATAAACTCCACCCAATTAATAATCCAATTATAATATCAAAATCGCCATAAACACTACTACAACACAATGAAGTTATAGATTTCTGAAAATGACATCCAAAATTATTCGAGTCCGAATTTAAGCCCCAATTAAATTTAGGTTGAGCCGCTTATTTTGGAGGAGACTTTCAATTGGATTCTCTTTCAAGATTGAATTAGAAATTTATGATTAAAGGTAAAGAAGTAATACATCCCGAATTAATTCATTCACTTTTTTAAAATATAATTTTATAAATATTTATGATCTATTTTAAAACCTTTAATATATTATTTTGAAAAAAAAAGTTACCTATGAAGTGATATCACATAATTGAGATGTAAGAATAATTAAGATGAACATAGTTAGACTTTAAGTTTATCGGTAATTTTTATTTAGACACTTGAATGTACCTCAAATTTTTAAAAACACTCAATTGGCAGTAGTTTTTCTGTTGTTGCATTAATAATATGGCGGGTTTATTAGTTTGGAGGGGTTTAATTAGTAATAGGTGGGTAGTGGATTGATTTATAAATTATACTAATAAGTTAAATTATAACAAATAGTTGAGCACCACGTATTTAAAAAAATATTTAAATAGTTTAAATATAAAACCGTTAAATAAGTGGTCAATTTTGAACCAAAAGGTGGATGACAGGGATATTTTGGACCCAATAGATGGGTGAGAAGGGTATTTTGGAGCCAATAGGTGAATAAAGGGTAATTTTGTACCATTTCAAAACTTGGGGGTATTTTAGGCCCTTTTCCTTTTTTTTTAAACCAAAACGGTAAAATCGCTCATGATGTAGCGATTTTGTCCGTCGAAAAAAGCAAAATCGCTGCAATAGCAGCGATTTCTTAAATTTGCTTTTTGTAAAAATAAAATAAAATTTAAACAATTCAAAATTTTAAAAAAATTATAATGTTTTTAATTTGCAGCGACTTACGTTAAATTTTTAATTTTTTGCTTTATTTTTTAAAAATTAAAATTAAATCGTTGCCAAGGGAGCGATTTTAAATCTTTTTTTAAAATCAAATCGCTGTCAAGGCAGCGATTTTTAATTATTATTTTTTAAAATCAAATTGCTGCAAATGCATCAATTTACACTTAATTTTTTTTAAAACTTAATTAAATCTGATAATTCTTTTTGCAGCGATTTAACTAATTTTTTGTTCAAAAAAAAATTAAGTGTAAATTGCTGTCTTTGCAGTGATTTGATTTTAAAAAATAAAATAAAATTTAATTAAGGAAAAATTAAAAAAAAATTGATTCAAAATCGCTACCAAGGCAGCGATTTTTTTTTTTTTTAAAAAATATAAAGCAAAAAATAAAAAATAAAAAAAAATTATGTAAGTTTTTAGCAGCGACTTATCAAAAAAATATATATTTTTTTAATTATGCAAAATCTCTCCATTTGGAGCGACTTGTTTAAATTTATTTTAAAATAAATAAATAAATTTAAGAAATTGTTGCTATAGCAGCAATTTTGCTTTTCCGACAGACAAAATCGCTATATCGTGAGCGATTTTGTCGTTTTGATTAAAAATAAAATAATATGCCCTTTTAAAATATTTGACAATTTTTTTTTTACCCTTTTGACTCCGGATTCTTGAAAATAATAAGGTCTTAAATACAAATTATGTTCTAGATTTGATAACCAATGTTATTGATACAAGTTGGTGTAGAAAATTACATACATTTTTCCTAAAATTAATTGAAATACGTATAGATTAATTGCCTCTCACATTTTTAGTTGCTAAATAGTCATTCGAAAATATATATTTACAAAAGGAAAAATCATTTTGGCCAGAAGATATGGCCAGAATAACATTTTACTTATATATTTTATCCTTTTAAATATTTTTACCATTTTAATTATTATTTAAAAGTAAAAAAAAATATTTATTTTAAAATTAAAAAATATTATTAATTTTTTAATTTTCTGATCTAATTCTGGCCAAATTTTTTGGCTATTTAGCGTTGATCTTTACAAAATGCCCGAGAAATCAAAAAGAAGAATTGCTGGAAGCAAACATTTGGAGAATTAAAGATGGTTAAAATTTAAGGTTCTTTAAATAGCTTTATATTAAATTTAGAAAATTGAGATGACATTAAAGATTATCATGATAGAACGTTAAGTATATTTTTTGTCCTTAATAGAAAGTTTGAATATGAAATCTGAAAATGAAGTCGATTTTTTAATGAGAAAAGGTACATCTTTCACGTAAAATTATTTTTAACTTAAATTTAAATTAGACGAAGATTAAAATTGTATAGTAATTTGTTAGATAATGTCTTGGTGACCAAGAATGTACCGCAATTTACGCACTTAATTTTATTTATTTTTCTTCCCTTTTATAGGGTTAGAAAATTAATTATTGTTGTGCCCAAGAAAGAATTTTGGTAATTTGCCGTTGCCTTTTTTAAATTCTTTTTGAGATATATTACTTATTTGAAGTTTAGAACTGATTTTTATTAATTTATTTTTGAAGCATTTGTTTAAAATATCCATTACAATAATACTAAAAATTGTGATCACAATTATACAATCCGACTAAATTATACTAACATAAAAATAATAATACCATGGTATATAAAATATTTTGTAGTCACATAAAATTTATAAAAAACTTGCTTTCAAGAAGTGTGATGTATATAATTTATAATAATATAAATATTAATAATTATTTTTACAGCTAGAACTCGTAACTTAAGAATCGAAAGAAATTTTTTTAGTAAATTAATATAAAACTTCATTTTTAGGGGATATAAAAAAGTACAACTTTGATATTTGTGCTTTATACTTTCGAAAACAACTTGGAAATATTTCATAAAATATCTTCCTAAAAAAACTATATAATATGTTTGTGCTTCCATTAAAAGTTTTTATCTTAAATTAGCTATAATTATGATGGTATGAATATAATTTATTATTTTTAATTATATATTTTAAGTATAAAGTAATATCTAAAAATATTTAAATAAAAAAATATTTAGTCTTATACCACACAAATTCAAATCAAAGGGGAGAAATTTGCCAACCGTTAATCAATGCATATAATGAATATATGGCTTTTGGACACAATTATATTTACTGAATGAATAATATAGCACATGCAAAAGTTAATAATATAAATCACCACTACAAACATCTTATAAAATTATTTATTTCTTTTCGCAACTTATTTTTGAGAATTTAAATTTTTAAGTCAAAATTTTCTTTTAGATCATAATATTTTCGAGTCGAAAGTCGATTAAAAATAATATATTTATATTTTAAGGTAAGAATAAAGCTCGCACATATTTACTCTTTTGAATATGTATTTTTTAATATAATTTTTGTTGTTTTATATATTTCTATTTCATAATTTAAGATATTATGTTCGTTTTCTTTGATTAAACTAACTTATCGAATAAAGATCAAATCCAATACATGACATACACTTAATCTGCACGTTACGTGTTGCGATCTTATCATTAAATCAGAGCTCTACAATCTATTACTATCTGCCAGTAACATAGTTAGGTATTTTGACTTAGCGTGCTTTCATATATATAGAGAAAAAACAATTATCAAACAATCTAATTCATTTATTATTTAATTTCATTGTCAACAATAATCAATATCGACTTGTGACACTATTGAGTGAAGAGGTGTTTTACCATCAAGAAATTTTTAATTTTCTATTTTGAGGTCGCAAATATTACATCCTTTTATAATAAATAATATAATTTGCTAGTTCCTTATATCATTGGTAACAAATAAAATTATTCTTAATTAATACTATAATATTATTAACAAACAATTATCATATTAAATTTTAGATAATGTATAATCAAGAAATCCACCCTTTTACAACATACCATTGGTAGGTAAGTTTGGTAGCTCACATATATCTCTCAAATCGAGTTGCTTGAAAATTGATTCGAAAAAAAAGTTATTAAATTATGTATAAATTGATTTGAATAAAAAAATTTATTGAATTGCACGAAAATTAATTCGAAGCTACAAAATTAAATTGATTCAAATAAAAAATTATTGAGTTGCACAAAAATTGATCGGAACAAAATCTTTTGTAGGTAAGTTGTATTTTCCATCCTCCTTGGTTCCATCTTCCCTCCAAGAACCTAAAACCCTCAAAACCCTGCCCCCTTTTCTCATCTCATATACTTTTATCATCATTTGGACTCAATTTTTCCCATGAAATTATATCTACAAACAGTCTTTATGTGATTAAATTTGAAGAATTTCAGCCCAAAAAAATCAAAAAGAATCAATTTTTATGTTACCATTATCAAGAATGAAATCACTCCTTTCCCCAGTACTTTCAAGACCCACCACCATGTTTGTATGCAGGGGATATGGGGTTCTTAGTACTTTCAAGAACCTTAATTCTGCTCAAACAATGAACCCCATGAGTAAAGTTTCTTCCTTAAGGTGTTCTACTGTGCAAAACCATAGTCAAATTCGGGTCTTGAGTAGTGAGGCATCGGGTTCTAGTTCTGGTTCTGGTTCTGGTGAGGTTCATGTGATTGTGGGTCCTATGTTTGCTGGAAAAACTACTACGCTTTTGAAGAGGATTAAGTCTGAGAGAAGCAATGGCAGGTTAGTTTTATCAATCTGTTTCTCATTTGGTTGTGTAATGAAATGCTGTGCATATTTAAAGTTTAAATCTTTTTATACTATTCATCTGTTGGAGTAGAAATATTCTGGTAGTTTATGGTTCTTGGTTATTACCTGTGTTTGTTTTATGCTTGGTTATCCCCTTATTTCGTTGTTGCTGCTGTTCTTTCTTTTGTATGTTGTGTACTGTTTTCCATTTCACATTATTTCGATGTTGTTACTGTTCTTCAAAGCCAAAGGTCTACCGGGAACAACTTGGGGATAGGGGTAAGGTTAGCGTGCACTCTAACTTACCCATACTCCACTTGTGGGATTTACACGGGGTATTATGTTGTTGGAGTAGAAAGTGTGCCTCAGCTGTTTTTTGGAAGCATCCTATAAATAAACCGGTATCTGTTTGGTTTCCTCTCATGAGGATTATCTACTTAGCTACTTACTTTATAGTGTCTTATACCTCACACAAGCTTTGTAGAACTTATATAAGTAGGACTTTTGGCTAAATCTCAAGACTTTGATGCACTATATAGACCTTATAATGAAACATGGAAGATGATGCATTGAGTCCAATGATTGTAAGTGTTTTTTTCTTGCCTCAGAATTTGTTTTGGTCAATAGCTTAATAGTGGCAGGGAGAGAATGATATGGTATTCAGTAACATAACAAATCATCTTTTCAGCAGTGTGTTGCCATATTGTGCTATTTTTATCGAAGACCAACTTTCTGGTTGATGGTTTATTTGGTTGAATATAACCGTAAAGATATCTTTCATGAGTTTAAGAACATGGTTGGGCAAGAGTTCAATGTGAAAGTCCCGACTTTAGTCTTTATATCATCTCCAGTGAGGGTGCTCTTTTCTTAGTTCGATTTCACACTTGGCTTTCAAATAATCAACTTGTTGGTACTTGTTAAAAGAAAAACCAAGTTGTTGCAGCACTAAATTCAATTGCTACAAGACACCAAGTGTCCTTGATGCTATTTGGACTTGGTTTCTCTGCAGTTCTAGTTGTTAAAAGTTTAGGAATTTTTCTTGTTACTCAACCTTTCATCTTTCTCATTGAATGATTGTGCCTTTCTTCTGAATTTTGTTGTTCTTGAATCGGATTTTTTCTGTTTCCTTTCCTTTCTTCCCTGGGGTGTTGAAATCTCCATGCTCTTTGGCTCGCTCATGTAGAGGAAGTAAAAGTTGGACCATGTTATTCCAATGACATTTGAATTGAAATCATGATTGGTAATATTCCCAGTTTTCAGGCCAATGGAGTAAAGAATTCCCTCTATTTGGATGAGACGATAAAAGGTCTCTGTTTCTCAGGAAGGGTGGCTGAAGCAGTTGGAATATTGTGCCGCTCTGGTGTACAGGTGGAGGTAGAAACTTATTCCCTTGTTTTACAAGAGTGCATCTTCCGCCAAGCGTATAAGAAAGGGAAAAGAGTCCATTGGCAAATGATTACTGCCGGCTTTGTTCCAAATGAATATCTGACTGTTAAGTTGTTAATTTTGTATGCAAAAGCAGGAGACTTGGATACATCACACATGATATTTGATAAGTTACAATTCAAAAGCTTGGTTTCGTGGAACGCTATGATTGCTGGGTATGTGCAGAAGGGCATGGATGAAGTAGGCCTGAGTCTGTACCATGATATGAAACAGAGAGATGTACTTCCAGATCAGTATACCTTTTCATCAGTCTTTAGAGCCTGTGCCTCTTTAGCTGTCCTGGAGCAGGGCAAGCAAGCACATGCTTTGTTGATTAAAAGCCAAATTAGTGGAAATATTGTAGTTAATAGTGCACTTATGGACATGTATTTCAAGTGTAGTTCTCCATCTGATGGCTATCTCGTATTTAGTGAATCCTTGGAAAGGAATGTGATAACATGGACTGCTCTGATATCAGGGTATGGACAAAATGGAAGAATAAAAGATGTTCTAGAATCATTTCATAGGATGATAGATGAAGGATATAGGCCAAACCATGTTACGTTTCTTGCAGTTCTTTCTGCTTGTAGCCATGGAGGTCTGGTAGATAGAGGTAAGGAGTATTTTTCATCTATGGTGAGAGATTATGGGCTTCAACCGAGAGGAAAACACTATGCTGCTATTGTGGATCTTCTAGGCCGTGCTGGAAGATTACAAGAGGCTCATGAGTTTGTCAAAAACTCACGTTGTGAGGAGCACCCAGTATTATGGGGCGCTTTACTTGGGGCTTGTAAGATTCATGGTGATATCGAGATGGTAAAACTTGCTGCTAGAAATTTCTTCGACTTGGAGCCTGAGAATGCAGGCAAATATGTTGTCTTATCTAATGCTTATGCTTCTTTTGGTTTGTGGAACAATGTTGCGGAGATAAGGAGACTGATGAAAGACTCGGGGGTGAAAAAGGAGCCTGGTTATAGTATGATTGAGGTTCAAAGACAGGCACATTTCTTCTTTATGGAACATAATGCTCATGAACAGACTGCTGAGATATATAAATTGGTCAAAGATATGGCAGGTATCTTAAAAGATGCTGGCGATGTTCAAGATTTACTGAGTTAAAGAGAAAGGACAAACGACAATATAGGATGAACATTTGATTGAATCCTCAACCACTTAGCTGCAAAGAGTCTTATTAAACGGGCAATTTGCTCTATCTCAAAAAGTGCCATGCATGTTACACTCCAGCTGTATGCTCGTATCCTTTTAAGCTATAAAAGTGGAAACACTTCCAAACATAGAAAGAGAAACAGGCTTCAGCCGTTGTGCTACAAGTCGGGAATGCACTTTCCAGACACAAGCAATGGTTTACTGGAATTTGTGATCCTTCGACAGATATCTTCTGGGGAGATGCCATTTGCCTTTGAATGCAAAAATTGGATTGCGATCTCCCCACAGTTTCAACTGTTAGTTTGGCAAGCAGGGGCTTGCTATTTGCTTCTATGAGGAACATGTATGTGAACAAACAGATTAATTGCCTTATTACCAAGTAATGTGACGGCCTCGGTTTAGTGGATACGATCCTTAATAAAATAAGTTTATCATAGAAAACATATTCTCTTAAGGTCATTTTTTACTTTATTGCAGTAACAGTGGAGTTGAGTAGTTTCCAATAAAATGCTTAAAAAGCCATACTTCATCATAATTTGAACCTATAGCAAATGAGTTTACTTCTTCTACGATACTGTATACTAACCAATGCTGCCACGGAATGATGAATTTTGGGCATTCTAGGAAATCTATTTGTATTTTTTTTCTTATGCTATATTGCTATGTCTGGTGGTCAAGCAGATCATTCTATGCTGTTGCCAAAATGCATTTAGGCAATGCATTTATAAGTGTTGGTAGTGTTTGAAAAGATGTTTGAATCTTTGCTAACCTATGAATGTTACTCTGGAAGTGACATAATTCCATCTACCTGGCACATCAAGAGCTGCAATTCTGTGAACAAGCATAAAAAAGTGGGTGGAAATTTATGTCTTCATATAGTGGAAATATTAATGACCACTTCTCGGATAAATCAGGATAAACAAGTCCTTTAACGGTTTACTATTTGTGTTAGACTATGCAATCCTTATTTTAGTTGCAGTTGCAGTTTGCATGGCTCTCTATCTTTACTGCATACTTTTGTTGTCCTTTCTAATGCATCCTGTTGAACACAAACAAATTTGAGCCTTCAGTTCCTTCCCAGTTGAACTGCAGTTCGTGTACGGATCAATCTCGTGTAGCTAGCCACGCAGAGAAGTAGAACCAGCATATTCTGTTTCCTTTTGTTCAATTGATGGTACCATTGCGAAGGAGATTGGTCCTATCTTGTGTGGATAACAGTATAATACATTTTGTTCTGACTTCTGAGATTGTTCCTGGTTCTTTACATCAAAATTTACCAAGTTATTAATTACCATGAAGATATCAAAAGTTTGATAATATGATTATGGACATATAATTTGGATTCACAAAGCATGCTAATTTCTGAGTTTTGAAGTGCTGCTTGAACTTTGATGATCTTGATAGATATTTAAGGCTTCCTGATGTTCTCGTATCATTTACTGATTTAGCTTTTGTGCTATTTCCCTCTCTGCAGAAGTGTAGCAATTTTAAAATCAGACAAGGATACAAGATATGGGTTAGATTCCGTTGTGACACATGATGGAGATAGATTGCCGTGCTGGCCTTTAGCTAATCTATCATCATTTAAACAGAGATGTGGTCCTGAAGCATACAGTAAGGTAATACTTCAATGGGAAGCTATTGAGATATGATAATTTAGTCAGGGTGCTAGCAGCCTATCTGTGTTAGCAAAAGAAAATATTCTCAAATATAGGGCAAAGAATATTTCTGAGTGCGTTCTTTTGAAAATTTTCAATTTTCCGGGTCAAATTTCTTGATTCTTGAGAAGTTAGGGGCTCCACCCCTCCAAATCTACCCCTAGTTGTGAAGGGAAATGATATAATCATGTAACAGTCTTTTGTAAGTTGGCCACTGAACTTTCTTTGCTAGTATGCACTCTTTTGTAAGTTGGCCACTGAACTTTCTTTGATAGTATGTAACGATACTGTATTATTACTTTTATCATGATCATTTTTCTTTGTATATGTGATTACCTGTTTTTGTGACTATTACGTGGTTTCAGTTAGAGGTCATTGGCATTGACGAAGCTCAGTTTTTTGAGGATCTATATGATTTCTGTACGGAAGTTGCTGATCATGATGGCAAGATTGTGATAGTTGCTGGGTTAGATGGTGACTATCTAAGGTACTACTTCCATTTAGTCTCTGTGCTCTCTAATGTACTCATAATTGATACGTTTTTTTGTGAGACAGATATTCTGCTTATTCTTCCGAAGATTTCTTATGTACTGAATGTGATTCTTTATTGCAAAAACTCGTGTAATGATCTGTACTGGATCATATTTTGGATTTTGCAGAAGGAGCTTTGGTTCAGTCCTTGACATAATACCAATTGCTGATTCCGTGACCAAACTTACTGCTCGATGTGAACTTTGTGGTGAACGTGCTTCTTTCACCTTGAGGAAGACAGAAGAGACGAGAACGGAGTTGATTGCAGGAGCAGAAGTATATATGCCCGTCTGCCGCAAGCATTATGTGAGTGGACAAGTAGTCAAAGAGGCTGCTAGAAGTGTTCTGGAGTCCCAGAAAGTTGAATGCAGCTCTATTTTGTAATATCTCAAGCTCTAAGTACATAGGATATTGTCTTAGAAATATTAACCAACTATTGTACTTACAAGTTCCAAGTGTGTCAACTGGCCAAGGCCAAGCCCTTTCTGCTGGTGGAAGGTTGCTAGTAGAATTACCGAGGTGCGAGCAAGCTAGCTCGAACACCATTTTAAAAGGAAAATACTATTGTACTTTCAAGTCATATTTTGTGGGGAGTTGCTCTTTTAAAGTGTTAGTCTATGATTATTCGATTATATTTAATTTCCGTATGTAATGATTATACTTCTGAATCTAAGGAATAAAATTCCTGACTCAACAACATAACATATCCCAAACATAAATAAACAAAGATGTCTTGAATCTACAAAGTAAAAAGTGTATCAATGAGAAACTTAATATAGATGGTTGATCGTTGAGATGACATCTTTCCCAGGTTTGAAGTCAACAAGATTCGAGTTATAAGCAATTAAAACTTTTATTATGACATCTTTCCCAGGTTTGAAGTCAACAAGATTCGAGTTATAAGCAATTAAAACTTTTATTAGATCTTGATGGCGCGCTTCTTGTACATGTACCTGCCAATATAGACACAGATGAATCTTTTTCAGGTTTGGTGTTAACAAGATCTGAGCTATGTGCCATTAAAACTTTAACAATCTTGATGGCACGCTTCATGTCGATATACCTGTCAATATAAGACACCGATGAATCATACAATATTTTGCTATAGTAGCCAAAAAAACGTTGTTATAGAGAGATTATTAAAGGACATAATGATGTTTGACAAGTCAAACTACTATTTTTGCATCATTAATTAGAAGAACATTAACTAAAAGTGTTTCAGATTTTGATGACTCTATGCAAATTTCTGAACAACACTTTTACCAATTCTTTTGAAGGCTAGTGCAAAGTACTCCTTCTCAAAGTATTTTGATAATTGAAATCTACCTAAGTTTATACCGAACCTTGATCAAAGTCAAAGAGCAAATACGAAACGATTTGCAGCAGAGAAGGGAAACTATATGTTATTACTTATCCCATGATCACGGGCAAAGTATAGGGGGTTACAATCCTTTTTAAGCAGTTTCCTTTCTGAGAGGGTTAGTGATACGATTGATGCAAACATCTAAAGATATACATCCATTTTCATAGTTTGTAGCCAAATGTCATGAGAGGGAAAAAACTAGAGTTGTCGAGAGGTTTGCATAAGACTTTAGAAATCACAAGAATATAGACTAAATTTTAGAAAGACTATAATTCTCTGAGAGTTTATAGAGAATTCTAGAAGAAAAATTGAGGGTGTTTGGATTCACTTAAAAGTTGGTCAAACTACTTTTAAAATCGTCTTTTGACTTCTTACAATGTTTGGTAAATATAAAAAATAACTTAAAATAATTTCAAAATGACTTAAATAAGTTAGGAAGTTTTTGACAAGGTCAGAAATGACTTAAAATAAGTTTAAAATGACTTAAAAAACAAGTCAAAAATCAAAGTGGGTCTCCTCTATTTTATATTTTTTTTTGACTTAAAAGTCATTTCAGTTTGTCTTTTTATTTTTGACGTATATTTTTTTTTAAAGTCAATCCAAACGTACTCTAAACTAAAAATAAGTAGGGACTTGTATAGAATTTGTTTTTCATACTTTGATCCCTAATTGTGTAGTATAAATAGATAGAACATTCATTTGTAACTCAACCAAGCAAGTTGTAAAGCAACGCCTTTCGTGTGCCACAAGGAGCGTTAGTCGAAGCTGAATCTGTGACATCGTGGTATAAGAGGGAGAGATCAACGCTTCTAGCACCACCAATGTTTAGGCTGAATAGTGGAAAGAAGCACAACAATGCTCGATTCTATACCAAGCAACGCGCTAACATCTTACTGACTAACTTTGACCACTGAAGCAAGTGATGATGAACGTGCTGAGGAGCCCATTGATGTCACACCCGGCTAGAGTGGATCGCGAGGGTTTGAAAGAAAAAAAATCATAATATTGTGAACTTTATACTTGCTTGCATTGTTGAGTTTGTAATAATAAGCCCAAATATTTGAAGAACTTGTTGATGAAAATTTTGAATCAGTAATTTCTATCATATGTTAAATTTTCTTCCAAATTAAAATCTTGAAAAGAAAGAAGAAAATCTTCATCATACATTGGAGATTTCTTGTTTGAATTCTTTATCACAAATAGAGAAAATGAAAAACTTTTTTTTTATCAAGTGCTATTGAACTTGTTTTGGGTTTATAATAGGGGTGTGCACTATTTGGATTAGATAGAAAAATCGGACCAAATCAAATCGAATTTTAATTTGGATTGATTTTTTGGATTCTTGGTTTGATTTTGAATTTATGATTTACTTTATTTGATTTTTTGATTTGATTTCGGATTTTGAAAAATGAAAACCGAAAAACCAGAATTATATATATATTTCTATTATATAGAAGAGTGAATTGGGAGGACGACCAAGGGCAAAACTGTAATTTCACTCCAACAAAAATCTATGAAGAAAGATAATAAATAATTCTAGAATTATCTTTCTATATATGAAGTGAATAATGATCAAGGGTAAAATGTAATTTCACGCTAACAAAAATCTACCAAGAATGATAACAAAAAATTTATATTATCTATTATATAGAAGAGTGAAGTGAGAGGACGATCAAGAGCAAAACTGTAATTTCGCTCTAACAAAAATCTATGAAAAAAAATAATAAATAATTCTAGAATTATCTTTTTATATATGAAGTCAATAATGATCAAGGACAAAAAATATAATTTCACGCTAATAAAAATCTACCAAGAATGATAAAAAAAAATTAAATAGTTCTAGAAACATTTTAAGTTATTGTTATTACCATTAACTTATTTTGTTATTACTTCATTTCCTTTTTTATTTCTTTTGTGAGTTATTGTGATATCTATTTTATTATTACTCTATTTTACTATTACTTTAATTTAATTCTTAATATTTTTTCTATTCATTTTTCTTATAAAAAGTCTACTTTTTCTATAAAAATATCATGAATTAATTAATTCAATCTTTATTTTGTCTCTAATTAATATACTTGAAAATAAATTAGTGTGATAAAATTAATAATATATATTAGATTGAAATTAAAGAAAAATATGTTAAAAATAACTTTACAAATAAAAATGAATAGGACAATATATTTGTGTTAAAGATGACCAAGAATAAAAATGTAATTCATTCTAACAAAAATCTATCAACAATAAATAATTTTAGAAATATGTTTCTATGTATGAAGTGAATGATGATCAAAGGTAAAAATATAACTCATGCAAGCAAAAATCTACCAAGAATAATAACAAGAAAATTAAATAGTTCTATAAACATCTTTAGGTATTATTATCAGTATTACCTCATTTTTGTTATTTCTTCATTTTTATGAGTAATTGTGATATCTATTTATTATATGAAAGTTAACGAACAATGATTACGCTTAGCTCTTAGTAATTATATATCAAGTAATATTAGGTGGAACCAATAAAAATTAAAATAAAGATTTATATGTATATGAAATTTTGTGTATTGAAATATTTTTAATTTTGTGATCTTTAATATGCTATATAAAAAAAAAGAATTCAGTATTTTTTTTTTGAAATGAAATAAAAAATAAGTTCATATAAAATCAAAAAGGAGGGAGTCATATATTAAAAATGAAATATATATGTGTTATTATTGAAATAAGCTTTCATATATTATTATTTTTTTAAAAAAAAATTATTTAATTTCCTTCTATTAATTTGTGCATATATGTGGAGTTTTAAAGGTATGAACATTTTAATATAGAAATATAACGATTTGAAAATTTTAATTCTTCGTTTTAATTTCTAATTTGATACATATTTGAAAATTACATAAAAAAAAGGAAGCTTAAAAGTGCAATGTAAGAATTTAAGATATTTTTAGAAAAACATAGTTAAAAAACATAATGAACTTTGGTTGACTCCTTTATTTTTATCGAAACAAAAAAAGTTGCATATATTGTTTGAAAATAACGTAAGAACTAAAAAGTATTATGAATCACAGTAAAATGACAACTAAAAATATGTGAGAATCATATAAGAAATTTCTTTTACTTTCATAAAATCACTTGTATCACATAAAATAAGACAGATGGACTAACACATATTATTCGAATATAGCATAAAAGGTACTCCATAAATTAACAATTTAAAATATCTTTTAGATAACACATAAAAAATTTAGTTTATCTTTTCAAATTTCATTTATGTCACATAAATTAGAAGGAATAAACTAACATATATTGGGCATGCGCTGACGCGGGTACATGATATCTGGTATAGATAGAATTAAGTTGGAGTGAACCATTTTTGTCCGTTTTTTGTTATTTTCATTATGATTTAGTTTATTTTCTTATGTTTGGACATCTATAATTGATATACTTTTAAGTATTGTTTTACGTTTTACTTATGATTTATATTAAAAAGTATATTTAAGAAATTATATATATATATATATATATATATATATATATATATAATTTAAAATTGCAAATATAGCTTTGTTATGTTTTTAATTATTGACATAACCGATGAATCAAAGAAAAAACCAAATCAAAAAGAGAAAAATCAAACCAAATTTATTTTGTTCGAATTGGGTTATATTTCTTCAACACTAAAAATTAAAAACTCAAATCGAATAGTATAAAAATCGAACCGAAAAAGGCCGCATCTTACCTCTAAACTACGAAGTATTATAATGTATTTTCTAAATTTTTAGTAACTGTAGGATTGAAAATTTTCCGCCTACCTTAGTTATTTATTGAGAAATAATATATTTTACATTTTTTTGTTATTTTTATCACTAATATTTTCCTCAAATGTGAACATTGGAAATTTGTAGCCAGTAAAATAAAGCCTTTTACTTGTTGGGAAAATACATTTCTCAGAAACTATATTATTAACATTAATTATGATGTAAGAATTTAAATTTATACTAAACAAAAAAGTTATTTATCTCAATGCGTAAAAATAAAAGACAAACAAAAAATATAAATACAAACGTAATTTTACCCATCTAGTAAAATTTGCAAAATCAAAATTACCAAACTATATAACAATAACACAAATATACCTATTTTTTTTTTTTAAAAAAAAAAAGTAAAGTAAATTTTTTCTATTTGTTTCTCAATCGCATATAACTAGTATTTTATTTTAGAAAATCTGAAAAAATTTAACACAATTTCGATTATATTTTAGTAAAATTATTTAAATAAATGTTAAAAAAAAAGAATCACAATCAAACTAGGTCACTTCGTTTGTACGCAATGTATTAGGAGTTGTACCGATTAAATCTATAAATACCCAAATCTTCAATTTTTGCGGGTTAATAGTTCATCTCTTTCGTTCCTCGCAAAACCCTAACAATGGCGAGACCTCCACCTCATGTCCCTTTTCCAGATTGCAATGGAGATCCTCCTTGTTCCGATTGCGGTAGATGTATTCACAATCAATTTTTGGAATCTGAATTGGAAAAATGGTTTCAGAATCTTAAGATTCATGAAGGGAGGTAATGTGATTAATAATGTGAACTCATTGTTAATATTGTTGTTGAATGTTTAGTTTGCTTCGATTTCGTATAATTAAAAACTCTTAACTCATCAAGTTATAAGCTGATTAATAATGAGTTGAGTTTTATATATGATTTCCCACTTAAGGCCAAGTTTTGAGTGTTATGTCTATTTTTTCCCTTCATTCTCGTGTTGTATCTGCATTAAAGCTCAACTAAAATAAAAAATCATTCTAGGCATTCGAGTTCCTCCATACTCGAGGAACTCGAATTCAAGAAGGACGATTGGGCGCAAAAAATAAATTTTTGACATCAATTTACGCAATTTCCTTAAAAAAGTAACAATGGATTAATCCTTCCGAGTGGCTCAGTGGTTTGAGCTTGGAACTTCCATGTTGGAAGTCTCAAGTTTGAAACCCCTTGCCAGCGAAAATAAGGGGTTTGCTTTCTGGGTGGTGCGGGTTAGCGCTCCTATATGGTTTCAAAATATATATGTATATTAATTTGTGAACGCCTAATAAAATAGATTAGATTGACAACAGATTGACTACTATTGAAGAAAATTAGAACTCCCAAATTCTTAATTCTCGCAATATAAATTTTCGAGGTCAATTTTACACAACTTCATTAGAAATAATCAAATAACAGGTTGATTGAGTGTGTTTTCTACTGCTTTTTCCTTTTAATTTAGATTTTTTAAAGTTTTTGTTAAATGGATGTTGGGCCTAACTCGTATCTCAAAAGTTTTCTCAAAGGGAAGAAAATTGCGTAAGCCATATTAGGATCCTCGGGATCTTGTACTAGTTCTATGGGGGTCATTTCTTTTGTCATTTTTCAGTCGGAATAACATTTTGACCTGGTTTGTCCCTATCTTTATACTACAGAAAAATTGAGGCTCAAGACCCAGAAATTGAGCGTCTTGACAGACTAATTGAGTCTCGAGACAGAGAAATTGAGCGTCTTCACAGACAATGGACTCATCTGGTTACTGACTTTGCTAAGAAGGTGCCTTGTGAAATAGACAAGGAGGAGCTTGCTGAAATAGCTAAGAGGCCCTGTTCTATGGAAAGCGGGAAGCAGCTTCTTGAAATACTTAAGAAGCATTTTCCTGAATGGCGAAATGCAGGAGGCTTCATGGAATCGTAGGAGCACAATGACGTTCATCATCAGGTTCGATCTCCCTCTCAATACAAACACGCTAGTATTGATATTGAAACTTGATGTGCTTAGCGTTGTTTGCTAAATGTGGTGTGTTGGTTAGTTTGATGGTGACGACTCTCTAGTGTCTCTACGATTCTTGCTTACATAGTTGAATTCCATATTGTTCTAACGGTTGTAGACATATCAAGAATACTTGGAGATTTTTGATATTTGTAACTTGGTTTAATGCATACTTAGGCCTATCTTTATTTATCCTTTTCTTTAGCTGAATTAACCTTTTAAGCATGGTACTGATTTTCTTTTTGTTGCAATTTTTTGAAACAGGTAAGTCGTGGAAACGAAGCCTCTGCATAATTCAACTATTTTTTCATTGATAGCACATTAGTTAGAGCGTTGAGTTAGCAGTAAAGAGTTCTGGAAGAACAATGAATTTACAACTTACTACTAAGTTTACTTCTCTTTGTGATTTGTAAACACTGGTTGTCTTCTTACCAATGGTTAATGCAATCTTTTTGTGTTTTTCTCTTTATATGTCGAATTCATTTAGTGAAAATTCTAGCTCTTATCAGTGGGTTGCAATAGCATAAATAGTCGTGGATGTTTGCTTCATGTCTTTGGCCCCTGGACTCTCTGGTCATGATCGTAGAATGCACGTAAACCTAAGAAAATAATTATGTACTGTACCAAGAAAAGATCAACATTAACAAACAAAAAACTGCAGTTGAATCCTTAATGTTATTACCAACAACAACAATGCAGCTAATATAATGAGAAAACAATCTTCAATTTGAATTAAGCGTTCGTGCCAGACGCTTAACATCAATTAACCTTATGCCTCTTCGCGATCTACCTGAATATCAGTTAAAATTCAGCGCGATATAAAGACAACGAATCAAAAAAAAAAAGACATGAAAAAAGCTTGTGTTAGAAACTTACTCTCTGTATTCACATTGTCCTTGGTCCCAATTTCTTGATTGTTGTTACTTGAAAAAGAATTCAATAATCTAGCAAGATGTCTTATTTGATATAATGGCATAGTGTTTTGAATTCTCTGTACTTTATAATTCCTTTCTTCAACTCCTATTCAATCACAAAAGAAAAAAAAAATGAATCTTTTCAGAATAAGTAAAAAAGACGACAACCTATGCTGGTGGAAGATAGTAGATATCAAGTGAAATAGTCGAGGTGTAAACAAGTTGGTCCAGACACCACCTAACCAAAAATTTATTTATACTTTATGTCGCCTCAAACTCTCCAAAGTGTTGTGTTGTATTTGGAGGATCGACAACATTTTTGAAGAATCTGAGTAAAGTAACCATTATAATAGTAGAGGCGCGCCCTCAACACCACTATTATAGTATAAGTTCATATGTCTAAATTATACAAAATATACCTTTGTGCAATGTACTTGATGCATCTTCTTGTGATTTATATAATTCAGGATGAAATGTAGCATCAGATAACTGAACCCCAAGTCCAGAAACAGGAACAGTTGCTTGATTTTCGTCTTCATTAGAGTACCCTGCAACGACCAGAGATGAATCCAGGATATTATAACAACGCATTAATAACAGAGTGAATTTCATAACGCGAATACCTGCACTAGTAGTACTGTCATAGTTTTGACAAACTGAAGATGAAGAATTGTTCAAAACTTTTTGTCTTCTCAATTGATAGTTTCTTCGACGTCTAGCTAAGTGTTTTTCCCTCTCCTCATTGCTCATTGTTTGTCTTCTCAACCTATCGCGTATTCTACGACGTTCTCTCTCTTTTTCTTTCTGTGCATTCCTCCAGTTCTTTACTACATGCCATTCTTTGGACTCCTCAGTAGCCATTGAACCAAATATTCTTCAAGTTTCTGATCCCGTCTTGCAACAGAAATGTTCTGTAGTTTGTATGATTTAATTTAAACCAAATCGACAAAAACAAACAAACAAACAACATAACATAACAGTGTAATCTCATACGTGGAGTCTGAAGAGGACAAAATGTATGTACTATACCAACTGAATCACTTTTTTTTACTCTAATTTCGTAAAATGAAATGAAAAATATATGTAGGCTTTTAGCACTATGATTCAACATTTATAATAGACCTTCGATGATCAATAAAAAGCTTCAAATAAAATAAACCCTAAATAAAAGATGCAAATATCAATACACAATCATAACATCGAATGAGAATCGAAAAAAAAAAAAGAATTATCTCAGGTTCTTAATCAACCATAACATACAAATCTTCATCCATTAAAAAAACAAAGAAAAAAATTGATTTAATTTCACCATAATCACGAAAATTATAAAAAAAAAAAAAAACACTAGTTGTTTATTTGAAAAAAATCCCACAAAAATGAAAAGTTAAAAAATTAATTCACTGAAAAACCTACCTCTGTTGATGGTGACTGAGGGGAAGGATTTGTAATTTTTCAGATTCAAAGAATAGAAAATTCAGCTGTTTTTTTTTTTCAATAGAGAAAATAAAAATGAAATCTTTTAAACGTTCTTTTTGGTAATTAGTTAAATGTTTGTAGTTTTTACAAATTATAATTTGCCACCTGTACATAAAAGGAAGGAAAAAAAAAGATTTATTTAAAAATTATTTTCGAAATTTAGGGATGTTTAATCCATTTGGCTTTAATTACTCGGTCCTCATCCAAATTTTGGATTTAGTAAAATTACTATACCAAAAAAGTTAAGAGTGAGACATGAATTGCTTTATTCAAATACGAGCTAAGTATTTAAAAAATGTATAAACTTTTTCATAATTTTTTTTGACGTATGAAGCTTGAGTTCGATTCACGTTATACACAGACCGTTAATTTTACTATATTTAATTTTTCTCATAGTAGTTAGTTGAGAACTAAAGATTTGATAGGAAGGACACGAAGTATTGAATTATTCACTTCATTCATGAGATAATACCTCATCTGATCACTCAACTTTGAATTGTTTACTTAGAAAGTCACTCAATTTTATTTCGAAAGTCACTCAACTTTGTTTTTCAACTCAAAAGTCAATCAACTATTGGTGTTATACTTAGAAAGTCATCCAATATTTATATTTCACTTAGAAAGTCACTTAATCAATTTAAATAATTTTTTTCATTAAATTTTACAAAAATACAAAAAAATAATTAATTACTTCTTAGCAATTTCAATTTTTCTTTATTGGTAATCATTTTACAATTTATTTCTAGTTTTACAATTAATAGAATCGAGATTTTTTTTTGGGGAGGGGGGGGGGGGGGTTGTAGTTGTTACTGTAAAAAATCTTTTACAAAAATTATAATTAAATAGTTGGAGCAGATAGTAAAATAATTAAAATAGGTATCTTATTATTTCTTTAAAAATAGTTTAAAATAAGATTTAATGAAAAAATTATTTAAATTGATTGAGTGACTTTATAAGTGAAATATAAATAATTGGGTGACTTTCCAAGTTAAACATCAATAGTTTAATGACTTTTGAGTTACAAAATAAAGTTGAGTAACTTTCTAAGTAAACAACTTAAAGTTAAGTGACTTTCTGAGTAAACAACTCAAAGTTGAGTGACTTTCTGAGGAAACAACTTAAAGTTGAGTGACTTTCTGAGTAAATAACTCAAAGTTGAGTGACTTTCTGAGTAAATAACTCAAAGTTGAGTGACCATATAAGATATTAACTCCTCCATTCATGCCTTTAAATGATTGTACATAAGCTTCGGTTAACCAAATATGAACTCGTGCATAACAAAAATGTACAACTAAAAAAAAAAGCATTCAAATACAAAGGGAAATGACAATACCCAAATATGGAGACATGGAGTCTATTTCAAACTAACAATATTCCTCCCTATGGTAGCATGTAGAAACCTAAACATTCCATACTCTGAGCTCTGTATATATGAAACGAAAAGTTTTGAAGACGAAACGACGAGATCATAGGGCCAAAAATGTCATCTCCAGGCAGAAGAAGTTGCTAAAGCTCTATTTTTCCATCCAAGATAGAGTGCTCCTTCGCTTTCTGCATACCGATAATTAGGGCTGTACTCTTTCAACATGTGCTTGATGGTCTCACCAACTGATGGACTCAATTGACATTGAGTGAATCCAGCCATCATAAGTCTTAACCTCCATTTTCCGAAAAGTTCATGTCTTTCCACTCTGTCAGCTCCCTCACATGCTATTATGTTCACAACGTCTCGTGCCACACAATGCTCCTCTGCACTGATCCTCTCCTTGTCATCCCTAGGACGAGCTGCATCAATTGACTCGAACATTGCTGTATAGTAATCAAGAGTTTCACGGAACCTTGGAAGGAAAGGGGCGGTGTTGGTGTTTGATTCTTGTTCAACTAAGGTCACAATTTTGGGGGATAAACTCTTAACTAGTCTTAATAGGCGGTCACGATGATTGATAGTACTTACACTCTCGTCTGGCATGTGGTGCAGCATATAAGGGAAGTTTACTGCCAGCGCTTCTCCATGTTTAACCCGAAGGTTCTCTAGTTGGACCTCACAGCCTGATAGTGCAGCACCATGGAATTCAAAAGGCACTCCACATGATTTGGCAACTTCTGCTAGCCTTTCGCCTACTAGCTGAAGTCCTCCACCCCGAGCATAAGCTGATTCGTCGTCATCAACACCTGTGATGCGGACAAATGGTGGTCCACCAGGACGATGAGCAAGATCGTGGAGGAGGAACATCCACTGACTTCCCTGTGCAATCTGAAAATCAATGATATGGATTCTGTTTTCATTCATCATGGCTTCCCTGATGATGACATTCGCAGACATATAAGCAAATTTGTAGTATGGACACATGTTAAAGATGACTTGCATGTAAGACAATAATTCCGAGCCAGTTGGTTCTTTGCACTTCAATTTTTTATATATGATGCTTCCTGACGATAGTAGTCGTGCTCTAATCCCTTCCAACACGTATGCACCCAACCGTTCCATCGGTTCCCCAGACACAGACACCCGTTGCTCTAAAGCACTCATAAGAGCTTCAGCAGTAGAGATATCAGCATCTGACACTGCTTCAGCACAGGCATCGAGCAACTCTTTCAAGTTCAAGCTAGGGGCCATGTCCAACACTCGGTTCCACCTTGTTATGGAAGACGGTTTTGAGACCATATCGTTCAAGGAGCAACTGCAGCTGTCTTCAGTATCAGATTCAGGCCCCAGTAATTTATTCTCCAGCTCACGAAGCACATGTCTCAAGTCACCGTCATCAATTCCTGAACACCCACTCAAAGGCGAACCACACGTGTGATCAGAGGAGTGATGCAGATCAGACATGTATGACTGTGAACATTGAGGAGAGAAGGGACTCCTGTTGGAAGAAACACTCAAGGCAGGAGGTGAATCGTTGACAACATAGTCGGTAGCTGGTGACGAGTCCAGCGTGAAGAATTGTTCGTCTTGTGCCTGAAATGAGAATTGCATCCCTGAGCTACGACTATCCTTACAGCTGTTCTTAAGAACATTGTAAGGGGCGTAATACTGCTCAACTTGCTGCATTTGCTGATTGTACAATCCGTGAACACTTCCAGACATTTGTGTTCTCTGAGATGCTTGCATCTCAAAATGACTATCGGATTTCAAGCAACCGTTGCAGATAAAAACTATCTTAGATCTCAGCAAATCTCTATCGACTAAAAGTAGTCATTCACTACATCTCAAGCAACAACTCCTCTTTCAACATCGTGTCACAATGTAAACTCGAAAAGAAATTTGCAACTCTGATGATGCCTAACAGAACCTGCCAAGAACGAAAAATCACCATTAGTATGATTGTTACAAAAGCATAAAGAAGCTAATTTACAGAACAAAAGACAGCATATAATTTGATCAGTCAAAGCATACAACGATTAATACATCATGCTCCTTAGCTAAACATAGATGGTTATGATTCTACGGGTTAATTTTGCCATCCGATAAACTGAAAATGAACCATATACTAAAGAATTGACTAACTAGAGTTATAACTTAGCATATACATCAATCTAAGAACTTAAGGAAACTAAGAAAATGAAAAAGCATAGAGACCTAAAACAAACACAAAAGAAAGTCAAAAATTACAATCAAAAGACAAATCTTCTTATCAAACAACATAAAAATCAAAACTTCATAAAAAAAACAAATGGAAAAAAACTACTTATACCATCATCAACCCCCCCCCCCCCATTCCCCCCCCCCCCCCAAAAAAAAAAAAAAGATTAGGAATTGCAAATAATCTCTTACACAACAACATAAAAATCATAACTTTATGCAAAAGGAGAGGAGGAAATTGCATATTAACTGCATACATAAACTCAAAAATTTCATTTTAAGATGCTTTCAAGATCAACACCAAAACCTTAAACCATAAACTAAACAAAGTCAATAATTTGCATTAATTAAGCAACTCCTCAAGACTAATCAAAATTCAAAAGAAAAACAAAGAATTGCAACTAATATATAGACCAACAACATAAAAATCAAAACTTTATATAAAATACATAGAAAAAATCACTAGTTATATACCCCCAACAACATAAAGATCAAAACTTCATACAAAAAAAAAACCAAAAACTAAAAGAATTGCAAATGAAATCTTACCTAACAACAGAAAAATCAAAACTTTATACAGAAAAATCACAGCTTTATACTGTAATCACCCAAAAAAAAGGGGGAAATGAGAAAAAGGTAAGTGCATATAATAGAAGAATATAATTCAACTTAAGATACTTTGAAGATCAACCATAAACTAAACAAAATCAAGAATTAACATTAATTAATGAAACTAGTAGTACTAATTACCACAAAAAAGAACAAACCTTGAAAATTCAGAGGATGTAATTTTTGTATTTTTGTGATGAATTGAGACTTTTTTGTTCAAAGATCAGCTCTTATGTCTATTGTTGATTGTTGAAAACAAAGAATGAAGTGTTAGGTACTCCTAATAAAGCCTTTATTATATAGTCAAAATATTAGAAAAATAGACAAATAAAATGCCCTCATTTCTTGGGAATAACTACCTTAAATGCCATTTCCATTGATATATGTAAGACCAAAAAAAAACTATTTTTATAGAACACATATTTACGTATTCGATGATCGATATTTATATTTATGTTAAAATTAATAATTGAAATTAACTTTGTGTATAGTTTATTTTGGAAAAAAAACGTTGCCAACAAAGATATTTTTATATTACGATGTAATGACAAAACTTTTACTAATTAAGAAAAAAAAATTTCATTTATTGTCATCATATTTTTTGACGGTATTCTACCTACTAATTTAATGGGACCACATGCTTATGATATTCGGTGATTGATATTTATGTTAAAATTTATAATTGAAATTAATCTTGTGTAATGTTCATTCTGATAAAAACATTATCAATAAATATATTTTCATATTAGGATATAATAACGAAACTAAATAATTAAGAAAAAAATAATTTCATTTATTATCATCATATTTTTTGATGGTTTTCTACCTACTATTTAATAAATCATAAGCTCATGATATTTGGTAATCGATATTTTGTGTTGAAATTCATAATTGAAGTTAACATTGTTTATGGTTCATTCTGGTAAAAACATTGTTAATGAAGATATTTTCATGTTAAGACATAATAATGAAACTTCTACTAATTAAGAAAAAGATAATTTCATTTATTATCACCTTACTTTTTGACGGTATTATACCTATAATTTTTATGGGACCACATGCTTATGGTATTTGGTGATCGATATTTGTGTTGAAAATTCATAATTGAAATTAACCTTGTGTAAGGTTCATTCTGATAAAAACGTTGCCAATAGAGATATTCTCATAATAGGACATAATAATGTGAGTTCTACTAATTAAGAAAAAAATGATTTCATTTGTTATCACCATATTTTTTGACGGTATTCTACCTACTATTTTAATGGGACCACATGCTTATGGTATTTTGTGATCGATATTTTTGTTGAAATTCATTATTGAAATTAACTTCGTGTAAGGTTCATTTTAGAAAAACGTTGCCAATAAAGATATTTTCATAATAGGACATAATAACGTAAGTTCTACTAATTAAGAAAAAAGTTGATTTCATTTATTATCACCATATTTTTTGATGGTATTCTACCTACTATTTTAATGGGACCACATGCTCATGATATTCGTTAATCGATATTTGCGTTGAAATTCATAATTGAAATTCATCTTGTGTAATGTACATTCTAGTGAAAACATTGTCAATAAAGATATTAATATATTAGGACATAATAACAAAACTTTTACTGATTATGAAAAATAGTATCATTTATTATCACCATATTTTTTGACGGTATTCTACCTACTAATTTAATGGGACCACATGCTTATTGTATTTGGTGATTGATGTTTGTGTTGAAATTCATAATTAAAATTAATCTTGTGTAATGTTCATTTTGGTAAAAACATTGTCAATAAAGATATTTTCATATTAGGACATAATAACGAAACTTCTACTGATGATCATTTATTGTCATCATATTTTTTGATGGTATTCTACCATCTATTTTAATGGATCACATATTTATGGTATTCGGTGATCGATATATTTATTAAAATTCATAATTGAAATTAACCTCGTGTAAGGTTTATTCTAGAAAAAAAAATTGTCAATAAAATATTTCCATATTAGGATATAATAACAAAAACTTGAACAAAAATAATAATTTCATTTATTATCATCATATTTTTTGACGGTATTCTTATGATTTTCAGTTATCGATATTTTTATTGAAATTAACCTCGTGTAAGGTTTATTCTAGAAAAAACATTATCAATAAAATATTTTCATATTAGGATATAATAATAAAATTTTTACTAATTAAAAAATAATAATTTCATTTAATATTACCGTACTTTTTGACGGTATGCTACCAACTATTTTAATACACATTTTTCCTGTTTTTTGGGTTTACGAAGAATATTCATATTCTCTCCGCGGTGAATTACGCGAACTCAAAAGTGAGTATTTTGACTATTTGTTGACTTATAACATGTTTTAAAACTTATGAAAATATATTATTTAAAAAAAAACAATTATTTTAAAATAAATATCGTTTATGTGTAAAATTATATTTCATTACATTAAAGATACATTCAATTTATTTCCATTTAATGTTTATATTAGAACTAACTAATGTTGGAAACACGTCTTTCATAAATATTATACGTGTTGCTTAATCATGATTAATTAGGTAATTAATGTTTTACTCTAATCTTAATAATATTTTTAAATATTGAGTATGAATAATTTCTTCTTCGTTATATGAATTATTACTAGTGAATTTTGAATATAGTTGTGATTACTTGGCTTAGCAAATGATTATGTCATAAATCACATCACGCTATACACTGATGGATTTAAAGTCAAATGGTTCAAATTATAAATTGTTAAAGATCAAATTATTTTAAATTTATTTCAACTTATATTTAATATCAATAATATATATTTTTGTCATAATTTTGACCTTGAAGTGCTATTTTCACATTACCTCCATTCCTATCGCTATATCAAATTAATATTCAAAGTAAAAAATTAGTGAAAATATTATTAATCTTAGATACAGTAGATTGAGGTGAAAAAACAAATTATGGCTAATGATTTTTTGGATTTCTTGAACTTAACTATAAACAAAAAAAAAAACTATCATAAAAATATCAAAAGAGAAATTGAAAATCTTCAATAAATACTAGACAAAATGATCCAAATAGTATAAAAAAATCTTATAAAATTTTATTTGCTTTGCCATAATTCAAATCCATAAGAAGTAATTCTCACCATTTTAGAATGAGTCGTACATTATATTATACAATTTTGAAGCCTCAAATCACTCTAATTAATTAGACAAAAATTTTAAGAATAAAAGATTCAAAAACATATTTATAATACCTTTTGTTTAGTTTATATATTGAATTATTAGGTGTGTGTGAATTTTTTATTTAAATTATCATAAACTATTAATCAAGAGATACTCGAACTTTGTTGTATAGCATTAATGATATATCACCATCAATCAAATAAGAAAAAGTGAACAACTGATCGTCGATATGCTTTATTGATAAATAAATGATAATAATTTAGTTGTTGATAAATAAATGGTAATAATTTAGATATAAAACTCGACGAATCGAGATATTCTAGGTGTGGAAATGGCAATTTGAGTAAATAAGAGATGCAATGAAGGGCAATAAGTTGGGGCCATAAGACCGCGTTTGGTTTGACATTTGTTTATTCCTGGAAGGTGTCTATTTCCCATATGTTTTTTAAGTTTTAATTAATTCCACAAATCATTATTTAATTTTGTGTGTTTTGGAGAAACGTTAAATTATTAAATTAAAATCTCAAACACATTATTATAAAATATATCAGCAGCAAATAATTGAACATGATTTTAATTTTATGTTCATATAATATACATATATAGACATGGATTTGAAATATATATAATAATAAAAATGAAATTTGTAAAATTCTCTAATTTTATTTATTTAATATTTTTTTCCTCTAATACATTATGTCAAATGAGAGTTACATAAGGTTGACAATAATGTATTATTCCGTACAAATTTAAAACTAGTTTAGTAGTTTGGTGAAAATGTTTTTTTTTTTGGGATGTTGGAATGTTTCTAAAAAGGACAAAAATAAATAATTGCAAGTGATAATAAAATATTCTCTCCGTTCGCAATTGTTTGTCATGTTATGCTTATTCGGAATTATTTGTCATGTTATGCTTATCGAAAGTCAATTTGACTAATTTTTAAAGGTAAATTAGATCACAATAATTCGTTATTTAAACAAAAAAATTAGATATTCTAAAACTATATGAAAAGTACTATAAATTACAATTTTTTTGTATATTAATATGATGAAAAAAATATATCTTAAAAATGTTAGTCAAATTTTTTATAGTTTGACTTTTAAAATAGAAATCATGACAAATAATATCGAACGGAGACAATAATTGCCAGTGGAGTGATTTTCCAAGTTGGAGTAAATTAAAGTTTAATTTCAAGATAATTTTTGCCTTATTATTTCCGAGCTTGTAAAGTTGTAATTGTTGGAAATAAATTTATATATGGCATATTCTTTAGCCTTTTTTTTATCATATAATTATTCGATATTTGGAAGACCTCTCTACTAATTTATGTTTGTATCATGTAGCGTTATAAAAAGAATAATTTTTGTTTTTATTGATAAGTTTTTTCATTCACAAAAAGTTTATATCCCATAATTAATAGTGAAATAATTTCATTCATTTTGATTGAATAAAGGATGCTTTAGCCTATGTTTCTTCTCATTGAACACATATTTACCTTATAACTATAGTAATTAAAATTCATACCAAAAAGTCTATTCGAATGAACAATATATTTTCTTTTAAAAATAATTTTATATTCAGAACACGAAATTACTTATTAATAATTAAATGGTAAATATATATGACGAAAAACGAGTAGGGTAAAAAGATTTCATTCATATGTTTGTGGATAAAAAGAAGATAAAAGAATTCTTATCTTATCGTAAATGTTTAGACGGTGCACAAAGTTGTGACTAATTACTAATTAAAGTTGATATAATGATCATCATTAAAAAAAAAAAAAGGTAAGTTCAAGAAAGAATAAAACAAAAGGAGAATCTTGCTTTTTTTCTATTCTTTTAACTCACATGAGTTACATTATATACGGATCTCGAAAATAATTTTAAGTTATATTTTATTATGAATAAATTAAAAATTTATATTATAAGTCTTTAATTTTTCTTTTATTATATCTGATAAGTTCTTCTATTAAAAGATTATATATATATTTTGAGTAAAAGAATTTTGATTCTACGTTAATCTCTTTATTTACGTAATATTTCTATGAATGATATAGCGAATGAATTTTTTTTTACTAAATCATGTGAAAAAAAAGTATCAAGAAATTTAACTAGTGTAAGATAAAAAAAAATGATTTTGTTCTACCTTTTACTATATTAATTAATTCCTCTTGTCTCCCATTTGAATAAAATGAAATCAAACAATTTAGATGTGTGTAATTGGAAAAATAGACTTAGGGAACAAACTTCTCCTTTTTCTTTCTCTTTAAAATAAAATATATTTAAATTTATCTTTTTGAGATCTTTTGTCAAAATTCAACAAATCTGCTTATGTAAAAGTATCATGTAAATTCTGCATGGTTCTAAAATTATTATTTTTTTATATTTATATTCTTCTCTTCTTTCATTCACCAAGATTGTTCTAGACTTAATTAAGCTAAAAAAAAAGAAAAGAAACATACAAATTAATCTATTTGAATTTTACATAAATCGTTAGTTTATTTCTAAATTATTAACAGTCTTAAAAAAATAATCATTTATTTAATTAATTAAATTTAAATACACCCAATCTGCACATGACATAGGAGCGAGAGACTCTTAATAAAAAATCGAGAGAAAATGTGTAAAAACAATTCTTAAATTTGACGAAAATTTACGAGTATACTCTTTCATCTATATAGCAAGATCAAGAGTATTTTAATTTTAGTTAATTAAATAGACAAATATCTTTAAAACTGTCAATTCGAAGATAAAATTAACCAGTCACACCTTAATTTACGAGTATTTTTAATACTTCTATCATTGTGGGTTCCATTTTGGCAAAAAAGAAAATTATTATCTTCTTAAGTACCATCTCTTTCACCTTTATTCATTTTTCTTCCTTCTATGGACGTGCAGAAAAATTCTCCTTTTTTATTTTTTCTTTGTAATTTTGAGATTTTCTTTTTCCTTTTTACTATTCAAGACCCTACGAGAATAATGAATATTAAAAATAAAATTGATGTGATGTGTCTACTTTTCAACATCTATTGAACTTATCAAATAAAATATTACTTAATAGAATTAGAAAATATAATTCAAATTAATTTTATTCATTTGAAATAAAATATGGTACAATGAGAACTTGTTTAATTTTATTATATTCAAGTTTTAGATCTATATAGTGTGACACCTTATAAAAAGTCTATTTTACTACTTAAATTAAACGTGTAGAACACTATATATGAACTTCTGAGTGGGGAGATTTTTAAATTGTAATATTCTCAAATTATAATTCCTTAAGAATTTTTTAAACTTTGTTTAAGTATGATATTATTGGTTAATTCCTTTATTATGAGGTATAGCTAAATCGTATTTAATATTCACTGACATGATTAATTAAATTTGCGTTGTGTAGAAATCATTGAAGAAGAATGCACACTTAACAAAGGAAAATGCAGACGTAGATCTCAGAGATACACCTTAACTAAACTAAGGTCGTATTACTCCTTTGAACTTATTTTTTTTGGTAATTTTATACACCTTTTATCTTACGTGACACAATTCGTAATTCCACGCAATTGAGGTGCGTAGGAGATATTTGAATGCCACGTAAGCCAAAAAGGTGCACAAAGTTACCAAAAAATAAGTTTGGGGGAGGGGGGGAGGGGGAGGGTAATAAAACCTTAGTTTAGTTAAGTTGTGCCTCTGAAATTTCGATCATAATCCAAGGGGTACTTTGCATTTTCCCCTTAGCAAATAATATCTCTCTTTCTTTTCGTGTAACTCAACTAATCGTGATTCATATCATACGTATAGAGCCCATTAAATTGAAGCGCTCCTATCATGAATATCTCTAATCATCTGGTATTCAATATTTATTACTGACAAAAAAAAAAACTTATTTTAAGATTTTTACAAAAACAGAAGCCAAATAAGATTATTAAAAAGGAAAGAAAGAAATAGAATATCAAAAGTATTCATGGTAAAACCTTCAAATTTAGATGGGCCAAACAAGCATAAAAATCTTGGGCTAGCCCGCTCTGGCCCAGTACACATTACCATGAAGCTACTTCGGGTCAGGCCCAACAAGGATCTTATGGTTGATTATACTTAAAAAATCATTTTCTGGTTGATTATAAATTAATTTTCCTAATTGTATTAGTTAAGCATAGAGTTTCTTGTTTCTTTCCAAACATATCTTTGAATATAATATTTCTCTTCACTTCACCAGTAAGGTTGGAGTAAAGTTTGTGTATGTTTGACCTTTCCCTCTGCCCCAATCGTGGGATTACATCTGATATGTTGTTGTAACCATGGGAAACCGTGAAAAGAGGAAAAAAAAAAGTTCATTTTAAGCATTTGATAATCACTCTTAATTAGCTAAGATCATTATAATTAGGTTAATATGCTATGATAAAAAAAAATTAATTATCCCATATAAACATGCATGATTTAAGAACCCATTCATATTATACATACATACTCCTAAGAGAAATTGCAATTTAACAACTACTCCAAGATATTAAAACCATACAATTCCCCTTTTCTTTAAATTTTGAAGGGATCGTGGGGGTTGCTAGATGAGCGTATTGAAGATATAATATTAGAAAATAATTAAAAACGCATCTTCTCTAACAACTTAATCAAGCTTTCAAATAAAATGATTGCACACTTCATCAGTTGCCATTTACAAAACTCTCTCTCGCCCCCACTTTTTTATTTTGGTTCAAAGATGAAGAGAAGTATCAACATCTGAATGTGAACCATCAAATTTGATCTTAGTCAAGTTAGTAGTGTTACTAACCCGCGACTTATCCAAAGATCGCGAATGAATTTCAGGCCATAGAGAGAGAGAAAGTTGTGAAGATGACTCAGGTTTTTGTGGAGAAAATAGCTTGTTATCATTGAGTGACTGGTAATGATGATGATGATCGCGATCAATATTATAATTATGCATTGGCTTAGTAATAGAAGGATGATTGCATTGATCATAACTATGTGATAATATTTTCAAAAGCTCTTTCTCTTGTCTCATTTCTTTCACTCTTTCCAATTGTTTAAACCTTTCTTGCAACAAAGCAATAGAGGAACAAATGGCCATTTTTTGTTATATAGAAACTAATAAGGTAAGATAGGGAAATATTTTGTACGTGGGATGAGTACATTTCAAGGTATGCATGGGTATTTATTTGGAAAGTAAGTAGGGATATTTTGGTCATTTTACTAGTTATTTTAGAATGTAGTATATGATTTGTATGAAGAAATTAAAAAGAAGAATCATCAAAGAAAGCATAAAGTCCAAAAGGAAAAAGATGTAAAATCAATCTAAGGAGTAATAGTTTTTATTTTTAATTTTTATGAGAGGCCAAAGTGGGAGCTAAAGAGGAAAAGAGTAAGAAGAAAAATCCAAATAACAGATAAAAAGTAGCACATGGAATTGTGTGTTTGGAGGAATATTAATAGGTTATGTTGATGCATGTTCTGTCTACATTGTCCCCTTAAAAGGCCCCTCTTTTAGCTTTTAGGAGAAGATGGTGCCCTTTTTTAGTGCCCTTTAATTTGGGTGCTCATGATCAAACCTTTATCCCCCCACCCAACCCCAACAAACCCAACTTTAACTTATAAATACATATCATGCATGTTTAAAAAAGACAGGTCAATACACAAAACATTCTGGATTTATATATACATGGTATGCACACACGCGCGATGTGAACATGAATAATTGATTCCGTAATTTGAATTTGTGGCATATAGGGCCATGTGATGATTCAAGTTTGTGATAAATAAGCTTAGGTGGTAAGGCAAGTACATGGTGAGCGTAGTATCCCCTTGAGCATGCTCGTTGTATAAGCAAGTAAATAGTGAGAGCTAGAATGGAATATCGTATGTAATAGTGTTGAATCCAATCTAAACTCTTTCGAACAAGCAAGGAACAATTAAGCGCTTCATACGCAGTTAGCTTAAAACATATTCATTATATAGTTGAGCGAAACACACCTTTGTGAAGTTGTCTAGCATCATGTTATATAGGAGCAGAATGAATGACTTAAATGTAAGTTCTCCGAAATGAAGATGATTTTATTGTTCTTTCAGGACTCCCGGCCCTTCACAATGCATGTTATACATACAAAAAAAAAACTTTCTTTTATTTAAATTTCGTGTCTAGTCAAACACTCCGCGCCAAAAGAAAAAGAAATGTAGAAGTATTAGTTTTCTCTTTATGAAACTTTTTTTTTATGTTGTTGTTAAGTTGGAAGGTAGTCTTTGTATAGGAGAAAGAGAGAGAGAAAGAAACCAAAAAAGGACAATCATATAGAAGTGGGAATAATCTTAAAGGGTCATGATTCTTTGATTGAACTATGATACAATTTTATAAAAACAATAAATAATATCTACCCCAACATTCTCCTATTGGAAAAATACAAAACCAAACCAACATTCTTTAGAATGTTAATTAATTTGTCTTCAAGTCATTGGATGATAGTGGCATGTAGATGAATGTTGTTATTGTTTTTTAAAAATAACTTAATTTTGTTGGAGCCTTTTGGCCTTGAAGAAAGAGTTTTAAAAAGTGTATTCAATTGAGATAGCAACTATATGTGCATTATCTATTGTGTACAAAAAAATATACACATAGTTTTACATTTGGGAAGAAAGGAAGCGCAATATATGGGGGGTTTGTCACTTGAATGTGTCCAAATTCTTCTAACATAGAGTGAGAAGTGTTGAAAACTCATGACTTCTTCGTTTTTGTATCGAGGCCTTTTTATCGTGATACTTTAATATTCGTATCCCAAAATTATTGTCATTATAATATTTTAACTGTTTAATATCACGTGAATTCATTAGACTCTTTAATCAATAATAGTGTTCCATAAATTGACATTTCCTCAAATATGGAGGAAATATTTATTTTTATTCAATTGAGCACTCCAAATATACAATAAAATATTTTATCTCTTTCTTTTTAATAGCTAAATAAATTGCTCTTTCAATACAAAGAGTCCATAAGTCGCATTGACAATTATTGTTGGGTAATTCACTTGCATATGATATAGTAAAAAATAGAACTAATAAGAGTATTATGAGGTTGTAACATGGTAAATAAAAAGTATCTCGATCATACATAAACAAACATCAAATAAGCGATTTAGGAGAGATTAAGCTTTCTGTAAAAGTGATTTCATTCTTGAGGAAAGGTATATCTCTTTGTATACTTGGTTAGAAATACTAAATGAAACCACTGAATAATTACTCGAATCCTTAGAATATTTCCCAAAAGTACCGATCCAATGAAATGCCTCATTTACAAATATATGTCGTCTCTGCCCTCAATATTTTCGTTTACCATCGTAACAACCAAGCCATCACAAGAGCAAGTGATTGAACACATATATGGTCTAGAGATTAAAGGGAAATCAAGTTTTCTACGATAAATTCAAACAATACATGTGATATTTACGATCTTTAGGGCAACGTCGATAAAATAAGGAGTTTTTGAGAATTCGGGACTTTTTAATCGCGATTGAGATGCTTCATTATAAAGTAAATGTCAGAAATCAATGTTTTCCATGGTTTTGAAAAATACATTTGAATTGAAAAAAAAAAAGAGCGCACACATAGCCTGACGAGGATGTTCATAAGTATTTCGTCTAGCAAATGAATTGTCATGGACTAGATAAATAGATGATAAATGTTATGTCCAAAACATATATACATAGAGATTAATGTAAGTAAAACAATCGTAGGTAACACACCTGATCAACAATATTCATTTGCTTTTTGTAATTAAAAACGATTTACTTTTGTTTAACTTTGAAAAGTTGTCTATTTGCTAATAATTTCAATTTCATTCTTTGTTGTCATTTTCATAATTGATATTATATGTTTCAAAGTTTTCATCGAAAAAAGTTATGATTTTGGATATGCTTGCTAGGGTTTTTTCTTGATTTAGGGGGAATTGATTGATTGGGCCGGGTCGGGTCCATCAATCCTATCCTATATTTGAATGATTTACCCATATCTTCCCCTTTTAAATTTGGGAAACTTTGGCATATAGCCATATGAATAAATTTAATTAGGCTTTTTAACTATAATTTACATATTTACAGGCTGTAGCTACTATTTTAATGGTTATAGGAAAGTTTTTTTGTATAGTTCGCTATTATTTTATTACAAAATGGAAATTCAAACTTTTAGAAAGATAATGACGATAAACTTGATTGAAAAAAGGTAAACAATTCTTTAATTCACGCAACAATATCTCTTTAGACTTTATACGAAATATGACTTTCTTTCCTTACGTAAATATATGAATTGATTTAATTCATTGATAACTCTAGTTATGTGAAATGATGATTGTATAAATTAGGTATTTCCGTACATAATTCTATAAACAGATTCTTTAAAGGTGGTTTGTATTTGTATATTTTGTATATGTATAAGTCAATTTTATTTTTGATGAAATTAGTGTTTGTATATGTATAATTGATTGATGATGGCAGCTTATGTGGAATTAGAGTTTGTAGCCATTTACATTTGTAATTGTATAGTAGTGACATGCCTGATTATATTTGTAGATTTTGTATATGTATAGTTCACACATTTTTTTTTTTGTGAAATTAGTGTTTGTATATGTATAATTGATTACGTGAAATTATTGTCTTTATCAATGAGCTATTTTCATCTGTAATTGTATAAAAGGAGTAGTGACAATTGATTTGTACTTAAATATGTCAATATGTAAAATTCACAGTTGATTTGTACTTATATGTGTGTCATAATCTTTCAAAGCTATTTTGGATGATTCTTCATTCATAAATTTGATTGTATCTAATTATAAATCAGAAAAATCACATAAAACTGCAGACATATACAAATCAAAAGGACAAGAATGAAATCACAAAAAAGGAAGAAATGTAATTGCACATTAACCTGAAAATCAGGAAGCGTGATTTGACAAGGAAAAATTGATTTTTTAAAATTTTGAAATCAATTTTTGTTAAGGGATTTAAGGAGAAAGTAACGCAAAGGATTATGAGAAAGAAAAGGGATCATTTGTATATATGGAAAAGGAACAACTTCACACACTTATACAAACCAAAAAGGTAAGCAACGTAATTATAACTAAGAATTGGTGGCGAGTGGCAATAAATATAAACTCTGGCTATAATAACTAACTAACTAGTATAAATTTGCTTAACCGTGTAATTTTCCTTTCAAATTTCTACACTACAACAATAATATACGTGGTCCAGTCACACAAAATAAAGTTTACGAGGATAGAGTATATATAAGTCTTATCATTATTTTAAGGGAAAATTATGTGGTTAAATAAACTTATGAGTACTATTTAATTACTTATTTTATATTTTGCTATAATTACCGTTCGCGACTATCATTAACATTAATTATGTGGACTGACTGCCATATATATGTATGTATATATGTATGTATGTATGTATAATACACCATAATGTACAAATACATATGTATAATATACAATTATCTAACTGATATACATATACAATTCACTTCTATCCCACCCTCTGCCCTCTCTTGCTCGCCTCTCTCCCTCTTTGCCAATCTCGCTTGCCATATATACAAATGCAGATGTATAATATACAATTATTTAACTGATATACATATACAATTCACCTCTCTCCCACTCTCTGCCCTCTCTTGCTCGACCCTCTCCTCCCTCTCCCAATCTCGCTCGCCTCTCTCATACCTCTCCCAATCTTGCTTGCCATATATACAAATACATATGCACATATACAATTATCTAATCGATATACATACAATTTCACCTCTCTCCCACTCTCTACCATCTCTCGCTCACCTCTCTCCTCCCTCTCCCAATCTCACTTTCCATATGTACAAATACATATGTATGATATACAATTATCTAACCTATATACATATACAATGCACCTTTCTCCACTCTTTTCCCTCTCCCTCGTGCCTCTGTCATCTCTCTCCCAGTATCGCTCGCCTCTCTCCTCCCTATAACATGTACCTACGAATTGTAATTATTAAACTATAGTTATGAAGAGGAATTAAATTATTTTTAAGTGGCTAAATGTGAAAGCTTCTCTTTTATTTTAAAGTATGTTTTCGATAAATTCTTGAGTTAAAAAAAGTCCAATATAGTTTGAAATAAAGTAATAACTGAAGTATAGGAAACAACAAATAATATCGAAAATAATAGATAATAACATAATGAAAACTACCAATCGAGATACAAGAAACAATACATAGTAACAAAAATCGAACAACAAAATTGTGTGAGACGTTCATACCCTTTTATCTAGGGTCATGTTCTTATTAAGCTAAATATGCATCGTATCGAGCCTATAAGACTCCAGATGCGAGCCTCCCTCTTATCCATCCTGCACCAATACGATAAGTGACATTATCATCCATTTTCCTGATTCTCTCATAAAATAAAAAATACTCAATTTTTTTTTCTAGTAATACCTTTACGTCAAGCCTTATTTCTACATAATTCTCATGCATGATGCCACTTTATTTTCGCTCTAAATATTTTGTATGGATCATGCTCAATCTAAGCCCTTTCGACTCTAATATTTATCTCAAAGTGAACCAAAATTACGTAACCAAAGATTGAAAAGAATCGGAATTCGGACCCAAGGGAGATAAGAGCTTGGGTAACCCGACCCGCATATCTCTCAATCCATCTGCCATACAAAATGCCCTAAAATTCAAATTGAATTCGGAAATTGCAGAAAAATTTTCAATTGAACCAGAGTCTTCAAAGCTCAACAAAAGAAGCAAGCTTTTCACAAAAAAAGGCAAAGCTTTTCAATGAGATAATGTTAGCCATAGAGAAGATGCGAACCATAATTTGGGTGAGGCAACAAATAATAATTTGGGTGAGTTTTGAATTCTGGGTCGTGTTGCTTACTTTACTGTTGAGTTTTTGTTGAACTTAGATTCCGGTGTGATGTGATAGGTATCCGTGGAATTGTAGTACGCCCAAGCTGGAACGAGGGATGCCGTGGTTATCAAAAAAGAATCATTGGAATTATTGATCAGGTGAGTTCAGGGTGTTACTTACAATTGAGTTTAATTAATATTGGTTGGACTTCGATTATATATTTTAGGTCGGTTTGCTATAGCTAAGCGATTCTAGTCCTTTGGATGTCGTAAAATAATGCCCTGTACAATCAAAATGTATGAATTTGAAATAGGAGTTCATTATCCTCAAACCTATAGTTTGTATGGCGTGAAAAAGCCCGAGATCATGTATAATAAAGAAAATGCATTTTTTTTGTTTTGTGCATCTATTTTTGTGTCTCTGTGTGTGTTTATGCACCTCGACTATTTCACCAGCAACATCCTAAGTCTTCTCCCTCTATTTTGCTTTATAACCAGTCTTAACTTTTTAATTAAATCAGGAAAGAGCGTTATGGAGCCATCAAATGATAACACAGACCAGATGGATGTTGATTGGGTAAGTTCTGCTTTCTTGGCGGTGTTATTTACAATTGAGTATTTTTAATTGTTGTTGGTTGGACTTAGATGCTTGTATGTTAAACATTTTTCGAGGTGATAACCTCCCTTAAGATAAACTTTTTCTAATGAAGATAGTATGGTTACCTAACAACACCAATTCTATATATTCTTCTTCTTCCCCATTGGAAAAGAATGTGAAATTTATGCTTTTTATTCTTGGTGCGACTTCCAAGAGCCTAGTTTATTTGTTGCTAAATAGTAGATAGAAGAAATAAAACAAATTCAGGTGTTCAGCGAATGTGTGATTAATAAATGAAATTTTATATTTATTGATGTCGTGTTCATAAACGTCAACTTTCGATACTCTTTCTAAGAGAGTAATATTGTTAATTTTTTGGTTGAATGATCAATCCGTCCCAACCTGTGGCCCGCTTAGAACTGGATTGAACTGCTATATTATAGGTTCTTTAATTAAAAGGGTCAGCCCCTCCTAACCCATTTAACTCTCTAGCCCGTTTAAGTTGGATTGAGTTGGGTCATCCTATTTTGACAACTCCAATTATACTAAATTTAAATGTTAAAAGTAAATTATATACTACATAAAAGAGAAAAAGTAAATTGCATATCAAATATATGAAAAGAATTAGAGGCTAAGAGCAAATTTAGAATGTCGCGTACTAGTTCATTGAACTCAATAACTGTAGCGGGAAATTTTATATTCATGTTAATAATCCATTGACTATATATACGTTGCTTATTTAGAACTCTTTAAATCACAGAATCATTAACATTTGAACCATATAGTCCGGAAGAGACCTGAAAATTGGGAGAATCCAAACCGTCCCATCTATCATTCCCAATTTACCAAACCGCGCAATTTTTCTGCTATATTAAAAACTCTAGAATTCAAATTAAAGCCAAATAGATGAAGAGGCAAAGCTTTTCAATTTGGAGGAGGGGAGGCGTCAAATAATGATGGATATTGATCCGGTGAGTTCTGATTTCTTACTTATTTGCTTACTGTTGAGTTGTTTTGATTGAAAACAGTCTGAACTGTGAACTGTATGGCCAAAATCGAAATGCTCCTTTCGATGTTGTAAAATGTTATTAGGAGTTCATCATTCTCAAACCTATAGTTTGTATGGCGTGAAAAAACCCGGGATCATATATAATAAAGAAAATGCATTACAATGTTCCTTAACAATATATCATAGTCTGTTGTAGGTGTAAGGTTTGCGTACACTTTATCTTCTCTATTTCACACTTTGTGTGATTACATTGGGTATGTGAATTAAAGAAGAGTCTGCTCAGGTAATCTACTGAGGATGTTCATAAGTATTTCCTTTGAGTTGCCATGGGTTATCCTTCAAACCCTACGGTATCACACTACGTAATCCATTGTTGTTATGATGGCCTGGTTGTTATGGAGGTTCGTGATAATTTTGAAGCTAATCACTCCACACTTTTTCTTCTTTTCTCTGTGTTACAACTCTCATATTCTTCTTAGTTTTTGGAGTACAATGCCATCTTTAGCTGGGGGGGGGGGGCAAGAAATTAATACCAGCAGATATCTTGGAGTACTTGGCTTGAATGAAACCAGAGATGTTCCAATGGAGAAAAGCAACATATATATCTTTTGTTAAATCTATGTGTTTACATCATTAACATTTCAAAAATAAATAAATAAATAAATACCTATGTGTTTACAGAAAGAATCTATATGTATTGTGTATGGAACACATGTTTCTCAGCTTGTGAAAAAATGTGAGAATTTGAAAAGACTGCATTGCTTTTAATATCATCATATTTGTTTTCTGTTATCGTTGGTTGAGAATGTACAAAAATAGATTGTCATTCAATCTCTAAAAGTGCAGTGTTTACTTATGTATGATGCCCTAAGAGTATTCAATTTTATTGCTAAGTAAGAAGTGGTTTAAACCCATTTTCTCTTTTACTTTATTAGATCTTGTCTAGTCTAAGTCTTATGTGGATAGTGCATTGTCGTTTTCAAGGTATACAAAATTTATTGCATCTCAAATACTTTGCATAGTAGTTGAGTCTTTACCATGATGTTTACCTTTTTCAAAGTTCCTTCTGATGCAAGGACAGTTAGCCATAGATCCATCAAAAGCTTCCATTGAGGCATCTCGTGCTACTTAAATTCTTCATTGTCAGAGCCCAGAGTATCAATTCTCCTAACATGCCACGAGGATGTTTGTCAATATTTCTTTAGGAACCACTTTTCAACGCGATAAACTTTCCAGTACTATCTATGTCACGGAGGATATCTATATCACGAAGAATATATAGGATCTTATAGTCACCAGAATTTGAGTCATAACACAATCCCATACGACCACTTTGATCTGGTGAAAGTTGTGCATCAGGAAGTATAATTGATTCTCCCGTGGAGGGGTTCCACAACAAATATATGTCGTCTCCGCCCTCAGTATTTTCATTTACCATCATAAGAACCAAGCCATCACAAGAGCAAGTGATTGAACAAATATATGGTCTAGAGATTAAAGGGAAATCAAGTTTTCGCACATTCTCAATTGGTTGATCCGACGATAAATTCAAACAATACATGTTATATTTACTATCTTTAGGACAACATTGCCAAATAAGGAGTTTTTGTGAATTGAGGTCATTCTTGGCCCGATTGAGATGTTTCTTTTCAAAGTGAGGGTCGGAAATCAATGTTTTTTCCAAGGTTTTGAAATACATTTGAATTGAAAAAGAGTGTGCACGGGTTATCTGGTGAGGATGTCCATATGTTTTTCGTCTAGAAAATGAGTTGTCATGGGCTAGATAAATAGATAATAAAATGTTATCTTCAAAACATATACATAGAAATGTAAAGTAAGTACAACAATTGTAGGTAACTTACATGATCAACAATATTCATTTGCTTTTCTGTAATTGAAATTGATTTCTTCATCTTCTTTTGTTGAACTTTGAAAAGTTTTGAGTTTTCATTGAAAAGACTTGTAATTTTGGATATGCTTGCTAGGGTTTTTTTTTTGTTGACTTAGGGAGTGATTGATTGGGCCGGGCTGGGTCCATCTTTCCCTTTTAATTCTTATGACCTATATATCAAGCCTCACTTTCACATAAATCGCATGAATTACGTCACTTCATTTACACTCCAAATATTTTGTAATGATTAAAAAAAAATGTCTAAACCCTTTTAACTCAAAACCTCCAACCTAGTAAAAGAAAGAAAAGAATCGGGCCCAAGGAGCTAAGAGCTTGGGTAACCCTACCTACATATATCTCAATCTTTCTTCAATTTAAAAGGCCCTACAATTCAAATTGAATTTGGGAATTGCAGAAATTTTTTCAATTGAAGCAGAGAGCCTTCAAAGCTCATCAAAAGAAGCAATCTTTTCACAAAACAAAGGCAAAGCTTTTCAATAAGAAAATGTTATCAATAGAGAAGATGTGAACCACAATTTGGGGGAGGTAACAAATAATAATTTGGGTGAGTTTTGATTCTGGGTTATGTTGCTTACTTTTCTCTTGTGTTTTTGTTGAACTTAGATTCCAGTGTGATGTGACAGGTATCCCGTGGAATTAGTATACACCCAAGCTGGCACACAGGATGCCGCGATTATCAAAAAAGAATTAGTGGAACTATTAATCAGGTGAGTTTCGGGTGTTACTTACAATTGAGTTTAATTGTTATTGGTTGGAATTTGATTCTATTTTCTAGGTTTGTTTGCTATAGCTAAGCGATTCTAGTCCGAGCTGTATCACGTCAAGGCCAAAGTCCAAATGGTCCTTTGGATGCCTTTAAATAATGCCCCGTACAATCAAAATATATGAATTGAAATAGGAGTTAATTATCCTCAAACCTATAGTTTTGTTTGGCGTGAAAAGCCTGGGATCATGTATAATTAAAGCAAATGCATTCCGATATTCGTTAACACATAGTCTGAGGTAGGTGTAAGGTTTGCGTACACTATATCCACCCTATTAACTTTGTGGGATTGCGCTGAGTATGTTTTTGTTGTATGTGAATCAAAGAAGATACCACTCGGGTAACCTATTGAGGATGTCCATAAGTATTTCTTATTGGAAGTGAGTTGCCATGGGCTAGATAGAAAAGAAAATGTGACCGTACAATTTCTTAATTGTATTCAAATATTAAACAATTTCATCTAATAGTTTAGAAAAGATAAATCTAGAAAATTTCACGATTTCATCAACTTACTAGCACACTTGCGGCTTACAGAGGATATGACACTAGCTAGGAAGATATGGAGGATGGAGATTAGGGTAGACGATTTGTAGGTAGTCCAGCGTTGTCTAGTTACTTATCTGTGTTGTTATTATTACTTTTCTACTACCGTATTCTTTGACTTTAGTATTACCTATGTTTTCTTTGCTTCGACTTTCATATTATTTGTTGTTGCTATTATTCTCTTCTTCATTGTTTTCAGCATGACTTCTCCGCTGATGTATCTGCTTTACATATTTGATTTTGTTATGCTTTACTTGAGCTTAGAATTTATCGAAAACAACCTATCTACCTTCACAAGGTAGGGGCAACGCTGCGTGCACACCACCCTCCTCCCTAGACTCACATGTAGGATTACACCGGGTATGTTGATGTTGTTTACTGTTAACTGAGAAATCATAAATGAGAAAATTTCAAGCAGATGAAATTACTTGTCAATTGGCATCGGCCCCATGTAAGAATAATTGGGTGAAGTATTGCCTTAGCTATGATTGTTTTGTCTAGTTTGACAAAATAACTCGGTGAATGCATAAACTGTCATGGATGTAAAAAAGGCATCAATTAGTTTTCTCACATTGTTTTCTAGTGGTTCTATGATGGAAGCTATTGCTGCTTGGTAATGATTTGTCGGCTTTGTGTTTGGATTTCTGTCTCCCTAGAGCACATGTGCTCTAAAATTCCAGGGAATTCTAGTGACCAGACCCGTGAGGAAAAACTGCAGAGATTGTATAAAATACTCATTGTTTCGCTACATATTTTGAGACTGATTGTTCAGCCACATATTTCCACCAGGGTCTAATTTTTTTAACAATAATTTGTGTAAAACGAAAACACAGCAATAAATACCTTTTGGCCATAGCAAATAATCCTAGATTCTAAGTTCAACAAACAAATGAAGTAACCTGATCAACAACATCCATCTTACTTGGTACATGTTGCTTGTGGGAGGTGGAAGGTATCCGTGGAATTAGTCGAGGTGCGGAAAAGAAAAAGATGTCCCGGACACCACGGTCATAAAAAAAAATATACATCTTCTTTGAATTCTTCTCATTGCATTTGAAAATTGTGGTCATCCCTAAAAAGACGGTGACACCTGGAAACCCAAGGTAAAAAAACTTGCAGAAAGAAAAATACTGTCGGGAAGTTGATTGGGAGATATTAGTTTCTTTCTTTGTTGGGAATTTTCCTTTTGTCTCATATTTGGAGCTTCTTCTATGTGAATTAACAGTGCACCTCTTGTCAATTTACACAAATGTCCTTCTTTACACCACCATTTATGGTGTCATTTTTCAAAGTTGTGCAAATATAGCCCTTAAAAGTTACCTTCCAAATAACATTAGATTTTGTCTCCTGTTTGTTCATAAGTTCCCCAATCTTACTGTTAAAATATTAGATTGTCGTTGAACATTTGAATAACTTACAACAAATTTAGACCACAATCTAACATTTTCTCATGCTATTTTCAGTTTGCTCAAAAGGAATCTTACTGTGATATGACAAAGAATCATAAATTGCAATAAATAATAAAAAGGTCATTTATCAAACAGTTGTCCCTGCAAAATTTCTCCTTTGTCATGATAATTTATTATTCGCATCTTGAAATCATTCGCATTGTAATACTCTTCTTTTTACAATAAAAAGAAGTTTTCTAATTTATAATACTCTAAGGGGTCGTTTGGTTGGGAACAAGTTATCATAGGATTAATTATTCTACCATGTATATGGGATAACTTATCCCATAATTAAGTTTTAAATGGTGGAATAAATAATCCCAGGATTGCCTAATACCTCTAACCAAACTCCGGATAAAATAGTCCTGCATTTTATCCCTGGGATTATTATTACCTTATACTTCACGCCAAATGACGCCTAACTATCTAATAATTGCGTTAATTAAACCCGTTAATTAATAATTGAGTTGCACAAATTGTGATAATGAATGAACAAGACGAAAGTTTTTTTAAAAGAAAAAGAAACCCTAGAAAACAAGACTGTGCGTCCGATCATTGAGCGACGCAGGTAAACTCTTTCATTTTATACCACCTGATGTTTCAAATGATTTTTTTTCAAGCAATTGCAGCTCGATGATAGTACCTGATTAGCAACAAATCCCTAGTCTCCTTCAATAAGACCTTTCTTTTGCAGATTAAAGAAAGATTGAGTTTCTTCAACCAATACTTAGCAATTGAGAAACCAGTAATCACTCCAAAGAAAGATGAGACGGAAAATTAAGAATAAGGGAAAGTTAGCAGATAGTAGTTCTGCTCTAGAGATACAAAAACAGAAGATGAAGTCCATTGCAACTCCAAAGTTAGAGGTTGATGTTTCCAATCAAATTCTTATTAGCAGTGGAATTGATGCAATCCAAAAGTTTAATCAGCTTTCAAAAGGTATCTGTGTTTATGCACCTCGACTATTTCACCAGCTACATCTTAAATCTTCTGTGTGTGTGTGTGTTTCTTTATAATCAGAGTTAATTTTTTAATTAAATCAGGGAAGAGCGCTGTAGAGCCATCAAATGATAACACAGACCAGATGGATGTTGATGTAAGTTCTGATTTCTGAGTATTTTTAATTGTTGTTGGTTGGTACTTAGATGCTTGGTATGTTTACTTGGTGCCATTGCCAAGAGCCGAGTAATTTCAGTATTCTCCACTTGAAATATTCAATTCTGTATTTGTTGCTAAATAGTAAATAGAAGAAATAAAACAAATTCAGGTTTATCTTTTCTGAACTCTTGGTTCAAATTTCTAATATATATGAATACTTAAAAAAAATTGTCTGATCGCTCTTTCTTGTCATATCTAGGCCATGGCAATTCACTTCTCAGAGGTAATACTTATGGACATCCTTAGCAGGTTACCTGTGAAGTCTCTACTTCGATTCAAATGTGTGTCAAAATTTTGGGAAAAATTGATCTCCGATCCATACTTGAAGATGAAGCATCTAAATCGTGCCAAGAATGATCAAGATTCTCAAAAACTTCTTACTAGCCTAAGTTGCCGTAATAATGGTATATGTTCCATGTATTGTTGTCCTTTGTCGCCTGTTCAGCTGGTTGAGGATGTACAAAAACTCGATTTCCCTTCAAACCCTACACCATTCCCATGCACAATCCATTGTTGTTATGATGGATTGGCTGTTATGGAGGTTCCTGGTAATTTGAATGAAGACACCACATTTTTGCTGTGGAACCCCTCCACAAGAGAATCAATTGAACTTCCTTCTCCAGAATTTCGACTGAACAAAAGTTCTCGTTTTGGTTTGGGTTATGACTCAACCAGTGGCAAGTATAAGATTGTTCAGATTTTTCAGCATATGGATTTACCTTGTGAAATTTTTGTACTGAAAGGTGGCTCTTGGAAAAGAAGTGTTAAGCATCCTCATGGCATTTACAGTCTGATGTTTCCTGTGCAGTTTTTGACATTTGCACATGCGGCATTTCATTGGATCGCTATGTCACGAAATCATGCTGTGATGGTTTCATTTAGTATTTTGAATGAAGTGCATGGAGAGATTCCCTTACCGGAGGAATTTTCAGTCACGGATGTTATTGGTGTTACACTGTTGGATGGAATGCTTTCTCTTCATTCTAATCGTCCTTGTGATCAGAGTAACAGTACTATTAAGTTATGGGTATTGAAAGAGTATGGTATCAAGAACTCTTGGATTCCATTCTTATCTATCGAAGATCCCTATATTTTTTATGCTATACCGAAATATAGGTTTCCGGATGGTGAAGTGCTATTCAGGTGCTTTTTTGGGGGTTCATTAAGGACACGTAGTGGACCATTTGGAGCATGGCCCGAAGGTCATACCTTATTAGAGGCACATCCTTTTACAGAAAGCTTGATTTCTCCAAGATCACCAGTTTTTGGAGTACAATGTCATATTTAGCTGGCAGGTCTGGGGGACGAGAAATTAATACCAGCAGATATCTTGGTGAAAGAAGTGTTCGTCTATCCATTATGTGGAGTACTCGTCTTGAAATAGACCAGATATGTTTTAATGGAGAAATGCAACATGTATATCTTTTGTTAACTCTTAGGTGTTTACAGAAGGAATATATATATGCATTCTGTAAGGAACAGAGGTTTCCAAAGCATGTTGAATGTGAGAAATTGATAAGACTGCATTGCTTCTGTTATTAGCAGGAATGACATTTGTTTTTCTAATATTTCCTAGCACAGTAACTGAAATTCTCACAAACGATAATTTGAATGCATGTGTTTTTATATTTCTTCAAGAGCACACCGCTCTTGTGAGACAATGATAGCTTCTTGTTGTTGTTAGTTGTTAATTTGGTTGAGATTTTGGTGTTATTTGATGAATTAAAGTAGGTTGGTCGTAATGAAGACCTTAACACCTTATTGATGCTTTTGTTTGAAAGGTATGGTAAGGCTTTGATTCTTCTTATGGCATGTAGGTTGCTGTACTATTTGACTAGTAGCCTTATTCCATTGAGTTGTCTACCACAACGCGATGTATTGTCTATCGTTAACACTATTCCTGACTTAGCGGCCTAGAAAAGCATTTATGATTGTGTATAGGTCGTATATAATTGCTGCTATTGTTGTGATGTTTTTATTGCCTGGCTGGCTCTAATGAGTTTGTTCTGGAATGGAGCCTACCTGATGATGATACCCCATGATTATGAGCCATGCAGACCATCTAAATACATGATAGAGTAAGGATCAACGATCAATATTTTCCAAAATTTTGGAACAAAATTGAACCGGAGAAGAGTAACATGTTGAGGATGTCCATAAGTATTTCGTCTTGCAAGTGAGTTGCCATGGGCTGGATAGAAATGAATATTCACAATTATAAAATTTGAAAAAAAAATGAAACTGGTGAATTGTATTAACATGTTAAAGTTTACCTCATTTAGACTTGCTATTTGTATTCTCCATAATTAATATAATAAAGTTTCGACATTTGAGTGAATTTTGGAGATTCTGGCTAGGGTGTTTGCTTGTTCGGGGGTTGACTGATTCTAAAAATGTATCATTTTATTTTTATTACCTCTCTCCGATATTTCTTCAGCCATCTTTTCTACCTTTGAAGTCACCTCATAATCAACTCTCAATCAACCATACATCTCCTTTTTACATTTCTAAATCATATCAGCTTTGCTTCTTACGCATTTTCCTTCAATTTATAAATCGTGCTAGGTTTCGCGATTTAGTCAATTTAGTAGGCGTTTAGCCATGCGAATACCATATCACGATATGACATCGTTAGTTGGAATCAACGATTTCATATTGATTCCATGTTGTGAGATTAGATTTCATATTCTCCAACATTATGATATGAGAATTCCATCATGATTTGAGACTTTTTAAATACAAAATTGACCAACAAATTTATATTTTGTTCAAACAACGCACTGACTTTTAGAGCTTGGAAAAATAGATTTAAAATAGTGAAACAAGGCATGAACCATTATGATATTGACACACAAGTGAAAATTATCACAACTTGTGTAGTATTACATGAATGGCTCAAATTAACAATGTTAGTTCGTCTTTTCGGTCACATGATGAGATATGCAAGCTTAACGTGAGAACATTGTCCGTATTTTGTGGGAGGATTATATTCAAGACTAATTCACTTTAATTTATCTTCAATTTATTTATTGAATTAAAGTTTGATGAAACAATTATTTAAGTAGGAACAAATAGTTTCGTAATAATTTATTAAAGACTAATTCACTGCGAAACATACAAAAACTTGAATTTAGAAGATAACCCGACCCGCCCATCTGTCATTCCCAAACCGCTCAATCCTTCTGCTATATCAAAAACCCTAGAATTCAAATCGAAGCTCAATAGAAGAAGAGGCAAAGCTTTTCAATTTGGAGGAGACGTCAAATAATGATGGATATTGATCCTGTGAGTTGTGATTTCTTACGTATTTACTTACTGTTGAGTTGTTTTTTCATTGAAAACAGTCTGAACTATGAACTGTATGGCCAAAATCCAAATGTGAGAATGTACAAAAAACTTGATTTTCATTCAAAGCTCTAAAAGTGCAGTGTTTACTTATGCTATGATAAGAGTATTCAGTTTCATTGCTAAGTAAGAAGTGGCTTAAACCCATCTTCTCTTTTACTTTATTAGATCTTGTCTAGTCTAAGTCTTATATGGATAGTCCATTGTCGTTTTAAAGGTATAAATTTTTTTATTACATCTTAAATACTTTGACATATATGTATGTGCATAGTAGTTAAGTCTTTACCACGATGTTTATGATGCAAGGACAGTTAGCCACAGATCCATAAAAAGCTTCCATTGAGGCATTAATTGAAGAGTCCATAAATTCTTCATTGTTAGAGCCCAAAGTATCAATTTTTCCTAACATGACGCAAGAGATACTTAATACTCATGAATACTCTTTTTGCATCGCAGCCTGAAATCATTGGCATTATAATACTCTAACTATCTAATATTCATTGGACTCTTCAATTAATAATTGTGTTGCATAAATTTACATTCCATCAAATATGACGGATGATTTTATTCTTATTCAATCGAGCATCCAAACACATGATAAAATATTTATATCTCTTTCTTTTCAGTAGCTAAATAAATTGCTCTTTCACACAAAGAGTTCATAAGTTGCATTGACAATGCTCTTGGGTAATTCACTTGCATATGATATAATAAAAATAAAACCAACAAAAGTATTTTGAGGTTGTAACATGGTAAATAAAAAATGTCTCGGTCATACATAAACAAACACTAAATAAGTGATTTAGGAGAGATTAAGCTTTGTGTAAAAGTGATCCCATACTGGTGGATATCGCATCGAGGCCATAATCCAAATAGTCTATTGCATTTCTTAAATGCATGCCCTTTATATTGATAACTTAAGAACCAGTACAACAGTTCACCTTCCGCAAATCTATATTTTGGTATGGCCATAACCAATGGAAGGATCTTCGATGTTTAACAATGAAGTCCAATATTACTTGACACCATAGTCTTTCAATACCCATAGCTTAAATGTTCCCTTTGTAGGAAGAATAGAAGTAGAATAAGCACAAAGCATACTATCCAATACTGAAACACCAATATAGATGTAGCCCTTCAAGCATAATAATTACTCAGGCAATGGTATATCTCTGTACACTTCATTAGAAATACTAAATGAAACCACTGAATATTGAATCCTTAGTATATTTTCCAAAATACCGATCCAATGAAATGCCTCGTTTACAAATGGCAAATATTGCATACCCATGTCATAATTGTAAATGCCACGAGGATGTTTGCCAATATTTCTCCAGGAACCAATTTTCAACGCGAGAATTTTTCCAGTATTATCTATGTCATGCATAATATCTATATCACGAAGAATAAATAGGATCTTATAGTAACCAGAAGTTGAGTCATAACACAATCCATACGACCACTTTGATCTGGTGAAAGTTGTGCATCATGAAGTCTAATTGATTCTCCCGTGGAGGGTTTCCGTAACAAATATATGTCGTCTCCGCACTCGGTATTTTCATTTACCATCATAACAACCAAGCCATCACAAGATCAAGTTATTGAACAAATATATGGTCTAGAGATTAAAGGGAAATCAAGTTTTCGCACATTCTCAACTGGTTGATCCGACGATAAATTCGAACAATACATGTTATATTTACTATCTTTTGGGAAACATTTCCAAATAAGGAGTTTTTGAGAATTGAGGTCATTCTTGGCGCGATTGAGATGCTTCATTTCAAAGATGGAAATCAATGTTTTCCAAGGTTTTAAAATACATTTGAATTGAAAAGAGAGCGCACGGGTAATCTGGTGAGGATGTCCATAAGTATTTTGTCTAGCAAATGAGTTGTCATGGGCTAGATAAATATATAATAAAATGTTATGTTCAAAACATATACATAGAAATGTAAAGTAAGTAAAACAATGGTAGGTAACTCACCTGATCAACAATATTCATTTGCTTTTCTGTAATTGAAATTGATTTCTTCATCTTCTTCTTTTGTTGAACTTTGAAAATTTTTTAGCTTTCACTGTAAAGACTTGTGATTTTGGATATGCTTGCTAGGGTATTTTTTCTTGACTTAGAGAGATTGATTGATTGGGCCGAGTTGGGTCCATCTCTCTAATCCTTTATGTGAGATTTATCTGTATCTTTGCTTTTTATTTCTTATGACCTATATATCAAGCCTCACTTTCACATAAATCTCATAAATTACGTCACTTAATTTACACTCCAAATATTTTGTAATGATAAAAAAAAGTCTAAACCATTTTAACTCAAAACCTCCAACCTAGTAAAAGGAAGAAAAGAATCGGACCCAAGGAGCTAAGAGCTTAGGTAACCCGACACGCCTATCTCTCAAGTTGAATTTGGAATTGTAGAATTTTTTCAATTAAAGTAGAGAGTCTTCAAAGCTCAACAAAAGAAGCAATCTTTTCACAAAAAAAAAAAGGCAAAGCTTTTAAATAACAAAATGTTAGCAATAGAGAAGATGCGAACCACAATTTGGGGGAGGCAACAAATAATGATTTGGGTGAGTTTTGTTGAACTTAGATTCTAGTGTGATGTGACAGGTATTCCGTGGAATTAGTATACACCCAAAGCTGGCACGCAGGATGCCGCGGTTATCAAAAAAGAATCAGTGGAATTATTGATCAGGTGAGCTCAGGGTGTTACTTACAATTGAGTTTAATTGTTATTGGTTGGAATTTGACTCTATTTTCTAGGTTGTTTGCTATAGCTAAGCGATTCTAGTCCGAGCTGTATGACGTCAAGGCCAAAGTCCAAATGGTCCTTTGGATGCTCGTAAATAATGCCCCGTACAATCAAAATGTATGAATTTAAATAGTTGTCACGACCCAAAATCACGAGTCGTGATGGCACCTATGTTCCCAACCAATAGGTAAGCCAACAAACATATTTTAACAAACTTAACTAGTTAATAAGTGAAAATACAACAATTTCCAAATCTCTAACACTGAGTTCTTTATAAGTACGAATGCGGAAAACTGAAAAAAAATACTACCCAAGAATTTGGTGTCATAAGTACAAGAGCTTCTAGATACGATGCAAGTCTGAAACTAAAATGACAAATCTAACTTAAGGGATATCCTGTCTGAATACTGAATAACAGAATACGTAAAGATAGAGGGAGGTGTGGGCCACGGAACAGCCAAAGCAGCTCACCACAACTCCAAGACACTCCAAACTCGGACTCAAACTGCTCCTCGAGATGTGCTCCTACTTGGAATCGAATCTGCACCACAAAGAGTGCAACAAGTGTAGTATGAGTACGAAACCACGTGTACTCAGTATGTCTCATTGACCGACCACCAGAAGAAGTAGTGACGGGAGTTTATATAAGAAAATAAATTCTTAAATTATACAAGTATATATATATATATATATATATATATATTACACTCACTATTTAAGTCTCATCAATAAAGGAAATCAAGCATCAAGTATTTTCCAAACACCAAACAAAAAACATATAGTCATCAAGAATGAATGATGGGATGAAATGCAATGCAATATGATGCCATGTAATGATATGTCTCAGAATACCCAGTACTCACTCAACCATATATACATGATACTCCTCGGAAATACATCGAGAGTTCATGACCCATGGGGGACTCGCGAGGTCCATATACCGACACGGACGATCTCCACGTGTCTGTGCGGACGATCTCAACGCACTATCATAATATCAAACAATTTTCGCACGGACGGTCTCCACGTGCCCAAATTACAATCTTAACATCTCACCATCCCCAGCACGGACGATCTCCACGTGCCCAACTTATACTACTCAGTCTCATCTCTATGCATGTGCACAATATTATTTCAATAGAGGGAATGATGATGCATCTCAATCAATCAATATGAATATAATACATAACCACCTCAATTATCTCAACTATACGGGTGAAATAAATAAAACACAATCACACAAGGAATTCAAGTCAATAATCAGCTAATGCCAATATGCTTTGGCATTCTCAAATTTTAGTCCATATTCTATAATAGTACTTTTCCTTTTTATAACACCGGTACTCGTACCAATGCCCGTCACACCATTGATACGAGACCACCATTTTTCCCCCTTACCCCTTGTCTATTTTCATTTTTTTTTAATCTTTAATTAGGAAAACGTCCTTCAACAAGTCTAAAAAGTCTTAACATACCTTAAATGCCGAACTTGTTTCACCAATCTTCAAGACTTTTCCTTTCCTTTTCGCAAGGCTTCGGAACGTTCCCAATCTACCAATTGTGCAATATTCGTAAGTAAGTGAGTTCGTAGACTCTAAAACCCACTCATATCTCTAATCAAGCTCCAAATCTTGATATAATTTATATGCCAAAATTATCATAATTGCAAAATTTCAAGTCAAGAATTTGAACCTTAATCTCTCCAAAGAAAGTCATAATTTTAATGGTATTCATACAACACTATTCAAATAATATTTAATTATCTACCTCAATATATTTAACTCAAATCTTTATTCGATAATTGACTGAAGCAGGTCAATGTTATATCTGCACTACGGGAAGGCAACGTGACAATCTGTAAACAAAAAAAAAAAACTACCAAATCCCAAAGAATTTATCTCAAATGCCAATCATTGGCACTTGCCAAATGATTGGCTTATAATCTGATTGTCAATTATTAAATCATGATTTTCTCATGATTCCCACCTCACTGTTTTTTTTTATATTTAATAATCTAAAGTGCACCCATTTGGCCTTAATTCCTTTCCTATAAAATTGAATAACCCCATTAACATTAAGAAGGAATAATTTTAATGCCAGTTGCCAACATATATAGCACCGAACAATATTTCTTAGTTCTTAATTTCGACCAGACGAGAACATTCACTTCCCGCACTTTGTTTTAATCCCTTGCACCAAAATTTATAATCAAATTCATAAATCTTAGTGTTAACTATACGTGTCAAGTCTCGTATTCCTAAATTTTAAATATAGGTTAAGTCTAACCTTACCAAGATTCATAAATCTCATAGTATTCCATCCAATATAATACAATACAATAAAATATAATGCAATATCTATAGATCTAAGTACCTAATATATTAATAACTATATCTATAGTATAATAAATCATTGATATAAATTGATAGGAGAAACCACTGGTTACAAACCAGTGGTGACCTCAGGGACAACCAAAACATGTTTCCCTTCCCATTGATAAAATCCCATAACCCAAATATTATTCCTCAACTTCATTACGTACAGCAGCTACACTTCTAATAATAATAGGAACAAAAACAACATACTCCAACTGGCAACCACGAAGAAAAACTATATATCGTTCCCTGCCAATTTTCCTATCAAACCCTCATTATAATAAATAGACGAATAAGGGATCAACTTTCTATCTATCTTACATTCCCTATGATCCATATAAAATTAAGAAAATCTCCAAATTGCTTCTTACCTGAAGATTTTTCTGGTTTCCACACGTTCTGTATTCACACCCTAGCCTAGTAGTTTTCTAACCCCTTTTATTTTCTTGATTAAGTAAAAATAAATAAACTAACCCCACTAACTAAATCAATTAATGGGTCAAGTAAAAAATGTATTAAATGAATTATGGATATGACCCACTAACTATTAACTATATTAATTCTAATACTCATAGTTTATTAAATAGTTTAAAATACCTCTTGAATTTTCAAAAGGAGTCGAACTAGTCCTAGTTCTCAAAACGACCTAGCGGGTCGTTACATCACCTACCACTTAAACAAACGTTCGTCCTCGAACGGGAAAAGAAAAGAGCTAACCTGAACGCTCAAAAAGATGAGGATATTTACTCCTCATGTCTGACTCTGTCTCCCATGTAGCCTCCTCCACTGGACGATGCTTCCACTGAACCTTTACTGAAGCAATCTCCTTGGATCTTAGCTTCCAAATTTGCCTATCCAAGATGGTGATCGGCTCTTCCTCAAAAGTCAAATTCTGATCAAGTAACACTGAATCCCATTGAATCACATGATCACCACCCTGATGATACTTCTTAGCATCGAAATGTGAAATACAGGATGAACACCTGACAAACCAGGTGGCAAATCCAACTGATACGCCACCTCACCAATACGCTCAACAATCTCGAAAGGACCAATATACCTTGGACTCAACTTGCCCTTCTTTCCAAACCTCATCACACCCTTCATGGGTGAAACCTTAAGTAAAACCCTCTCTCCAACCATAAACTCCAAATCACGAACCTTCCTATCTGCGTAACTCTTTTGCCTGCTCTGAGCCATGAGAAGTCTATCTTGGATCAACTTGACCTTGTCCAAGGACTCCCTCAACAAATCTGTACCCCAGGGTCTAACCTCAAATGCGTCAAACCAACCAATTGGAGATCGACATCTCCTACCATACAAAGCCTCAAATGGTGCCATCTCAATGCTCGAATGATAACTATTATTGTAAGCAAACTCCGCTAATGGCAAGAATTGATCCCAGTGACCACCAAAGTCAATCACACACGCCCGCAACATGTCCTCAAGAACCTGAATAGTCCTCTCAGACTGACCATCAGTCTGAGGGTGAAAGGCTGTACTAAGATCCACCCGAGTTCCCAACTCTTTCTGCATAGACCGCCAAAAATGAGATGTAAATTGGGTGCCACGATCTGAAATAATAGATATAGGAACCCCATGCAACCGAACCACCTCCCGAATATAAATCTTGGCTAACCTTTCTGAGTTATAGGTAGTCTGAACTGGTACAAAGTGTGCAGACTTAGTCAGTCGATCCACAATGACCCATATAGCATCAAACTTACCCAAAGTACATGGCAATCCTACCACAAAGTCCATAGCAATACGCTCCCACTTCCACTCAGTATAGGCATCCTCTGTGTCACACCTCCAGGCTTTTGGTGTTCATACTTCACTTGCTGACAATTCAGACACTGGGATACATAATCTACTATGTCCCTCTTCATACGACACCACCAATAATGTTGCTTCAAGTCACGATACATCTTAGTAGCCCCCGGATGAATAGAGTACCTCGAACTCGAGCTATCCTCCCATGATCAATCTAGTCAAATCACCTGTACGAGGAACACATATACGACCCTTAATCCTCAAAACTCCCTCACTATCAAGAATTGCAGCCTTGGCTTCTCCTTTTAAAACCTTGTCCCTAATCTTCATAAATCACCATCATTAAACTGTTGAAGAAAATGCATTCCGATATTTCTTAACACCATAGTCTGAGGTAAGAGTAAGGATTGCGTACACTATATCCACCCTATTAACTTTGTGGGATTACGCTGAGTTTGTTGTTGTATGTGAATCATAGAACCTATTGAGGATGTCCATAAGTATTTCCTATTGGAAATGAGTTGCCATGGGCTTAATAAAAAAGAAAATGTGACTGTACAATTTCTTAAAGGTATTCAAATATTAAAAAATTTCATCTAATTGTTTAGAAAAGATAAATCTAGAAAATTTCACGATTTCATCAACTTACTAGCACACTTGCGGCTTACCGAGGATACGACACTAGCTAGGAAGATATGGAGGATGGAGATTAGGGTAGAAGATTAGTAGGTAGTCCAGCGTTGTCTAGTTACTTATCTGTGTTTTTATTGTTACTTTCCTACTACCGTATTCTTTGACTTTATTATTACCTATCTTTTCATTGGTTCGACTTTCATATTATTTGTTGTTGCTATTATTTTCTTCTTCACTGTTTTCAACATGAATTCTCCGCTGATGTATTTGCTTCACATATTTGATTTTGTTATGCTTTATTTGAGACGAGGATCTATTGGAAACAACCTATCTACCTTCACAAGGAAAAGGCAAGGTTGCGTGCACCACCCTCCTCCCTACACCCACATGTGGGATTAGACCGGGCATGTTGATGTTGTTACTATTTACTGAGAAATCATAAATTAGAAAATTTCAAGCAGATGAAATTACTTGTCAATTGGCAGCGGCCCCATGCAAGCAATAAATGGGTGAAGTACTTTATGAATTTCCAATTTGTTTGGTGCCTTGGCTGTGGTTGTGGTGTCTAGTTTGAACCAAAATAACTTAGTGAATACATAAACTGGCATGGTTGTAAAAAAGGGATCAATTAGTTTTCTCAGATTGTTTTCTAGTGGTTCGATGATCGTCTTGGAGCTTGAAAAATAAATTCAAAATACTGATATTGTAAGCATCTAAGTCAAACCAACAACAATTAAAAATACTCAATTGTAAGTAACACCACCAAGAAATCAGATTTTACTCAATCAACATCCAGCTGGTCTGTGTTATCATTTGACGGCTCCACAATGCTCTTTCCTGATTTAATTAAAAATTAAGGTTGGTTATAAAGCAAAATAGCGAGAGAAGACTTAGGATGTAGCTGGTGAAATAGTCGAGGTGCATAAACACAAACACAAAAACAGATGCACAAAACATAAAAATACCTTTGGAGATCTGATTAAGCTTTTGAGTTGCATCAACTCCACTGCTACTAAGATTTTGATTGAAAAGATCAACATCTAACTTTGGAATTGCAATAGATTTCATCTTCTTCTTTTGTTTCTGTATCTCTGGAGCCGAAATACTATCTGCTAGTTTTTCCCTCATTCTTAGTTTTTTGTGTCATCTTTCTTTGGACAGATTAATGGTTTCTCAATTGCTAACTATTGATTGAAGAGACTCAATATTTTTTTAATTGCAAAAGAAAATGCTAATTGGAGGAGGGCAGGGAATTTTTTGTTAATCAGGTGTTATTATTGAGTTGCGCTTGCTTAAAAAGAATCAATTGAATCTCAGTAAAAGGAAAGAGTGTACCTGCGCCGCTCCATGATCGGATGCGCAAGCTTGTTTTCTGGGGTTTCTTTTTCTATTGAAAAAAGGTTTTAATTTTATTTACGGAAAAGGGCCTAAAATACCCTTGAAGTATTGAAAATGGTACACAATTACCCTCTATCCACCTATTGGCCCACAAATACCCTTCACATCCACCTTTGGGTCCAAATTTACCCCTTCATTAACGGACCAAAATTAAAAATACGGAAAAGGGCCTAAAATACCCTCGAAGTATTGAAAATGGTACACAATTACCCTCCATCCACCTATTGGCCCCCAAATACCCTTCAAATCTACCTTTGGGTCCAAATTTACCCCTTCATAACGGATCAAAATTAAAATAATTAAATAATATTTTTTAACTACATGGCACTCAATCATTGGTTGTAATTTAATATTTAAAATAATTTTAAACCCACCATTTTAACTAAACCCGACCCACTTGACCCAATTAAAAAAATTAACTCATCTAATTAAAATATCCTAAAATCTTATTCCTCCATTTTTCACAATTTCCATGACTCCATGTCTTCTCTTCTTCTCTTCTTCTTCTTCTTCATGGAACTTGTAAAAATGGGAGGAATAAGGTTTTAGGATATTTAATTAGATGGGTTATTATTTTAAATTGGGTCAAAATGGGACGGGTTTAGGTTAAAATGGGTGGGTTTAAATTACAATCAATGATTAAGTGCCATGTAATTAAAAATATTATTTAATTATTTTTTATTTTGGTCCGTTCATGAAGGGGTAAATTTGGACCCAAGGTGGATATGAAGGGTATTTGGGGGCCAATAGGTGGATGGAGGGTAATTGTGTACCATTTTCAATACTTCGAGGGTATTTTAGGCCCTTTTCCGTATTTTTAGTTTTGGTCTGTTAATGAAGGGGTAAATTTGGACCCAAGGTGGATGTGAAGGGTATTGGGGGGCCAATAGGTGGATGGAGGGTAATTGTGTACCATTTTCAATACTTCGAGGGTATTTTAGGCCCTTTTCCGTTTTATTTATTCATTATCACAATTTATGCAACACAATTATTAATTGAAGGGTCTAATTAACGCAAATATTAGATAGTTACACTATAACAAATTAGGATCCTTTTTTATGGTAAAAAAGAAGAGCATTATAAATAGATGATAACACCTGCAAAACTGAGGTAAAAAAAACACAGCAAGAAACAAATACCCTTGAAGTTGAGGAGGAGATACTCATTTCTTTCTTTGTTAGGAATCTTTCTTTGTGTCATATTTGGAGCTTCTTCTATGTCAAGGTGTACCTCTTGTCAATTTACAGAAATATCTTCTTTACACCACAATTTATGGTGTCTCTATTTTTAGAAGTGCAAATATAACTATTAAAAGTTACCTTTTAAATAACATTAGATTTTGTCTCACGTGAGTTCAAAAGTTTCCCAATCTAACTGTTAAATTATTACATTGTCATTTTCTAGCATCTTCTCATGCTATTTTCCATTTACTCAAATGAATCTTTAGATGATGATATAACAAAGAATTATAAATTGCAAGAAATAATAAAGAGGTCATTTATCAAATAGTTGTCCTTGCGAAATTTCTCCTTCTTGTCATGATAATTTATTATTCCCATCCTAAAATCATTGGCATTATAATGCTCTTCTTTTTTATAGTAAAAAAAGTTCCTAATTTATTACGGTCTAACTATCTAATATTTGTGTTAATTAGGCCCGTCTATTAATAATTGTGTTGCATAAATTGTGATAATGAATAAATAAAACTAAACTTTTTTTCAATAGAAAATGAAAACCTAAAAAACAAGCTTGCGCATCCGATTATGGAGCGGCGCAGGTACACTCTTTCTTTTTATTCCAACTGAGATTCAACTGATTTTTTTCAAGCAGTCGCAGCTCGTTAATAGCACCTGCTTAACAAGATAATCCCTGCCCTCCTCCAATTAGCATTTTCTTTTGCAAATCAAAAAGATTTAGTCTCTTCAATCAATAGTTAACAATTGAGAAACCATTAATTTGTCCAATTAAAGATGACACAAAAAACTAAGAATGAGGGAAAACTAGCATATAGTAGTTCTGCTCCAGATGCAGAAACGGGAGAAGAAGATAAAATCCATTACAATTCCAAAGCTAGAGTTTGTTCTTTTCAATCAAAATCTTAGTAGCAGTGGAGTTCATGCAACCCAAAGCTTAATCAGATCTCCAAAGGTATTTTTATTGTTTTGTGCATCTGTTTTTGTGTGTGTTTATTCAACTCGACTATTTCACCAGCTACATCGTAAGTCTTCTCTCTCTATTTTGCTTTATAACTAGCCTTAATTTTTGTAATTAAATCAGGGAAGAGCGTTGTGGAGCCGTCAACTGATAACACAAACCAGATGGATGTTGATTGGGTCAGTTCTGATTTCTTGGCGGTGTTACTTACAGTTGAGTATTTTTAATTGATGTTGGTTGGACTTAGATGCTTGTATGTTAAACATTTTCCCAGGTGATAACCTCCCTAAAGATAGACTTTTTCCAATGAAGATAGTGTGGTTACAACAACGCCATTTTTATATATTCTTTCTATTCCTCATTGCAAAAGAATGTGAAATTTACCTCTTTTTATTCTTATACCATTTTTGTTCCTTCACCGATTTATTTTGTCGATTTGGACACCACAACTGTAGTCAAGGCTTTAAACTTGACAAATTCTTGAAGTACACTGCCCTTTTGTTGTTTACTTAGTGCGACTGCCAAGAGCCTAGTAATTTTTGTATTCTCCACTTGAACTATTTGTTGCTAAATAGTAGATAGAAGAAATAAAACAAATTCAGGTTTATCTTTTCTGAACTCTTGGTTGAAAATATATGAATACTTAAAAATAAAATTGTCTGATCGCTCTTTCTTGTCCTATCTAGGCCATGGCAATTCACTTCCCAGAGGTAATACTTATGGACATCTTTAGCAGGTTACCTGTGAAGTCTCTACTTCGTTTCAAATGTGTGTCAAAATTTTGGGAAACGTTGATCTCCGATCCATACTTTAAGATGAAGCATCTAAATCGTGCCAAGAATGATCAAGATTCTCAAAAACTTCTTACTAGCCTAAGGTGCCGTAATAATCGTATGTTTTCCATGTATTGTTGTCCTTTGTCGCCGGTTCAGCTGGTTGAGGATGTACAAAAACTCAATTTCCCTTCAAACTATTCGGTATCACGCTGCAAAATCCATTGTTGTTATGATGGCTTGGCTGTTATGGAGGTTCCTGGTAATTTGAATGAACACCACATTTTTGCTGTGGAACCCTTCCACTGGAGAATCAATTGTACTTCCTTCTCCAGAATTCCCACCAAACAAAAGTCCTTGTTTTGGTTTGGGTTATGACTCAACCAGTGGCGAGTATAAGATTGTTCAGATTTATCAGGGTTTGGATTTACCTTGTGAAATTCTTGCGCTGAAAGGTGGCTTTTGGAGAAGAAGTGATAAGCATCCTCATGGCATATACTGTCTGATGTTTGCTATGCAGTTTTTGACATTTGTACATGCAGCATTTCATTGGATCGGTATGTCACGAAATTATTCTGTGGTGGTTTCGTTTAGTATTTCGTATGAATCATATGGAGAGATTCCCTTACCGGAGGAAATTTCACGTCCGGGGGCTGTTATTGGTGTTACAGTTTTGGATGGAATGCTTTCTGTTCATTCTAATTGTCGTTATGATCAGAGTAACCGTACTATTAAGTTATGGGTATTGAAAGAGTATGGTATCAAGGAATCTTGGATTCCATTGTTATCTATCGAAGATCGTTATATTGCTTTTGCTATACTGAAATATAGATTTGCGGATGGCGAAGTGCTATTCAGGTGCACAGTAGGTTGGTCGTAATGAAGACCTTTAACACCTTATTGATGCTTTTGTTTGTATGGTATGGTAAGGCTTAAATTCTTCTTTTTGGCATGATCTTAATGGATTAAGCTTCTTATGGCATGTATGTTGCTGTTATTTGACATTTCTAAATCATATCATCAGCTTCACTTCCCACACATTTTCCTCCAATTTAGATATCGTGCAAGGTTTCACGATTTAGTCAATTCAGTAGGCGTTTTGTCATGTGATACCATATGAGGATATGAAATTGTGAGATAAAATCAACGTTTGGACATGCAATTTTCATGTGGATTCCATGTCATAAGAAGAAATTTCATATCCTCCAAAAATCATGATATAAGGATTTCATATCATGATTTGAGATTTTTCAAACACAAAAATTAATTCACATATTTATATTTTGTTAAAACAACCCAGAGACTTTTGGAGCTAGGAAAAATAGATTCAAAATATTGAAACAAGACATGAACCATTATAATATTGACACACAAGTGAAAATTATCATAGCTTATATAGTATTACATAAGTATTTGCAAGAATGCGAAATGATTGATGAAGTATGTATGGTCTGGTCTATGATTATGAAAATATAGTTGCGGATGATATTGATCAACAAATGAGTCAAAGTAACAATGTTACTTCGTCTTTTCAGTCACACAATCGAGAAATGCAAGTTCAACGTGAGGAAATTTTTTTTGTTGAATTAAAATTTAATGAAACAGTTATACGTGCGAATAAATAGTTTCGCAATAATTTATTAAAAGACTAGTTCACTACAAACATAATGTTTCATAATAATGATCCGGTGAGTTCTGATTTCTTACTTATTTGGTTACTGTTGAGTTGTTTTTTTATTGAAAATAGTCTGAACTGTGAACTGTATGGCCAAAATCCAATGGTCCTTTTGATGTTGTAAAATATTATTAGGATTCATCATCCTCAAACCTATAGTTTGTAGGGCGTGAAAAAGCCCGGGATCATGTATAATAAAGAAAATGCATTCCAATATTCCTTAACAATATACCACAGTCTGAGGTAGGTGTAAGGTCTGCATACACTTTATCTCTCTATTTCACACTTTGTTGGACTATATTGGGTATGTGAATCAAAGAAGAGACCGCTCAGGTAACCTATTGAGGATGTTAATAAGTATTAACTGAGTTTCCGTGGGCTAGAAAAAATAGAAAATGTGATCGTACAATTATTTTAGGCAAGAGGTTATAAAAGATAACTCTAGAAAATTTCATGATTTCATCAAACTACTAGCAAACATGCAGATTGCAGCTTACCGATGATACGGATAGGAAGATATGGATGATGGAGATTAGTAGGTAGTTGAGCGTTGGCTAGTTACTTATCCGTGTTGTTGTTATTACTCTCATACTACCATATTTATCAACTTCAGTATTATCTACGTATTCTTTGCTTCGATTACATACTATTTGTTGTTGTTATTGTTCTTTTCTTCATTATTCTGAGCACGACTTCTTCACTATGTTTGATTTTGTTATGTTTTACTTGAGACGAGGATCCATAGGAAACAACCTATCTACCTTCACAACGTAAGGGCAAGGTTGCGTACACACCAGCCTCCTTCGTGGACCCACATGTGGGATTACACCGGGTATGTTGATGTTGTTACTATTTACTGAAAAATAATAAATTAGCAAAATTTCAAGCAGATGAAATTACTTGTCAATTGGCAGAGAAAATATCCATTTTTATTCAATTGAGCATCAAAATATATAATAAAATATTTTCTCTCTTCTTTTCAAGAGCTAATGAAATAAATTGCTCTTTCAATACAAAGAGTCCATAAGTCGCATTTACAATCATTGTGTGGTAATTCACTTGCATATGATATAGTAAAAATAGACTAATAAGAGTATTATGAGGTTGTAACATGATAAATATTAAGTGTCTCGATCATACATAAACAAATACTAAATAAGCGATTTAGGAGAGATTAAGCTATTCGTAATCCAAATGGTCCATTGCATGTCTTAAATATGTGCGCTTTGTGTTGATAACTTAAAGAACTAATACAACAGTTCACCATCCGCAAATCTTTATTTTGGTATGGCCATATAACTAATGCAAGGATCTTCGATGATATTTACGATCTTTAGGGCAACATTGGTAAATAAGGAGTTTTTGAGAATTCGGGTCATTTTTGGCCCGATTGAGATGCTTCATTTTATAGTAAGGGTTGGTAAATCAATGTTTTCCAAGGTTTTGAAATACAATTGAATTGAATAAAAGAGCCCACACGTAATTTAATGAGGATGTTCATAAGTATTTCGTTTAGCAAATGAATTGGCATGGGCTAGATAAATAGATAAGAAAATGTTATGTTCAAAACATATATGTGTTCAACAATATTCATTTGCTTTTTGTAATTGAAAACGATTTACTTTTGTTGAACTTTGAAAAGTTGTCATTTTCATAATTGATATGATAAAGTTTCGAGTTTTCATTGAAAAGACTTGTGATTTTGGATATTTGCATGTGTTTAAATAACTTTATCTCACTTTATACAAACAGAAACATAATTTATACAATTATATTGTATAAAGCGAGAGAGGCGAGTGAGAGAGGGAGATTGACGAACGAGAATATGAGGGAGAGAGCGACTGTCAAACAATTTGCTAAGGAACACAAATAAATCAAACGGTAGCTACTGTATTTATTTTACATTATTAGTTTGCTATTCTATACAATTATTCCTTTAGTAGGAAAAATTACGCGGCTAAACAAACTTATATTATTTAATTTCTCATTATAGCTATAGTTTGCTATAATTACCACTTGCGACTAACATTATACATTGATTACGTGGGCTGACTTTGAGTTTGTATAATTAATCATGTTTGTATATGTATAATTCACCAGGATATACAAATAAATATGTATAATATACAAAAAAAATTTAAACCTATATACATATATAATTCACCTCTCTCCCAATCTCTGTCCTCTTTCGCTTGCGTCTCTCCTCCCTCTCTGAATTTCTTTCGCCTCTCTTCTCCCTCTCCCAATCTCTCTTGCCATTTATACAAATGTATATGTATAATATACGGTTATATACAATTTTGTACACATAAAATTTACCTCTCTCCCACTCTCTGCCCCCTCTCGCTCGGTTCTCTCCTTTCTCTCCCTCGCTCGCCTCTCTCCTCCCTCTCCCGTGTGTGTGTGTGTGTGTGTGTGTGTGTGGTGTGTGTGTGTGTGTGTGTGTGTGTGCGTGTGTGTGAGTGAGATTAAAATTATCTAACATATATACATATACAATTCACCTTTCTCTACTCTTTTCCCTCTCTCCGCGCCTCTCTCATTTCTCATCTCTCTTCCAGTCTCGCTCGCCTCTCTCCTCCTTATAACATGTAACTACGAATTGTAATTATTAACTATAGTTATGAAAGGTAATAAGGTTTTTTAAGTGATTATATGTGAAAGCTTCTCTTTTATTTTAAACTACTAGTATACGCATCTGCGCGATGCGCGAATAATTTAAAAGAAAATAATTATGTTATAGTTATACTCAAATATATAGTATACACTTGTATTATTTAAAATAGTGTATTAAATATGACACTATTATTATGAAATTTTAACTGGATAATGGATGCTCTAATTCATCTAATATTTTATATTTAATTGTGTTGTATTTTATGATCGAAGAACTTAATAAGAATATATAGCTCAATTTAAAAAGGGAAAATTGTATATAATAGCAAACTAATAACTTAAAATAAATGGAATAGCTAGGGTTTGATTTAATTGTGCTCCATAGCAAACATTAGCTAAAATTTGCCAGCGTCTCTCTCCCAACAATCTTGCTCGCCACTCTCCATTCTCGCTCACCTCTCGTTTTATACACAGAAGTGTATAATTCAGTTTTCGTTTTGTATAAAGCGAGAGAAAATTGTATCTATACATGCAAAAATGTATATATTCGTGTTATACACTTAATTATACAATTTACAAACATTTTACTTCAAATATTGCAGAGAAAAGGGCCAACGAATTATACAATTGCGAATTATACAATTGCAATGAAATACAATTTTCTCTAGCTTTATACAACAGAAGTGTATATATTATATTTCTGTTTTTGTATAAAGCGAGAAAAACATATATCTTCTTGCTATATACTTATAAATATGCAATATACATACATTTTAATTCGATTCAACTGTATGCAAAGCAAATTATACAATTGCAGCGAAATAGGCCAGCGAATTATACAATTTAGGCCAGCGAATTATACAATTGTATATGTATAGCGAATTATACGTTTTATGTTTGCTATGGAGCGCAATTATGCAAATTTTGCTATAGCATACAAATATGATTTTTTTGTTTGCTATATGTGAAAGTTGCCCTTTAAAATCATTGTAGACTACTTTACAAAATGGATTAATGATTCTAAAAAATATATAAAATTAAATGAATTGCTTCGGATGGAATCTAACAACATGAATAGCTAATCATTGCATGAAAAATAATATTAACACATAAATTAACCTTTATATATATTATATTATATATATATATATATTATATATATATATATATATATATATATATATAATATAGCATAGTTTGAACCCATTAATAGCATAATTTACATAATTTTAAATTAAAATAAAATAAAATAATCTACATAATGTTTTCGATATTTTCTTCGAGTTGCTAAATCAAAAGTGTAACTATAAATTCAACTTCACTTATCCCAGCAAAATATATTTCAACTTTAAAAAAAATATTATCTATAAATTCTAAAAATCAAAATTCACACAATTTGAAAGTATGTCTACAACTTAAAATTAAAATTAAACAACTCTTATAATAATAAGAAAATGCAAGCAAAATCTTCATATTGAATGCATTTAAAAATGCAAATTTTATATTTCTTTTTTTTATATATTTATTATTTTTATTTATCCGTCTTTCTCTTTCCTTTTTAATTAAATTCATCTTTCATTTTGAGACAGATAATCATAATTTTGTTTGAAGCATCTTTTAGTTAAAGCCCAAGAGGAGACTAAGACACATATGTTGATTGTATATGAATTTATCATCCTTAGTCAATAATATTAATTCAGAAATTTAAATGCTCATCAACAAATAATTATGTTTGAGGCTTTCTTAATTGCAGGTAGAAATGAGTGAAATAGTTTTTACTTAATATAAAAAAAATATTATTCTCTTTCACAATTTTCTACTCAAAGTTGTATTATAAAATGTGTTCAACTCAATTCTTGTAAAATTCAAATGTGATCAAACTACTATACGAATATCAGAAATTGATAAGTGTAGAATTTTCTTTTGATTTAGATCTTTATCTTTTATGCTCTCTTTCGTTCTATTCCTTTGATTCTTTCATTATTTAAATTTTTTAATAATAATTTTAAAATTATTTAACACGCATAAAAGAATATATATATATATATATATAATAAATGAAAATATGCATATTTCCTTGCTAATACTTATTTTATGAGTTTAACTTATATACACTGACAGATGACCTAAGTCATAATAAGTCGAGCTATCCCTTCTTTTTTTTAATTATTATTGCTAATACTCTATTTTGTTTTTTTTTTTGGGCAGGGAGAGCTTGGTGGAATACTTTGGATTATCTCTTGATAATGGTTTTTCTTGATAATGTTTAAATAACAGTACAAAGTAGTTTGCTTTTATCATTCTTTGCTTCAATAAGAACAAAATAGGTATGTTGACAAAACTATATATCTTTCTGAATTTGATGGATTGAAATTACCTAGATCGTAATTTTTTAGGAGTTGAGTATAATTTATGGATAAGATCAGTTATCCATCTTTCAAAATTTGAATTTGAATTAATTATTTAAGCATTTAGATAGTATATATATATTCATATAAAAAAGGAGAACGAAATATTTACTTTAGAAAACATAGGAAGTTATATGGATAAATGACAAATATCTCGCGCATCATATTAGTATATCATGTGTAAAATGTATGTTATCTCGCATCAAATTAATGTATCAACATTTATATTATTATATCAATTTGAGGAATTTTTGTAATTATAAACTTATAAGGACAAATGATAATTTTTCCTTAGAAGTATGTGATTTTTGAACTTTGCCCAAGTTATTATCAGTTAAAAATATTAAGCATTAAAATTTTTCACAATAAACAAACACATTCTTTTTAATTATTTTGTTGCTATAAAAAAAGAGTCATAATTTTTCTTTTGAAGAAGTACTTGTATATATAATTTGCTTATTTTATAATTAAGTTAATTTTTAAATACAAATTTACAGTCTAATTTCTATATAGTTCTTATGCATTACGTCACTTTGTTTGCACTAAATATTTTGTATTGATCATGCTCAATCTAAACCCTTTCAAACTCTTAAGATTTATCTCAAAGTGAACCAAAAAAATTGAAAAGAATCGGACCCAAGGGAGATAAGAGCTTGGGTAACCCGACCCGCATATCTCTCAATCCTTCTGCAATATAAAAATCCCTAGAATTGAAATTGAATTTGGGAATTGCAGAATTTTTTTTTTTCAATTGAAGCAGAGAGTCTTCAAGCAATCTTTTCACAAAAAAAGGCAAAGCTTTTCAATAGAGAAGATGAGAACAACATTTGGGTGAGTTTTGGTTTCTGGGTCGTATTGCTTACTTACTGTTGAGTTTTTGTTGAACTTCAATTCCGCTGTGATGTGAAAGGTATCCCGTGGAATTAGTGTACGCTCAAACTGGAACGAAGGATGCGGCTGTTATCAAAAAAGAATCAGTGGAATTATTGATCAGGTGAGTTCAGGGTAGTACTTACAATTGAGTTTAATTGTTATTGGTTGGAATTAGAATCTATTTTCTAGGTCTATTTACTATAGCTAAGCGATTGTAGTCACCTATAGTTTGTATCGCGTGAAAAAGCCCGGGATCATGTATAATAAAGAAAATGCATTCCGATATTCCTTGACACCATAGTCTGAGGTAGGAGTAAGGTTTGCATACACTTTATCCTCCCTATTAACTTTGTGGGATTACGCTGGATATGTTGTTGTTGTATGTGAATCAAAGAAGAGACCACTCGGGTAACCTATTGAGGATGTCCATAATTATTTCCTTTTGGAAGTGAGTTGCCATGGCCTAGATAGAATAGAAAATGTGATCGTACAATTTTTTAAAGGTATTCAAATATTAAACAATTTCATCTAAGAGTTTAGAAAAGATAAATGTAGAAAATTTCACGATTTCATCAACTTACTAGCATACTTGCGGCTTACCGAGGATATAACACTAGCTAGGAAGATATGGAGGATGGAGATAGTAGAAGATTTGTAGGTAGTCTAGTTACTTATCTGTGTTGTTATTATTACTTTCCTACTACCGTATTCTTTGACTTTAGTATTACCTATGTTTTCTTTGCTTCGGCTTTCATATTATTTGTTGTTGCTATTATTCTCTTTTTCATTGTTTTCGGCATAACTTCTCCGCTGATGTATTTGCTTTACATATTTGATTTTGTTATGCTTTACTTGAGACGATGATCTATTAGAAACAACCTATCTACCTTCACAAGGTGCGCGCAAGGCTGCGTAAAAGGACTTGGCTATGGTTATGGTGTCTAGTTTGACAAAATAACTCAGTGAATGCATAAACTGGCATGGCTGTAAAAAAAGGATCAATTAGTTTCCTCACATTGTTTTCTAGTGGTTCTATGATCGTTTTGGATCTTGGAAAAATAGATTCAAAATACTGATATTGTAAGCATCTAAGTCCAACCAACAACAATTAAAAATACTCAGTTGTAAGTATCACCGCCAAGAAATCAGAACTTACCCAATCAACATCCATCTAGTTTGTGTTATCATTTGACGGCTCCATAACACTCTTCGCTGATTTATTAAAAAATTAAGGCTGGTTATAAAGCAAAATAGAGGGAGAAGACTTAGGATGTAGCTGGTGAAATAGTCGTGGTGCATAAACACAAAAACAGATGCACAAAACATAAAAATACCTTTCGTGATTTGATTAAGCTTTTGGGTTGCATCAAATCTAATGCTACTAAGATTTTGATTGAAAAGTTCAACCTCTAACTTTGGAATTGCATTGAATTTCATCTTCTTTTTCTTCTATTTCTGTATCTCTGGAGGAAAACTACTATCGGCTAGTTTTCTTGTATTTTAAATTTTTTGTGTCATCTTTCTTTGGACAGATTTGTCAATTGCTAACTATTGAATTGAAGAGACTCAATTTTCTTAATTTGCAAAAGAAAATGGTAATTGGAGGAGGGCAGGGAATTTGTTGTTTATCAGGTGCTATTATCGAGCTGCGATTGCTTGAAAAAAAATCAATTGAATCTCAGTTGGGATAGAAGGAATGAGTGTATATGCGCCGCTCCATGATCGGATGCGCAAGCTTGTTTTCTAGGGTTTATTTTTCTATTGATTTTTTTTTTTTTAGTTTTATTCATGCATTATCACAATTTATGCAATACAATTATTAATTGAAGGGTCTAATTAATACAAATATTAGATAGTTAGACTATAATAAATTAGGAACTTTTTTTACTGTAAAAGAGAAGAGCATTATAATGCCAATGATTTTAGGATGTGAATAATAAATTATCATGACAAAAAGGAGAAATTTCACAAGGACAACTGTTTGATAAATGACCTCTTTATTATTTCTTGCAATTATGATTCTTTGTCATATCACCGTCCAAAGATTCCTTTTGAGCAAAGGAATTAGACAGTGATATGACAAAGAATTCCGTTTGCTCAAAAGGAATCTTTAGACGGTTATATGACAAAAAATGATAAATTGCAAGAAATAATTAAGAGGTTATAAAACAGTTTTCCTTGCGAAATTTTTCCTTTTTGTCATGATAATTTATTATTCGCATCCTAAAATCATTGGCATTATAATGCTCTTCTTTTTTACAGTAAAAAGTTCCTAATTTATTATAGTCTAACTATCTAATATTTGTATTAATTAGACCCTTCAATTAATAATTGTGTTGCATAAATTGTGATAATGAATGAATAAAACTATATTTTTTTTCAATAGAAAAAGAAACCCTAGAAAACAGGCTTGCGCATCCGATCATGGAGCGGCGAAGATACACTCTTTCCTTTTATCCCAACTGAGATTCAACTAATTTTTTTCAAGCAATCGCAGCTCGATAATAGTACCTGATTAACATGAAATTTCCTACCCTCCTCCAATTAGCATCTAGTTTTGCAAATAAAAAAAGATTGAGTTTCTTCAATCAATAGTTAGCAATTGAGAAACCATTAATTTGTCCAAAGAAAGATGACACAAAAAATTAAGAATGAGGGAAAACAAGCAGATAGTAGTTCTGCTCCAGAGATACTAAAAAAGAAGAAGATGAAATCCATTGCAATCCCAAAGTTAGAGGTTGATTTTTTCAATCAAAACTTAGTAGCAATGGAGTTGATGCAACCCAAAAGCTTAATCAGATCTCAAAGGTATTTTTTTGTTTTGTGTCTCTGTGTATGTTTATGCACCTCGACTATTTCACCAGCTACATCCTAAGTCTTCTCCCTCTATTTTGCTTTATAACCAGCCTTAATTTTTTAATTAAATCAGGAAAGAGCGTTGTGGAGCCGTCAAATGATAACACAGACCAGATGGATGATGATTGGGTAAGTTCTGATTTCTTGGTGGTGTTACTTACAATTGAGTATTTTTAATCGTTGTTGGTTGGACTTAGATGCTTGTATGTTAAACATTTTCCGAGGTGATAACCTCCCTAAAGATAAACTTTTTCCAATGAAGATAGTGTGGTTACCTAACAACGCCAATTCTATATATTCTCTCTCTTCCCCATTGGAAAAGAATGTGAAACTTATGCTTTTTATTCTTGTACCATTTTTATGCCTTCACCGATTTATTTTGTCAAATTGGACACCACAACTATAGTCAAGGCTTCAAACTTGACAAATTCTTGAAGTACACTGCCCTTTTGTAGTTTACTTGGTGCCACTGCCAAGAGCCTACTGGTTTTAGTATTCTCCACTTGTGAACTATTTGTTGCTAAATAGTAGATAGAAGAAATAAAACAAATTCAGGTTTATATTTTCTGAACTCTTGGTTGAAATGTCTAATATATGAATACTTTAAAAAAAGTGTCTGATCGATCTTTCTTGTCCTATCTAGGCCATAGCAATTCACTTCCCAGAGGTAATACTTGAGGACATTCTTAGCAGGTTACCTGTGAAGTCTCTACTTGTGTGTCAAAATTTTGGGAAACGTTGATCTCTGAGCCATACTTTAAGATGAAGCATCTCAGTTGTGCCAAGATTGACCAAGATTCCCGGAAACTTCTTACTATCCAAATGTGCAGTAAGAATCGTATGTTTTCCATGTATTGTTGTCCTTTGTCGCCGATTCAGCTGGTTGAGGATGTACATAAACTCAGTTTCTCTTCAAACCCTACGGTATCACACTGCATAATCCATTGTTGTTATGATGGCCTGGCTGTTATGGAGGTTCGTGATACTTTTAAAGCTAATCACTCCACACTTTTGCTTTGGAATCCCTCCACAAGCGAATCAGCAGTACTTCCTTCTCCGAAATTTCAATGGGGGAGCGTTTCTTGTTATGGTTTGGGTTATGACTCAACCAGTGGTGGGTATATGATCTTTCAGCATTATCAGGGTTGCTCTATTCCTGGTGAAATTCTCAAGCTGAAAGGTGTCTCCTGGAGAAGAATTGATCAGCATCCTCGTGGCATTGACAACCGGTTCATTTGCAGGCAGTTTTTGGCATTTGTACATGCGGCATTTCATTGGATCAGTTACTCAGGATATCATGCTGTGGCGGTGTCGTCGTTTAGTATTTCAAATGAAGTGTACGGAGAGATACCGTTCCCGGAGGAAATGTCACCCTTGAAGGCGTTTATTGGCATTACAGAGTTGGAAGGAATGCTTTGTGTTCATTCTAATTCTCTTTTTCCGGGTAAGCGTACTATTAAGTTATGGGTATTGAAAGAGTATGGTATCAAGGAATCTTGGATTCCATTCTTATCTGTAGAAGATCCTACGAATGCTATTTCTATACCGAAATATAGGTTTGCAGATGGTGAAGTGTTATTCTGGTGCAGTGAAGGGGCTATGTTTAGGACACGTTGTGTAGCATGGCCTCGATGTGATACCATAGTTGATGGACATGCTTTTAGAGAAAGCTTGATTCCTCCAATATGTTGTGGACCATTTGGAGCATTGCATCCATGTGATTCCATATGTGATGGACATGTTATTACAGAAAGCTTGATTTCTCCAAGATCACTTATTTATTAGTTTCTTATGTATGATTGAGGAGCTTTTCTTCTTCGTTTGTTGTCATGTTACAACTCTTGTACTCTTCTTTTCACTAGTTTTTGGAGTACAATATCATATGGAACAGAGGTTTCTCTGCTTGTTGAATGTGAGAATTTGAAAAGATTGCATTGCTTTTAATATCATCATATTTGTTTTCTGTTATCGCTGGTTGAGAATGTACAAAGAACTTGATTGTCATTCAAGCTCTAAAAGTGCAGTGTTTACATTTCATTGCTAAGTAAGAAGTGGTTTAAACCCATCTTCTCTTTTACTTTATTAGATCTTGTCATAAGTCTTATATGTATAGTGCATTGACTAGACTTATTGATATCAACCAAAACTGTCAGGCTATTACCAGCCAACTTCATGAAAAAATGCCTTTATATCAATCAGAATAGTAAACCATTTTGAGGTGTCAAAATGTGCGGTAAGCACACCATCCAATGACAGATTTGTACATGATCTACATATGTAGATGTTAGTGACCACATAAACTCAGGTCTTATGTATTCAAACTAAGCAAGGACATTCAAGTGCGATAACAGGTTAAGGAAGCCGAAATGTCCTGATTCCTCCTGATGGTGTTTTACTGCCACTCTTCAGGATCTCGAAAGCTTGAGTAAGAGACCTAGGTGACTGCCACTATAAAAGCTTCCATCCGCCAGTTACCTATTCTATCGTCTCAGCTTGACCAAGAATAGCCATGATTTAGGGGCAACTTCAATGTTCGTTCTGCCCTTTCTTCCATCATCTTCACAATCAGTTTATGCCACCACTTTCCGTTCCACACATCTCTCATCTGTTTATGGTCTTGCAGAGACCCAAAGTAGGATGTGATTGCAGTATTCCCATCTTCCAAGTCATTCCTTATTCCAAAATCCATTTTTGAAATCAGAAATCCTAAAGGTGATCAAGAAAACATTCAGTTGACTCATGCATTTTGTATTGTTTTAACAGAAGAACACCATTAACATCTGGAAACGAAGTTGGAGTTTACCAGTAAAGCATCCCATGAGCCCCGCATATCTGGACTTTGAGTCATTCTTGGACAAGGGCACAGCAGTAGACATTTAAGTTTGTAAGCAAGTCATCAGTAAAGCCTCCCTGAGAAGAAAAGAATAATAATAATCAGCAGGATCATGATGAGATCTCAAAGGTATATGAAATTTTTTTTTGTCGTTTTAAAGGTACACAAAATTTATTACATCTCAAATAAGTACAAATACTTTGACATATATGCATTAAGGCATAGTAGTTGAGTCTTTACCATGATGTTTAGCTTTTTCAAAGTTCCTTCTGATGCAAGGACAGTTAATCATAGATCCATCAAAAGCTTACATTGAAGCTGCTGCTGCATCTCGTGCAATTTAAATTCTTCATTGTTAGAGCTCAAAGTATCAAAGATGCACAAACATCTGGATAAATCAAACGAAGATAGGAGTAAGATATCTAGTTATGCTCATAGAATTTGAATTCTAAGATAGGGAGTACCTACCTATTTAAAGGTTGGCACAAAATTTCCATGATTATGTGGGGTGGATTAACTAAGAGAAATAGTCAACAAGCATTAGTCTTTTACAGGATTGGTGCGTTTAAGAAAGGAAGCAAGACTATAAGACGGACTTTTTAACCTGTTCTTCAATGTTCCATTCAACGCAACATTAGCTAGCTTGTCAACTACGTCTAGTTTAAAAACGACTCTAACAAGAGAAAGGTATCAGACAGTAATATGGAAGTTCTTGTCCAAAGTCTACTCAAACTCAAAATTGACAAAGCAGAGGTATTACTAGTTAAATTAACCACAAAAAGACAGTATATTTGCTCTTACTTGTGTACAAGAACTCGAACTACAATTAAGATGCTCGTACAATTAATCAATTGCTTAACCTTCAACCAGTTTCTTATTTCTTCTTTTTTATGGAGCATAAAAAAGAAGATTACTCTCATCAGTTGAGTAGGACACAAACATTATGAACATGTATGATATGAGAATATATATGGTCATGCATCTAAGTATGATTTTCCTTAAAAGCAAAGGCTATTACGAAGGTAAATAGAAGACACTAGCTAACAAAAAGATACCTGCAGTTTATGTGGCTGGCATGTTGTGAACAATTTCCTTCAAGTCTTTTAAACTGCAACCTGGTGTTCTTTCTATTCCTCTATTCTTCATTTTCTCCTTTGCCTGAACTACTTCATCCCAACGACCAGCTGCAGCATAGATGTTCACCAGCAATAAATAATGCCAAAAGTTCTCGGGGTCTTGATCAATCAACTTATTCGCAATTTGTTCTCCTAAACTTACATCCCGTCCAAAGCGTGCTGAACCAAGCAATTCAGACCACAATGAGGATTCCAGTGCCAAATTGCTCTCCACTGGTATGTTCTTCAGTGTTTCTATTGCTTCTTGCATTAGGCCAACATTTCCCAAAAGATTAGCCATGCACCAATAATGTGCAAAGCTGGGCTTTATACCAAACACATCACTCATTTTTCCAAAGTGTTTTCTTCCTTCTGTTAACAGTCCTTCACGGGCACAAGCGCATAAGACTCCGACAAATGTGATTTCATCAGGAAGCACACGGCTCTTAACATGATTCTTTTCAGTACTTTCTAGTCTACTACTCAGCAAGTCTGAATACAGATTAAGCCCATCTTTTGGGCTTCCATGAATGCAATACCCTAAAATCATTGCATTCCAGCAAACTATGTTCTTGATTGATATCCGATCAAAAATTAAACGACCTATTTCTGCTCTTCCACATCTACTATACATATGGATTAAAGTCGTACTAATAATCAAATTCAAGTCTTTCGATGCCTTAATAAGACACCCATGAACAGATTTTCCTTCCTTCATTCGAGCTGACCTAGCACAAGCAGTAACCGCAATAACTATAGTTGTATCGTTCCCATTCATTCCCCTCTGTACCATTTCTCTAAACAACTTTAGGCACTTCCCAGGGTTATTCGAATTCAAATACCCAGTCATCATGACATTCCACCCAACTAAATTACACTCTGGCATTGCATCAAACAACTGTCGCGCAACGACTAATTCACCCACTTTTACATATCCATTCATAATGCTGTTCCAAGACACAACATCCCTCTGGTGCATTTCATCGAATACTTTCCTAGCAAGATCAATAAAACCACAACAACTATAAAAATGCACTATAGAGTTCTGCACTTGTAAAACTTTATCAACACCATTTTTCATAACTTGTCCATGACACTTCTGACCCGAATCCAAACGACCCGTTTTAGCACAAGCACTCATGAGAGGTGGAAACGTAAAACTATTAGGCAAGAACCCATTTTTAAGCCTTTGGTAATAGAAAACTACAGCATTATCAGGCAAAGAACTACAAGCATAAGATTTTATAACAGTATTAACTGAAAAAGTATCAGGAAAATGAATGCACCTAAATACCAATGCAGTATATTCAATATCATCACAATGTTGAGTACAGAGCTTCAAAAATCTGCAAGAATATGAGGGATTTTGTACTTGTAAAAGACCAGTTATTATCAAATGTGCTTGGATTTGAAAGAGCTGAGCTAAACTTTGACATGAATCAAGAAATTCCAAAGCTTTGGATTGATAAGAAGGTGTTAATGAAGAGAATTGGGATTTTTTTGTTAAAGAAAAATAAGGGGTTAAGTGTTTGATGCAGATTCTTGCAGCCATTCATATATCTGTTTCTGGGTTTTGAAGTAATGTTTCAGATTTGAATAAAGAAACGATTTTCTGCCATTACAGCTGCTCATTGATGCACATGATGAACATAATGGACAAATTACTTCTTTCTTTCTTTGTTCATCACTGTTTACTTTGATTTTTGGATCAAAATCAATGGATTTTAATACCCAAAACTCCAAAAAACGAGAAAGTTGAAAGCTTTGTCAAATTTGGAGGATGAACAAAGAATGGAAGAAGAACGGCAGGGGATTCACTCTAAACCGTTGTTGGGCTTGAAGGTCAATTTGGGCTTTGTTATAATCAATTTTGATGGCCCGGCCCATTTTTATGGATCCACAATTTTTTGGTCTTGCTTAATTGAACTTTAATCACTATTGTCTATCACCACGGTCCACGGTACATTTTGGCGGGGTGGGGGTGGAGCGGTGGCATCATCTATTTACTATTATCACTATCAATTATCATTACGTGAATCACCATCACCAACCAGTATTCCTATTTGTCAATGTTACTATCAGACCATCATCATCTATCATCATCGTCCACCACAATTATAATCCGTCATCAGTGACTACCATCACATGTATTATTACTCTCAGACATCATTACTACTAACTTAGCTACAGTCATCACCATCAGTCACCTTTATATAAAGCATAATATATAAATGTGTCAATTAACTTGATCTCATTTTACGTTTATGTCCTCCAACTTTGGATATGCACAAGTAGACACTTAAACTTGTATAAAGTACAACAAGTAAACACATGCGTCCTATATGGAATAATACACGTTGGACAAAAAATGACATGTAGGATTTCATTTAGGTTATGTGTGTCTATTTGTTCAACTTTATACAAGTTTAAGTGTCTACTCGTGCACATCCAAAGTTGAAGAGCATAAATGTGATTTGAAGCCACATTAAAAAGCATATTTATGCATTATACATATATATAATGTTAAGATTTAACCATCACTATCTATCGCTACCATCACTATCTATCATCATCAATTCATCATCCACCATAATTATAATTTGACATCACCATCACTATATATCACCATAATCCACAGTATAATTATTGCTATCAAACATTATCATCACTAATTTAGCTACAACCACCACCATTACACGCTCATTATATCGATCAAAGTTAGTTATCGCCACCACTTACCATCATATTCTAGTTTCATTATTGAGATAGTATTAAGCAATTAATTAGTCAATATTTACGTGCCATATACTTAATTAATTAGATTGTTATGCTTGAAGGAGAATCAACCTATTAGAATAGACAAGGGTAAGACATAGAGATGGGAATTTTCCACCTTTTTAGCTTTATGTTTTCTTTTCAAGTCGGTGATCTATATGCTTGTAAAGATTATATACCTTAAAGTCTATTGACAATTATGACCCTATACATTAAATACAAATCATATAACATGTGTTGATACTTGAGGGCAAAATAGACAATTTGTAATATGATTGCATACATTTTAACTCACTAGCTATTTACACAATCAAATCAAATTAAATCTCATACATTGTAATGAGCATGTCTAGTTCAAGATACTTACATATTCTAATTGCTCTCATCTTCTTCTCAATTATTCCATTCAAATCTGGTAAGAATTTGTGTTTTTTTTTTTTAATGATAGCAAGTATATAGTAGTAGTAGCAATTGTTTTAACTTGTTATAATGGTCAGATCTAACTAAGAATTTAATATGATTTGGCTACAAATTACTTTAAGATCTATTGCCATGTTTTACTTGTCAAGATTTGGTAATTGGATCTAATAGCCTAGTTTCCACATGAAAAAAAATATCATTTATCAACTTCGTCTTAATTCAGTACAAGTTAGAGCTGACTAATTTTCTGTGTCTACTATATTTTTAGACGCGGACCTTTGTTTATATAGATAAATTTTTTTTTCTTGTTTAATCATCTGGTATTCAGAATCTATATATCTGGACCAATTTATTTAGGTTTACGTTGAGACAAAGTACTATTTATCTAGAAATTTGTTATTTTTGAAGTTTGAATGAACTCGAGATTTTTGATTAAATGTAGAGGGACAATTTCATGATTGGTGCATAGCTGATGAACAAACACCAGATGATGAGTTGGTACAAGCCCTCAAATGGGCATGTGAAAATGGAGCAAATTGTACAAAAATACAAGAGAATCAACCATGTTACCTTCCAAACACTGTGAGAGGACATGCCTCTTATGCATTCAATAGTTACTACCAAAACATGAAACAAAAAGGGGCTAGTTGCTACTTCAATTCTGCTGCTATTTTAACTGCCAAAGATCCAAGTAAGTTCCAAACAAATTCATTAATTATACACTTTTCGCTTCTCGAGATTTAAATTATAAACTAACATGGAAAAGTCTGTAATTTATACTACTTTTTATATAGATAATCATCCAATTAGTCGAGAATGTGTTTTAATCATGTTAGTTCATTTACTTAGCTTTGTAATATGTATAGTCGACTCCAACTTATTTACGATCAGGGTTAATATAGTGCACTAGTTTCTTTTGTAATATAGAGAATTTAATTGATTATTGATTTTTTTTTTTTTGTCATTTTCTATTGACAGGCCATGATGCTTGCAAATTTGAGGTTATTCCTTGATCAGTCTTGTTTTCCCAGAGTTGAATTAAATTTGTGTTATTTCTTCTTTTGTCTATTTTATATGCTTTAATTTTTTTTACTTACATAAACGAATTTTACTTAAATATGTGAGTATCCAATGTCATTCTTAGTTTACCTCTCTCTTATTTTTCATTTTATTTCTTTTCCCCTAATATTAAATTCTAGATCCGTTCTTTATTTGTTATTCATGTAAATTAGTTAGTATCTTATAGAGTTAGCTGAAGTGTTTTGACAATCGCGATTATAAAAAAAAAAAAAAAGAATTAAAAGAAGGCTTCAAATATGTACGTAACATTGACACCTTCAATTATCCCCAATTTCTAAAGAAAAAATAATCGTTGATGAAAATATTAAATATTCTCAATCTTCAGAACTAGTATTTTATATTTTTTTAGAACGGCTAACAACATCATGAATATTTTGAATTGAAGAAATGAAAGAATTGAATGAAATAACAAAGGAATTTTATTAGTTGGACAATCAATAATGTTAATACTATTAATTAAGCTAATGTAGTGTTAACAAAGCTTGTTTTGATACATGACTTAGGCACATTTAACTTTCAAATATGTAATTTTTACGTAAGAAATTATAACATCCTACTATATAAAGTAAAAAATACAAATTTAAGATAACACATAGATAATCAAATGGTTGACTATTTACAAGCAAACGGATTTCATTTTCAAATAATTAAAGCTTAAATATACTTAATCAGATATCTAAGATTAAAATGAAAACTTACTACTAATAATGAAGGGACAAAAAGTTGACTACAGTGCAAAGGCTCACGATTAACCTTTGGCTAATTAAATTGAAAGAAATTAGTTTTTATTGATACAAATCAATGTTTAATGCAAAAACTAAATATATTTATACTTAATTTTTTAAATTCGAACAATAAGGTAATAGAAAATACTAAATAAGGAAAGAATAACATAAGAAGATGAGATATTAAAACATAGCTAACTAAGCAAGGAACGTATGACAAACACTATAAAGTTATAACATAATAATATACAAAAACCTTTACTCCGGCAAAACGCGATATAAAACAATGGGGGAACTTTCATATACAGCCACTCAAAAATAGCCTAATCATAAATATAATTTCATAATTAAAATTCTTAGCTATATGTTATAGGGAGGAGAGAGGTGAGAGAGAGGAGAGAGGCAAGAGAGATGGCAAAAAGTGGGAGAGAGGTAGAATTGTATATGTATATAGGTTCGATAATTGTATATTATACATATGTATTTGTAGATATGGCAAAGAGAGATTGGGAAAGGGAGGAGAGAAGCAACGAGATTGGGAGAGAGGCGAGCAAGAGAGGGCAGAGAATGGGAGAGAGGTGAATCGTATATGTATATTGGTTAGATAATTGCATATTATACATATGTATTTGTAAATATGGCAAAGCGAGATTGAGAGAGGGAGGAGAGAGGTGAGCGAGATTGGGAGAGAGACAAGCGAGAGATGGCAGAGAGTGGGAGAGAGGCGAGCGAGAGAGGGTAGAGAGTGGGAGATAGGTGAATTGTATATGTATATCGGTTAGATAATTGTATATTATACAGATGTATTTTTATATTATATGTGACTAATTATTCAAACTCAAAGTTAACTCACGTAATTAAATGTATAATATTAGTCGTGAGTGATAATTATAGCAAACTATAACTATGTGAGTAATTAAGTAGTATAAGTTTACTTAACCACGTAATTTTTCCTATATGGAATAATCTAGATTGATCGAAATCGAGTATCTTGTTGGGTTGTCCAATTAATTGACCCAATTCACAATTTTTAGTATATGGCCCAACAGTTTAGCCAGCCTCTATTCAAATAATTGATGCACAAGCATTATTTAAAGGGTAACTTTCACATATAGCAAATAAAAAATTTATGTTTGTATATTATAGCAAAGTTTGCATAATTGTGCTCCATTGCAAACATAGAAACTGTATAATTCACTATACATATGCAGTTGAAGTAAATTGTATAAAACGAAGTGTATAAAACAAGAAAGAGAAAGACACTTGGGCAGAGAACTGTATAAAAACGAAGTGTATAAAACAAATTGTAATATTATAAGTGTATGGAACGATATATACAATTTGAATTTGTATAAAATGAGAAAGAGAGAAATACAAAAGAAACTTGACGAGGAATATAGAATTGAATCGAACTGTATAAAACGAGAAATAGAGAAATTAGATACAATTTGAAAATTGTATAAAACGAGAAAGAGAGAAAGGCAAAAGAAACTGGGCGGGGAGTATTTTTATTGTATAATTATAAGTGTATAGGACGAAAATATATGTACTTGCATGTGTATATACAATTTTCTCACGCTTTATACAAACAGAAACACAATTTATACATTTCGCTTCTATTTGTATAAGTGAGAAAGACGAGGGTGGCGAGCGAGATTTGGGAGAGTGGCGAGCGAGATCTGGAAGAGGGGAGAGAGGGGAACAAAAATATATGTACTTATACAATTTTCTCTGCTTTATACAATTAGAAATAATTTTTATACACTTGTGTTTGTATAAAAAGTGAAGAAGCGAGCGAGAGATTGGAGGAGAGTGGCGAGCGAGATATTTGGGAGAGTGGCGCTTGACAATTTTTTTGCAAACGTTTGTTGTGGAGCACAATTAAATCAAACCCTAGCTATTCTATTTATTTTAAGTTATTACTTTGCTATTATATAAAATTTTCCCATATTTGAATTATTCAAATTCACAACATTTATAGTCTAACAAAAGTGATTTAAGAACCATATGATATAATTGCGTGTATGAACAAAATTTCAGTCTAAAAATGTGGGGATAAAAGCAGAAGATAGAAGCAAAAAAGAGGACCAATTAATATTCATATTCATATCTACAAGTAGTTATTAAATTATTATTTATTTTATTGATTATTGAATAAGGTAAATGCACATGATATTTGAAATTTCCATTTTGTCTGACATAAATATTTATGTTAATGTCCCAACAATATGGAATTTAATCGTGAATATGGGGTTTCCTTATCAAAATTGACACATTTCCCAATCCTATTGTTTCAACTTTCAACTATATACATTCATAAAAAAGGGTCTAATTGACATAATTTATCAAGAATATCACTACTTCTTTTTAGCTTAAAAATGGCTGATATTTAGGCATTAATATTTGAATAATATATGTGTTTGATTTTGTCAAAAATAATAAATTCTAAATTATAGAATAGTTGTTTGACTTCTACTGACTAATTCTAGTATATTAGTTAGAATATTTATAGATTCAAATAAATTACTGTTAACTTCTTTTTTTTTAGTCGTTTATATATCAAGTTTCATGTTACTATCTAAAAATAAATAATGATAATTGATGGTGACTAACAGTCAAATAATTGTAGCAAGATCTTAGCCTGTCGTTTGTTGCCTTTTATAAATTCAATGTTAACTCAATTATTTTTCAAAAAATAATATTCAAATAGGCAACTACATTAGAAGTTTGTAATAATATAATTCATGTTTGTACTTCGTTGACCATTTTAAAACTATAATTTTACCCTTAGACCTCAATATTTGCGCGATTTTGCTCAAATTTAAGTTGATTATTGACGTATCATTTATTAAATTAAAAAATTTCATAGTAATCGACTTTTAATTCTATAATTTGACTCGAATAGCTAATATCAGAGTAGTAGATATAGTTTTAGCGGAAGCTGAATCATCGATCTTTTTCTTAAAGATTAGGATGAGACGTCGATCGATGATGTAAAAACACTTTGTTATTAAGATAAATTTATTTTTTGATAATATAATAAAAAGTTAAATGACTATATGAATCAAATTTATCGAAGAATTCTTGTTGGTTTTAGCACTGTTGATAGTGGAATGAAGTAGTTGTACCTGCTACTAGTTTTGCTTTTCTACTTCACAATTTGAATGATATCAAGTGCATAATTTGTCTAAAACTCTTCTTTTTTACGGAGTAGTTATCGATAGATCCTGTTCGATTAACTAATTTATCAATATGATCAAACGTAAATATATACATTATCAGTATACAAAACATACATATACTATTTATACACATCTTTTAAACTAGATTATCGAATGGTTCTGATTCAAATAATTCTTTCTTAAAAATTGAACTTTGAAATGGAGTAATACTTGGCTAGGAACGCTCACTCTAGAAATAAAAATTTTCATTGCGAATTTAAATTATTACAAATTGTAAACTAATATCTTCTTTTTGGGAAATTTACAACTTTGGCAACCAAATGTCCCTACCACTTTCACTAAAGTAAAACATCAAAGTGTGGTCTTCATTATGATTTCAACAACTTTGTTTCTTTTTTTTTCCTTAGAATTTCCAACCTATTATTATTCACACATCGAATGAGTAATAAAAAAAAACATTACAATATTTGTTCAATAATTTTAAAAATAAATAATTAAAAACAAGAAAGAAGAAAAAATTATAAAACACATTGTTGTGTCCCTTTTGGTATGCATGGAGATGAAATAAATGCCATTCAGCAGAAAATTTAAGGCAATTTCTCATCCTTATCTCACATTGGGACAAGTAATTGTTGTCTCTTCCCAAAAAAATATAAAATTCGCTTCGTTTTAAATTAATTATCGTATTTTTCTTGAAAGTAAAGTTAAATAAATTTAATATTTTGTATTTTGTATTTAAATATTTTTAAGTGTATAAATATTACAAAGTGTAATTATTCTATTCATTTGATGGAAAATATATTATGAATTACTTATTAATATTTATATAATTTGACTTTTAAAAAGCGAAATATTAATTTAAAATGAGATATAATGGGTATTGCCTTCATTCAATCGAAAGCTGATCACACTCCATTTATTACTTTTCGTTCCTATCTCCAATTATTGCATTATTATGAATGAAAATTGATGTGTATTCTTCCTATTTGTACACGTGGAGCTTCATGGGAGTGAGATCGCAGGGACGAAGCTAGAAAAAGTCGAGATCTACCAGAAGATAACATCATGTAATAAACGTTGAATCTCTTTTGACTTTTTAATATTTCAAATACCTTAATAAAAAGTTTAATTCTGATAAGAGAACTCATACTATACATTTCTGATTTTATTGAATTCGAAGTTATATATATATATGTATTGATAACGATAACAAAAGTACTATCATTGTTTTTATATAACGAATGGATTTTAATTTGTAAGAGCAAGTCGATATCAATTTTAAGTATTAAATTACCAATGATAGCTCTTACCCCGTAGGTTGAGAAAAAAAAAAATAGAAATTGAAATAGTTAAAGTTGAAACAAGCAATAATATTTGAATGATTATAACTCAACATATTAAAATGAAAAATTTAGAGTTTTAGTGTTTCTAAGTATAGAAAAATATCATTTTTAAAAATAAAATAAGCAAAAAATAAATAAATTGGGACAAAAATGATATTTAATTTAAAGTAAATTTTAAGTTTAGCAAACATAAAAATCATATTTGTATGTCATAACTATATTTTGTATAATTGCACTTCATAAGAAACTTTATGTCTGCTATGGAGTATTAAATTGTACAACTCGTTGGCAGGAGCTTCATGTTTGTATAATTTCGCTGTCATGTTTGTATAACTCGCCTGCAGGAGCTTTGGGTTTGTATAATTTCGCTGCCATGCATGTTTGTAAACTCACTGGCAGGAGCTTCGAGTTTGTATAATTTCGCTGTAGGTCTGTATAACTCGCTGGCAAGAGCTACAGGTTTGTATAATTACTCTCGCTTTATACAAACATAAACGTAATTTTATACATTTGTGTTTGTATAAAGTGATAGAGACGAGTGAGAGTAACGAGCGAGATTTTCTGGGTAGATAGGCAAACGAAAAGAGATGTATAAATACAATTTTCTCTCACTTTATACAAACACAAACACATTTTATACATTTGTGTCTATATATAAAGTGAGAGAGGAGAGGGACCAGCGAGAAATGAGACTTGCGAACGAAAATTTCAGGAAGAGAGGCAAAACGACAACAATTTACTATGAATTATACGTAAATCAAACTATAATTATAATATTTAATTTGAATTAATACTATTTTATATAATTTATTTAATTTTCTAATAAATGACTTGGATATTATGAAAAGTATATTAAAAAGTTAAAAGTTATTACTTTCACTATGTAGGTAAGGTAATGATCAAAACCACTAACTCAATAAACTAGATACACTTGGCATTCTCACAGTCCTATATATAATAATAGGTGCAGCTAAGCTCCATCACTACATATCTCATAATTAAAATAATGAAAAAAAATTATTCTAAATAAATAAAATGTTGCATTAAATATGTGAAACACACACATTGAGAGTTATTTTTTTCTATATAAGTGCATGGTTCAACTTTTCTTGGAAAATTGCAATTGCCCTTTTCTTGTGCTTTCTCCAATCTAATAATAATTAAAAAAAAAGCTTTAAGTTTGTGTTATATATATAAAAAAAAAAGATGAATTATTTGGGAATTGGAGTTAGTCCTGGAAATGTTCCAGTATATCATGGAAATAATTTGAAAGTTATTGATAGGAGAGTGAGAGTTACTGAGCTTGTGTTAAGGTGTGTTATTTTTGGTTTAGCTATCGTGGGTGTTATTCTTATCGGGACTGACAAACAAGTAAAAGTTATTTTCTCTATTGAGAAAATTGCTAAATTTACTGATATGAAAGCTCTTGTGTAAGTTATTTCTCTTCTCTTGTGTATTTTAATTAGTTTGTATGCGATATTATTTTGGTTTTGACTAACTTAAATTTGAATTTGTATTTGAAAGTTCTTCAGCGCGCTCTCTACTTGATAAAACTTTATTCAAGTTAAAGAACTCAAAAAGCTTTTGGTGTCTGAAAATTCTACTTGAAATAAAGTTGCTCTCTATTAGATGTGATTCTATTTTAAGTATCGAACCTTAAGATTTTTGGTGTGTTTGAAAGTTCTCTACTCCAGACTTGAACTCGATAATTTTTGGTTTGTTCAGAATAAAGACAACTATATTCTTTGAACTTAGAGATATTGAGTCTTTTTAAAAAGTTTTACTTTGGAATAAAACACTCTTATACTAAAGGAAAGTTGTTTCATTCAAATTTTAAACTCGAAATTTTAGTTTGTTTAAATAAAACAATAGTCTAAACATTCAGTTAAAGATGATTTTATTCGGATTTCGAACCTAAAACTTTTGGTTAAAGTGTTTAATAAAGTGAAGTTTGTGTAGGTTTTTAGTGATAGCCAATGGATTAGCTGCTGCCTACTCATTGGTGCAAGTTTTAAGATGCATTTTAAGCATGATTAGAGGAACTGTTCTCTTCAATAAACCATTGGCTTGGGCTATTTTTTCTGGTGATCAGGTACAATTAATTAATTAAATCAAATGCTACCTATTATGTTCTCATTTTTTTAGTTTTTTCATAAGGTAGTTAAATAGTTCTGATTAATTTAAATTTGTATCTGAAAGTCTTACGTTAGGAATGACGTGCTCCCTAAAATGTGATCCATGACCAGATTTCGAATCTGAAATCTCTCACTAGCTCTTATTTAAAAATAATATTATAATTTTTTTTAAATTTCTAATCAAATTTTCTAACTTTTAACATTACTTAATTATTATGAATTCTTTAAGTCTAGTAATGGTTCTTGGGAATCAGAGTAGTTGTAGCAATAATGACTAATTCTAGAACAAAGCTGCAAAATCAATGTTTTGTTTGTATTGGAACCATTAAATTCATAGACAACTATAACTAATAAAAATTTCAGAAGTGAGTCATAAGCTAACCCAAATAAATGAACTCAGAATGCTAGCAAAATCTATGACCACTCTAAATCATTTTAAAAGAAAAAAAAATTCTTTTAGCCAGAAAATATGGTGAGAATAACATTTTGTTTATATTATTTTATTTTTTAAATATTATTATTAATTTTAATATTTTTTGACAATTTAGCATTACCTATTTCAATACTTCATGGTTAATCATAGATATATTTATTATAGGCGAGAAATTACAATGAGAAAAAATAAGAAAACCAAAAGTCGAATGGTTATGCCTAGGGGTGTCAAATGGGTGGGTTGAGTTGAAATGGAAGATATTAAAATGAGTTAAAATAGAAATCGGGTTGAGTCTTGACCCAATCAATTTGACCCGATCAATCTCAATAACTTAACATATTGATATTTAACTTTTATAATCACAATTTGAATTTCCGCTCGAGAATTTTTATTAGAAAAATAACAAATAGAGAGATAAGTTCTAAAAAATGCTAATAGATAATAATTCATACCTTCAATATATGAACATATCTTAAAAAAAAGTTTTAAAACGGGTTGAAATTGGAGATTGAATTTGGGTTAATTGAAGATTCTCTTCAAATGGGTTAGGCTTGAATGAGTTGAGATTGATCCCAATTAAAATTATCTTGAGCCCAATTCTTAAAATTCTGAACGAATTGAGCGGGTTATTGTGAAATTAGGTCTTAGGCCTAATCTCACACCTCAAAAGCTAGCTCAAAAGGATGAGGATTGCCCAAGCCTTATAAGGAGTCCACTCATCTCATTAATCACTGATCTGAGACTTTTGTTGGTGCGTGGGCAATTTCGTTTTTTGGGGCCTCCAACATCGGGGCTCTGATACCATGTGAAATTAGGTCTTAGGCCTAACTCACACCCCAAAAGCCAGCTCAAGAGGAGGAGGATTGTCCAAGTCTTAATAAGGAGTTCACCCATCTCATTAACCACCCATGTAGAACTTTTGTCATTCTTTAACAATTATCTATGTTTGAATTCATTTTTGACACCGCTATCATGCCTCTTAGCTCGAATATTAAAATGATTCACCATTAGAAATGTCTTCACTAGTGTACCTTTTGCCCTAATTGAACATAGATTTATATGTTAGAAACCACTAAAATTTCAACAAAAAACAAAACAAAACAAAACTTGGACATAGCTCATATTATTGAAACGGTTCGTCAGTAGAGATTTACCCACAGGAGCCCTTTTATAATTCTTATTTCTATCACATCATTCCTTCTTTTTGTCTATATATATTTTTTAAAAATTCACTAACGTCTTTAAATTCTGAATCCATCACTGGCATGTCGTTTTTCTCCAAAATTTGCAGTTGATGGCCTACTTGACACTAACGGCGGTGGCCGCGGCCGCGCAATCGGCGGTGTTTGCCAAGTTAGGGCAAGCAGAATTACAATGGATGAAGATATGCAATATGTATGGGAAATTTTGTAACCAAGTTGGAGAAGGAATTGCAAGTTCTTTGATAGTAAGCCTTAGCATGATAGTTCTCTCTGGAATTTCAGCTTTTAGTCTCTTTCGTTTGTATGGAAATAGTAAAGGAAAGGGCAATGCAATATAATAATAATGTAATGTAACTTTGGTTTTCTTTTTTAGATCTTTTTTATCTATGTTGTAAAATAAACCAAAGACCAAAGTTGGTGATATTGTTATAATCATTTCATGTTTGCTTCATCATGTTTAGTTTTATCATTTCTTTATTTTATATATATATATATATATATATATATATATATATATATATATATATATATGTGTGTGTGTGTGTGTGTGTGTGTCAATTATTATATAGTATTACAAACACATTACATATGGGATATATTCAATAAATTTCTTTTTGCTAGTTGCGGAAAAGATTAGTAAAATTCTAGGTGACGAAGGGTGTATTCTTTTTAATTGAATAACACGTTTGAATTTGAATATTAAATATTGAATGATCAATATTCATTTTTTAAAATATATATGTTTATTAAGAATATAATTCAAGAAAATAATTAAAATATAGTAATATTCACAATGTATTATAAGGTTGTAAGGTGGTGCTTTTGATAGCAAAAATGGTCAACCATGGTGTTGGTGATGGTTGTGAACTTGTGACAGGTGTAGGTGATTGATTGTAGTGACTAATGATAATAATGGATTAGTGTTTGACAATAGTGAGATGATATAGTTGAGAGTGATAATTATTATGATTATCGAAGGTGTAGTTAGTGATCAATGATATAGCGATTGATATTAATGGTGATTGATATTTATTATGACTAATGTAATGATAAAAAGAATAATTTTGAAATTTTGATCAAAATTGAAATAATTCAAATTAATTTAAGAGGTTCAATAGAAATATAGTTTTATGAGATGGTGCATAGTTGCAATAAATATTTGTATTGCTTCAAATTTTATTGTATGTTTATTTGAGTAGACAACTATGTAAATACAACTAATTTAAAAAATAATTTGTATTTTTGAATAAAAAACATTTGTTAATTTGTGTCACATAATCCAAATTTGGTATTCAAGTATGAAAGCAATTAATGCTTAACCAAATTTAATTAGAATAACAAAGCATTAAATGTTTTCCCTCTTTTGTATGTTTGATTTCTACCAAATATAACGCACAATAAAAATAATTTTTTTTTTCACATATAAGTTTTAGGTTTTCTCAATTTCTTACAACCTTTGACAGCCCTTGAAGAAAAGCAAGAACAAAAAAAAAATGGTAAAAACAATTCTTCTCTTTTACTATTTTTTTTTTTTGGGATTTATGTATGGATTTTTTTTTTCTCATTTCTTGCAATTGATTTTGTACTCTTCGATTTCAATTTAGTTGAGTTCAGTTATATGAATCTTATGTATCATCTAAAGGGGATTTACCATGATTTGATTGTTTGCTATAAAACAACCACAATCGATTTGTTTATTTGAATTTAGGAAGTACTATAATTTGTGTCTATTGGGAATTTTTAGATTAAATTATTATTTTTTCTTAATGAATGAATCGGAAAGGAGCTTGCTTATTTATTTCCGGGCTAGGGCTAAAAGAGAGGATTATCCAACCATTAAGTTATAGAAGTCACAAAAATGTAGGGATATCATATACTTAGATCGATGAGAAATGATAGATATCTGACAAAATAATTGAAGTGTGTGCTAGTTGACCTAGGAAAATAAAATTCTTACAAACGTCCCAAAAAAATTGGATAAGAATCATGGACTTGTACTTATCATTTCAATGTCCTTTGATTTTATTTGTAAAAAGGAAAAAATTATTCCCCTTGTTTGTAAGTTCAATTAAATTACTTTGCTTGTACTTATTAAGAAAAATCAAATTACTTGATCAGCCACTAGAACTTCACATTTATCTAAAGAAACATAGATTATTATTTGTCTTAGGTAGATTAACTTTTTCCTTTGTTATTATAAAAAAATTGAAGAGACTGATAGTGATTTGTTATTATAGAATTAGTTGAGGCGCACACAAGGTGACCTAGCTAGTACTATTACTAAAAAAATGATACCGATAATTTATTATGTCGAGATGTGTGTAAGTTAGCTAGTCTGGACACTACGATATTCGATTATAGGAAAATGATGATATTTTGTTTTATTTTTTTGTTCAAAATTTGGCAGACAACATCAAAAAGACTTGCAGAGAGGAAAGTGGCTAAGTTTGAGAAGAACATAACAAGAAGAGGATTGAATCCTCTAACAGGAAAGAACAAAATGGAACCAGCACACATTGTTCTTGCACTCTTTGCTGTTTTGGTGGTTGGATCTTGTAAGTTTTTTTTTCTCTAATACGTAAATATTTAATGTTTTGTTCTCGTTATCCTCTGTAACAACGTTTCACTATAACGACCAGTTTTTTTAAAAAAAATCGATTTTTCATGTTATGTTACATTATATGTTCTCTAAAACAACGTGCTGCTATAGTTAAGTTGTGTGATTTCCTAATACTTCTTTCTTGTTGGCTTGTCGATCAATATATAAATATACTGTCAAACCTCTCTATAACGACTACTATCATTTATGACAATATTTTACTATAAGGCCCAATTTTTTTAGAACCAAATTTTCTTGTTATGTTATGTTACAAGTATGTTGTTTATATTGATGGGATAAAAATCCTTTTTGTTTTTTTTTTCTTTTGGATTTGCAGTTATTTTCCAGGTTGTGAAGATGGCTATTAATGGTGGGAACAATGTAGATGGAAGCTTTTAATATCTCCATTAGAATGCAACATTAAGAAATCTTTTTACAATGAATTGTTAAGAGTTTAACATTTTCAAACTCTAAATAAGTTTGTTACAACATTCTCTCTTGCTTGATGAATTATGGTTTTAATACTTGGTGATCACAGATGATCATATGTGGAAAACAACATGATCTTATAATAGTTAGTATATTTAAAATTATAACGGTTCGTATCATCGAATGAATCTTCTCCGATTTGGTAGTGTACTTGTGTGGTATCACCAATATCACAATATTTTTATCAGAAACAACTTCTCTATCTGAACAAGGTAAGGATAAAGTTTGCGTACATGCTATCTTACTGGATATGTCGTTGTAGATTTGTTGAAATACAATCTTAAGAAAACACAATTTAGCCTCCAACACATGCATCTTATTAATAGATCATACCAACAAAATGTATGCTGATTACATACTTGGTTTAGGCAACTCAAGCAGATTGATTTCTGAAAAGTACATCGAAAAGAACAGGAATTGACATTGAGAATGTTGTCAACGGGCAAGCTATTGGATTTAAGGCGTTGTGACACTCGAGAAGCATTGTCAGGATAGAGGACAACTCAGTAGAACTTACTGTGAACCTGCTTTCCATAAGTACATTTGCTTTCATCAGACCTACGAGCTGCACGAGTTGCTTTGTTGCCTGTATTGGAGCATTGGCGACAATCTGAACTTTTTGACAGCTTCCTTGCACAGGAATTGTAGCTGGATTCATGATACACTTGAATGTTGTTTTTAACCAAATCTTTAGCATCAGGAGAGTTGAAGTCGTCAAATTCCTGAAAGATAACATGTTAGACAATGAAACGCGAGTCACCTTATTTGTAAGAGCATAACACTATGTATCGAGAAGATATTCCAAAGCAATACCAGAATCAGGAAGCCCGCCAAGAAGGGCCTTCACGAGTCATGAACACTCACCTTGGATTTTGTCTTGGCGTAGTAAGGTGTTAAGCAGGGGTTTACATCCTTGAGAAACATGTCATCTGGACTACCGGGAATTGTGTGATCCTCAGAGCTGAATTCCTAATAGAAACAAAGAAAGCTAATTACTCTCTTGGAGCGAATGCTAAACGTCCACATTCATGTCAAATTTCTTTTGGAAGGATGATGACTTCAAGCAGAATAATTGCAAAAAAGGATATTAGCTAAGCTATATCGATAGTTTGTTCACATTCACATTACCAGCGAATTAGCTGCTTCTTCTTGATCATATTCGGAAGGGCTACCAAAAGAGTCATAGCTCCCTCTTGTAGCATATTTATCTGCTTTGACCTGTGAAAATCATAGTATCAGCCATTTTCTATAACAATTTAAGGCTGATCAATTGATAAATTACCAAAGATATTTGCTTTATTATATCCAAAGCACACACGGACCAAACCAACGGACTTGGATGTAACAAAATGATACAAAGATCATAACATATAGCTCCTTCCGAATCATTTATAAGAAATGCAGAAAGGATAGTTTGGCTATCTAAAGGCTAAAGGAAAAAAATGGAAAAGCATATATTAACTAGATCCATATATTTCATCATGATGGAGCGAGCAGAAACCAAGAACGATACTGACATTTTCATATCATGGAGTCTTTGTGGTTCAGCAAGGTAGAAAAACATTTTCTTTTCTGTAATATCCTTATTGTACATAGTTAAGAGTTCATGAAGCATTCGAACAAGGAGATTCTTGTTCTCTTTGGCAGTAGATGTTTTGAAACTTTGAAGCACATCCGCGAACTCTAGTTTGGTGCAATTGTTATTTCATTTTGAAGATTAATAAGGTTAGTGATATTAACAGAAAACTTGTCTGAGTTTAACTAGTCTTTGTTTATCATAAGTAATCGTGCAGCTTTTCAAAATACACGATTGATAGGAATTTTGTGGTTTAGACAATAGAAAGATCCCAACAAACAGTCCAAATGATTCATATGAAGCTAGACAATAATGACTTGCTGTTACCTCAGCGAGATCTTCAGCTAGGCATTGTAGTTGCCCGGTGAGAGAAGTGACCTGCCTTTGAAGATTTGGTATAAGCTGCTTTGCCTGTTTGAGTTCTGAACCTTGCTTTTCCAAAAGATCCTGAACTTGAGAATTCATAACATCCGGGAACAGTATGGAATTTTTAAGTGACTTTATCTCTTCCCTTTGCTTTAAGCACAAATCCTTAAGCTTCTCAACCTGTAAGTATTATGTGCGAATCAGAAATTGAAGAAAAGAGGTAACATAAGCTCAAAGCATCAATTCCTTCATGTAACCTCAGAAGACTAACTCGATTCACGTTGAAACTTGCAGGGAGGGAAAAAAGGGGACAACTTTTGGTTGTCTGTTTTTCTGTTTAAACATCAACACTGCCCCCCCTAACATGGAAATTCGCAAAAAGAAAATGCATAAACACCATTAAGAAGTAAATCTATGATATAAACCAAATCCACAACATACAAACACATTTCATCAATAAACAACCAATGATAACACAAATGTGCCATCTTGAACAGATAGTTTTTGTGCAAATTTACACCTTCACTTTTCTTGAAAATCCACATACTAAAAAATAAACGCCACTGAAAACAGACAAAAAGTTAGCACCTTAAAATGTAACCAAATGTTTAAAAGGACACAACTTTTGAACAATCTCAAGAACAAGTTGTTGGTCAAACATTCCATTCTAAGTTAGTCTCCAATTATTAAGATGCACAGAGAAAGCTTCCCTCTACAGTAGAGAATAAGGGCTAAAATATAAAAAATTATAACAGAATGCAAGATAAAACTATGCAGTATATAAATATAGCACCACTTTCATTTTCTCTTCAAGCATCAACTAAAGTAAATTCACATATATTCAATTAGAAAACATGAAAAACTCCAACTAATCAATGCGCCAGCAAAAGTGATATCATCCCACATTTTGCAACAATAAAAATGCCATCATGAACTATATAATTGCAGCATTTTTAAGATTATAAACCCCCAACACAAAGACATTGACTACAACTTTAACGAACTAAGTTATGATGTCAACTTACACCTTCAATGTTCTTAGAATTCCACATACCAAAAACTAAAATCTTTGAACTAAAAAGCCAAAAGTTAGCATCTTTGCCCAAAATAATTCAGAAAGTCACAGCTTTTAAACAAATCCCAAGCTGTTAATCAAAATGTTTACATCAAAGTTAGCCTCCAAATACTAAGCTGCACAGAAAAAAAGCTTCATTTACAAAAAATTATGCAAATCAAAATAAGATCCAAAAGCAACACTAAAATCATATGATGTACAAATGGAGTACCTCTCGATTTTTCTCCTCGAGCATTAGCTTAAGCTCAACAATCTGATCCTCCTGCTCCTTATTCATACTTAACAACTCCCTCTCACTTCTAAGTACCATTCCTAATGTCCTCGTATTCCCTTTAACCTCCGTCAACGCCTTCACCGCGCTTCCTTCTTCTTTTTTCACACCACCACCAGAAGAAGAACCTTTAAACAATTTCTTATGCAGAGAACTCAAACCACTGCCCCTTTTCGCCGTTTTCTTCAAATCTTCAGCTATAAAATCCACAGGAATAACCAATTTCAAATCACCCTTTTTCTGCTGCTGCTGCTTCATCAATTTAGAAGAAGCAGATTTGTGTTCAACAAATTTCTTGACCATTGAGCTGAAATTGGATTGATGGGTAGTTTGAGTAACCCCATTTGAACCTTTCTTGATTTTGATTAGAGCTTTGTCTGTAGAAGAAGAAGGGTCAGATTTAGTTGAAGATCTTGAAGAATCAAAAGAAGTTTTAGCATAACGAGATGATGGCTTGATTAAAGACATTGTTGGGGTTGTTAAAGTTTGATTCTTGGAGAGATTAAAGCTTCAACTTTAGGATTCAGAGAGCATTTTCTGGGTTTGTGTGAAAGAGAGGTGAAGAAGAAGAAGAAGAAAGAAGATAGTTTGGGCGCTGGATGAATTCAAATTTTTGGGAGCGTTTACACTATACACTAATAAATTACAATAATTTTATTTTGGGACTAAAATGTAAATTGTTTTTTGTATTTGGAGATTACGAGTTCAAATTTTAGAAATAATAAATATATGGAGAAAAAAATATAAAGTTCACCAAAAATTTCAGGAACTATAGCACACGATAAAATGAGGGGTTACCTGTTTGGGCTCTTTTGACCTTGGAAATTGGTCGTTTGGTCGTGGTAACCAACCGGCTCCAAATCTAAGGTCTTAAGGATGTAAAACTAAATTTTCGACAAAATAGACGTCGAAATTCCAGATCATCAAAAAAGAGGGTGAACTATAGCACACGAAAATTAAAAAAATGAGGAGTTTACTTGCTCTGGGCTTGTTTGACCTCTAAAATGGATCGTTTTGGCTGTGCTGACAAATTGTGTCCATAGATAATGTCTTAACTGAGGTCCATGTAAATTTTCGACAAAAATGACGTCAGAATTCTGGATCACCAAAAAAAAATGGTGGACTATAGCACACAAAAATCGGTTAAATGGAGGGTTTACCTGCTTTAGGCTCGTTTGACCTTGAAAATGGGTTCTAACGGATATCCATATAAAGTTTTTGATAAAATCACATCAAATTTTGAATCACCAAAAATCTCATATACTATAAAACACAACAATCGAAAAAATGGGTGTTTACCTTCTCTGAGGCTTATTTGACTTTAAAAATGAGTCTTTTTAACCGTGGTGATCAATCGCCTCCATATCTAATGTCTTAACACGTATAGGTAAATTTTCGACAAAAAAAACATCATAATTTTGGATCAATAAAAAAATGGTGAACTATAGCACAAAAAATTTGGCAAAATGAAAGGTTTGCCTGCTCTGGGTCGTCTGACCTCTAAAATGGGTCATTTTGGTCGTGGTGACCAACTGACTTCATAGATAAGGTCTTAACAGAGTCCATGTAAATTGTTGGCAAAAATCACGTCCGAATTTCATATCACAAAAAAAAATGGTGGACTATAACAAGGAAATCAATAAAATGGGGTTTACCTACTCTGGGATCATTTAACCTTAAAAATGGGTTATTTTTCCCGTGGTGACCAATTGACTCCATAGATAAGGTCTTAATGGACATCCATGTAAATTTTTGATAAAAATCACGTCAAAATCTAGATCACCAAAAATATCAAGGGCAATAGCACACGGAAAATTGAGAATATAGGGGGTTTACCTGCTCGAGGGCTTGTTTGACCTTGAAAATGGATCGTTTTTATCGTAGTGACAAATCAAATCCATAATTAAGGTCTTAACTGACGTATAAGTAAATTTTTGACACAACAGACGTTAGAATTCCAGATCACCAAAAAAGATAGTGGACTATAGCACACGAAAATTGGCAAATGGGGGGTTTACCCGCTCTGGGCTCGTTTGACCTTTAAAATGAGTTATTTTGGCTGTGGTGACCAACTGACTCCAAATCTAAGGTCTTAACCGACGTACAAGTAAATTTTTGGCAAAAAAGATATCAGAATTCTGGATCACCAAAAAACATAGGGGAATATAGCACACAAAAATTGGTAAAATAGGGGGCTTACTTGCTCTGGAGCTCGTTTGACCTTTAAAATGAGTTATTTTGGCTGTGGTGACCAATTGACTCCAAATCTAAGGTCTTAACGGATGAACAAGTAAATTTTTGGCAAAAACGATGTCGGAATTCTGGATCACCAAAAAACATAGGGGAGTACAACACACGAAAATTGGCAAAATTGGGGGTTTACCCGCTCTGAGCTTGTTTAACCTCTAACATAGGTCGTTTTGGCCGTGGTGACCAACTGGCTCCATAGCTAATGTCTTAATGAACGTTCATATAATTTTTTGGCAAAATGACGTCGAAATTCCAGATCACCAAAAAAAGATGGTGGATTATAGCACATGAAAATCAATAAAATGGAGTTTTACCTTCTCTAAGGTTCATTTGACCTTGAAATAGGTCCTTTTTGTCGTGTTGACCAACAAGTTCCCTAGATAAGTATTAACTGGCGTCCATGTAAAATTTTTGGCAAAAATCACGTTGGAATTCTGAATCACCAAAAATCTAATGGACTATAACACACAAAAATTGGTAAAATTGAAGGTTTACCTTCTAAAGAGGCTCGTTTGACCTTGAAAATTGATCGTTTTGACAGTGGTGACCAACCGGTTCCATATGAAAGATCTTTAACGAACGTATAAGTAATTTTTCAGCAAAAAAGACGTCGAAATTTTTTAGCACCAAAAAATTGGTGGACTATAGCACACGAAAATTGGCAAATACAGGGTTTACCTACTCCGGGCTTGTTTGACCTCTAAAATAGTCCATTTTGACTGTGGTGACCAATTGGCTCCATAGATAAGTTCTTAATGAACGTCCATGTAATTCTTGGCATAAATCACATCGAAATTTCGGATCACCAAATACCCATGGGCTATAGGACACAAAAATTAGTAAAATGGGGGGGGGGGGGGGGGGGTACCTGCTCTGGGCTCGTTTAACCTTAAAAATGGTCTATTTTGATCAGGGTAACTAATCGACTCAATAACTAAGGTCTTAACAGATCTACAAGTAAATTTTCGTCAGAAAAGAAGTCAAAATTTCATATCACCAAAAAGGATGATGGACTATAGCACACGAAAATTGACAAACAGAAGATTTACTTGCTATTGGGCTCGTTTGACCTTGAAAATGAGTCGTTTTTGTCACGGTAACCAATTGGCTCCATAGATAAAGTTATAACTGATGTCCATGTAAATTTTCAACAAAAATCACGTCGGAATTTCAGATCACCAAAAAATATGGTGGAATAGCAAACAAAAATTAGCAAAATAGGGAGGGGGGGGGGTAGATGTTTTGGGACACGTTTGACCTTGAAAATGATTCGTTTTTGCCGTGGTGACCAAGTGGTTCCATAGATAAGATTTTAACGGACGTCCATGTAAATTTTGGCAAAACTCACGTCGCAATTTTGGATCACCAAATATATCATTGACTATCGCACACAAAAATCGACAAAATGAAGGGTTTACTTGCTCTGGGGCTCGTTTGACCTTGAAAATGAGTCTTTTTTTACCGTGATGACTAACTGACCTCATAAATAAGGTTGTAACGGACTTCCAGGTAAGTTTTTGACAAAAAAGACGTCAGAATTCTTCTGGTCCAAACTCCTTTATCTCCATGCAATTCGAATTTCATCAATTGATTATCCCTAAATTGAATGAGTACAAAATTGTAACACCACACACTGAGAAATAAACAATAAACAAAAACAACGATGAAATGATGTATGTTGTATGAAAGAACACGATGTTACACCCCCACCCCCACCCCAAAAAAAAAAAAATCTCTTACCACCATGAAAAATGAAGTGGTAAATTTCTGATTCCATATTTATCTTCATTATCTCCACATTTCATTTCACAACAAAATAGTCCATAGCACACCCCAATCAAGTACAAAAATGCATCGAACATTAATAAGATTACCAAACATGCATGATATTAAGGATCATATAAAGATGCATAAACGAAAACTGAAAATGAGAAGACGAAAGATAAAAAGCAGATCCAAACTGCATACAATGCATTCAACACAATATATATTTGCAAAATCGAAACGTAAAACCAAATAAAGAGAAAAAGGTTTATTGTTCGAGCGAAAATCTAAAATGGTGCAAGAAGCAAGGGGTCAACTTGTATTGATCAACACAATACGACACATTCAGCACAAATTTTAACGTTTGCTACTATCGTATGAATAATATAACAGAACCAATCGAACAAGAAGAATTGCGCTTCACCAGCTAAGTGGCTCAGACTCGGGTAAAGGTCGGATCCTTCATGGTCGAGCACCGTTGAGAGATACTTACAAGATTCACCTACAATGCCAAAATCATTTCACCATTATCGGAAAAAGAACTGACCAACTCTTAGACGCTAGCATTATCACTTGTAGAATTGTCTAAAATCAGTTTGTTACCTGCAAGAAAATCAATATGTCATGGCCTTTTCAGTTTAGGAGCATCATTGTCTTGCTTCTCAGCTGATTGCTTAGAAATTGACAGCAGTTTGTTGTCTTCATTGCCACAACCTTCGGAGCCATCTGTTTTTCGCAGTTCCCATGTTCTTTGATACTGCATTTGGATAAATCAGTTAAACTCGAGCTTATAAACGACTTTATATCTTTCTTTCCCTTAACTTCAACCCATTTGCCATCTATCCAATCTCTTGAAGTCCTCAGGTTCTTCCTTTGAATCTCCAATAACATGTTCTCGCCTATGATTGAGAGAAAAAAAAACATTGGGGCATCAGGCCATGACCAACATTGATCAGTAAAAATTCAAACAACAAATTAGCCTGAAGCTAGGCCAGGCCTACTATTTAGAACTTTTTCCACTGCAGAGTTGGAAAGCGAATTTATGGCAATGCTGAGCTTAGACATATGATTTTAAGTAAGAATCGAAACTAATTAGAGACTCCAATTTTTTACATCCATTGGCTGTTGAGTTATCCTTACGCGAAGTTGCTAGGCATCAACCGATGAATAAGAATACTCCTTTTTTTTCTTGTTTCCTCTATTTTAACTTTTTAGTTTTTAGGGTGTGTTTTTGGCTGTTATTTCTTACCAGGGAAATAAACCTGATGATGACCACTTCCACAGACATCAAGTTCAGCAACAACACCTTCCCACCACCCGTCAGACCACCAAGCATCAACTGCAGCTCCTACTTCAAAAGAGTAGTCAGAAGAATCCTCTAGAGGCCGAGGCCTAACTGTGAGGCGTCCTGTGCATCTCATGCCCAATTTATCAGAACCTGCAACTCTATAGGAAGGAATCCATTCCTATAAATCAAGCAAAGGTGATGAGGAAAGAGAGTGAAGGGAGAACGTACAAATCAATATATGTAAGTAGATCACAAATTTTAGTATATAAATTGAAGTTATTGTCACAGTGGTTAAGGTACCTCGAGCTTTTCAGGAGCATCACAATCCTCGATGTCATCATATTGAACTTTCCTACGTTTTTGTGATACGTCTAAGACCTTACACCTGAACCAACAACCTCTCAAGCCACTATCCTGGCAAAGAACCTCTAAGTTGTCACCAACTTCAATAGACAACTTACATTGAGGCTCAACAATCTGAATTCCAACTGGTCCTACGCTTGGACATTTGATGTTTAACATTGGGCAAGTTGGTGGTTCGGCTTCAACAATCTGACCCTTTGACTTAAGCTTGGCTCGTTGACTGTCTGACATGATAAATATCGTTTGACTATAGTAGCCCTCCAATTCATTCAGAGAGAATGGCATGATCTTGTATTTTATTTCCCTAGAGCACACATAGACACCAGAGGGCAAATTTTTCGGAGAAGAGAGATATATTTGTCATAATCTCCTGGAGTCAAAACTATAGCAATATCATCAATACAATTCGCTTGCATCCCCTCAACATGAGACGTGAAAAGTACTTCTCTAGGGTGTCCCTCAAGCTCTGGAATTGCACACTTGATGTCCTGCAGATATTCGAAACACCGAACCTTCACTTTATTTTGTCCCTTTTTATTCTCATAAAAGTCTTCCAAGTAACCTACGTGCTGACGTTCTTTTTCGTCCGTGAATATAACAAAGGAATTAACCTGCAAAAAACTAAGAGATTACACAAGAAAAGGAAAAGAAATATGAGATCAAGAAGCTGATTTAATGCTACCGAGTGCTTACAGTTATTGTAGTTCCATTTCTCCTAAAAGAAGGATAATGCGTACGTTGCTTGGCGCAGGTCCAAGCATTACGTGACCACAAAATATTTGATTTTTTTGCTTTCAATTCATTAGGAAGTTGTACCTGGAATAGATACTTCCCCTTCAGTACTGTAGTTAAAAAGTTGCAACTAATATTAAAAAAAAAGTAGATCAACTTATTTGAGACCTCATCAGCTAAGTCACCAGCCATTACAACGCTTCTTCTCCTTTCACTTGTCGGGTATCTACAAGATAAAGGGAGGCCAAATATACTATAACGTAAAGTAGATTAAAGTTCAGACAAAAATAATTTGTAACAACTAGGCGTAGCATTCTTTCTAAAGAGATCCAATTGAATACAGCATCAACAACTAAAAAACACTAGCAACTTTGCAACATATATACCAATTGCAACAATTACACAAGAAATTATTCATGAAGTGGTACAGGGTTTACCCGTGTAATAAATGTCACATCCCAAAATACCCCTTAGACATGACTGACACCACCTTGCGGGCGAACCAATTATCCATTCACTTACCCAATTATATAAGCACTTTGAGAAATTACGTGCAAGTCTAGCACATTAATAATAATAAAGAAATGGATAACAATTATCCAATGGAAATCCATAATCCATCTATTAACTCAATGATTACTCAAAGACTAATCATCTAGTCCAAATCCCACAATAAGACCATGGAGCATCTAATAGAATTACATGAGTTCAGCTGTAAGGTATGCAACCCCCCAAAAAAAAATTCGTTATAAAATAGATAGAGATGAAACAACTGCCTCAATGATTAATGTGCAGGCTCATCTAAGAAACAGAACCGATTCGAACGTACTCGTCAGCCACCAGTCTCACCGTCCACAAAAATTTATGCATAGACATGTAGGTAAGGAGTGAGCAATACATAAATATACCTAAATAAGATCCTCAACCCGCTACTTTAATAACCTTTGAACAATTGTTAAAAAATATAACTACACAACAAACACATGAATGATATGGATAGAAATACATTTTATTATATAATGCTCAATAGGTCCAAACAAATATTCAAAAGGGACATTACATATTTCAACTCAATCCACATAAAGGAGATCAATCTAGCACCCTAAAAATTTCACGGCACTACATATTATGTTCCAAACGTAAACCAGAGCATCACGTCCAAGGTCCCCAACATACTACGGTAGCGCATGTATGCCCCTAGTAACTATATCACGACAGCGAAGGAAAAATATCCAACTCCCGAATGCCATGGTAAGAGATCATGCCACACCACAAATCACTTATAAAATATTTTTTAATTTTCTTCTCAAATCAACATATATGCGGGTAGTCAAAGACCACTGATTTTGACAAGCACACATGTGTCCCAAATTATGGATCAGGCAGACAAAACACATTTTAAAAGCAAATTTTAAAAAGCAAGCACCAAACCTCAAAGTCTTATTTACCTTGCTTATCATGAGTTTCCCAACCTTGCAACGAATAAACACCAACCAAACAACCTCCAAATTACCTCAATCTATGCAAAAATATTACACTAGCCAAGGTCAAGTCTCAATACTTTTTTACATTTACGATATCTCTCTCTTTCATTATTATTCAATCACTTCTAAATCCTAATGTCTTCTAGTTAGAAGTGGTGAAATTTAAACTGCATCACTGAAAAAATACATGGTTTTTCCACAGTAGTTTTAAACCCAATATTACAAATCCAATTTCACTAACCACCAATCATTGTCAAATCATTTGTCCTTCAATCATTAGCTAATCATCATAAAGGTAAGGACTAAGGGTTAGATAACTTTCTGCAAATTCATGCAATACTGTAAGTCTACAACATATAGACTACCATAAGTCAAATTTTATGCCAATACCTGAAGCTTATTACGCGAAACAGTAGTCTATGAAATTCCTCTTTGCCGTCCTTGAATTCCACAAAACATTTCTCAATGAGTTCATTTCTTTTCTCCCAAAATTTAAGGAATCAATTGCCCTAAGAGGATAATGGGCTTGGCCCACTCCTTTTGACTCTCTTAATTATTATTATTATTATTATTTACTTATTTTTATGACAAGGGAAACCCGCCGCCGCTACCCTTTGGGTGCGCACATGGTGAAACCTTCTCTCCTATGCAATAACATTATTATCATTATTATTCTTTATGTTGGGTTAAAATTACCAATTAATCCCTCATAAAAATTTGGGTTATTATAAAAAGAGACACCGTAGTTTGCAAACTTAGTTACTTAGACTTCTAGATTTGAATGAGCACATACACCATCAAGAAGAACAAAGAATTCATTGTTGAAATATGGAAACAATATTATGACAACATTTACCAAGCAAATCAACCAAAGTCTATATAAATGATCGTGAGCTATATTAGAGGACATAAAATGCAAAAAAAAATCAGTCGCCAATATGTTTGACATCGTGGATAACAAGGAACTTATAGTTGCCACTAGTTGAGTCATAAGCCTATCCCAAAATTCCTCCGGGCAAAATTGTGGATGAGGAAGTACTGTTGATTCTCTTGTGGAAGGATTCCAACAAAAGGTTAGGTGTCTCAAAATCCACAATATTATCACAAAGCATGATAATAGCCAAGTCATTGCAAAAACAATTGATTAAGCAATAACTCGATTTAGAGTTTGAAGGGCAATTAAGTTTATGTACAGCTTCAACCAGTTGAACTGGCGATAAAGGTCAAGGATAGATTGAAAATATACTATCATTGTAGCACTTCCAGAAAATAAGAATTTTTTTGGAAATTTTGGTCATTTGTGGCATATTTAAGATGCATATTATAAGTAATAATCTTCAACTGGACCTAGAAGGATATTAAGGTTTAGAATCAAAAAGGAAATTGTTTTCGCTTTACAATAGGGAATGCTTTTGTTAAATTAAGTCTACTCTTACACCCCAAAAACTAGCTCACCCCACCTCACGCCCTATACTTAGCATCTTGTGAGTGGCAATTATGATTTTTGGGCCCCAACATTGGGTGAGATGGGCCCTGCTCTGATACCATATTAAATTAGGCATTAGACCTAACTCACACCTCAAAAGCTAGCTCATAAGAATTCACACATCGAAAAAGGGATGAGAATTTGGTCTCTTTATGTGGACTTGGACAATCCTCCCCTCATACAACACCTCTCAAGTCATTATCAAACTAAAGATTTTGGCAAGCTGAAATACTTTCTAGGTATTGAAGTGGCACAATTTGGCCATGGTATTGCTAAAACTCAAAGGAAATATTCCTTGGACATTTTGGAAGACGGTGGTATGTTGGATTGCAAACATGCGGCCAATACAATGGATCCAAATACTAAGCTTATTCCAGGACAAAGGAGCCTCAAAAGATCCTAGCAAATATCGGAGACTTGTTGGCAAACTCAACTATCTTACAATCACGCGACCAGACATCTCATTTGTTGTTAGTGTAGTTATCCAGTTTTTACAATCACGTTGTGATAGTCACTAAAGTGTAGTGATTTGCATCCTGTATTATCTCAAAAACTCTCCAAGACAAGGTTTATTATATGAAGATAAGGGACACACCAACATTGTTGGATATTCAGATGCAAATTGGGTAGGATCTCCTTCTGACATGAGGTCCACTTTAGGTTATTGTGTTCTAATTAAAGGCAATCTAATATATTGAAAGAGTAAAAAGTAAGTTTTCGTAGCTAGATCAAGCGCAGGGGCAGAATATTGAGCTATGTCACTAGTTACATCTAACCTTATATGGTTGAGAAAACTTTTCTTGAAGATGGGAGGAGTTGAACCGATGACATTGATTTGTGATAACCAAGACATATCACTTCTAATGTAGTGTTCCATGAAAGAATGAAGCCCATTGAGATAGATTGTCACTTCATTCAAGAGACGATTGAGTCTGGATATATCACCACACAGTGTTCAGGAAAGCGAGCGATTCATCGCTTAAAGTGATGAAAGCAAAGCGATGCGAGCCTTATACTCTTCACAGACTAGAATGACTATGTGAGTGTTTCATCACTTAAAACGTGAAGCGGGGCCTTACCGCTTTTTTCCGCTTCACACTTCCTGAACACTATCACCACAAGTTTTGTCAACTCAAAAGATCAGCTGGTGGATATTTTTACAATCACTCCGAGGATCCAGAATTGACTATATTTCTGGCAAACTAGGAGCGTATGACTTATACGCTCCACCTTGAGGGAGCGTGTTAATTATAGTATATTGGATAGTCTACATAAAGAATATTTAACTATAGTACGATTAAATCGTCTAAATATGAGAATATTTCCTAATACCTTTAATAGGCAGTTAGGAGATTGTGTAATATTTTATTAGTTTTTTTCTTTATTTACATTATCTGTAATAACTATTTAGTCCCATCAATTTAAGGGAATGATCAATCAATTAAGGTGGTGTGCTTTTCTTGACTCGTAGGAAGAAATGCTTGCCTCACACATAATAAACTTTAAAGAAGGGCATTTCAACTGTGTTCTATATGCTTTTTGTGAAGAGCTGCTAGGGAAATTAACAGTCACTTATTCTTTCTTGTGTGGCTGGGAAACTATGGCAACTATTCTTGAACATAGTGGGTAATTTTTTGTTTTATTTTTGGTGTAAAGAAAGATATGTTGTGGAGGCTGAAACATTGTTTGATATCATAGTATCCTTGTGAAGCAGTAGCGTAAGCTTGGTTTGGATTTTGTGAAGTCTTTTTGCACTGTTATGGTGCAACTTTAATATATACTGGTTGTTAATGCTAAGACGTCACGAGATTGTTCATAATATTTTTCTATATTAACTTACGAGTTTCAACAATTAAATGGAACAACTGAAGACCAAATCACGTAGAATTTAGACTTTAGAATTTTACGACTCATAATGTATGAATCAGCCAAAGGAAAAAGGCCTCATTCTCAAAATATTGTACTAAACTACAAACTTGTGCAATGCACGTCTTTCAAGAACAACAACACACAGGTAACTGTGGTTAAAACAAGGAGCACAAATTATACTTTCCTTGCAAAAACAAAACATAATGAAGTGATTGCTTAGAAGGATAATTTCTCATTTATTCTTCAAACTAGGATTATTCATCTCGGGGATACAAAGAACTACCATCAGTACACACTATTGAGCAATTCATGTATCACTTGATACGGAAGACTTCTATTTTTTCGTCCAAACAACGGTCTTGACCTCTGATCAAACTATAAACACGAGTAGATAGGCGGCTAAGGGGGGAGAAGGTCAGCTGGATTTGATTTTTCAATCAATCTCCGGACGCTTACTGCTGCTATTGTTGCGAGATGTAAGGAATCTTGGACTCGAGTCAGTCTAGGTTAAATCCAGATGCACAACTAAATTGAAAATTCAGCTTGTGCCCGGAAAACTGAAGTCGGGAACAAAAATCTCGAAATAAAAATGGAACTGGAAATAACTTTTGACCATCTCCCACTGCTCCCTCCCCAAAACCCACGGGAGGGAGGCTTCTTTAGGGAAACAATAATCGCAACAAAATTTAGTTTCTTCCCTGTGAAAGCAAAAGATCTTTCATCTACAAACTCATCAAAATGGGACTTTTTTTCATCTACATATTGATTAGAAAAGCACTATAAACCAATGAATAGTACACAAAAAGTGAGCCTGATACTAACCCATCACATTGATAAAGTTTGAACATTCGCAGAACTTGAACATTGTTGCTTTTAGACATAATAAGACATCTACCAATTGATTGTGTGTGACCAGAAGCCAAGAATCTACGATCAACTTCTTCAGAAATAATAAATACGAGAAATGTACGCAAACAAATACTGCAAATCTCATGTAACTGAAATCTTAGACTACTAGATGATTATACATACTTGAAATAGCTGGTGATTTGTGATGCTTTGAAATCAAAAATGTCACCGTTCCACTATATCTCATTTTGCACGCCTGTTTGTTTCAGAATTTATGCTACTTGTATGCCCAATAACATCTAAATAATCCTCTGAGATAACAAATACCATGTGCCTTGCACTTCTTTCAGTACCACCACAACAAGGATTAACTCCCCTGATGAATCCTTCAGGTAGTAGTGGACAACACGATGGTCTTTCCCTTGAGAAACAACGCGCTCTTCCCACGAAATAAATACATGACTATTTGTATCCATCCTGATGCCATAGAGAAACAGTTTGGATTAATCAAAAATTAGCCCAGTTTTTAAACACCCTCATCCACAAACACAAAAAATCATTTTTAGGTAACAATCATTTTGGAAAAAGAATCCAAAGCAGTCCAGAACAAGAAGTAACAGAAGTACAAAACAAAAAACAGCAGATAATAACAACATCAGTAACAACAACAACAGATAGTAACAGAACATAACTACAGAAACAACATGATAATCAAGGTACAAGGAACAACAGATAGTAAAAGAAATCGAAGGACAAGAAACTATAGGGGAAATAATATGACTACTAATATGAATGGACAGCAAAAGAGATGGAGCAAACTAATCCTCCTTAGTTCTCAGACACGAAGAAGAGTTCGTTTCCCAACATTACCTCCTGATGACCATATAAACAATGAAAAAACAGTATCAAACCACAACCCCAAATGAAACAGTCAGAATTTTGCTTAATCCAAAGATAAACTGTCTCCCAATAACACAACAGCTATAAAGAAGAGATTTTTTTTCCAACAATTAGCTCTGATGACCATATAAACAATGAAAACCACAACCCCAAATGAAATCGAGACAGAATTTTGCTCAATCCAAAGATAAACCGTCCTTATTTCAGAAAGTTGAGAATTTTTTTCCAACAATTAGCTCCTGATGACCATATATAAACAATAAAAACAGCATCAAACCACAACCCCAAATGAAATAGAGACAGAATTTTGCTTAATCCAAAGAAAAGATAAACTGAGCTAATTACAGAAAACTCTCAAATACAACAGCTACAAAGAACAAATCTTTTTTTCTCAAGATTACTAACCAAAGACCAAATTCACCCAAATATGGTGAAAAACGAAATGGGGTTTGCTGATTTTCAAAGAACAACCATGTACGATAACAAAAACTTACAACATCAAACCAGCAGATGAAGCGATCATATTTTGCAACAAATAGCTTAGGGTTCGAAAAGGAACAAAAAAGGCAAGAAAAACAAACTAAGCACGTAACTAGTAACTCACCTCAAAAACAGAAAAATATTGTTGCTTTAGGAAGAAACAGAGGTTGAGAGAAAAGCCATAGAATACTGGGGTTTTTTTGTTGTACAAGGGGCAACGATTAGGGAAATAGATTGGGTAAAGAGTAAAAGACCTAGAAAAGAAGAAACTGGGGAGAAAAGCCAAATGCCATTGTTGCCAACACAAGCAAAAGGTTGAAGCTTTTGAGATTTTGTGACATATGGACTATGGTAGCAGCAACAAGAGTGAAGAAACACAAAACTCAAAAACATGGTCTTTAAGATTTAGGGCCCGTTTGACCATAAATTTTCCAAATAATATTTGGGAAAAATTTGGCAAATAATGTTTGTCTATACAATTTGTCATTATTTGGCAAATATTTTTGGTAAATATCTCAAATTTCCAAATACTAGTTTTTTCTAGTATTTGGGCCAAATCTCATTATTGGGATATTTTAAAAATTAAAATTTTACCCCATCTTTTATCTTTTACAAAAAACCATCTCTAGTAGTTGCTTGCGTTGTATTACATCATTTTTTACGTGAACACCAAAATAGTGATGAAATATTTAGTGAATATTAAATAATGATATGATTGTTGATGAAAATTATTAAAAATTGGCTTTAGATAACAAAGTCATGTACTTAATCTACTTCACGATGTATGGAATAATTCTTGTTGCACTCACTCTAAATTACCACATTGCTTTAGTGTCATGGACATATTTGTTATTGTTGTAACGAACATTCAATTGACTTGTAGTACAAACTTTTAGTTAGTTTTGATAGTTTTTAAAACTTGTGTGTATAAATCATATTTTTCTAAAAATGTGAAATATATTTCCCAAATTTTATGACCAAAACATGGTGAAATTTCACCCAATTTTTCACTCAAATAATATTTGCCAAGAATATTTGGAAATCTATGGCCAAACGCTAGCTTAGAAAAATATTTTACTTTATTTTTTTGGAAAAATTGTATATAATAGCAAACTAATAACCTAAAATAAATGGAATAGCTAGAGTTTTGATTTAATTGTGCTCCATAGTAAACGTTAGCAAAAATTTGCCAGCATCTCTCTCCCAGAAATCTCGCTCGCCACTCTCCATTCTCGCTTGCCTCTCTCGCTTTATACACAGAAGTATACAATCTGTTTTTTTGTTTTGTATAAAGCGAGAGAAAATTGTATATACACATGCAAAATATATATTTTCGTGTTATAACACTTAATTATACAATTATAAACATTTTACTTCAAATATTGCAGAGAAAAAGGTCAACGAATTATACAATTGCGAATTATACAATTGCAGTGAAATACAATTTTCTCTAGCTTTATACAACAGAAGTGTATATTGTATTTCAGTTTTTGTATAAAGCGAGAGAAAAACATATATCTTCTTGCTATACACTTAATATTGCAGCGAAATAGGCAGTGAATTATACAATTGTACATTATATAATTGCAGTGAAATAAGATAACGAATTATACAATTGCAGCGAAATAGGCCAGCGAATTATACAATTTAGGCCAGCGAATTATACACTTGTATATGTATAGCGAATTATACAGTTTTATGTTTGCTATGAAGCGCAATTATGCAAAGTTTGCTATAGCATACAAATATGAATTTTTTTGTTTGCTACATGTGAAAGTTGCCCCTTTTTTTAATGAATTCTTATAAAAAATTTAACTTTTAAATACTACTATTGAAATTCAGTTTTACAAATTTATCTCTCCCCTAGTTTCATATCATTTGGCCTGTAATAAAAATACTTCTTTTGTCCAATTTAAAAAAATAAAATAATTTTATCATATCTTTACTCTCTAGAATTGAATAACTCTGAAGTAGTAATAGTCGAATTAACAGTTTCAAAGTATCATTAATAAGATAAGTTAAGTAAAATAAACTTCCAACAAAAATATGTTTAAAATGTATCAAGTTAAGATTGATCAAATAATATGAAATTAAGAAAGAAATTAAGTTTAAATTGAGTAATGTGATTAATACAAAAAAATATATTTATGATAGACTTCAATTTACTTGGCACAGAGGCAATAACTTACCTAATATCAAATTGTTAAAAAAAAAAAATCTTTCGGCTTTTGATCAAGTGCTTTATTTTTTAAGAACTAACTTAACCGGTCGTCGACTCAACTAAGTAGGCACTTGGTCATGTGATACCATATTACGATATGGTATCATGAGATGTAATTAGCATTTGAATATGCGATTTTACGTTGATTCCATCTCATGATATGTGACTCTATATTCTTCAAAAACCATGATATGAAATCATATAGGAATATCATATCATGATTTGAGATATTTTAATTCAAAAATTTATTCACAAGTTTATATTTTATTAAAATAATTTCACATTTATATCTAGTAACCATTTATTTCACACGTAAATAAAATTTATAATCACATCATTACTTTTTTAAATTATTATTCTCACCGACATAAAATTTATTGTTCTCACCAATATAGAGTCACTTTAACTCACGTTTCATGATTGTTGAGTAATAAAATCTTGAAAAACCCGTGAAAGGTGTTCCATTTTTACTCAAATATATTGATGAAAAAGTGAAAGTTAGGTTGAAAGTTAGATTGAAACAATACTTAGGTGGAGAACAAATATCTTTGTAATAATTTACTATGCGATTTTATAATTTTTTGTTTAATTGATAAGATTGAATAAACAATTGAGGCTATTTTAATAGTTTTAGAACTTATGAGGTTTTTATGTTTATGAGAAAATATACAACACCAAAACTTCATATCGCATGTCCAAATAAAATTTAAATTTCATCTCATAATTTCATATCGTAATATCATATTACATGACCAAACGGACTCTTAACTACATGTATAGTATTTGTACGATTACATATAACCTATATATACAAATATCTCATTTTTCTCTCTTATGAGTTTTGACAATATGTGCTAGTCCTACAAAAATGTATATATTTGGGCCTTGAAATTAATAGAAAAGCCCATTTTCATAAGATAATTAAAGAGAAGAAGATAAAGGTATAAATTGCAAAAATTGAAACAAACTAAAATCACAACCTTTCATTGCTCTATCTCTCAAAAAAAAAAAAAAATGAAACTTCAACTCCATTTTCAACAATCTAATCTTCCATTACTCATTCAACTCAAGCACAAATCACCCATTAAAAATCCAAGATTCCCATATGGGAAAAGAGAAATTAAACAATTAGCTTCAGAAAAAAGAAGCATAGTGAAACCATTATCTCTAGAAATTTTGCCCAAATTTAAGAAATTATCAAGAAGTGAAATTCCCAAGGAAAGATCAAATCTTTTGGTGTTGGGAGCTGTTTCTTTTGGTGTAGTGTTGTTTTTAATGGGTTTTGATGATAAAAATCAGGCATTAGCTTTGGGTCCTGAAGGTCCATTAATGGAGGAATTTTGGGATAATATGAGAAGATATGGTCTTTATGCATTGACAGTTAGTACTGGTGTTCTTTGGGCTGTTTTTCAGCCTATTTATGAACTTTTGAAGAACCCCATTTCTGCAATTTTGATTTTGACTATTATGGGTGGCAGTGTTTATATTGTTTCTCAAGTGGTGTCTGCTATGGTTGGTGTTACTGATTTTAGTTATGATTATAACTATTAGATTTCAATTATGTTCATATATAAAGAGGAATTTTCCTTGGGTGGATACAGTTATCTGATATGGTGTGAGGCAGTTGCTATCGCGTAGAATTAGTAAAGTTGCGCGAAAACTAGTTTCTTTTATGTTTATGCTTGAATTCAGTTGGTAATACATTTCCTTTCAACTTATTGTGTTCTGTCTGTTATTTCTTGATTATTCAGTGTTTGATATGTTATGTTCCCTTATATAATATAGAAAGGATCAAATTTTGATTTTGTTTTAATATTATGTTAGTGATGTGCATAAATGAAAGACATGATCATATAGCTGTTAAATGTCTCGTATCGGCGGTAGAGGAATGAAAATTTGATCTCCTTTGAATGGGTTTGGACAAAACTTTCCTCACGACCGTTTTTGGGGTTGAGCTAGGCATGGTAACAGAGCCAAACCCGTATCAATTTGTAGTTCACCAATGATGTGCCACCATTTATAAGTGTTCACACACAAATTGAGATGGACGCGCGTGTAAGAGTTACATGTCTCATTTTGTTGTTCACCAATGATGGACCTCAAATTTAGAAGTGTTCACGATTCAGTTAGGTCTAGGCGTGCGGGAAAGTGTTACATGTCCGAAATTGATAAAGGGATAGGAATTTGGTCTCTAGATATAGACTTGAACAGATCTCCCCTCATGAGCTAGTGTTTGGAGTTTAGTTAGGCTCAGGTCATCATATCTTAACAATAGTCAACAACAATAGTTTTAGATTGATGTACAGTTATAGTCAACATAATCAGTATATACATTTGCGATATAGGTCATACAAACACAACTTTACAGCATCCCAAATAGAGTAGATGAGACACTACAAAAGACAATTGTACTAAGATACAGAAATACATATTGTTTGCATTACACCATTAAGATACTAGCAACACCATAGACAAGTTAACACTACACCATAGACAAGTTAACACTACTATAACATACCAAAAGAAGCTAGATTTTTACAGTACACAGTCCATCTAACTTAACAGACAATGGAAGAAACAGCAAGTTTATAAGGATACGTATTTGCATATGAGAAAGTGAGTGATTCTCCAGCAGCGAGAGGCTGTCCATCGTTAACAAGGCAGTCGTTATAGTTCAATCTTCTAAAAATCTTCGGATTTATAAGCCTAGCTGAACTGAACCAACCACAACTCAAGTGAATGTTGGAAATACTACAACTCCCTGAGTAACACGCGTTTAACACGATTACAGTGTAAGTTGGAATACCACTAGGAAGTGATGCTGATGGACCTTGGTTCACTTGAATGAAGTTATTTGAACATGTACCTTCACCTATTCTGTTTTCTGATCCATCACCACCAGTACTATTACCATCGCCACCATTACCATCACCAACATTACCTATAAAGCCACCAGTACCATCACCATCACCGCCACCAAAGAAATTACCATCACCAATATTTCCTATACCATCACCAGTATCATCACCAATATCTATACAAACGAAGAAAATGTAATCATTAAATTTTTAACAAAGAAAGTGCACGTTAAGAGTGATCAATCGAACACTATATATAGAATTACCAGGTAGGTCTAGTAACTTCCTAGCAGGATTGACAATGTAGTTTATAAGACCAGCACCATTAGCATGATTAATGTGTATAACTGCACAATCAAAAGATAAAAAAATCAGAGTCAGATACACTAAGCTCTCACTATGCACGGATTACATAAAAGGTATTGAAATCCATCTTATCCTAATTCCTATAATTTGAATTATAATATAAGAAATTACAAAAACTAAAGAGACTATAATAATCATAATAGAAGCAAGTTAGCTTTATATATACATGCAAGTAGATTAAATTTAGTAAACATGATTTGTAAATTTATTTCCCCTGAAAATAATGTGTTGGTCTGCTTACATGCAGCCCAAAACAACATTCATATATAAATTATGAAATTAACACTATACAAAACTTCAAAACTATTTGCATGTATAAGAAGGATATATTATAATGATATTTGATTATACTTCTTTTGAATCGACGATCTACTAGAATCACACTATTTACCGTAATAAAAGTATAATCTACGCATTAAAGAAAACTGTTAAAATTATATGGGGATTCTTCTAGGGATTAGTATAAAAATTTGCAGAAAATTAATTTTCCTACTAATCCATAGAAAAATCCCTATGTAATTCACAGTTTCTTTTGTAGTGTATATACATCATATTCACCCCAGATATAACTTGTAAAATTATATTGAATACGTTATTATTGTTGTCGAAAGAAGAAGAAAATATGAGAACAAATTATGAATATACCAGAGAATGAGACAAGCAACAAAACCACATAGAATATGAAAAAGCTCTTCATTTCCATTGAATATTTCAACAATTTGAATGTATTTCTGCAAAAAAAAATAATATATGAACCATATATATGACACATAAGGTAGAATTAAAACTTAAATAGAAATTGTTGAAGTAAAAAATTAAAGCTTAATATGGAAATTTTTGAAGCACGACATTAAAACTTAATATGGAAATTTTTAAAGTAAAAAAATAGAGAGATAAAAGTAGAGTTACTACTCCTTATAAAAATCCAAAATTAGGTTGATGGTACAAAATGTATAGAGGAGGGGTAGGGGAATTTATAGTGAAAAAAAGTTTTATGTATATTAATGATACATATATTGGTATAAGAGCTAGTGGATTTATGGGCTTCTTCTAACACGTACTTGTCATTCAAAGGTATCAAATTTTTAATTTTATTGCGGAATATTAAGAGATAATTTATTATTTTATATTTATTTTATTCTAATATTAAGACTATTCCTTTTATAAAATATTGAATTTAAGTTATTTATACTCAAAGTTAATATAGTAAATTATCCTCTCTCTTTTTTTCGTATAAAAATTATGTGTTAACAAATAATACTGAATAAGTAAAAATAGATAAATGATACTAATGATTATAGTTACCTACATTTTCCAGTAACATAGGCTGTGACTATAGTGACCACCTATTATATATATAGGAACTTGCGTTTCGAATATTTTTTTATCACAAATATATTACGTTTAACTATAAATGAAATTTAGAAGTAAACGAAACTAAATCCAATTCAAGAGTTATAGACCCTCCAAAAATACATGCATTATTAGTTTGATACATATTTATTGGTATTTTTGAAGAGTTAGATACAAATATTTTATCAATATTTTTAAAGAATCTTAACCAACATGACTATAAATGTAGAGGTAATTCAAGTGTCACTGTCTTTTCCATTTCATCCATAATGTATATGACTTACTATTTCTCTTTTATTTATTACTATATGCCAATTTGCACTTTGATAAGATAAGAAATTAATTATCTGATATCATAACTAATGAAGTATGGTGTGCAAATGCCTCTATTCCATTTACTATTTCTTTTGTTGTGTGTTATTAATGATGGAAAAAATTGTATAATGAAATAGCAGAATACTTAATTTAAATTAAATATTATAGTCATAATTTATTTTATTTGTAATTTATAATAAATATTTTATTTTTTATTATTTGGATCTGTTTATAATTAGTCATTTTCGGTATAAAATTACATATTTGGTATATAAATGTTTGAAATGTATTTGTGTTTATATAAAGCGAGAAAAAAAATGTATATACAATTACAAATACATATATTTTTGTCTCATATATTTATAATTATACAAATACAGATCTTATAATACAAATTACAATGTATAACTAAATTTATACAAAACTAAACATTTGTTGAATCTAACGAATTATACAAATCAAAATCTCCATAGCAAATATAATTTTGTTATGCCGCGCAATTATGCAAATTATTTCTATAATATATAAATATGATTTTTATATTTGATATATATAAAAGTTGCTGAGTAATTATTCTATATTTAAAATTTATTGATTTATTTAAAAGATAGGTTTACCTTAAGCTTATAAATTACTTATACTCCTTTCTTTTGTTTTTATTTACTTATTAGTGCTTCTTAGTAAGAAACAATAAATAAAAAGATAATTTTATTATACTATATTTGTTAACTATAAATTATCTAAATATTGATAAAGAAATAGACGCAATGAAATGATTAAATTATTTCTTAATATTCTAAATTGAATAATTATTTTTAATATATTGAACAAATAAAAGTAATTTATTCATCGTCAATGTGAATACTTATTATATATTCAAATACATCATTTTCAATACTTTAGTTTATTGGAAACGTTATGAAAATTAATTCATTAATTAACACTGCTATTAAAGTAGCAGTTGGAGTTCAGAAAATTTAGTCACATCGATTAATGAACCCAATGCCTGATATTTACAACTATATTTATTGTAATTAATACTTCAATTTAATTACTGCCTGAAAACATTCCTAGTCATAAAATACCATATGAATTAAACATTTAATAATCCCTAAATCTAATATATTCATAGGATTTAGTTAAATATTCTTATTGTTTAGCTATATAAGTTATTTATGATTTGTTTAAGCTATTCTTGTTTCATATTACGTATATTGAAATTATTGTATCGTATTAATTGATATTAATTTCAAACATTGTACATTATAAACGAAGATTTTATTTTATTTTATAAATTTATTTATTTTGTGATAAAAGTTGAGAGGCCAAAAGTCAGAAATTGAACAACATTTGGCAAACCTGAACTGAAATTGGGAGTTAATTAATTGTGGTCACGAGTAAAGTCTGATATACACAAATCTTCAAGGTCAAATATGGGTTTTGGATTGGTGTGATTTACAATAATACCCTTTAAAGTCGGTGGTCATCGATTTTTAACGTAGCTTTGTTTGAAGGACAAAATTTTGAATTTTTTATTTTTAAGGTTTACTCGTAGGACAAATGAAAATCGAAACTCAATAACTGTTTATCTACTTCATGTTTTTATAAATTATTACAAGCGTTAGACGATAAAATGGTGTAATATTTTGGGGAAGGCCTCAAGGTAGCTATGGGCTGATTTTATTTGGGCTTTTTGGGAGAGGGGAATAGTTGGGCCTAGTCGTATGATTGGCAAAATTGGTACAAATGGTAATTGAAATTTGTGTAATTATTAGGATAGTAATTTATAATTTAATAATTGCACAGTCTAATAATGATACTGACCTATTTGATTGTCATGTATTACACACGTCATGTTTGGATGACATAATGTAATTACACTTGCTCTGTTTGTGTGTACAATAGCAATCATAATATTATATTGACTTTTTAAAAATTAAAATAAATTATTTAAAATTTATACTAGACAAAATAAGAAACTATATAAATGATATTGAATTAAATATTTAAGATATATATTATTTTTTGAAAATAGATTAATTAACCAAAATGTGTCCTTCACTTATATTATGAAAAAATAATTAATTTATATGTTCTCAAATTAATAAATTTCAATTGAATTGATCACAAAAAACTAAAAGTGTGAAGTTTCTGCTAACACTGTGAAATGCATGTTTGATAAAAAAGTTAATATATAAATAAAATATCATAAATAATTAAAATGTTTGACAAAAAGATAATTTATCAGGTCTAGTTAAAAAATGACTTGCAATGTGAGTTTCAATATTACTAAAACAAATGAAATTGAAAATATAACATAAGTTACAAATTCAAAACAAAAAATCTAACATAATACCCGTATTACAAATTTCAATGTAGCATACATAAATATGATTTATTTTTATTATTATTATTTTTTTAAAAAAAATGTAAATCTATAACCTTACTTAAAAATAAATTTTATTTTAATTTAAAAGTTAGAATACTAATAGAATTATGCTAATTAGAAAATAAGTGTGACATAAAGAAATAGATAATCACATGAAGTAAGGTTGAAAAGGAGAAGAAAATATAATATAAAAATCTAAAATAAAAAATAAACTTTTAAATTTTTTTAGAATAATAAAAACAAAAAAGAGCTTAAATAATAAAAGAAAAAAAATTAAAACAAAAATAATAATAGAAAATAAAAAAGAAGAAGTAATCAACTGGTAATTAAACCATGTAACTACCAGTAATTCGGAAGCTCTGGCGGTGAATTAGAAAGTGTAATTACCTCACGCCAATTACAACAATTACCTGTTGATCAAGTAATTACGTGTCCAACCAAACATGATAGATAGCGTAACTACATACAATTACACCAAATCAAATTATCAGGGTGTTCTTCCAAACAAGCCCTTAGTGAAACAAAACAAAAAAATATATATATGAAAAATATTTTGGATAACTCTTTCATTACTATAAGCAAGGATACATTGTTTGTTGGATTAATTAAATTTATATTTTGTGTCAAAAGTAGAGGATTCAGATGAACCTGCAATTTTAAATTGTAAAAGTAAAGCCATTTGTTTTATTGAGAAAGTATAAACAACAATTTAAGAGGATTATACAAAATAAAATACGTGAGATATCAATGATTAACAAGTTATAAATTCTGTAAAAACGTCAATAAATTTTAAAAGACATATACACATCAACACTTACTACAAATTAATAATGCTGCCCTTATTTGTTGTGTTAGTCTAAACTTAATTTAATGGGGATTTAGTAAGAAAACGATGTACTTATATTGGAGGAAATTGTGGCATTGTTGCAATATATTCTACAAGATTAATTATCAACAAAGAAACAATTAATTTAGTGATAAAGGTCATAACAATAAAATTTAAACAAACAACACAATCATTAATTTCCAAGACAATTTTGAACAAATGTATAAGATAATCTTCTACGTATATGAATTAGGAACTCTATATTATAATAAAAATAACCATCATATGTTCTATGTATGATAAATAATTCTAAAACGATATAAACTTTAGCTAATATTTGTAACCATATATAGTATACAATAGTTCTTATTATTATATGGGGATCAATATTTTATTCTGATAACCAACGAACACTAAATTTATTATAATAAAAAATATATCAATGATATTTGATAGAAAAAGGAAGGGAAGATGAAACAAATTAAATTAGATTATTAGCAATTAAATATAACAATCACTATCTTATCACAATTCACCTACTCAATAAAATTATCCAAACAATTTATAAACTAAAAATAATAAACTTCACAATTTAATTAGTTTGTGACCACATTGGATGTCACTTTCATAAACATTTTTAATCTTGGTTCCATTAAGCCAAATGGATGTACTAACTTATAAAGTTAATCACATCAAGTCTTTAATCAATTAATCCTCCTTTGAATATATTGAATCTTATTGCTATTTTAATTTTTAAACATTTCAATCAACAAATACTTTGACTATTTAGATACCACATATCTATATTTGTCTTGTAATTCATTATTTTTATTCTAAGTGAAGTAGGCAAAAGGAGTCTTCCCTTTGTCGTCTTACCAAAATAAATTATGTATAATTAGAAAAATGTAATTATATGGCAAGTGTCATCCAACTAGCACAAAATTATTTTATTTTTAATTCTGTTTAGATTTCATTATTTTAGAGTTGTGAGTCTATCGGAGCAAGTTTCTCTATCTTATAAATATAGAAATAAGGTATTCGTACATGTTATTCTCTTTAAACTGTATTTGTAAGACTACATTGAATATATTATTATTGTTATTCTTCGATTCAGTCATTCATATCTATATATATACTTAAAAGCAAAGATGACCTAGGGGTTAATCTTTCAATAAAGAATTTTGATTAATTCCTCAAACTTGGAATAATTTTGTATTATACTTTTAAGCCACTTCTCATGTTGAACCAATTTTTTTTTCCCCATTTTCATGTCATCAATACCTCATTTTATTGGTGTTTTACCAATGAGTACTTGTTATTAAGTTCACCAAAAACCAATGTTTTAAGGAGTGTTTAACGCTCAAGCAATTGTTTAGTGTTAAGTAAGAGGTTTTATCAAGGAAGTCATCATAGCTAATCAAAGTTATACTTCTTTCTCTTCTACTCACCCCCACCTCCACCTCCACCCACCCCACACTAAATAACGAGCGCTCTAGCCAACTCTTATTATTAATTATCTGATATTTGAAATTTACTATGCTGACTGATTCAGATTCGAACAACATGAAAATCATCAAGAGGAAATTGTGCTCACGATATTTTTCATTTTCAGAGCTCAAAAATCCGAATTATTATCATTTATTTATTCTCCATACAACTTACAAAGGTAGGAAAACTTAAAAACTTTTTCTTCTCTAGCTAATAGCAATTGTCTTTTTATTTTTTTACTTTGATTTGACTATATTTTCTAATTATAAAATGCCACCAAGCTAGCACTCTTTCCATTTTTTTATAAAAAAAATTGGTTCAATATAAAAGACAATCTTCATGAACATTTCATAACAATATATATCATATTATATAAAAGTACAAACGTTAAGAATCGGTCTACTAGCTTTATTTTTAGTAATTATTGAAATATTTGAAAAGGATAAAATTAAAAATAAATTGGAAATATAGAAAATATCATTCGGCACATGTTAGAGCCGAAGTCAGTATTTGAAGTATATAAATTCGTGAATTTACTCGTTTTAAACGATCAAGTTCTAAATTAATAATTGGGATAATGCACAAGTACCCCCTCAACCTATGCCCGAAATCCCAGAGACACACTTATACTATATTAAGGTCCTATTACCCCCCTGAACTTATTTTATAAGTAATTTTCTACCCCTTTTTAGCCTACGTGGCACTAGTTTGAAAAAAAAAGTCAACGTTCGTTGGGCCCACAAGATAGTGCCACGTAGGTCGAAAAGGGGTAAAAAATTATTAATAAAATAAGTTCAGGGGGGTAATTGGACCTTAGTATAGTATAAGTGTGTCTCTGAGATTTCGGGAATAGGTTGAGGGGGTACTTGAGCATTATCCCTTAATAATTTGTACAAGCTTAGTAAAATTTTTAACAGAAAAAACCTTTCAACTCGTAAATCATATTCTAATTTCGCGGTATATTAGTTTTAAAAAAAAAAAACCGGCTGAGCCGGCTATAATTTGTTGTTAGTTCTCATTTTTATTTATTAATAATAATAGTCCACTTTTTGCGGCCAATTTTGCTTATAAGTAATGAAACTCTTTTAAATAACTTTCATTCTTCTAAACATTTTATATAATTATTACTTTCTTTCCTTTAAGCCAATAATATTTTTCACTTATAGAAGATAGAAAAAATAAGAAGAAATTAAGAATGGCAGGGTTTGATGAATTTAGAGATGAAGAACATTATTTTGTTGGACATCATAGTGATGTTGTTATCTTTGAACTTAATAGTTTGCAAAACCAACTCAAAGGTAATTTCATTTCATCCTTTTTCTTACCAAAAGACTTATTTTCGTGCATCCCTCGACTATTTTATTGACGATTTCTTTTATATTAAATAATTATTTATTCAGACTTAGCTAATAACATTTGAACATGATCAAACTCGTGATTATTTTCCTTGTGTTTTTACAACCTTCAATTTTGCATTTGTCGAGAATGTGTGTCTTTGATCTTCACTCTTTTCTTTTTTCTTATTCTTTTAAATAAACACGATTCATATAACTGAATTCAACTCGTTCTCTGTGAAGGCTTAATTAATTTTCTTTTTAATCAATCTTCTAAATGGAATACTGAATCAAAGTAGATTAAGTTAAGGTAAGTATGAATTTAATCCTCTTCTCATCGGATCAGAATTGATAGTCGTTCGATCTGAGGAAAGTACAGTCAAATTCAAAATCTCCAATGTCTTGATATTTACCTTCACTTTAATCTTCTCTTTTACGAGACGAGGCCTAGGGAGCCATATGAAAATATTGGATTTTTATTATCTATATTTACATCTACTATTAAAATTTTATAATTTAGTATTTAAATACATTTTTCATATATAACGTCAAAATACGTACAATTATGCAAAATTGCATAAATTTATGGAAACGGTGCTAAAAGATTACGTAACGGAAATTCTAGGCTGTTGTAAACAATATTATTCTTGGACAAGGAATATATATATATATATATAAAATAAATTATCAATTATAAAATAAATTATCAATTATTTACTCTAATTTCCTGTGGCTTAGGTAATATTTCATTTTCATGTAATTGATTTTTAATAATTATTCTTTTTGTAACATTTGTGATGCCTATATATTACATTTGCAAAAATTTGTATAATTACAATTAGTTATTAATTACTTTTAATTCTTGATTTTGAATTTTTTTTTTTCAGAGAAAGATAGAGAACTTGGAGCAGCTCAAAGTGAAATAAAGGCTTTGAAAGCAACAGACACTCTCAAAGATAAGGCACTTGAAGAGGTATTAACGATTAATTTCACGTATGGTTATTAAACTTGATTCAATATAACAATAAAATTATAAACTTGTATGTAACAATTTATTTATTATCCTTGAAGTTACCAAAATTTACTTTATAGTTCAATCCCAAATTATTATTTTTTACAGCTTGGAAGTAAAGTTCAAAAACTGGAAGAAAAAATGAAAATAAGTGAAAATCTTCTTGAACAAAAGGTATGTCATGTTATTTATTTTCCTTAGTCTAGTATGTTTCTTGAACTCTTTAAAAATATAGACGAGTCTGTGTTGAATCCTTCAAGTGTAGTGTATCTTTTTAAGGATCTGACATGAGTACGACAATAATTTTGAAGAGTTTGAGTAACATATATACTAAAGGCATAATAAATAAGTATAACTCTTAATTTGGTGTCAGTTGATAACTATGACCCTTAATTTTAGATGTGCACGAGTAGACACTTAAACTTGTATAAAATTGAACAAGTAGACACATGTGTCCTACATGATATGACACCACGCTGGACACAAAATTTTCCATGTAAGATGAATGTGTCAATTTGTTCAATTTTATACAAGTTTAAGTGTCTATCTGTGCACATCTAAAGTTAAGGGTCATAGTTATTAACAGACGTTAAGTTAAAAGTCATGTTTATGCATTATGCTTATACTAAACGAAGTCCTAATCAAATATTGCAGAATCTTGATATCAAGAATCTCAGTAAAGAGAAGAAAGAAGCTCTGGCTGCACAATATGCTGCTGAATCAACACTTAGAAGGGTGTATGCAGACCAGAAAGACGATGATTCGCCTCCTATCGAGTCCATTATTGCTCCTCTTGAAGCAGAGATTAAGATGTATAAGAATGAGGTAATGTATATACGATACAGTCAAACCTCTCTATAACCAATGATCAAGTTTTGTTTAGAACTAAATTTTCATGTTTTTTTTTTCAGATTGCAGCATTACAGGAAGATATAAGGGCTTTAGAAAGACAAAACAAGTCAAAAGAAGCAGCATTGCTAGAAACAGAAAGGATACTAAAAAGTGCTTTAGAAAGAGCATTAATAGTTGAAGAAGTTCAGAATCACAACTTTGAGTTGAGAAGACAAATTGAAATCTGTCAGGTATGAGTTACAAAACCAGACTATAACAATGTGGTGCTCGGACTCTTCAAAAATGTCGATGAGTTGTGCTGAATCCTCCAACAATACTGTATTTCTGGAGGATCTTTCATGGATGCAGCAACATTTTAAACCAGATTATAACAAGTTGTGTTGCTCGGACTCTTCAAAAATGTTGATGAGTTGTGCTGGATCCTCCAACAATAGTGCATTTTTGGAGGATCTGTCACGGATCGATGCAGCAACATTTTAAACCAGATTATAACAAGTTGTGTTGCTCGGACTCTTCAAAAATGTTGATGAGTTGTGCTGGATCCTCCAACAATAGTGCATTTTTGGAAGATCTCTCACGGATGCAGCAACATTTTAAACCAGACTATAACAAGTTGTGTTGTTCGGACTCTTCAAAAATGTTGATGACTTGTGCTGGATCCTCCAACAATAGTGCATTTTTGGAAGATCTGTCACGGATGCAGCAACATTTTAAACCAGACTATAACAAATTGTGTTGTTCGGACTCTTCAAAAATGTTGATGACTTGTGCTGGATCCTCCAACAACAGTCCATTTTTTGAGGATCCGTCACGATGCAGAAACATTCTTGGAGAGTTCGAACAACATAGATAACAAGTTACTTAAAAGATGGTATAAACATGAATTGCTACTCATCTGCATGCAGGAAGAACACAAAATACTTGATAAGACGAACCGTCAAAAGATTTTAGAAGTTGAAAGGCTTACCCAAACAATTAAAGAGCTTGAAGAGGCAATTCTTGCTGGAGGAGCAGCTGCTAACAAGATCCGCGACTGTCAAAGACAAATATCTGAACTACAAGTAAGATAAACCGCGAAAACAATCTATCAAAGTAACAGAACTTAATTACTCTTTTGATAAACTGATTGGAGCTTTTCATGAACATATAGGAGGAGAAGAGGACATTGGAAAGGGAACTAGCAAGACTCAAGATTTCAGCAAATCGAGTAGCAACAGTCGTGGCAAACGAGTGGAAAGATGAGAATGACAAAGTCATGCCTGTTAAACAATGGCTAGAAGAGAGAAAACTTTTGCAGGTTACTAGAACAATATGCTAATAAGTCTGATCAAATGAGTTATTATGCTTAACTAGTCAATTTCTTTGAGTAATTTTGTGTATTTGGATTGTAGGCGGAGATGCAACGACTAAGAAACAAGCTCGTGATATCAGAGAGAACTGCTAAGGCTGAAGCACAAATCAAGGTGAGATCTTGTTTTTACATATACAGTCAAAACTCTCTATAACAACATCGTTTGTCAATGATACTTTCCAGCTGCTATTGTGAAATGTTGTTACAGAGAACATTTACAACATAACATGAAAGATCGGTTCCACAGAAAATATGGTTGTTAAAGAGAGGTCTGACCGTATATTCTGATATCTGTTAAACATATGCCGTAGGACAAGCTAAAATTGAGGCTGAGGACATTGGAAGAAGGGCTAAAGCAATCAACAAGTGTCTTTGTCACTCCTAATGGATCGCCAAAACCTCAAAAGACTTATCATTTGTTTAGTATTTTGTCGAGCAATGCTGGATTGAAAAAGAGATCAACGTCTCAACCAAGGGCGTCTACCATCAACAGAAGTTCAGAGAATCGAAGGGATGATGCTTGGAAGAAATTCAACAAGGAAGGCTCGGGAGATAGCTTGGTGAAGAAGAGCCTGTGGGCTTCTCGAAATAAGGATGCTGAAAAGGAAAATGCAGAAATCAAAGAAAATTCTAACGGGCATATATATAGCAAGGAAATGACAGATACAGAGAAAATCAAGAACAGGGTTGGTGACCATGAAGATAATAAGAACACTGGAAGCAACGAGAGCACTGATAACGATATGGTATCAGGACTTTTGTACGATATGCTTCAGAAAGAGGTACTTTGTTTGAGGAAATTCTGTGAGACAAAAGAGTCTGCTTTGAATGCTAAAGATGAAGAAATCAAGGTAAACTATCATGACCTTTCACCATCAAATACATAACAGAAACAGAAACATCACAATCCCTTACCATTCTTTACTTTTTTTGTTGTATATATTGCAGATGCTAATGAAGAAGATTGATACATTAAACAAAGCCATAGAAGTTGAATCTAGGAAAATGAAGAGAGAATCAGCTATAAGAGAGAGAGATTCAGTATCATCGATAAAGACGGATGACAATGTAAGAAGCAGAAACTCATTAACAAGGTCTGCATTTCCTCACTTCTTTTTCACACTTCCTATGTAGAGATCAAATAACTCATCCAAATATATTACTTCCTTTTGTTCTGCAGCTCCGTCAGGGTCAAAACATATTGAAGAAGATAAATACGTTGGTAGAAAACAATCGATCAGACAGTGTGATATATTCTTAGAATACTTGTATATACAAAATGCAATTGAGTTGTGATTGATTTGTGAAGTGAGGAACTAAATCTCTCGTTGATTCGTTTTGCCTATATCTTTCTTTGATAAAATGTAACTGTTCGAAAATAACATCACTTGTATTAGAGAGTGGAATACATGCATTCAAGTTTCAGAAATTTGTATTATTTTTCCTGTTCATATATGTTTTTGTGCCTGTAATAAAGGACAGCAGTAAACAACAGTAGAAGAAAGTGAAGCTTCATAATTCAATGCATGGATGGCAGGGAAAAATGGCCACCTATCATAACAATGTCTCAATCTCGAAAAAGTCAGAGGTCGACTATATGAATCCTTACATGCCAATGTCATACAAAATAAAAACAAAAAGTACAACCCTCTTCATAATGTGAGGATTCATCGTTAATTGGCTAGTTTTACGTTAGCTGTCAACATATCTATCTCGAGACAGGCAACGTGAGCAAGCTCATACGGACGTCTAGTGGAGTTTCTTGATGTCATCTCTCTCCAAAAAGCATTTTAGTATGGTACTATTTTTCATGTACAATGTTAGAGATTGGGAAAAATGGTGCTGGTTTTACACCTACATGAAATATTCTTATGATCTTAAATTTCTCTAATAACTCTACAACTCTGGAATTGTATCTAAGCATGGCCTCCATTTCTTACCTACTACTCTTCTTCTTCTCCTACCCTTGAAGGATCGAACCGTTTTTCCAGATTGAAGATCTTTAACATTGTTCAAAAAGATCTCCAACTGTTCTTTCGTCAATACAATCTTGACTCTCTGGCTCTTACAACTATCACGAAGATCATAAATCTCCGCAGAAGTCAGCTTCTGCAATTGCTGGAAGAAAATAGGCGTTTTCTCCAGCAATTTGTCTTCTTCCTCGAAACTACAAACTCTTTCTTTCCTTATGTTAATGCAGTTCCCCATGACTTATTATTTGCATGTACATTACGACTAATGAATAGCTGTTCTATATATATATGTATGTACACACAGCTGCTATAACATGTACCAGACAAAGAAACGTGCAGGCAACCTTCATTTTTAGTCTAAAAAAGGCATTATACAGTTTGCATTATTAGTTTCAGGAACAAGAAATATTAAAGTATTAAATGGAAGTCAAAACTCTACAATTGTTTAATCATCTAACACTTTTTTAAGGCACCGTCTGAGTTGAATATTGTTTATTCTTTTAGAAAGTCAAAAAGGGGTGCATTATTCACTATACATTGCACCCCTTTAAGTCGGTACCTAATTAAGAGTCCGACTACACAAATTAAATTTACCATAAAGTGCAAATCTTGGATCTGTCTCTAGCTAGCTAAGACGATGAAATAGGAATATAATGTCAACATTTTCGATACTTGCATTCAGAATTAGTACTGTACTTGTTATTTTGATAGAATCAGACAAAAGGCTAATCTGGGGGAGATTGGACATTGAGACTTCCTTGCTCTTATACCTGATTTAAGGCCTCACTTGAATGATATATGGTAAGAGTTTAAGTTCAATGAAGCGACTTTTGGGTGTACTGAACGATCCAACACCTCAAGAACACGAACATGACATTTCTCAAGACGACATTTACCTGAACAATTACATTCACTCTATAACAATTTCACGAAAATCACATCAATTTATCTATTGACTTGACCTTTACATGCAGAATAATGTATACAGTAAGAAGGCAAGACGAAATATCAGCTGCTTGGCTCATTTGGCAAAAGATTTCAGCTAAATATGGGGGAATTGCTTTAGTTGAATATTCACAGGTGAGCTCTTGACTGTACTAACTAGTAACTAAACAAGCTCAACGCGGCTTAATCAATGTGATGATGCTTTTATAGCCATAGCTCCTAGAGTTGTGTGCATCAGAATGATAAATAGACAGACGGAAAAGAAGCAGAGAATGCCATGCTAGCTGAGCATATTGATGCTGAAAATGGGGAGGTGTAAGAAACTGAGTAAAACTGGACCTAGTTAATGAGCTCAAGCCCAAGTATATATGAATGACCTGATTCCTTGCATTGTTAAAATAACAGAGCCAAAATTTTCATCAACTTCCATTACATTGTGACAACATACCTCAAAGGATACTTGCATTTCGTGGCTAGCTAGCTAGAAGCAAAATACCATTACTAAATAAAGTTGAACATCCAACTACATGTAATGACGTTCAGTCCTTCACAATATTCCACAAATTCAGATTAGCAGTCCACATATAATTAGGACAACTAGCTCTGAATTTCCTGACATATGGTTGTTGTCTGGTTAGGACAACTAGCTCTGAGTGGAGATGGTAGGTCGTATTATGGAGAAAGAAGAAGTGATAGCCTCGTAGGAGGATGAAAGAGGAAGAGGAGGCTATATTGGATAACAGAAGGGCGTAAGGAAGAAAATGAGGTAGGCATACTCCCTCCAGCTGGTAAGGAAGAGCTCGAAGAGGTTGAATCAAGAGGATCTGGTGCTGCTCGTCTTGAATTGGTGTAACCAGAGTAGTCAATGCTGCTCAAAACATGGATGGATCAAATGCAGATCACATTTTCATCCCCCAAATAAAGCTAAGCTATCAGCAAAACTGAACAACTTGATGTTGATCTCAAATTCAGTCACTTGGTTACACTGTCCATTTTATTTTCAAGTCTTTAATCAGTAATGCCTCCACAGAGAGTATGCTCCTAATTATCTCTGATACTAATTCTCTTGAGCAATTCAACTGTTGGTATTAATTTCAAGAAGTATGTGCACGGGTAAAACCAATGCTTATTATATGAAACTAGGACGACGCCAAATAGGGTATTACCTTTATTCTCAGTATACTGATATACAATAAAGGTTACCTTTGGAAAGCAAAGAAATTTTTTACGGCATAACCACCATCCTTGGCAATAAACTTAACTTGGTCGATATTAAGAAGAGATATCATGCATATGTTTTTTAATACAGAAGAGCTAGCTATATTTACTCCAATACAATGCAAACAGTAACTTGGCGCCAAAGAAAACATTTTCCATGTTTTCCATCAGTTTATTTTAGTGTCCTATGCAAGATATGGTCAGATGTTACGGTAGAATTAAAATATAAATATGATATCTCATTCATTTTTCCTCAAATTCTTTTTCTATTGCTGATTGCAAGAGATACACTTGGATAGGCTACTGAACTCGAAATTCAAAACTCCTCATCTAGAAAGAAGAGGTATCCTAAACAATGAATAATCTACTAAAGGTACCTTTTAGATGTAAGAGAAACAAAATCTCTGTAGCACAAGAATTATCAAGGCCATAGAGCAAAGAACCCTGACCATTCTAAGCAGCAACCACCTCTTGAGCACGTCTAGACTCCAACCATGATGTAGCTGCAACCTTCGTGGTCAAAAACCACCCAGCCTTATCAGGTGCCTCGTGGAATGGAGCGTTTAATTCCTTAAGGTGCGACTCAAATACACCTGCCAGACCTTTCTCGGAATATTTATGTTTCCCATGTCCTGTGTTGATTCCAAGCAATGATGGGAACTCTTCCCCACTTTCAAGTGCTTTGTTCAAGTCATTAACCCAGATGTGCAATGCTGTTAAAGCTGCACCAAGGGAGAGGCTCTTCAGATGTAAAGACCATTGAGTAGCAGTTCGAGACATAATATCTGTATAGATGTTGAGAGTTAGTCCAACATCTAACAACTCACAAGCTCTCTCCAACTGGTTAAGATTGACACATATGTCAATCAAACAGTTACAGTACGCTTTCCGGACATCCGTAGTTGCACAATCCAAAAGTTCAGCAGCATGTTTCTTAAAAGCCCCTTCTTCTTCTTCAACTTCATCATCCACTAGGAGTTTCACCACGTAACCAAGCTTCGGATTTGCCCTCTCAAGACAGATAGTTAGCTTGTGAAGGTCTTCCTTTGCTGTTTGTGTCAAAACATTAAGAAGACAACCGGTAAAGCGCTCATCTGCAGATAATCCCAAATCTGACAGCCTATCGAAAGTTCTTACTACATCATCTGTCCGACCTGCTTTTCCATAACACTGAATAAGCGAGGTCAAGACAAAGATATTCGGTTCAAACCCTGCTTCAATCATCTCATTCAATGTGAATTCCGCCTCCGAGACCTTCCCACTACAAGAGAAGATGGTGATTAGAGAAGAGTATGTCCAGCTGTCAGGTTGGCAAGTCTCTGAGGCCGAGCTTTTCATCTCCTCAAAAATGTTAACAGCCTCATCTGTAAGTCCGACATCAGCACACATTGCCAAAAGTGTATTATATAGTACCACACTCAACTCCAATCCCTTCTCCTTCATTTCTTTATAGATTTTAAGAGCATCTTCACTATAACGAGCCCTACCATAAGCCCGAATGAGTGAAGCATAGGTACCCCAACTTGGTTGAAATCCATTGCTTAGCATTTCTCCATAGATGTTCTTTGCCTGCCATGGCCTCCTAGCTCTTCCCATAGCATCCAACAAGCTGTTATACACAGTCATATTAGGCTTTACACCAAGCGCTTTCATTTCCTCATACACATTCAAGCACCCATCAAAATTCCCCGCAGTCCCATAAATCCTAATCAACGTTGCAAATGTTACAGCATCTATACGCCATTTCTCTGTTCTCGCACGATCATACAAACTCAATGCCATATCTACATTGCCAGCCTTACCATAAGCATCAATCATCACAGAATACGTAACATCATCTGGTTCACACCCAAAAGATGGCAACTTTTCAAACCATTCAATAGCTTTTTCAGGCAAATTACACTGCCTAGCACAACTAATAATAGTCGAGAAAGTAACATTATCAGGCTTTACCCCTCTCTCAAGCATTTCATCAAACAACTTCTCTGCTCTATCCAAATCCTTATTTTTCCTCAAAACTTTCAACGTCACATTATATACAATCACCTCTTTGCTCAATTTCAACCTTTGTTGAAAGTACTTCATCGCCAGCAACGCAGTTTCAGCATTAGTCATGTTATTCAAAGTCACAACAGCATCTTGCTCTACTATTTTGTCACCCAATTCAGCTAAAACATTAGAAACATCTTCTTCTACAGGTTTACAAGAATCCAAAGACTCAGCCACTTTCATTAAAGAAGCATACCTGAAATCGTAAGACTTCCGCTTCAGCTCAGACGCTCGGGGGCTTTTGGGGTTGACCCAAAGCTTGCTTTTTGATGAAGAAACAGCTTTTCTATCTGGGTATTGAGAAGTATTGGGATTTGAGACCTGGGATTGTTCTTGAAGTGACACTTGGGTCGTTCTAATACAAGATTTGGAGTGAAGTTTAAGGGGAAAAGTGAATTTTTGAGGAGAATTGAAGTTGCAGAAGATATTGGATTCATAGAGAGGAGAAAGTGTAGAGCTTGGAGTAGACGCCATTTTCTTGGAGCAAAGCTTTAGCGTAACCACCCGCCTTATCAACTATGGTGTTTCAAGAGAAATGGAAGAGGTGAATTTGATAAAAAAGAATTAACATATTGCCCCTAAAAAGTTTAGGATTATGAACAATTTACCCCCCTAAACTTTTCAAATAGCTATTTGAAAACTATTTCAAGTAAATGTGTACCCATTTTTTTTGTTGATAAAATTTGGTTCATTTAATATTATTCTGTTTAGATGTAGGATAAATTTTCAGAAGTTATCGCGATTCTAGAGGTTTGATCGAATTAAGCTTATGCAATTTTAGAATCTCCTTGTTGAATGATTTATTCTTTTTGATTGGAATCAAATATTTGACCTTTTCGAGTTATGTTTGTAACTCATTTGAGGCACGAGAAATAACGAAAAGATGTGTATGAACGAGATATTCCGTAGCAAAAAAGAAGGGAAATGACTAAATGGAGGAACTCTCGAGCATTTGGCGATCTCAAATGTGAAGTTGTCTGACGAAAAACTAATTTCATGTTCGGTTTAGATAGAACTTTTTATGTTGAAAATTTCTCGTTCATTTTCATGTGAATTTCTCAACAAAAATTTTCAAACTTGAGGGATCCTATGTATTCCATCTCTCGAGCCACGAAGTAGACCCCCTCAAAAATTTAGCATTTAATAAGATCAGATATGAAGTTTCTCATATTATCCTTTACAAATTGTACTTCGTAATGTATTTCTTATTGTAATAGTTTCAACAATTATTAACTTCCTAACCAATTGCGTTGGAGAGCCAAATATTAACATCAAATCGCGAGTTTGTAATTATAATTGTTTTTTTTAAAAAACCTAAATATTGAAGACTTACTCTAATTCTAGAACAATTGGGCTTTATTAGTAGTACAATACTTTTTTTTTCTCCGACAAAATAATACTCTTATAACTTATCACGTGAGAACTTAAGTATTTTAGTTGAGTGATACACAAATTGGAATTAGAAGGTTTTTCAGGTAAACTTAAGTTAAATTTTTTGAGAAATTAAACCACTAGTAATGTTGAAAAATCACATTTATTAATCAATCAAGACTTTGCCAACAATCTAATTAACATCTTTTATTCTATTTTACAAAAGAAAATTACCTATACATAGTTTATCATTTAATAACAATTTTTAAAGAAAAAAAAGACAACCCCATTAATAGAAGCCCACATTGAAGAGCCCAGACATTGACCCATACCTATTGGGCCACCTTACATAATTGAGCAAGCATTAGCATTTTCATCATTAAAGTACTGATCACATCTGCTCACATAACAGCCCCTACCATAGCCATAAGGCCCAGGCCCATAGCTATCGTAACACGGCGGCGGAGGGACCGGTCTTCCCCACCCTTGATAACACGGGCCCCCGGTTTGGCCTTCGTAGCATTGTCCACAACAGTATTCCGGGGGCGGAGGGACCGGTCTTCCGTACCCTTGATAACACGGGCCCCCGGTTTGGCCTCCGTAGCATTGTCCACAACAATATCCGTGTGGCGGTTGTGGGTATTCTTGAATTGGCACTGGCATTGGCATTGGCATTACGGGCTCTGGTTTAGGTTTAGGAACTTCTTTGGGCTTTTCGGGCTCTGGTTTAGGTTTAGGAACTTCTTTGGGCTTTTCGGGCTCTTTAGGCTTAGGCTTCTCAACTTCTTTTGGCTTTTCAGGTGTCTTAGGCTTCTCAGGCTCTTTAATGATAACAACCTTAGGCTTCTCAGGTTCTTTAGGTTTTTCAGTAACGACAATCTTAGGCTTCTCAGGCTCCTTAGGCTTCTCGGGCTCCTTGGGCTTTTCAATGACGACAACTTTAGGTTTTTCGGGCTCTTTAGGCTTTTCAGGTTTGGGCTTTTCGGGCTCTTTGGGCTTTTCGGGAGGTTTGGGCTTTGGAGGGTCTTTGATTTCAATGCTTTTGATTACTCCACATCCTTTACAACACAATTTGTCACGAAGTTTTTCAGGATTACAACAAACAACAGTGATTGTGACTGTATTGCCCTTCTCATCATATACTTGATCTCTAATTTCTATTTTACCAAAAAAATTGACACCACAAAAAAAAAAAAGGAAAAAAATCAAATGAATTTTTATTCATATTATAATATTGAAGAATTCAAGAAAAAAGAGACTTACGAGGGAATTTACAGAGAATTTTTTTAACTTTTTTGTAGCAGCTTGAACATTGAAGATCAACTTTGAGTACCATGATAGTAGTCTGATAATTAAACAATAAATTAAAATAATTCTAAGCACACAATTAATCAAAGCTTGTGAATAATATTATGCAAGAATGAACTAAATTATTTTGTATTTGTGGAAAGATAAAAATTCAAAAAATATTTAAGCGCGATCATATATATTAAATTCTTGATCAAACGTCATATAGTTATATATAAGATCGATCAGAATCTTTTTCGAGTAAAAAAAAACAGTGAATTCATACCTTTTCACCCCCCATGGTTGATACTTGAAGAAAATGGATTTTGTGTGGAGAGAAAAGAGTTTAGCTTTAATAAAAATATATATTAGTATGAAAGAAACATCAAAAAGTCTTTATGAAGAAAAAAAAAAGATGAAGGAATAAAGTAGGAAAAAACATCTTTAAAATTAAATGGAAGTTAAAATTAATGATTTCATCTAAATTGGCAGCCACTAGAATTGATGACTATACATATACTCTCAATTTTCATGTACTGGCTTTGATGGTCACATTTCACCTTCCCTTTAATACCAAGCAAATATATTCTCTTCGTACGATGTTCGATATTCATATTAAAACGTTCGATATTTATATTGAGGTTGATTAAATTTGAATTTATACACTTTAAAGACTATTTATAGGGGTGACGCAACTGATAAATGTTTTTTTCATATGTACAAAAATCAAATTTAAGACCTTTAATTAAAGATAAAAAACGATCAATATTTATACTAAATACATTATATTTAACTTTTACAAGTAAATTTTGTGATGATAAGCATAACAACTTGATAAAGTGATTGATAATTAATTTGTTATAACATGTTAAATTAAATTAAATCATTAATAAGGGAAGTATCTTTCGAGTCTCGTAGAATTAAATAGTTTTGATCCAAATAATTACTTATATGTGTTATGAAATTTATTTAAATATTTTATCTAAATTGGTTGGGTTGGTGTACTACCCCCACATGGTGCTAGCTCTATATATGTAGGCATTCAATCTTTAAATTGTCATTAAATTTTACCTAATTTGTAATCATAAATCTTTTCCACTTTTTTTGGTCTTCTACAAAAAGAGTGTGAATGAAGATAATTGAACATAATTGACACGTAAAATAATGGACTAATTACAAAAATTGGAAGTGGAAAATGATAATTGTGGTGTGTCGTTAATGTGCATGCATCTCAATCAATTCTAAAGATATATATTATCTCTTACCAACACATCATACACCAAGTAAATTTTTAACATATGATATGAAAATCACCTGTTTCGATAATTATATATTTAGTAAATTAATAAATAAAATAGAAAAGTCAAAGGTCAACATCATTAGTACTAAAAAAATATGTGATTATTATATTTTAGGTAGAAGATTAATGTCAAGGTGGGTAGTGAGGGACCAAACTCAAAATCTATAGCTACAAAGTGATGGGCGGCTTTTATAACTTTGTTGATCTATAGCCAAATTCTAAATTATTTCATATGATATGATGTAAACAGATATAATAAATAGATGTTCGTGGGGACATGGAATGTAGGAGGCAAAGTCACCACATGAAGAATTGAACTTGGTTGATTGAATGAATTCTAGTCCATAATTAACAAAATGAACAAATAAAAATCAAAATATAATTATTGAGCATTACCAGTAACTTTCACTGATAGTTTTGTTCAAAATCAAAATCATATCGAACGATAAGAATATTTTGTTAATGAGTCATGTTAGAAAAATCAGTAGATTGAGTTATCGGAAATCTATCAACGCTATTATGATTTTCGAACATCGACCGATAAAGAAGAACATTGTTGGCTAGTCTTAGGCTACTTTCTAACATATATTTCAAGTATTGTTAACTTGATTTGATCTAGTAATCATATGAAATCCTTAGAAAGTCGGTCAACGATTCGTCATTAAAGATAATCCACTCTCCAAAATCTACATAACTAGCAATTGTATCACATATATTATACAAATTTATGTTTGTTTAGTTATGTAGCTTTTCTAAGAATTATTGGTTCAGGTCCACCAATATAAATACATCAGTATATATGAGTGCAAAAATAAATGGAAAGGATTGTTCACCACATTGAATGACAAAAATATTCTTCTATCTTTAGGGATTCATCTATTTCTGAGTATACCAACTATACAAATTGTGAAAGTTACATATCTACTTTCGTAAAATAAAATCTTGTAAGCTTCATAAACTAATAAATACATATAATATATGACTTTGTATGAAATAGTTAAATGAAAGATCTCCATTAATGTATCCTAATTTATTTTTGTGTGAGACGTATATCTCTGAAATTTGAGACCAAATTTCATAATTGACGTTAATTGGCGTTGTGATAAATTTATGACTAGTTAGAATAAAAAAAATATGTAATACATTTAATTTATAGAAGATTAAATCTAGTATTAAACATTTTTGAAACCTTATTGAAACCCTACAAGTTTGACATGTGATCTCTTGAAGTTCAAACATGTTTGCTTTGATAATGATGTATTTCCATATACACCTCATTTGATACCTTATTCTCTTGCAATCTTATCCAAATGTATCGACGATAAAAGAAGAGCAATGAAATCTAAATATATCGTCCTAGTTGTAGCATGATTGAAATGTTTTTCCTAAAGTAAAACACCAAAAAATTTTAAAATTACGTAACACATCTTAATCAAAAGAGATACTTTGTAAGTAATGTGAAATTAGGTCTTAGGCCTAACTCACATCCCAAAAGCTAGCTCAAAGGGAGGATTGCCCAAGCCTTATAAAGAGTCCACCCATCTCATTAATCACCGATGTGGGACTTTTGTCATTCTTTAACAAGTAATTTGTTGAGGATCTCTATACTTTTTAAGTATTTCATTTTTGGAAGTGAATTTCCATGGCCCATTCATAAAGTTGGGTTATTTAGTTCTATTAAATTGGCCCATAAAAGCAAGAGTTAGTACCACATCCGTACACAAAAGCCCATAATGTGAATCTTATCCATACAACATTGAGAATTTATATAAATTCACAAAATTAGAAGTTAATTATTTAGGTGGGAAAAAAAAGGTGAACTACTTAGATAAACTCTACTTTGTAATATTATATATCTTATTATATATTAGTTCCTTCAGATACATCCAGATATATGTATTTCAGATACATGGTATTAAATTTAGGTGTAATTTGTTCTAAATATATTGTATCTAGGGGTGTACGAAATTGAACCGAAAATCGAACCAAACCACAACTCGAGTCAAACCGAAAAAAATACGACTAGCGGTTTGGTTTAACTTGATTTGGTATTGAAAAAAAACCCGACTATATTTGAGTTGGTTTAGTTTTAACTTAAAAAAGTCAATCCGGGACGAAACCAACCCGACATTATAAATATAATTTTAAAATTATATTTTATACGTAAAAATATTTACTTTGATATAATTTTAAATATTTCTTCTACTTTTTTATAATTTTTATCTTTTAATATATTATTTCAAGTTTGAAACTTATAATTCTGGATGGTTTAATAAAGATTATCATCCACAATGTTGGTAATTTCAATAAAGTTTAACCAAAATTAACTTAATACTAATGCAAAAATAAAAAATAAAAATCCATTCAATACTAGGAATGACAATAATATTGAATATTGATTTTTCGTTTTACATTGGTTTATATAATTAAAATACATAATCTAATTTTAATAATATTTAGTCATGACTAATATTTATTAAACTTATTTTAGCATGATTTAGTACTTTTAAATGATGATCATTTTCATTTATGACTTCTTAATTTGTAATTTTTTTTTTACTCGATATTATTATTAGTATTATTATTTTGTTGAATATTTTATTCTCATTAATCATATAATATTATGTTATTTTCTTAAAAAACACCTTAGATAGTTATATTTTCGTAGGACTAATGAAATATTTGAAGTACAAGTAAATTATATGTTTGTACGAATACTTTACCGGAAAAAATTGAAAATCCAAAAAACTCGAGGTTGAAAAACCTGAGTTTTATTGGTTTCGTTTGGTTTATAAATTTAAAAATCCAACACAAAGGGTTTGGTTTGATATTTGAAAACTCGAACCAACCCGATCATGTACACCCTTGTATTTGTATCCAAGAAGATTCACATATATCTCGAACATAGCAAATCTCGTTCGCCTCTCTCATCTCTCTCACATCTCGCTCACCACTCTCTCATGTATCTGAACGAATATCGCCACCCGCCTCCCTCCCCTATCTCGCTCATCTCCTCCCTCCCCAAACTTGCTCTCCTCTCTACCTATTTTTATATATGTGGTAGCAAAATACATGGTTATGAAGACTCTAGAAGAATATGAAGCACAATTTGATCAACGAATCAATAAAGACAAGAATTTTTAATATTTATGTGAAAAAGTGGCTCATTCAATAGATCAGGTTGTGGCTGATGCGACTGGTTTTTTCACCTATATGGGTTGTCCTATATTTCATGCTAGGAAAAGGAAAGAAAAAATTTGGTTTTTCGGTGTTTCGGTTCGATGTCGGTTGTTTCTTTTTTCGAAACTTTGGTTCTTCGGTTTGGAGTTCGATGCAAGGATTTCAAAATCACGGTGCACCGAAGAATTAAAGTTTTATTTACTAAATTTAAAAATATTTAAATTATATTGTTTAATTAATAATAGTTATACACTTTTGAATTTTGACTCAAAATATTTACATGATTCATTTAAATTTTTAAATTTTAAATGACAACAAATATAATGTCAATAAAGTGTTAAACTATTGTTGTTTATGTACAATTATATATTGTGAGTTCTTATAGTTTGGTTGTTCGAATGTTCATCGTGGCATCGTGCTTGCTAGGCTGCTTGCTCTCTTCTTTATTCATTCAGCATTTCGGTATGGGAGAAAGCCTTTAGGTTTCAGCGAAATGGAAGTCATCTACGCTAAGAAACATAAACAAATCCTTTGACATCTTCGCTAAAAATATCATCTATGCCCTCTTTATTTTTATTAATAATTATATTTTTTTTTCTTTTATAGTTTAATTATCATACACAAATATTGTTGTTATACAATAAAACGGGATAATCTATGATAATATTGACAAACAATAAATACATAAAAAAGAAAAAATTGAAGTACAAATATCATGATAAGTATTGTCATTAGAATTTCTCTTATGCTCAATTACCTCACTCCTCGATAGAACTTGAGATTTAGGAGAGGGAGCTACACAAGCACTTGCAAGAGAGAGAGCTGCAACTCATAATAAGTTCTATTATAAAGTCATATTCAACGGTCATAAGATGACATTCATTTTCTAAAATGACTTATATATTTCAACAGTGATATTTAATAAAATTTGGATAGCTAAAAATTAAAATATATTATTTTTAATATATGTGTATTTAAATTTTCCTCATATCAAATGAATTCATTACTTCCTCGAAGGAACAACATTTCTCTATGAATGTGAAATGATTATACAATAACTGATATTCATAAGTGTGTTTTCATAGTAGCAAAAACTACTGGCTTTCACTAATTTGTTAAGATCTATAAGAATAGCAATTGTTTAAGAGTTATCATGTTCATTAATTATGTCTAAATCATAAGCATGTTCTATCGATAGTGTTTTTTACCATGCTATATATATATATATATATATATATATATATTATTTTTATAAAATTGAAATGTCTTCTTTACTCTTTTTAAAAATTTTTATGTCAAAGTGAAAATATGACAAACAAATAAAATTAAAGAAATTATTGATTTATCACACTAATTTCATTGTATATTTATATTAATTGTATTAGAGAAAACTTCTGGGATAGGATGTAATTAGCTTCTAAATATATGAGATTTCTGTACTTTAAACTATTTTTTTTTTACAATAAACAACTTCAATATATTATTTAATAATCTTTTTCAAATGTTCATACGACATAAATACGTAGTTTACAATTGTGTTAGATTACGAATTAAAACATTTCGCATTCAAGGAATATATAAAATGTTGATATCTTTGAAAAAGTTTATCGATATTCATATATTTTCGCTAGTGATATATTTTTTCTATAATGTTATTATCTTTTTTTTTGTAATATTTGCACCATAAGTTTGCATCTGATAAAATACTAATCATTGATCAATCAACTCGTAAAGATCGATGCAAAGCCTTTCAAATCTCTACTCCTTCGACTAAGTATAATATGTTTGTAGTTTGTTTAGTTGGTGAATTTTGTGATACATTTCATTATTATCTTCGATAATAGAAATACTTCCATTTATTTTGGTTTTAATATTGAAAGTATTTATTAAAAACTTGATTTCTAACCTCCACAACAATAAAAACAATCATGAAATCAAATTTATTTCTATATACAATAACAATCATCATAATGTTATATTCTAAATATTGAAAGTATTTATTAAATATTGATTTTTAACTCCACAAAAATAAAAACAATCATGAAAGCAATTTTATCCTATAAACGATAACAATTGACATAATGTTATATTCTGAATTACATGAATAACTTTTTTTTATACTACACTCTAAATATCATGCCATAAAAAAACATTAAAAAATCTTACCTCCAAAAAATAACCGATATACTTTTTTTTTTCTTTTTAAAGATATGATTATTTTTTAATTTTTTTTCTTCCTCTATATTTCTCAAGCCCTTTTCTATTGACATTTTCAATTTTTATATTTTTTTTGTTTTTTAACTATTTATTTTTCTTTAGTTTGTATTTTAATATTTTTTAGAATTGGAATATTAATTTTTTTCTTGTTAATTTTTTTCAGTTAAATAGTTTATCATATTTAATGTTAAAAAATTATTCTATATAGAAATGAAAAGTTTTTTAATTTTGATGAATACATCATCAAATCATATATTTCTTAATAGTTAAGCATTATTCATTTTTTTAGTCACGTAAATTTATATTTCTTCAAGTTAATAAAAAAATATTGATACATCATTTTAAAGATTATATTAATAATCAAGATACGAATTTAGTGATTGTAACATAATATTAAAAATATGTTGACACAATAATCCTTTAAATTATTTTTACCAACAAAATATTAACTACTCAAACACATTTTATTTTAGATTAGTTCGAACTTTTGTTTTAAAAACATGTCAAAACAAGCTTAGCATTTCTTATTGTTTGTAAAAAGTTAATTAATAGAAATTCTTCATTTTAATACAATTATAAAAATATTTTTATGGACCAATTTTAAAAGTAAAGACAAGAATGGATTCTTTTAGATTTTCATTTTGGTCATTAATTATACAATTATTATTTCGTCCTTAAATAAAATTGAAATTACTAAAATGCCATTGTTTCATAGATATATTGGGTTTAATAAAAATTTCACACTATAAAAAAAGAAAAAAAAATCTATAGAAAATGTGATTGAGAATGTGATTCCGTATTAAATATCACATCATTAAAATACACATGACATTTAAGAAAAGATATTATGTTGTATTATCTTTATAAATCTATTACCACTTTTCTGATGTCATAACATAAAAACAGACATTCTAAAATATTTATAAATGACAAATTTACCCTTGATCGTCCTCAATTTGACTCTTCAATATAATAAAATAATAAATAAATATAGAAATATATATGGCATTTGGTCTTTTCAGTTTAAAAAAAAGGAGGAAAATTTGTATTTTTATATATATATTGTCTTTGAGTGAAAAAGCACAATGGTGAGCAATGTAATGATAGTTGTGAATGGTAACCATTTAGAGGCATCAAGTTGTTTACAACAAGACAAAAGGTTGAGAAATCAATCACCTTCAAAACTCTCTTTTCCAAAAATATATTATTATTTTTTGAATTATGCAAAAAAAATAAAATAGCAAGGACTTGTTTGATTGTATTAAAGACCAGATAACCATGGAGATAACAACATTTTATCACCACACATGTCACTTCATCAATGCCCATCAAATATATAGAAAATCATTTTTCCAGTCTGTTTCAATTTATTTATTTTATTTTAACTTAATACAAAATTTACAAGTAAAAAAAATATTTTAATTGCTTCTCGATTACTTCTACGAGTGCAATTTATCTCTTATCATGTCCGATAATTTTATTTGTCAAAACTTTAACAATCAATTGATACTTATTCTTTGGTGAGGTTTAAGTATTATTTGAGACCTTATGGTTATATATTAATTATTAAACGATAATATAAAAAATATGTACTATAATAATAAGAATCTCTTATCACTTTTCTCTGTTCAAATTGTAAATGATGATAAAAGAATCTCTATTTTATTTGCATTTTCAATTTCCCCCACTGAAATTTTTTTCCTTTTCTAGTTTTTTCCACTCAATTTCATGTATAGGAAATTGAAAGAAGGGATATTTGGTACATTCATCTAATAATTTAGAGATTTTATTCAAAAACTATTATTCATTTGTCATATCTAATGTGATACTAATTTCTTTGGCCTTTTTGGGTTCTAAAATATTGTTTCAAAATTATTATCATGGTTAACATAGACTTTGAATTGGCCTTTTTGGAGAACAAAATATTAGAGATAATTAATTAGATTCAAGATTTTTAAGTTAGTGAAAGACAAATTGTTGTTGAATCCACTATTAGTTTTGTTTGAATTATCAAAATTGGACATTTTAAGTTTAGTCTAATCTTATTATTTGATTTGTTTATGTTTAGTAACTAATAAAAATAAAAATAAAAATGAAAATGCATCATTTTGTAATATATATATATATATATATATATATTTCATAAAATTATATACGCATTAATTTAAAAGCTAGTCTATTTTAAACGAAAAATAGGAAATTAAAGTTGTGAGTATTAAAAAGACAAATAATTAAATGGAAGATGAAAAGGAAAAAAGTAACTAATAAAAATAAAAATAAAAATGAAAATGCATCATTTTGTAATATATATTATATATATATATATATATATATATATTATATATATATATATATATATATATATATATATAAAGTATGCTTAAAAGTAGAAAATTAAAGTATGCTTAAAAGGTTGTCTATTTTAAATGAAAGATAGAAAATTAAAGTAGTGAGTATTAAAAAGACAAATAATTAAATGAAGATGAAAAGGGAAAAACCAACTAATAAAATTAAAAATTAAAATGAAAATGCATCATTTTGTAATATATATATATATATAATATATATATATATATATATATATATATATATATTATATATATGCATTAATATAAAGTATGCTTAAAAGCTAGTCTATTTTAAACGAAAGATAGAAAATTAAAATAGTGACTATTAAAAAGACAAATAATTAAATGAAGATGAAAAGGAAAAAAGTTACTAATAAAATTAAAAATAAAAATGAAAATGCATCATTTTGTAATATATATACATATGTTCCTTTTTTATTTTTTTTTCATAAAATTATATATATGCATTAATATAAAGTATGTTTAAAAGCCAGTCTATTTTAAACTAAAGATAGAAAATTAAAGCAGTGAGCATTAAATGGAAGATTAAAAGGAAAAAAGTAACGTAATGCTGAATCAGCAAATTGGACCACTGTGTCTCTTCGGCTAAAAATTCTCGTTACGTTTCGTTTTCTAAAAGTTTTAATTTAACAATACTATATATAGTTAATTAAAATAAATTAATTTATTACTTTTAATATTTAAAAATTATATAAAAAATAATGTATATTTCAATTTCTCTCGTATCAATATAATAAAAAAATATTTTTTTTATTAATATTAGTTTAACCTAAAAAAAAAGGAATATGATGAATAATTTGTGACGGAGAAAGTAACATGCAATTTAAGAAATTTCACGTCAGATTTTGTTGCTGTCTGCTGCTTATCTCCACCTCTCAACTTAAATGTTTTTTCTCCAATACAATTACAAAGACAGACTCATCAAATACTATAATTTTGAAGTTACAAAAGAGTTTGAAAACATTGCATTTGAAAATCAACATTGTATAAAGATGGGGGAGGTAAGTTTCTACTCTTTAACAAAATTTATATTTTTCAGAAAATAACATCTCTACAGTTACATGACCATAATGGTAAAAATATACGCACTCTTTACCCTCTTTAAATATCATCTCGTGAATTATACTGATTATATATTATTATTATTGTATATTTCAACGTATAGGCCAAGGCGAATCTTGAATACAACTTATAAGTATTTTATGAGAATACTATCTAGATTCTATGTGTGTATATATATATAAAATATCTTATCAATACATATCTACAAATGAAATTGATTGTAATTAAATTCAAATATATATAATATATATATATATATATATATATATTATATATATATATATATATATATATATATATGTTAACTTGGGGTTGTTGTATGAATTCCTAAATTTTAAATTATGAATTTATCTCTCATGTAAGTAAAGAGAAGCGTTAAGATTTAAGTTCTAAATGCGAAAAAAAAACTTATTGGATTCTGAATAAATTAGATTTTTACGTACAAATTAAATACATGATCATATATATAATCGATATTACACAATTTTATCAAATTCGTATACAGACTTGTAACTCCGCCCATAAATATGTATATAGGTACTAGATCTAATGTTTTTTTTTTGTTTGTTTGTTTGTTTTTATTTCATAGGAGAAAAGGGAAGAAGAAGAGGCACAAGAGATGGTGCTAAAAGTTGATTTGCACTGTGAAGGTTGTGCTAGAAAAGTTGCAAGAGCCTTGAAAGGCCTTCAAGGTTTTATTTCTCTCTATTTTTTTCCCTTTTTTAAAAATAAATAAAATTTGATTTTTGTAGGTTTTTGTTTTGTAACTAGACATTAATTTATCAAACTATTTGATTTCCCTTATCCCTTTTTGCACGTTTCCAATTCAAGAATTAATTTACTCACAAGTAACACATTATTAAAACCATCAATAAACCACCAAAGACTATAGTCAAACCAATCAATGTTGTTTTTTGGTATAGTTTATTACGATTTAAGATATATGCACCAACGATAAATATATATATATTAAATATATATAATAACGTTATTTATAATTATCTTTTAAATAAAGCGCAGAAGTAGATGAAGTGACGATAGATTACGAGGAAAGTAAGGTGGTGGTGAAAGGAAAAAATGTAGATCCACTTAAAGTGTGTGAAAGGGTGGAAAGGAAAAGTGGTAGAAAAGTTGAACTTATTTCACATATGACAAAGCCATTTGAAGAAAATACAAAGGAAGAAGAAATCAAGAAAGAAGAAGAGAAAAAAGATGAGGTAATTTATTTTAATCTACTTACTATTAATTAGTTAAATAAATTAAGATTAAGCACATGAATTGTGATTAAATTGTTTCTTGTCTCATTAATTTGTTACTTGCACATTGATTTAATTTGTGTATTTCTATGACCATCTATTTTTGGTGGACTATTTTCCTTTGAATTTAGCTAACTTATCAAGATTAAGTTATATGAACTTTGAAATCTCATGCATGTTCAAATTTGATTAATATTTGACCAAGATTGTGACTATATACTGCTTCAGGTTCATAACTTTGTTGATTGACTATTTAAATTTTCATCCAACGAAATAGATTATATGTGGTAACAAACACAAAAATTTGTATAATGTAGCTAGGATGGACAATGTTTTATTTTGGAGTAAAAGGATATTTTGGGGTTCCTACTGGGTATATTTAACTATATAATATATGAAACTAGAAAGGTACCGTGAAGTCGAAAAGTTCGTGAATTCAAGAATTAAAGTTTATAGGGAGCTAGGAGAATTCACGAGTCAGACCGACATTCAATGCGTTATGCATTGAATATTATGTTGTTTAAATTCTTTAAATCTATTTACTTATTGAATTTTCTAATAGTACGTTATGTATTTTTGAAAGATCTATTATATAAATGAGACAGCATAAGTAATTATATGGTTCTAAAAATATTAGTTTCGTGTTTGCATGTGCACGTATGCAAAAAGAATATCAGTATACATGTAAAGAACAAATATACTTTTAGTGATAATAATTCCATGCGGATCGTCCAAGACAGATAATATCACACCAAATCAATAGTATACCTTTGGGTTGGTTTAATTGGAGAACAATTAAGTAGAATTCATGTTTCAATTGTTGTTGAGAATGTTTTGGGCCTACATTTTAAACAAATGGATTGTATGCCACAAGTCCAATTAATGTATGTATTTATTTATTAATGATCATTTGTATGTACTATATACATACTCCTGCCTAATCATATACATATGTATATTCATCTTCTTGATAAGTATGTTTAGTCGTTGATTAGATGAATTAATTAATTAATCAACATGAAAGTGTGATACATATATATACATGACAGCCTCCTCCTGAAATAACACTTGTGTTGAACGTTCAAATGCATTGTGATGCTTGTGCTCAAGTTCTTCAGAAGCAAATCCGCAAAATCAAAGGTAAATCGTATAAATAATTTATTCAGAATTCATCATAATTAATTAAATATGATTATGTGCTGCATGCAGGTGTAGAATGTGTTACGTCAAGTAATTATAAAAGGTTTCAATATCGACCCAGAAAAGTTAGTTAATGAAGTGAATAAGAGAAGCGGAAAACAAGCTTCACTCGTAAATAATATTATTCAAGAGAAAAAAGAAGAAGAAGAGAAGGAGGAAGAAAAAGAAGAATATATTATTAAGGATTATAATTTAGCTCAAAAGTACTACAACAACAACATGGAGTACTACGCTAATTATTCTCCTCAAATTTTCAGTGATGACAATCCTAATGCTTGCTCTATCATGTAACTTAATTAATATTCACGCTAATTTAATAATGAATTTTACTTCACCAATTTTCAATATGATCTACTATCTAGTAATTATTATATCGTTAGTTGTTACGTATAATAAACGTGAACAATTCATAATTAAGAACTTTTTTTATCTACAAGAATTATAACTGGCTTATTATCAAATAAGTTGTATCAACTATGTGATAAGATTATATCTTGATAATAGTCCTTTATTACTTTCATTTTTTTCCACAGTCAAGTAGTTGCTAAAGTTAGAATAATATCCACATATTATAGTCAATGCCTAAAAAAATGTTTTTTTTTAAGTCAGTATAAAAAGTCGAGTTATTATTACAAGTACTTTCTCTAGCATTTGTCTGATTAGTTTCAAATTTTAAAAATTTATTTTTTTCGATTATATAATTTGATCTTTAAATATTTTTAAATTTCGAAAAACTAGATCAGTCCTATTTTTTGGATTATTAGCACTTCCATTCATAATTTGTTTTTGGAACATAGATATTTTTTTGGCTATTTTTGTCATTGATTGGTGTCAATTGGAGAATATTAATTATTGTGCTAGCCAAATGCTACGTACCGTGTAGCATAATTAAATAGGATAAATATTCTTTTTTTTTAAGATGCTTTTTGTTTTGTTCTAAATTTTTGTGGTAAAAGTTATTCAACTTTTTCCTTACTTAAAAAATTACCTTTTTTAAGATTCCAAAATTGCTTTATCCAACTTGCAACATTTCCCTTTGTCCCTGCTTCTTGGTCCCTTTTTACTACTAATGTTGTTGGTATAATACTAATTTATTACGATTACGATAATAAATTTAGTATAATTTTATAAATAGATTTGAAGACGGAAGAGAATAAGATATACATAATAACCTTGTCTATGTTTGGTATGAAGGAAAATATTTTTCAATTTTCTCATGTTTGGTTGGGAACAAAAATTTTGAAAAATGTTTTCCAAATCAACTCATTTTCCTCAAAATTAAGGAAAATGAATTTCCTTCAAAAATTAAGGAAAACATTATCCAAAACTCTTCTCCAATTTTAAATTACATTTTTTTGGGAAAAACAACAAAAAGAATTTAGAAAAATTCAATTTTAATTATTATTATTTTACCCGATTCTTGATCCCCACCCACCAACCACCGTCCAGCCCCCCAACCCTCTGCAACCCCACCCCTTCCCAAAAAATAATTTTGCTCTTTAAAAATATTTTCAACTTCAAATTTATTTTTAAACCCTACCCCCTCCCATCCGGCCAGCCCCTCACCCACCTCCAACCCCCAAAAAAATTAATTTTATTTTTTGAAAATACTATAAAGTTCAAATTTTTATTTTTTCGCTCCTACCCCCTCCTCCACCCCACCACCACCCCAAATAAAAATTATTTTTAAACAATATTTTCAATATCATAAATTATTTTCTACAAAAATAAAAGATGTCTCTCAAAACATTTTTCATTCATAAATCAAACACTAAAAATCATTTTCGGAAAATATTTTCTACTAATCAACCAAACATGAGAAAATAAATACAAAATCTACTTGTTTTTCAGGAAAACATTTTCCATGAAAAAAAAACATTTTCCTTCATACCAACACAACTCTTTACGTGAATATATATAGACAGTTTTAGTTTTTGATTAATAGGAAAACATTTTCCATGAAAAACATTTTCGTTTGTACCAAACACACCTCTTTACGTGAATATATATATAGACAGTTTTAGTTTTTGATTAACATGAAAACATTTTCTAGGAAAATATTTTTCATGAAAAATATTTTTCTTCGTACCAAACACACCTCTTTACGTGAATATAGATAGATAGTTTTAGTTTTTGATTAACAGGAAAACATTTTCTAGGAAAACATTTTCCATGAAAACATTTTCCTTCATACCAAACACACCTCTTTACGTGATAGACAGTTTTAATTTCTGATTAAATTTTGATAATTTTCTTATTTTATTCAAATTTGAGATTAAAAATCGATGGAAGAAGGGACGTCTGACATTTTTCTTAAAAAAAGTGAAGTAAAACATATCATCATTATTACATGAAAATTTGTTACACACTATATATACACTTAAATTTTTTGAGCACTTTTGGTCTCACCTAGATAGCTCACTCATTTTAATTTGTGGATTGAATAACTCAACACAAAATTTTCTCAATTTCAATCTTTATGCCTTTATATACTCTGTTGGCTCTATATATATATATATTTGTTGGGTTTGTGGTCCTCTAGCTATTTCTAAGTAGACACAACACATTCTTCTCTGTTCAACTTGTCTTCTCACTCATTTTCAAAGGTTCTCTCGTAAAGAGGAAATAGACTAACCTAGCTCGACTCGTTATGATTTGAATAGAAGAAAATTATTTTATAAAGTGATATAATTTTGTCAAAATTTCTTCAAGTTTCCCTTTGAAACTTGCATGTGCCCACAACTCCATATTAGTTCCAAATACATATGCATCTCCACTTCATGTTAAGGCAAGGGAAAGAAAGAACTTTAAAAAGATATATGCCCTAGCTCCTTATCCCATAAGCTTGATTGTCCAATAAGTTATTAGTCTAGTATATACTAATTACTAACAATATCAACTACTTAATTTTATTTAAAACATACCATTATGTGTGAAAACATTGCTTGCTTAGTTTTTATTTGTCGATCTCCATTCAAAATTTAACTTTGAAATCGTATAATTATTCCAGAATATTGAGCAGGAGTTCTATTAAAAAACCTGCTAGTGGAGAGAGACCTTCTAGGGATAAGAGACATAGAGCTAAAGAAAGCAAAATAGGATTTTTTGTGTATTATTCCTGCATAATCTCAAATGTTATCAGTTTTGGTAGGTAGACTACTAAACCACACCCTTATTTTGGGAGTCCGGAGCCTAAAGGATATATAAAATATTAACAAAAAATTTAAAACGTATATAAAATTTTATATTAACAAAATGACAAAATCGCTGGAACAACAACGATTTTCTCCGCCAGAAAAAGCAAAATCAACAGCGATTTTGCAAATTTTTTTTTTAAAAATAAAATTTATTTTTAAAAAAAAAAAAATTAAAGAAAATCGCAAGCAGCGATTTTTCTTTTTTAAAAAAAAAAATCACATTTTGCAAAATCGCTGCAGTAGTAGCGATTTTCCTTTTTTTGGCGAAGGAAATCGCTGTTATTCCAGCGATTTTGCCATTTGATTAATATAAAATTTTATATACCATTTTAAAATTTTTGTTAATATTTTATAACCTTTAGACTCCGAAATCCTTATTTTGGTTGTCATTTAAAGACCAAATTTAAAGAAGGTTGTTGGTTATTTTTTGTCACTCATTATTATTCTAGATTTATAGTATAGTATAATAGATGGTTAAATTTTGAGAAAATGCTAATGAATTAATTCCCTTCCAAATCCTTCAAACACATGTGTGGAGGCAACAAACACATTATATTCTGGACCACTTCTCATATATGCTAAAAATATATGGGTACCTTATATTATATACTTTTGAAATAGTGGTGGATCCAAAGGGAAATTTACACTATAGATAGATAGTAATTTTTGATATATAAGGTATAATCATAGGGAAAATTGTATATAATAGCAAACTAATTACCTAAAATAAATGGAATAGCTAGGGTTTGATTTAATTGTGTTCCATAGCAAACGTTAGCTAAAATTTGCCAGCGTCTCTCTCCTAGAAATCTCGCTCGCCACTCTCCATTCTCTCTCGCCTCTCTCGCTTTATACACAGAAGTGTATAATTCTGTTTCTGTTTTGTATAAAGCGAGAGAAAATTGTATATACACATGCAAAATATATATCTTCGTGTTATACACTTAACTATACAATTACAAACATTTTACTCAAATATTGCAGGAAAAGGTCAACGAATTATACAATTGCAGTGAAATACAATTTTCTCTAGCTTTATACAACAGAAGTGTGTATATTGTGTTTATTTTTTTTGTATAAAGCGAGAGAAAAACATATATCTTCTTGCTATACACTTAATATGCAGCGAAATAGGTAGTGAATTATACAATTGTGCATTGTACAATTGCAGTGAAATAGGATAGCGAATTATACAATTGCAGCGAAATAGGATAGCGAATTATACAATTGCAGCGAAATAGGCCAGCGAATTATACAATTTAGGCAAGCGAATTATACACTTGTAAATGTATAGCGAATTATACAGTTTTTATGTTTTCTATGGAGCGCAATTATGCAAAGTTTGTTATAGCATACAAAAATGAATTTTTTGTTTGCTATATGTGAAAGTTGTCCATCATCAGAAGAAAATTTTATTGAGAGCACTATTTTTAATTTGTTTACGTGATTTGATTTTAAATTAAATCGGATCGTATTATTACTATGATGTCACGGAGTTTGAAGCCAAAAAGTAGTAAAGAATTAAATTGTTGTGTCATTTTCTATCACAAAACTACAAGGAGTTTTTTCCATACAAAATTCCACTTCTTCCAGCTGTTATCCAATTACATGAACTTTCCTACTCTTATAAAATTCTTCTTTTTTTAAAGTGAAAATTACAGTTTACACTAAAAAAATCAATATTGTATGCAAAATTAATATACATAATTTGGACAAAATTTAATAAGTTCACATGAATTTGTAACTAATTCTTTATATCTGCGTGCCTTTGATTCGTTGCTTTATTATATGATGTTATTTGATTAGACATAAAAAGTGTACACACAAATAAGATATTTTTAAAATTGAATTAGTAAGTGAATTTGATTTTCGAAGATCGTAAATAATATATTGATGTTAAATATTTTTAAGTTATTCAAAATGAAATTAAAACTTGTCATCACGATTAGTCATGGTTATTGGTTACGTATCACATACGTAATAGGATGAATAAGATTTCTTTTTGAGTTCTGTCAATTAAACAAAATAATACTAGTAGAAAGCGTCTACTATTTAAATGAATATTATGTCATATAAAATTTAAATTAATCGAGATTATAAAATAAATATTAAAATAAACTAGAGGAGACGTGTACACATATGTGCAAGTAACAGTGGGAGTGCAGAAAAATCAACGATCTCTAGTGAATATGTTATAGTCCCACCACTAAATTTCAAACGATAGGTCCTTAGCCATCTTCATGTCTTAATATCTACACTTGCACATCACATGCCTTACTTGTGTTATTTTTTTTCGTATCAGAGTTTTAACTAATATGAATTCATTCCATGTAAGGTCATTTAAGGTGGAGACGTACATAAATAGAATTTATTTCATATGTACAAATTAAATTGAGACTTCATTAATTAGTGATAAACATATCGATCATATTCATCTCGTTATCCTCATTATTGATCTCTAGCTACTATATTGTCAACTCAATACACTATGGGACCAAGTCCTTGCTTTTAAGTACTATTGTTATCTTTTTGTATAGTGATTGAGAATCTAATGCCCAAAAATATTTAAGAGTTTCGATACAAATTAAGTTTGTCAACGGAGAGCAACTACTTGTTTAAGATCATACCAAAAAAAAAAAGAAGCATAATTGATGGGCTATATATATGTGAATATTCATGTTTAGTTTGGAAAATCGAGCAAGTTAATGAAATACAAAAAATAATTATCGATTCAAAAAGTATGTACTTTTGAATGATTGTAACCTTCATAAGCGCATAACTAAAAAAAAATTGTACAATAGTATTCTGCGTCGTAGCTAATTTAGAATAAACGAAGTCTAAATTTTAAATGTATGAATTATAAACTTTATACTATAACATCATCAGAGGCGGGTTTAGGATTTGAAGGTCGGGGGTGTCACAACATTTAAGTAAGATAAAAGTACTGGTTGCTTTAATTTTGGGTTACAATTCAGGTTATTAATTTTATTTTATTTTATAAAGAAATTGATCAATGTGCCTATAGTAAAATTTTTTTTTAGATATTATGTGATCAGAGATAATTAAATAATTCAATTTTTATTTTCTTTTTGAAATTAATGTCTTATTTGCTGAAATTTTGAGAAAAAAATTACGTTAAAATTTGAGCTTGTATAAACCATCTAATAATATTAACATAATATATTCATTCTTTCATTGACTTTATGTGTAGCTGGAGATATATAGTTGGAAAATAATAAAAATTATAGTTTCAGCCTATTCATCTTACTTAGCAAAAACGTCGGTGAGATCGAAAGATCTTTAAATTTTTTTTTAAAAACATTTTTGGAACTTATGTTTTTTTCTAAAAATTATTATTTAAATATATTCTTAATAATATATATTTGACGCTCATAATTCAGTACTCATTAATTGATAAAACAAAATAAACATGTTACACTCAAATCAATAGATTAATAATTAGTGCGAGAGAAAGTAAAAAAAAATAAAAATTAATTATGAAAGGAGTCCATTTGAATTAATAAAAAAAATAAATAAATAAGAATGAATGGAGAAAAAGAAAAAAAAGGAGCAATAAAAAAAATAAAAAATAAAAATTATTGTTGCTGAGGAACCTGGGTTGGGTTGACAAGGTGGTAAACCCTCTCCTTTGCCAATTAGGCTATTTCGTTTTTCAATCACTGAGTAGCAAAAATAATATATATTTAATTATTATATATACATATATACATATATATATAACGTTTTTTCTAAAAACACTAAGTGTCATAACACCTCATCCGTACACCTAAAAACACACCTGAACATCATATATAACTAGCTATTTAACTAATTACTGATTCACAACATATATCTATATATATCTAATAGATTTCATAATCCAAATATGAATTCCTTCGAAGCCATACTTTAATTAATATTATAGCTTCATTTCAACTTTCAAAGTTACCCCAAGAATTCGTTAAATATGTATGTGTATTGAATTTTCCTAGTTTCTAGAGTGTATTTATTATTTTTTGAAAAAATTGACATTGCCAAATTTTAACTCCGTTATTGTTTATTATAATCATCAGTCACCATACATGAATATGAATTTTTTTGTTTTCTAAAGTTCAAACAAGAAATTCTAAGTTAGTAAAATGGGGAGATAATATTTTAGATAGCCATTCAATTATGAGATCTTATCTTTTCAATTAAAAATTAAAATTAAATAACTTTTTATACAAAAAATGTATAATTAACTGATTATATGAGATATTATCTCGTAAAGTGATAGGCTAATGACAATTCTTTTTTAATTTTTCAATTTATCAAACACATGTAGTCCATTCAATTAACAAAAAACACATAGTGGAGCACCAATTTTCATAAATTTACTCTAACGTGGCGAATATTTAAGTGAAGTTAATTTTAATATTGATTTCCGATATCACTTTCGCTTTGATCAATCTCAACAAAAAAAATCATATTTTCTTATATTATAAGTATTTAAAGATATATTTTTTTAATTTTTATTGGTCTTACTAAATCTTAAGATACTACTCATTTTTGTTTTAGTCAATCTCAAAAAAAGTCGTATTTTCTTATATTATAAGTATTTAAAGGTATATTTTTTTTATTTTTGTTGGTTTTACTAATTTTAAAGATAATAATTATTTTCATTTTGGTCAATCTAAAAAAAGCATATTTCTTTATATTATAAGTATTTAAAGATACAATTCTCTTTTATTTTTATTAGTCTTACTTAATCTTTAAGATAATAATCCAATACAATTTATGAAAAGAAAGAAAATAATTCAACTTTTTAATATGACTATTTTTTGAAAAACAATTTTTACTAAATATTTTAATATTTTATACCTTAAATTTTGTGACGGGTCAAATATTATCGCATGAAATAAACTCAAAGGAATATGTTTTTCTGTGGGCAGCACACATGCTTCCCTTTACACGTGTGACAATTAACGGTCAACCCAACGTTGAAAACCCAGTTCAATAAATAAACAATTAAACTCCAATGAAACAATTAACGCCGTTCATTTCTCCGTTAGTTTACACGTGGGCCCACAGTCCTACGTGGAACTATTTATGGGTCCCAATTGAGAAACCACGTGTACAACATGGTAACTTTTTAGTCAGAACGAGTAAAGAGTGTGTCAGTACCAATATGGCACGTGAGAATCACATGCTCACCCATGCCCCACTTTACCCTATTTTTATTGGTCCAATTAATTTTTTTTATATATATATAAATATATACCATTGAAAATGCACATCACTTTTTCTTCCAAAGTCAAAATTAAAATACTTTTTGATTAAAATAAAAAAAGAAGAAGGAGAAGAAAAAATAGTTTTTTGGCTCATACAGGTATGTTATACACACTCTTCATTTCAAATTCCAAATTCCGAGTTTTAAATATAGAAAAAATCTTGTTGAATTTCAAAATAAAGTAAAATAAAAAGAAATCTTTTTTTTTATGAATAGATTAAAATTATATTTAATTATTTGATTTTATTATAGTATAATTGAGTTAGTGTGGGGCTTAGAAAGAAGTTTATAATTAACTATTAAGTATGATTACTTTTTGTGTCCATACGTACGCAAAACAGAGATTCTAGAGGCCTAAATTATTGTTGAACCCATAAAACATTCTCCTAAATAATAATATCATATAATATAATATTAGATATTTTATACTATATTAAAATTACAACTCACAAGCTTCCAAGAACATATTCATATACTTGTCGTAAATAATTGAATTTATTTAATTTGTCATTTCAAATCAAAGACTTAAGTCAAAGTTCATTTTGAACTATAGGAGACGAGTACTTTGAAAAAAAATTACTAACGATAGCAACAACTTACCTATCTAATTTCTCGAGTTCTCAATTCTGAGTAAATAACCTGTAATTACTTAATTATTTTACACTAGCGATTTAACCAAATTCTTAACAATATTTATGTTTGTTTTTTTCTTACAAATATCTACTTACCAAAATTTACTTACCAAACATCTTACTAACCAAAATTTACTTACCAAAACGAACGTCTATATATAGATACTCCATATTACATCAAACACCTTGTCTTTTTTCGAAATTTGCGGTCGGGGAGGCAGATTACAAAATAACAGTGGAACTCACACCAACAAGGTGAAGAATGATTATCTGATACGATTGTTTTTATATGTTTTAATTTTTTTTGTGAAAATTCCGATCCGGCCATTTAGTTACTATAAATATAGAAATAAAAGGGTATTTTAGTAATAATACATACTGTAACTAACTTTGTCTTCCCTACAGGCTTATATAACGACATCAAAGTACAGAGCATTGGCAGAGTATTAGCTCTTTCAAAATTTCACACTTCCAATGTCCACCAAAAGCTCCGTCCAACCACCACCAATCTCCGCCGCCGACGGCGGCGGAGGCGGCAAGCTTAACGGAGATGCATCCTCCACCGACGATGAGAGATGTTCGGTGGAGGAGGTAGCTTTGGTAGTCCCAGAAACCGATGACCCGAGTTTACCTGTAATGACATTCCGGGCATGGTTTCTGGGACTCTCATCTTGCACTATCTTGATTTTCCTGAACACTTTTTTCATTTACAGAACTCAGCCGTTAACAATTTCAGCAATTTTAATGCAAATTGCTGTTCTTCCAATTGGGAAATTCATGGCTGCTACACTTCCGAAGAAGAGCTTTGCTTTATTCGGTAGATGGGGTTCGTTCAGTTTGAATCCGGGTCCGTTTAATATCAAAGAGCATGTTGTTATCACAGTTATGGCGAATTGTGGAGTTTCAATTGGGGGTGGTGATGCTTATTCAATTGGAGCTATTACTGTTATGAGGGCTTATTATAATCAGAGCGTCAGCTTCCTCTGTTCTCTTATTATCGTCTTGACTACTCAGGTACTTCTTTAATCTCATAGCTTACACTCCATTTTTCGTTGAATTTTGTGTCTTGAATGCTCGTGTGTAGAGGCGGAGCCAGTATTTTTAACTATGAGTGTAATTTTCCGAGGGTGAGGTTTGGGTATGGTCTATCCTTTCCTAGATTGCATTTTGTGGATATGTTGTTGTTGTTTAATTTGATTTTGAGGTAGGAAGGGGGGTGGGTGTGAGGTTTGCGTATACTCTATCCTGCTCAGATCAAATCACATTTTGTGAAAGTATACCGGATATGTTGTAGTCGTAACTTGAAGTGTTTGATTTGAGTTTGAGGTAGGACGGGAGTAAGGTTTGCGCGTATTCTATCCTGCTCGGATCAACTCAGATCACATTTTGTGGAAGTATATCGGATATGTTGTATTTGTAGCAACCTTGAAGTGTTTGATTTGAGTTTGAGTTGGTCACTAGAAAACAAAACAAAAAGATAAGGGGAAAGCGTTGAAGTTAAGCACACTATTTAAAACTATAGTGCAAGTAGGCGTTTGGACGATTGATATTTGAGGGAACAAAATGTACTATTGAGATACTTGGATATCGAGGTGTGTTTGGACATGCATTTGACTTGAAAAACATTTTGTTAGTGGAAGAAAAAAGATTAAAAAAAATATGGTTAAAATCACTTTTCGAAACTTGAAAACTCATCTTCAATTTATATTTTGAAGAAGTAGAAACTTTGTATGAAAAAACATGCTCTAACATCTTTGTTTTTTTGTATATTTCATGCATTATTTACTTTGAAGAAAACATTTTCGACAATCTAAGATAACCTAACATTGGAGTAATTTTATTAACAAAAATGTTTATAGGTGAACACTTTTCCGCAAATTTGGAAAGAATTTATTTCTGATAGTTGTGAATTTTGTACAGATATTGGGTTATGGATGGGCGGGAATGTTGAGGAGATACCTCGTTGACCCTGTCGATATGTGGTGGCCGTCAAACCTTGCTCAAGTTTCTCTGTTCAGGTTCACCGGATCTCTTTTGTAACTATGTTATGGTTGTCCATTTGTCTAAATAAAATTTGTGATTTTTCGAATGCAACAGTGACCAAATTCCTCACAATTCAAATTATCATCGTTGTTGTTCGTGTTTTCATCTCTACATTTATGTCTTTTTTTACGACAGGGCACTTCACGAAAAGGAACCAAAAACAAGAGGCTTCACAAGGATGAAGTTTTTCCTTATATTTATGGCTGCAAGCTTTGCATACTACGCTCTCCCAGGCTATCTATTCCCAATTTTGACCTTCTTCTCGTGGGTCTGTTGGGCGTATCCACATAGTATCACAGCTCAACAAATTGGCTCGGGATATCATGGCCTCGGTGTGGGTGCTTTTACCCTTGATTGGGCTGGCATATCAGCTTATCATGGCAGTCCACTAGTGACACCGTGGTCCTCGATTCTAAATGTTGCCGTTGGATTTATCATGTTCATATACATCATTATTCCTCTATGTTACTGGAAGTACAACACTTTTGATGCTCAAAAGTTTCCTATCTTTTCAAATCAGTTGTTCACAGCTAGCGGCCACAAATACGACACCACTAAAATCTTGACTCCACAATTCGATCTCAATATTGCTGCTTATGAGAAGTACAGCAAGCTCTACCTCAGTCCTTTGTTTGCCCTCTCAATCGGATCGGGATTTGCAAGGTTTACAGCTACCCTCACACATGTTGCGCTATTTCATGGAAGGTTAGCCTCTCATAAAGCTTTATACTTTTGAATTTCTTAGAACTTGTCGCTTATTCTTGACACTGAAATGAGATTCGTTGAAGTTAGACTAGTGTTATGTAAAGCAATTTAAACTCCATTGCTTCTTAAAGAGAGAAATAACATGTTGATTTCTGATAGTAGTTATTATCTCGAATAGTTACCTGTCTTCTTGAACTGACAATCTGTTTCATTTCAACTCGGATAGTGATATTTGGAAGCAAAGTAGATCAGCGGTGAAGAATGTCAAAATGGATATTCATGCAAAATTGATGAAGAGTTACAAACAAGTCCCTCAGTGGTGGTTTCTCGCGTTATTGGTAGGTAGCATAGCCCTATCACTTCTGATGTGTTTCGTGTGGAAAGAAGACGTGCAGCTGCCGTGGTGGGGCTTGTTGTTTGCATTTGGTCTTGCTTTTATTGTTACTCTCCCTATAGGAGTCATTCAAGCGACTACTAATCAGGTGATGTCTTAATTCTATTTTCCTAATAGCTTATGTGCTATTCAACAATCTCTGCCTCGATGTTGACCTTATATTCGTGATTGCATTGCAGCAACCCGGATATGACATAATTGCACAGTTCATAATCGGTTATATCCTTCCAGGAAAACCAATCGCGAACTTGCTTTTCAAAATCTATGGCCGGACAAGTACTGTTCATGCTCTCTCCTTTTTAGCTGATCTTAAACTTGGTCACTACATGAAAATTCCGCCACGATGCATGTACACAGCTCAGGTTAGTAACTTCTTTCTTTGCTTTTCACTATTTGAACTAATAAGTAATAACACGTATTCAATCTGTCTATCTATTTCACGTCTTCCAGCTCGTGGGAACACTGGTTGCTGGTACAATCAACCTTGCTGTAGCATGGTGGATGCTAGGAAGCATCGATAACATTTGTGACGTTGAGGCTCTTCATCCGGACAGCCCATGGACCTGTCCTAAATTCCGTGTGACATTTGATGCATCTGTGATCTGGGGTCTAATTGGACCAGAACGGTTATTTGGTCCGGGAGGATTATATAGGAATTTGGTATGGTTATTCCTCATAGGTGCATTGCTACCGGTGCCTATTTGGGTGCTAAGCAAAATGTTCCCGGAAAAGAAATGGATTCCGTTGATCAACATACCTGTTATATCATATGGTTTCGCGGGAATGCCACCAGCAACACCAACGAATATAGCTAGCTGGCTTATAACAGGTATGATATTCAACTATTTCGTGTTCAAGTACAGAAAAGAGTGGTGGAAGAAATACAACTACGTTCTGTCAGCTGCGTTGGATGCTGGAACAGCTTTCATGGGTGTTTTACTGTTTTTCGCGTTGCAAAACGAGGGGAAGAACTTGAAATGGTGGGGAACAGAGTTGGATCATTGTCCCTTAGCAACTTGTCCAACAGCTCCTGGGATTATAGTACAAGGATGTCCTGTTTTCAACTAGGCATAACAAGTATGAATGAATGAATGGTGTTTGAATATTTTTACAGAAGTTTAGTATTTAGACTTTCGAGGTTCAAACAAGTCCACACATGTAATTTTGAAGTAACTTATAATAGCTTTTTGTGTTGAGTAAATGATTTGATTATCAGTCAATGCTTCTCCATGAGTTAATTTTCTACCTATTTCGTTTTTCAACTATTTTCCCATAATTCATATTATCTTATTACTATGGGAATCGATACATCACCGTTAGTAGAGAGATCAAAATGATGTATGCTGACTTAAGAAAGTTGTTTGACCCACATAAAGAGTTGGAGGCGGCTAAGAACATCTCATCTCGCAAGAGTTAAGCCCTTCGGCATGTTAAGCGTGTCATAAATGGACTTTTATTGGACTAAAAAAAATCTTAATATAACAGATATCCCGCTAAGAAGTAGGGATGACAATGGGCTGTGCCGGGTGGGTTTCAGGCTATGTGGGCGGGACAGGTTTAAGGTTATGCGGGGCGGGGCGGACGCTGGGCGGTTGAATTGGGTTTTAACAAAAAATTGATGTGGAGTGGGGTGGGTTGCTGGTATACATGATTTTATGTGGGCTTCAAACTTAATTTTAACTTTTTACACGTTATTGAGTGTTAGAGCATTATTCCTTAGATAATTTCATTAAAACTACTAAAATATTGAAGATAATAAATGAAATGGTTCGATAAAAAATAATATAATTTCTTGCATTGCATGTTTCCCAATTGACCTCTCAAAAATAAAATTTTAAGTCATTATCCTATTAAATTAATACAATTTAATGAATAAATAAATTTACTTTTATGAATTTTATTTTTAGTATCAAACATAACTAGAAAAATAAACTATTTAAAAAATTATGCGGGGCGGATTCATGCGGACTCAGGATGGACGGATTGAAAATAAAAAGTATTACAAGGCAAATTAAAATTTTTACGTATTAAGTTCAACCTGCACTGCCCCGTCCTACATCGCTCCATTGCCTATCCCTAATAAGAAAAGGATATGTCCATATATATTCTTATGATATGAAATTGTTCTATTTTGAATACGATAAGTTATTAGGATTATGAAATTTTTTTTACACAAGTCTTCATTAATAGAATTGACATACATATATACATAAGGAGAAATTAATTAAATAGATATATGTACTAATTTTATTAATGAGAAATAGAAGCTTTTAACTTATTATGTTCACACTCATTATAATAACCCAAACTAAAATCTAGAAAAAATAAAACTTTGTATGATAATTAAAATGGAATATAAAATAAAGTAGTTGGTCAAAACCAACCCCACCAAAAATTCTCAAAATGAATACATTATAGTATATGGTTTTAGGAGTATTTATTGAACTCAATTTTGGTCAACAAAGAAAGAAATAAATGTACATAGTTGGTCAAAACCAATCCCACCAAAATTCCCATTGTGGTTTTATTTATTTATTTTATTATGTGATTTGTTCAACTAATAAATTCAGTCATAAATGTTTTATTACTTGTTTCCAATAGAGTACCAATAAAATAGTTGACCAAGTTACAATTAATGGTGGGGCTTGGCTTTATATCTTCCACTAAATCTTTATATTTTACATTGATATATCAAAATAATCTAACGTAATCTTTATATTACCATAACATTTAAGAAAATATCTACATTATACTTTATTTACCGTCCCAATTTATATGACACCTTTTATGTTTCGAAAATCAAACAGTTTAAGTTTGATTGAAATTTTACATACGAAATCTTCAAAAAAAAATTAAATGAAATTTATATATTTGTAAACTACGTAAAAACTACTATGAATCACAATAATTGATAATTCAAAATGTTTATGAAAAATTTACGGTCAAAGATAGACTTGTTTGACTCTTGAAATCCGAAAGGTGCAAGGGTGGCTCGACAGTGTTAAAAAAAAGACATGTGTCTTATGCCTCCAAATTTAAGGGGCCTCATTTTTAATAATAATAGGTTATAAGTTATTATTTTTTTTAACAAATACTGAATACCTTTTGTAGAAAAAAAATAAAGTTTTCATGAAAATGAAGGAATTATTAGAACAAATTTGACATATTTGGAGTACTATAACTGATGAAAAATAATTTAAAATATGAATGATTGTATTATCAATTGAAAACCAGAAGAAATCAATTATATAAATGTTATTAATAATTCACGTTCAAAGCCCCGTTTAATTTTTGTCTTAGGCCACTAATATGCGTGAGCCGCTCCTCGAAAGGTGACATATAAAATGAAACGAAAAAATATTGCATGTTATTATAGATAATCTAACTAAATATATATAATGTAAAATTTCGATAGATATTTATTTAACTCTTACGATGTGTCTGGTTGGGGAAACAAGTTAACAAAGAGATTAATTATCTCGTCATTTTATCTAAATCAAATATAAAATAAATTCATAAAATTAATTCCGATATCAGTTATTCTTTATCTCTCGTACAAATGAGCCCCTCTTGGAAAATTAATATTGCTTGTCTGCCTGTATAGGTGCTGATAAGATTAGGCTACCAACCTACCGTTAATCTTCCAACTTAATTTATATGCAAATTAAATTAAAAGAAATTATATATAATTGACATATATAGTAGCTACCTTTTCCATATAATTTGTCTCTTCGTTTCATTCCATATATATACACACATTTATTGATCATATTTAGAAACACAAATTAAGGATTTCATATATATATTAAAGATGATCCAAAAAAATATTGTGATATTATTATCCTTATTATTAATTGTGCCAATAAGTTGGGCAATTAATAATCCATTAATAGAACTTTCAAGTAGAGAAGAATTGGCTAAGATAGCTGGTTATGGTGAAGAAAAACTCTCTACTGTTTTCCTTCATGGTACTCTTCTTTGTGGTCACACACCACATCCAGTTCCAGGTTAATTTCTACTTTTTCTATACGATCGTACGTTCGTTCTGTTATTATAACATCATATATTATGACATAATACGAAGGAAAAAAGAATAACTATATCTCCGAACTACCGTAAATAGTATGCATATATCCTCTGTCATACTTTTGGGACATTGGTGTTCCTGTCGTCCAAAAAACTAGAGCATACATACCCTTTATGCTAACGGATATAAAATACCAGATCAACGGATAAGATTGTGACTCATGCCCCTATTTAGTCTTCTGGTAGATTGGAGGGCATATATTCTCTAGTTTTTGGATGGCAGGAGCACCTATGTCCCCAAAGTATGACAGAGGATATTTGTATACGATAGTTCGGGGGTATAATTGTCATTTTTCCCTAATATAGTTCGGGGTATAGTTTTCCTTTTCCCCTAATATGAATGATCAATTATAAAAACATGATTATTATGAAAAGGTCTGACTGTATTAATATGACGATCAGGTGCATCTGTGGCGGTGTTTTTTGGAACTAGTGGGCCGGGTCGGGTAAGGAAATCATCATGGGCCAAAAATGTAACAAATGAAAGTGGAGATTTTATAATAGATGTCCCTTCTCATCTCCATGCTAATATTCATGATCCAAATCTATGTCACATTCAAATTCTTCATCTCCCAAAGGACTACTCACTTTGTCATCATCATTCTACAAAAAGGAAAACATTCACACTAACATCGTCCAATATTGGCGTTCGCGTTTACACAACTCCAACAATTTACCTCACCCCTAAAGTTAGCTCACGAGTATAATCCACGATAAGAGAAGAAGAGAAGGGACGGCACAATTTCTTGAGATGGCGCTTTAGTCACACACATTGAGTTGTGCACTCGTGATGTTAAATTTTTATGTACAATTTTGTGTAGCTTCGAATCAAGTGTGTTGTACGTAAAAAGAGTGTTATTATGTTTATGTTATGTGAAAAATCCATTTTCGTATTAAAAGTGATTAGTAAACGTTATTTTGCGGTAAAACCAAACTGATTTTTGCTTTCTGGGCCCCTCTTATTAGAAAAAATGATACTTCCAAATGTCTATGCCATTTTCAGTACGCTAAGCACTCAATTTTTGATAGAGACTTACAACCACCCATATACACCTTTTTTTTTAAAAAAAAAAAACAAAACATGTATTTGATATCTGCTTTAAGACTTGATTAATTTGTATTCATATTGGAAAGTCTTATTTTAAGAGAAAAATATGTCATATCACCGACTCAAATGCGAGATTTTTAATCAAATATAAAATAATATTTACCGCTTCATAACTATCTTTGACGATACACGCGACCACCCTTAGCTATAATAACCATCAATTTACTTATCTAGTTATCTTCTTCTCAAACTGCTAATTAACCCACATTTTCTTTTTTTTTAAAACAAAAAAAATTAGTCATGTACCCACAATTTTAAAGGGAAAATTAATAATAAGTGGCAAAATTAAGTTAAAACGAAAATGATTTTTTTTAAAAAAACAACCATTTTGTATTTGGATTAAGTTATTATGAACAAACAGTTAAAAACATTTTCACATATCAGTATTATTTGACCTATAATAACAAGTTAATCGGTTACTCCCTTTGTTCCTATTTATTTGAAAATATTTCCTTTTTTAATTGTTCTTATTTACTTGTTCATTTTGACAAATTAAGAAAGGACAATTTTTTTTCCTATTATATCCTCATTTAAATTTTTTAAAAAAATTTAAGTTTTAATTTATCATTTTTGAAATCATAATTAATAAGAATAAAATTATAATTTGATTATGCTAGGTATTACTATTTTAATGTGTGTAGTATCATTTTTATCAAGTTATTATAGTTAATGTTTATTAATTACTTATGATTACCTTACAAGTGATCAATGGAGAATCAAAATTATTGCATTGGGTTCACCAAAAGCCAGTTTTTCTTTTACTCTTAAATTCTACGTATCAAGTAAAATATGCACTTAATATTTACTCCATGAGACAATTACAGATTTTCGCTTTTGAAAATCTTAATATCAATTGGCAAAAAGCTTTCAATATTGTATAAAGCCACTTCACATTATTCACGAAAAGATAAAAAATATTCTTAAACTATTCGAAATATATTATATTTATCTTTAAATTAATTTTGGTTCAAAACTATTCTTCTCGTTAAACTATTGGATTAGAAGTGTCTTATTATTAACGAAATTTGTTAAATGTCATGTGGATGTCACATTGCACATCGATAGGGTTCTTCAACCACATAAACTACGAAAAACAATAAAAAAATACCCTTAAATTATATTTACCCTTAAACTATATTTCGACTCAAAACTACCATTTCCGTCAAACTATTGGGTCACAAGTACCCTTTTTATTAACGAAAATTGTTAAATGTCATGTGGGTGTCACATTGCATGCCAATAGGATTCCACTTCCACATAGACTAAATCCCTAAATCCTAATTACTCTTTTTCCCCCTAATTTCATTATTTTCCATAAACGATTTCACCACTTCCACATGTCAATAAGTTTCCACTGACCTTTTTCTTTTTAGTCTATGTGGCAGTTGAACCTTATTGGCGTGCAATGTAATATCCAAATGACATTTAACAACTTCCGTTAATAAGAAGAACACTTCTGACCCAAACAAAAAAAATAATTTTAAATCAAAATATAATTTAAATATATATATGAGCTATTTCAAATAATTTAAAAATATTTTTTACCCATTTTCTGTTCATGAAATCATCATTGAAACTTAAAAGTAAGTGATTGAAGTTACCTTTGAGTAATGGAAAAGTCTATTATAGTAGATGATTTTTTAATCCATGAAATGAAGAATTTCACAAAAAGTAAAAAAGAGAAGAAAAGGAATGATGTGACTCAATTATCTTGACCCTATGAAACCAATACATCATAATTGGGCCACTACTCTTTCTACCCCTAAATAAACTTTTTTATTTATGATAAATTTTTAAGAAAAAAATTACTTTAATGAATGCATTTTAATAAATAATTATTAATTTTAGTAATATTTTTTATTTATTATTATTTTGTGATAATACTATATTAAATCTGCGATATGTATTAAAATTAAATTAAGTGTGCAATATATATGTATATAACTATTTTAAAAAATACACTATGATTATTTGGTAACAAATTGACACATTATAAGTGTACTAAAATAAGTGATAAATGCATTATCTATCAATAAAACTTGTATTATATGTGAATAATAAATTATTTTTTATAATATAAATTAAAAATATATTATAAAATGTCTTAAAAATGATAAAATAAAAAATAATATTATTATTATAAATGATAAATACTTATTATTTATAATATATTTATATAAGTTTCCGACTTAAAATAAGTTGATGCAGTACTTATTCATTCTTTATTAAAATAGTAAAGTGACATAATTTCTATGGTTTTGTTAACTATATATGAATACATCAAAGAGAAAAAAATTACTTCATCTATCTTAATCATGTGACTCACTTTCCTTTAATCAACTTTAATAAAAGAAATAATTAAATAATTATATATTTATAATTTAAATTAATCTAATTTTAAATTCTTTCATTATTCATAGTCAATTTTGATTATGATTTTTAAAAATCAATACTGATACGTGAATAGGGATAGATGGAATTGTAATAACAATTACATACACATTTTAATATGTTTGCCTTTTTTTTTTTTAATTCATTCCTTTTTTGTTGTAACTTTTAATTTTAAATTTTTTAAATTAAATAAAAATAAAAACTGACAAATACATTGAAATAGAGAGAATGTAATAAAATATAATAAAAATAACTTTTGTTTTGAGTTTGATCATAATAATATTTTATCTATGTTATTTTACCTTTTTAAATATTTTTATTTTTTAACTTTAGTACATTTTAATTAAAAATGAATTAAAAAATAATTTAATTTAAAATAAAAAAAATATATTACACTTTTTAAAAATTTTTAATTAAATTCTGATCAATTTTTTTAGACATTTAGCATTACTCTAATATAATTAGTCAATATAGAATATCGTCCAAATCACAAAAGCTAATATAGTTTCGAAGCTAATACACAATATAAACGTAAAATAATTGAGTTTCGATGCAGATATACGAGAAATAAGAGAAAACATATTTCCAAAGTCGTTGGGTTGCACTTTTAGTATTAATTTTCACTTTTCTTGAAATTATATTATTATTTTCTGGTGTGTTCCTCACTTCACTCATCAGCACTCAATTTAATCTAAAATCTAAATGGAACCACAAAATCCAATTCTTCTTTCCTTCAATTCTCCATAAACATTTTTTCTTAACTTGTTAATCTCAAAGTTAATTGTGATGCCATAAAAAAAGTAGTGGGTAAACCGTATTTATATAGTTATATACACAATAAAGGAATCACTTTTTTGTAGATTCTTTTCTGGGTTTTGTTTTAAAAAAATACAAACTTTAATGGGGAATGTTAATGGAAGAGAAGAAATTGATCAATCTAGTGTTGGGATACAAGAAACTATGGATGCTAGAGATGGTGAATTTATGGGTCAATCTCCACCTTCAAGTCCTAGGGCTTCTCATTCTCCATTGATGTTTAGACCTCAGGTCAGTTCTTGACAAAAATAAAATAAAATGAAGGGGGTTTCTTTTTTTCTTTTTTTTTGGTTGATTGTAGTATTGGGTTGTTTGTTTGGATGTAAAGATTTGATCTTTTGGAAGATGTGATGTAGATTTAGGCTGGAAAATTGAAGAAAGGTTGTTACTTTGAACAATTTTGAACTTTTATGGGGAATTAACAAATTTGTTTTGTGATCAATTGATAAACTTTCATGATTCTTGTCATCTGTTGTTCTAGCGTTGGTGGACAGAGTTACTTGTACTTGTTGGTGGTGGGAGGTGGAATTAGTCGAGTGAGCGCAAGTTGGCCTGGACTCCACGGTCATAATAAAAAAAACTTAAATGATTGTTTCCCCACATAATGGAATTCAGAATTTGAATTGAAGTGTTTTACAGCAATATTCAGATTGTTTGAAAGTTGGCAAGTGCTACCTGTTGTATGTATTGGAGGATGATTGAATTATATAGGCACCGAAGATGGGGGGAAAATTGGCTTTAGGGAGTTCTTGTTAAGCACTAATGAGCATTTTAAGTTATCTAGCAAGAATGGTTACATCTATGTATGTTGTGTTTATTTCTTATCAGAACTTGGTCCTGGATGTTGATCTTCTTATGGGGGGGGGGGGGGGGGGGGTTCTTTTGAGAGGGAATATGTGATTATGTTTGTTTTGAAATGTTTTGTATCAGATGCCAGTAGTCCCTTTACAAAGACCCGAGGAGTTGCACATCTCAAACCCTTCGTGGATGCAAAACACCTCAGGGTACGAAGACTTGAATGAGGAGAAAGGAGTTCCCACACTGATATCATGGACCTATGATGGCAAAGACATTGCCGTTGAGGGATCATGGGATAATTGGAAATCAAGGTTTTTTAAGCTTGATTTTATTTATCCGCGTTTTACATTGAAAAAGACGATTCTCTACTTTTTGAGGTTTAAGATTGCAAGTTGACTCTGAAAACTTAAGACTCTGTTTCTCAGGAACATTTTGCAAAGATCTGGGAAAGATTTCACCATTTTGAAGGTGCTTCCTTCCGGAGTTTACCAGTATAGGTTTATAGTTGATGGACAATGGAGGTGTTCCCCTGACTTGCCATGCGTTCAGGATGAAGCGGGGAATACTCGCAATATTTTGGATGTGAAGGTACATTTGTCATCTAAAAATTTTCTCAGTCCATTTTCTCTCAAGGATAGTTTCTATTGTATCTCCTATTACAAGGATCAAGGCGAAAATAGAAACTGGACGTCCAATAGGGATGTAGCTTATACATGCACAATATCAAAATTTAAGTACTTATTGTGGGCCTTTGAGATTGTCTATACATGACCTCGCTTTACTTGTCAATGTGAAGAAAAATCAGGGTCAGATTAACTACCTTGTCAAACCAAGAAGAGAATAATCATTATTTGTTATGCAACTGTAAGATATTAGTTACCGAAATGAAGTTTTGGGCTTGTGAACAGTGAACACTGTAGGGAGTTGAGTTACAACTATGGAAATCTCTCTAGCCTGGGCTTTTTTTTTTCTCTGTGATAATCTCATCATGGAAACAAGAAGTGTCAGCATACGGATCCATGCCCTGTTCAAAAATGGCATGGATATAGATTGTAAGTGTTTTGATCACAAATGTGGATATACTAAATCTGGCCTTTTTATCAGTCTTAGCCTTAACTTTGACAAAAAAATGTCGTTATATTAGGGTGTCAATGCCTCACAAACTGTGAATTGCTAGAGCCCTTGAGATGATTTACAGATTTACCTGTAGATGTTTTTGTCTTGCCAAAGCAAATCACAGACCAAAAAAAAATTGGGGGAAGGCTTCTTGAAACTCATGGGGACTTGGCAAATAGTTGAACAATGTGAAAACAAAAACGAGTAAAAAAAAAACATATACGCAAACATATATGCCTGTCTTTTTTGGGCTTTTGGTGTAGACTAGAAGAAGTCAAGTCAGTGGATAGGATTTTAGATCTTTTCAGCTTCCTATTTTAATGTAAAGGAACTGAGTCTGTTTGTAATTTTGGCACAATCTTTGTGCTGACATGTATAAAGACCTATTATTATTCTCCAAAAGAAAACAACGAAAGCAAAAGATCCATTTAGGTGAGATACGAAACACTTGAGATTTAGGTCTAGTTGTATTGATACACTTACATTTGACCCATCGGTTTGCTAGGAGTCATTTTCGTTAAGAGATTTCTATGTCACTAGATGGATTATACTAAGATTTAGAGAACCTCCAGTTATACTTTTTTTTCTTTAAAAAAATCATAATTTTGAGAACCCCTCATCTTGTACCACTCTTATCTTGAGTATTGACATGAAACTGACTCAAATTGAGTGGAATAGACATATACGTATAGCCAACCTAACTACTTTCTTGTTATTGACATGTTATTGCTGTTGTACCAACTATAGAGGGGAAAGGAAGAAGCAAATACAGCGTTGCTGCTGCTTGAAACTTGGCTTATGAATGCGTCATATACCTTCTACTTTATCACCTGCTTCCCGTCCCCAAACGTATTGCTATTCAAAATGGTCGCAGAAAAGAAATGCTACCAAACTTGAGTTACTAAATTTCGATGTGTATATTTTATAAACGTACTTTAATGTAGCAGAGAAGAAGTAATGAAAGTAATGGGTGAAAAGTCAATATCACGTCAAATTTAGATATGATTAAGTGGGAGACAGTTGAATTCTTGAATTTTGTTGAATATAGAAAAATGTCAAGTCTTCTTAGTCTCTATCTCAGTTGCGCAACTACTTATCTTGAAAGAAAACTATCCTAAGCAGATTAGATGATTGTGAAAGGTAAAAGAGTGTTGCAACGGATAGGCTGAAAGTACTTACTATTTTCATTCGGGGTACCCAAACGTATATTCTTAGTACTGTCCTAATGATCACAGTCGTAAGTCCTTCATTTCCTACTGCCAATTGATTCGATTAGCTCTGTAAGTCACAAGTTGACTAAGGTTATGGTTGAATTAAAAACTATATTAACAAAACTTGTGTTGTTTGATGTATGATGCAGGATTATGTACCTGAAGATATCGAAAGCATTTCTGGTTTTGAACCTCCTCTTTCCCCAGATTCCAGCTACAGTAACTTGCAACTTGGAGCTGAGGACTACGCCAAGGAGCCACCTTTAGTTCCACCTCATCTACAAATGACTCTGCTTAACGTTCCATCATCTCCCATGGAAATTCCACCTCCTTTATCAAGACCTCAACATGTCGTACTTAACCACCTGTACATGCAGAAGGGAAAGAGTAACCCATCTGTGGTAGCACTTGGTTCAACTAACCGATTCCTGTTCAAATACGTGACAGTGGTACTTTACAAGTCCATACAGAGGTGAACATACGTCTCTTAATAACTTTACGTTCAGTAGTGACAAATGATTAGAAGTAACATCTCAAGATAAGTAGCAGAGGAATGTGTTTGACATACTGTCAATTTACCTGTAATCACTTATACGTATCGCCTTTTATTCGCAATTACAACATGTAATATAACACGATTGAAAGAGAGAAACTGTGCTTGTTGTATGATGTTTTTCAGTTTTTGAATGGAATCCATGAACCATAATCTCTTGTTGAATGAGAATTTTGGCAAATGGATGGATTCTTTCATATTTAACTTAATTAATCGGTAAAGATATATTAATTGTGTTCATTAGACATCTCTTATAACAGTCCAGTCATATTCTAAAATTAACATTTTTTCATAAAAAATAATTATGCATGTGATGTTATTTATATCAATTTAAAAAAAAATTGGTATATTAACTAATTATAACAATTTGAAGTGCTTTTAGAACCTTCACCCACGGTTGAAATTGAAGATAGGCTAATCATGTGGCACGTAATAAATAAGAGATGAAACTTTTATTTTTGTTTTTTTAAAAAAATGGAAAGAGGACAAATATAACTTTAAATAATCGTAAATGATATGTAAGTATTCTCTGTCACAATTTTGAGATATAAGCGCCTCTGTCGTTCAAAAATTAGAATATTTACATCTTTTATGTCATAATTTTATCCATTAATTTGACATTTATTGAATATTAATTCGACAATTATTGAATATCATATCGCGGATAAAATTCCATCACGTGTTTCTATTTAATCTTTCTGTTAAAGTAAAGATTATATATGTTCTAATTTTTTTTACGGCAGAGACATCAATATCCTAAAAAAAAATGTAATGAAGGGTATCATATCATTTACGATTGTTCAAGGTATATTCGGTCGTTTTCTTTTTTAAAAAAATTGTTAATTCGGTGATTCCTTTCCCTTTTACCCCATTTTACTTTGCTTTTACCAGTCATTCAATTCCCTTCCGCCGCCGCTTTATATTACTTTTTTTTTACCTCTACAATGGAACCTCTCATCGACGGCGACGGCCATCCACCAAACGACATCACTTCATTCGCTGATAACCTTGCTCCTTTCCCTGAATCTACTAACGTCCTTTACGAGAATCCATCTGCCGTTATTGCTCCGCCGGGAATCCACCGTCTTCCGGTTTCCCCTGTACGTAAACTCCGACCAGTGCGGTTTGGAAACGGACGAAACTATGTCGATATGGTGGACAGCAACTGTGATATTGACGAAGCTTTGATGACTTGCACCAGTGATTTAGGGTTTTTAAGTCAGTTTTCTGCTCAAAATGCGTCTACGGTGTTGCCCATGGAGTGTGGATTTGTCAATTCTTTGGATGAGAACGGCGTCGCTAAATGCTCGGAGGTGGGGATTTCGGCAGTTCAGCAAATGAAGTCGGAGTTAGATGCTGATTGCTTGAATTTGATCTCGCAATCTCATATTTTGGAGACTGAATTTAGGTAATTTTTGTATTATTAATTAATAATATCGCCCTGTTTGATATCTATAGGATTAGATTATGTGAGTAAAAGTAACTATTATTCGTAATTGCATTATTTTTATATTATATTAACTTTCTAATTTCCAATTGTTTTTGTTGCTAATTACTGTTGTCACATAAAGTACTTGATGTCATTACCAGTAAACTTTAAATTTAAGTTTTGTCAAAAACAAAATTAAGCTTTTTGAAACTTACTTTAGAATAAGTTTCAAAACCTTTTGATATTAGAAATGGTTCATACTTTTTATTCTTTCTTTACATTTTACACCTTAGAAGTCGAATCGTCCATTAGTAGATTGGTGGTTGATGTCATAGCTGAGGGTCTATTGGAAATAATTTCTCTACGTCTACGGTTTTTGGTGAATTCTATGTACACTCTACCCTCCGTAGAAGGACTACATTGGGTGTTTTGTTGTTGTGGTTGATGTTTATAGGGGAAAGAAAGCGGCTAATAAGATCTTGAATCTGTACGGTTGGTTGCATTTGCATTAACGTTGCCTACTTACTGCTGAAGTCTAATTTTTCATGCCAGCAACATAGTTCTGATAGATAATGTAACCTATTGTAATCCAGATAATTGCATGACAATGATTTATTTGAATAACAGAAGTGATTTTCTAGGAAAGATTGGTTTCTCCAACTAAATTCTGAACATACGATACTATGTTTCGAGAATCTGTGAATTTCCCTAGCCATAACTTTCTTCTAATTAGTATGTGAGAAACCTGATACGACTGGTGTTTATGATTTACCTTGATGCAGCTCATCTTCTGACAGTGAATCATCCGAGGCTATTGAAGAACATTTAAATAGGAAAAGGAAGAGGGGAACACGGAAGAGTCTTAAATTAAGTCTTGAAGACATGGTAAAGAAGTTGATGGACAAGCAAGAGCAGATGCACAAACAATTAATAGAGATGCTAGAGAAGAAGGAAGAGGAGAGAATCATTCGGGAAGAAGCTTGGAAGCAGCAAGAGGTAGAAAGGGCAAAGCGGGATGTGGAGTTGAGAGCTGAAGAGACATCTAGAAACTTGGCTCTTATTGCTTTCCTTGAGAATCTGTTAGGTGAAGATTTCCAAATTCCAAAATCATCAGAAGTAACAAGTCTCGTTAAAGATGAAGGTGAAGTTCATGGTCAAGAAGCTGATGTTAGATCCGATCCATGTAATAGGAGATGGCCAAAACTTGAAGTACAAGCCCTTGTATCAGTTCGTACTCGTTTAGATCACAAGTTTCTTAAAGGAGCTAAAGGATCCGTGTGGGAAGAGGTAGCGGATGGATTGGCTAAGATGGGTTACATTCGAACAGCAAAGAAGTGTAAAGAGAAATGGGAGAACATTAACAAGTACTATAAAAGGACAATCGACAGTGGTAAGACGCGTCCAAAAAACTACAGATCGTGTCCCTATTTCCATGAATTGGACTCACTTTATAAGAACGGACTGCTTAACCAAGGTGCTGCGAATTGTGTGAAGATTGAGACAGAAACTAAGAATGTGGATCCGGAAGAGTAAATATTGCCCGGATATTTCTTACTGCCTCATCCGTGTGAAGGATGTGTTTATCCGATGGAGGATCGATCAGGCTCTCTCTCCAAATACTTTGGTTGAACTTCACCTTGACAAACAAACACCATGGACCTATTGCTGCTGTGATGTCATGATAGGTGTAAGCATATCTCTATTGATGCTCTTTGAAATGTCTTCAGAGGGAATTGTAGATTCTTGTACTGTTTTACTTGTTCTTACATGGATTCTGGTATCAAGAGTTCTCCATTGTAGTTTATAAAATTTTAGTAAGATATGGCTAGACTCTGTTCTGTTTTGCCCTTCAGTTTCACATTCACACCCTCATAATTTATACACCAACGATGATTTATTAAAATACCAAAAAAAAAGACAAATGTATACTTTACTTGATCATTACAACGTAACAAAACGCTACAAGTGATCAACATGGGTCATGGTGAACTGCATTAGGTCTCGGATTGGAGAAAATTTGTGGGGAGCACCACCTCGAATGGACCTTGCAGAATGTGATTAAGATTTAGTCGGAGCTTTTCGATACAAGTTGAAGATGTCTTTTCAGATTCATGGCGTTTTTAGGATAGATTGTTCTATTTTTCTGCCCATTTATGATCCATGGTGTTTGAGTAAGCTTTATTCTTTGTACAAAAATTTGAAAGAGAGTAGAAAGATTAGGACAATAAAGTCTCAATTTCCTAAAATCATTGTGAAATTTAAAATAAAAATTACCTTTTTCTAAGTATAATGATGAAATTGAGTGAAAAATTGTAAAATTATGAGAAAAAAGAAGAAAATGAAATTAAGTGACAATCTGAAAATATTTGCTAAGAAGAAAATGAAAGAACATTTATAAAGGAAATAAGAGAAGGAGAACATGACAGAAGAAAATCGAGGGGGGTGTTGAAAAAATTACTTTTTTGACTTTATGCGTAATTTATTTTTATTTTTAATTTAATTTTGTATCAGATTCGAATGATATTAATTACATTTTAAACAAGAATAAGTGTGTAATAGATCATTATTATAATTAAAGTATGTAACAAACTTTTAAATACAAGTTAAAGTTAAAAGGGAAAATTTATGCCTTTTTCCAATATAAAAATGGTTGATTTACCAGTTTGCATTCGAACTTTGACATACATATGAAGTCACTTTGTAAACCGATTTCATTCATGTATAATCTAATAAAGTATATCTTTTAAATGTGATATCGTAATCCATAAAATTTGTATAGCAATTTCATAAATAATTAATCAAATATAAAGCATCAATTTTTATAGTCATTATACACATGCATTACAGATAAAACATTTTTATATATAACTTATATAAAAATATTTAGTAAACCAAATATCAAATGAATATGTTAATAGCTCAAACATAAATATGAATTAGTGCATTTATTTATAAGAAATGGTAGACTAAGGTAAAATATGAAAATCAAATTTAATTACGTTTTCATATATTAATAAAACTTTACTAATATACAAATTTGTTGGGCAATATTTTTCATGCCTCGATAATCGATATTATTATTAATTATCAACTTGGGTTGAATTTCTTCAAGATTCGATAAAGACAGAATCCACATATTAGAAACTTGAATTTGAATAGACTCTATGTGGTTAGTCTGACTTCAATACATCTATCAAATACTGAATGAAAATATATATGATTTATCAATGTAGTGTTATAAAGTAATTTAATATATCTTGTTTCTAAACTATGATTGGTTATTTGGTAAGATTCGTATAAGAAATTGATTTTTATAATAGTTTTCACGATTATTAGTTATTATAATTAATAAAATATGAATTTGAATTTTAGCAAAAAGAAACAAATAGTATAAATTAGTGGTGATTTTATTAAACTCAATAAGGTTAAACGGGTCGGGGCAACCCGTGGATTATAAGGGTTAGGCTGTACCGGAGAAACAGAGAGGAACGTCAAATCAATTTCAATTTGAAGAAAAAAGCCAAACAAATTAGCTTCATTTTCCCCCAAAAAAAAGAAGAAGCAGCAGATTGCTCCATTTGCAACCATGGAGAATGCGGTTCAAGAGGTATTGTTGATTTAACAATGGAGAATGGAGAAATTTGATGTTTATTTAGGATTTTTTTGAATTGCAGATAGTGGCGAAGCAAGTGTTGACGGTGGCAAAAGCGGTGGAGGACAAGCTTGATGAAGAGATTCATGCTTTAGATCGATTAGATCTCGATGATTTGGAGGTGTTGAGAGAACGTAGATTGCAACAGATGAAGAAAATGGCTGAAAAACGTAATCGTTGGTTATCTCTTGGACATGGAGAATACTCTGAGATCCAAGCTGAAAAGGATTTTTTCTCTGTTGTTAAGGCTAGTGATCGCGTTGTTTGCCATTTCTATCGTGAAAATTGGCCTTGCAAGGTAAAAAAAAAATCTAGTTTCCTTCCAATTCAACTAAAAGCCTATTGGCTGTTGCACCATTGATTGTTGCATTGATTGTTGCAGGTTATGGATAAGCATTTGAGCATACTAGCAAAACAGCATATAGAAACACGTTTTGTGAAAATTAACGCAGAGAAAGCGCCATACCTGGCTGAAAAGCTCAGAATAGTTGTTCTTCCAACCCTTGCACTCATCAAAAATGCTAAAGTTGATAACTACCTGGTATGTCTGTGCAGTAACAATTGAATTTCCCACTCTTTGCACTCTGCCATTATCTTAAAATCGTCTTTTTGGCCATGATTTGGATATTCTAGGTTGGATTTGATGAGCTTGGGGGTACCGATGAGTTTAGCACGGAGGAACTTGAAGAGAGGTTAGCTAAAGCTGATGTTATCATCTTTGAAGGTGAATCATCAAAATTTTTATCAAAATCCAAAGCTCAGGCGAAGAAAAGTGTGAGGCAGAGTTCAAATCCTGACTCGTCGGACTCGGAGTAAATGTAGAATAATATAAGCTTTGTTTATGTATTCCTTTCTAATACTAAAATATACTAAGTTCGTTAATGGTGAAAATTTGAATTTTGTTTTCTAATTCGCCATGTAACCTGTTATTGCTTTGGTTCATCTTTTTTTGGGGTATGATAATACATTTATTTGTTTGTGTTATTAAAAGTTGAATGGATTCATTCATCACTTGATTGCTCAGACAAGTAACTCTTGTGAAGTCCATCCCCATGTGCCAAACTTTGAATAACTTTGTGCCAATTCAAAGTTTGGTAGAGTAGATAAGCTATGAAGAAGAAAAAATGTTTTTCTTCTATAGCACATTTGGAGGGTAGTGTATTTGTTCTCTATAAAAGGGAGGAGAATTCTTCATTCTAAGTACACCAAAAAAGAATTACAAAGGAGAGAAAGAAGAGTGAGGCATCACAGAGGAAAATAATCTGTGAGGAAAAATAGAAAAATGTGTGAGCGATATTGTAGTGAGGTGGAAAAATCAAAAGAGTGTTATTTCTTTTGAATGTGTAGTGGTCTTGGAGTTTTACTCAGACATACAAGTGTAAAATCCTTACTATAGTGATATTCGTTGCTCCTCTCGGGTCGTGGTTTTTCCCTTATTAGAAGGGTTTCCACGTAAAATCTTGGTGTCATTATTCTCTTTATTCTCGTTGATTAACCGCATTGTTGTGTTCCGCATTTGTTGCCTTTATTACCGCAAATATTATTTCTGTACGGATTTATTCCCAACAACTCTTTCTTCATGTTCCAGGTTTTTGAAAAACCTTCGAATTCTTGTGTTGTGACTCCTAAATTTTGTTAAAAATAAAAGGTGATGTCGATAACAACTGGAAGCAATTTACTTACGATACTTAGTTGACATTCATACCGTTTACTCCTTGATCATTATCAGACAATCACTTTTTCGCAAACTTCGTGTGGGGAAAATGGTTTTAGTTTCCCATCTCATGGAAAACCCTTTTTGCTCCGCGTTTAGCTAGGGGTATTTTAGTGATAGGTTCTATAGATCAAAGGATAAATCATTCGACTCATTCACATCCAGATCATGAATGTTTGAAATCAATATTATGCAAGGAGACATTCGAATTGGATATTCGATTTGAGAGTACCTTCTTATTGGGGCATGCCGGCAACCTTGCGGCTGAGAACTATCTGGTGCGGGAGTAATCCACCGAGCTGAATGCTTAGTTGAGTATTCTATCGCGCCTAGTAAAACAGGCATCCCTATTAATATTATGCAAGGAGACATTCGAATTAAAGGGTGATATAAAATCAGTCTATTTTCGACATCATATCGACACTCTAGATGCTATGAGTATGGTTCATAAGTAATTTCAAATGATTATAAAAGATTTTGGGCCAAAAAATGCTGATCAGTAAAATACTCTCTCAAGTTCATTGAAAAATCTGAGAAAATCATGACTTCATGTTTAGAGACCACTAAACTATGGATCATGTAAAATCGGTCGGAATGAAGCAATTCATACAAGAGCAAATAAGTGATCAAAATGGCTATCAAGCAAAAAAGATTAATGCATGTTCAAGCCTAACCATGTTTAACTCTAGTTAATGTGGTTTTTGTTTGGCTTGCAGACGTATTTAGGAAAATATATATCCATGGATTAAAACACACATAATTTCTAAGCAACTAATAGACAGACCCCACACCGCGAAACATGTTAACATTTCACCTAGTAGCTTCTTTCCAGCTCCTGGTTTTGAAGATATTAAGTACATGGCCCAATCTACAGTTAATCTTACAGCACCTACATAAGGTTACAGGTACGCTTTAAATGGATGCAAAGCACCCGACACTAAATGAAAAGAGGGTAAGTAACTTGGTGATGACAAGGGGGTGGGTATTACCAGCGATGTCGGGTGCAAATAGAGTATGAAAAGATACCATTAACAGTAACTAGATCTAGTCTACTTTTACTATTAATGTACAATGTAACATGCACTCCCTATTCCAAAGGGGTTTACTGCCGCGGTGCTGCTGGAGCCGTCTGCTGATGGGCCTGTCCATAGAATCCAATACCAGAAGGACGGTAAAATCCGCTGTTGGCAGGCTGCTGCTGAGATTGTAGCTGTGCTTGCTGGGGTGGTGGAGGAGGAGGCCTCAGTCCCATTGCAATTTGAGAAGACACAGGTTGTTGAAGGCCAGCGCTATATCCATATGGCATCACCCCCATCATCATACCTGTAGATTGAACTAACTGACTTGCAGGGGAATTTGCTGGATGTAATGATGGAGGGGGAGGGGGAGGAGGTGGAAGCGGAGCTTGTATCTGGTTTGGCTGGGACACAGATTGCATGGCTGAGGATGGGGCAAGAGGAATGCTAGTAAGCAATTGTTGAGATGAAGTAAAGTAAGTGGAGCTACCCCTTTCAGAACTGTTCATATCAGAAAAAGTCATTGGCTTATCTAACTTGAGCCGTTTCTCTGGGGATGCAAAAGGCAAGCTAGAAGTGAAGCCAGTTGATTTCAATCCACTGCTCAGTGATGCAGCTTCTTCAGCAACAAGGGATGAAAGAACAGAGGTTAACATTTGAGCAGAAGATGTTGAAGCAGCAAGTTTTGCAGCAACAGCTGCTGCTGCCGAACTTTTGCTTTCCTCTTCATTACTTTTGGAATTTGTGAAGGAAGTCACGGGATTGGGAGGTGGAGGGAGAGGAGGTATGTTGATTAATTGCACTGAAGGCGGGGTTGGTTCAGTCGTTCTGGTGACTTCAATTGGAAGGATACCAGTATTCACTGGTGGAGCAGCAACACTGGGAGATGTCAGCCTCCTCCTTGCATTTTTTACTAGTTCAATCTGACCACACGCAACCTGCATGTCAACCAGCTATCCAATGATTACATTTTTGCAGACACCAGCGAAAAATATCTTTCAAGAATCAAGGACAAGTGATGCATATAAACAGTTCTCATTTATAAAAGCTATCCAATAATTACATTTTTGCATAGGATTAAAATTCAGGGTGAAAATGGAGATATGGCAGTCTTAAGACTACTATAAATTAAACTGGCTGACTGAAACCTATGTTTGATTAAGAATCAAAAGGTGTTGCTCGTTAGACAAGGCCCACATGTTGTTCATCTCTGGTGTTCTCGAGAAAACGAAAAACTTCAAACTTGAGAAATCGAAAGTGTGCAGCTTACACATAAAGTTAGAGAGACATGCCCCTATCAAATGTGGAAGAAAATGATACACAATCATGCTGTGGTTTACTGGAATTCCACAAAAGACTAAGGGATTGTTTGGTTGGAACAAGTTATCCCCAGATAATCAATCCCAGGATAAGTTATCCCGGAATAAGTGAGATAACTTATCCCATCACTACCGCAAAAATGGTGGGATAAATAATTCAAAGACTACCTAATACCTCCAACCAAACATGGGATCAAATAATCCTACATTTAATCCTGGAATAATTATATCTTATACCTCACACCAAACGACTCCTAAATTGCATGCACACCAAAGCGGCTCAACACCAATGCCAAGCATTCAAAAGCATGTCATTAGCATGAACAGGCTACATTCAATGAAAATAGTTCAAGAGAATCGGCCTGGTCTGCTATGCCCATGCTAGCATTTGGGCATATGCAACTACTGAAGCTTCGAAGATACAATGATAATAGGTGAGTAAATCAACCTGATTTGTCATTAAGCATTGAACAGGCTAAACAACATACCCAGTTAATCCCACAAGTAGGTTATAGGGAGGGTGGTGTGTACGCAGACCTTACCGGCTAAAACAACATACCGGTGTAATTTAACAGATTTTCACCTCTACTTAAACACCAAGTTCCTGTCAGAGGCAGGGTTCAAACCCGTGATGTAAGCCTAAACCATACATCACACACTGCTGTCTTACCACTAGACCGAGCCATGGGATGCACATACCCTGAAGAAGTCATCTTGCCAATTGCTGTCTACATCTAGTCACACATAATGACAAATTAGATAACAAAGTTATCCGTTTCCAAATGGTTGTCCACATCGAGTCACACAAAATGACAAATTAGACAAAAAGGGTAAACAGCTGTTTTGTTCAAGAGCAATCTTTTTAAAAACCGAACAGCACAAATACAAGAGTTGTAGGGCCTTAAGCAAAAAGTGAGAAGTGATATTGCCAAATGAAGAGCATAATTTGAAGACAATACAACTAGTTGCTTAATATATGTGAATACACTCATAACACTGATTGCAACTTAAGCCACTAATTTTAGCATCTAATGCCCTATAATATCCAAAGCTCATAAAGTGACCATTGTGCTCTTACTCCACATTCTATCAAACATAAAACAGTACATGGATTCTAGTACACCTTAATGCGACTATTACTTAATATTTTCAAGCAAGCTTTGCATAATGTTATGCAGTGATACTTCTTACACGGCCAATCAAACACTGCATTACTTCTATGGGGATTATTTTCCTAATTCACTCAACCAAATATTGTTTTATATTATGTGGAATCTAATGTTGAAATTCCTCTAGCTTAACTAGAGTGCTCTCCCTTCCTTACAATGCACATTTGTATAACATTCATGTTAGAGCTTTTAAAATATTTAATACCACATACCATTCAAAAATATTTCATATAATTAGTTAATAATATTATCCATCAAACTTATGTCAACTGTTACTTTAGTAACTCTTCCATTACCACTCAATTACTTTACGTGATGAAGCTAACTTTTGAAAACATTAGTTGAGGTTGAATTGGAATCCTGGATAGGGTTGAATGGGTGAAAATTTTGGGGAGACTTTGTTGTTAGGCCTATATGTTGATGGGAGCAACGGCACGCAATTACAAGAGAAACCATATAAGGAGAAGGTGTGTCATGTGCATGTCTTTTCTTTGGAGGCCTACCTCTACCTTTCCTCATACCTATTATAACCAACCTCTCGCTCCTCCTCACTGGTAAAAGAAAAACAAAAGTAAACAAGACTATTACCTATTTATAGCAGCTACAAATTATTAAAGTCCATATAGACTCTTAAGCACACAAAACTGACTTCCTCAGATTGTTCTGTAAACAACAGGAATTCTGATATGCAAATAAGAATAGGGAAACCTATAATATCTAGAGGAAAACCATGGACACTAAATGAGAATCTGAAACATACAAAACATCCATTTGGCTGGTAGCAAAGAATAATAAACAAGTCACCGCATCTTCCCTCTTCTCAAACTTAAATTTCCTCAAGAATTTCAAAGATTTCATCATTGGTGAGTCCAAAAACTGCTTTATATCTGACTGTTCTTCAACTCGAAACAAACTAACCAATTTGCTCAACACTTAAGTATACTAAATGTTCAATAATTCTAGCAACTGATCATGCAATTAATTCAGTGAATACGGGATCCACACACATCAATTCTCTGTGCACCTGTGGGTTTTTTGCGAACCTCTTCATGATTTTTCTGTTCCCGTTTTCTCGTGAGTGGATAAAATATAAGGAGATACAACAACATACCAAGTGTAATCCCACGGGTGAGTCTAAGAAGATAAAATATAAGGAGATATGTGCAATAAAAGATTGGGATCGAGTGTACCTGCATCCCACTGCGTAAAAGCTCTAGCTTAGATTCCTGAAAAAGCAATAACCGTTAGGGTTGACATGAGTGCTAAGATGGAAACGCAAAAAAAAAGGAAAATAAAGGCACTGCACATTGTTAGTGACCAATAGGAGGATGTGAAACAGTCATGTAAGTTTGCATAATTCTTCACTGCTTTTTAGACAGTATCAAATATAAGGTAAACAATAGAAGGTCTAAAAAGAATTAAGATTGATCCTAGTGAAAGGAGGTACAGGAGGGTGTTAAATTTTTTTATTTTTTTTTTTTTGGGGGGGGGGGGGGGGGGAATGAAAAACTGTACTTGATCTTGAAGTGCATCTTTCAGGAGAGAAATCAAGGTAATTCTCAATGATTCAGCATTCTCAAAGTGGCTGATGCATTCTTGAAGTATATTTTCCTGTTCTAGCAATTTATCCATCAGTTCAGAACCCTGGAGGTTTCCTGAGCAAGAGTCAGCAGAAAACACAATATCAAAAGTCTTAAAAGGAACAAGTACTTAGTTCAAGAGAAACTACTAATTCAAAAATAGCAATATATAATAGAAAGAAAGAGAAATACTGCAGCAATGGAGTTCATGATTACGCCATGCTAGTATAAACAAAAACAAGGACTAATCTTTCCTGTGGCCTTAAACTCTTAAGGCATCTTCATATTCATCTACAAATCTTACAAAGCCAGCCCGCTTTTGTTTATTCGCAACACTATAGTCCACCTTCAGATCCAGCTATAGTTCTCCAACGGTAGAATAGATGACATATGAAAGGGTAAAGCAAACCCACTGAAGACCATCTTTTTGAAAGATGATGGTCTTTGGCGCCTCTCCTTATCCTTTACTATTTATACTCAAGGAATTTATTTTTTCAGTTTCAAAACACGAATAATGATGAGTTCTTCTTCTACCTTATACCACTTATACACCAAGTTCGGGTTTCCCAGCAGGATTTTAACTCGTGACATGTGCCTGCCTCACCTCTCACACAGTCGCACTAATCTTTGAAACAAATCCCTGAGGTTGATGCATTCATCTGTCTTGATGACCTTGAATCATGGGTTGATATCTTATAGGGTCACGTTAAAATTTATCATGCTAGCAAGAATACTCATTAATTGTGTCACCGGAAGGATTCTTCAATGCACATAGAGGGATCAGGCAAGGCGATCCCCTATCCCCTTTCCTGTTCATCATAGCCATGGATGGACTCAACAACATGCTGAATATAGCTAAGATAACAGGACGAATTCAGGGATTTGAAGTTAGCAAGGTTGCTGGGAACAGTCTAGAGATCACACATTTGCAATATGCTGATGATACACTAATTTTTGTGGGGATGAGGAGGAGCAACTCTTGACTTATATTGGTGTATTTTGAAGCCATTTCTGGACTCCATATAAATTGGAACATAAGCCACTTGTATCCAATTTATGTGGTTCTAGAAATGGATTAGCTTCCTCAAATCCTAGGAGGTGCCATAGGCACTTTGCCATCAATATACTTGGGCATGCCTCTGGGGCCGAGTATAGGTCCATAGATATTTGGAATCCAATTTTGGAGAAATGTGAAAAGAAATTAACCAGATGGAGACCACAATATCTATCCTTGGGAGGTAGACTAACTTTGATTAACTCAGTCTTAGATGCCCTCCCTACGTATATGTTATCTCTCTCTCATATACCCCAGTCAGTAGTTCAAAGGTTGGATAAAATCAGAAGAAACTTCTTGTGGCAAGGCAATAAGGAAAGGAAGGGTTTTCATTTGGTCAAATGGAAGAACATTATCAGAAGTAAAGAGCAAGGTGGACTAGGTATCAAGAACCTTAAATACCAAAGCAAAGCATTCAAGGTCAAGTGTATGGAGGTACCACAGGAGGACCAAGCCCTATGGTACAGGGTAATCAAGAGCAAGTATGAGCAAATGAACACATGGGTAACTAAAGAGGTCAACACCCCCTATGGTATTAGCCTCTGGAAACCCATTAGAATATTCTGGCAGTTTCTCAGTAATCAATTCACTGTCAAAGTTCGAAATGGTAGAAAAACGAGCTTTTGGATTGATAAATGGGTGGGTACTGTGAGCCTTAAAAATCTCTTTCCTGACATCTTTGTTTTGGCTCAACACCAAGAGAAAACTGTTGCTAAAATGTGGTCACCACAAGGATGGAATATTAGAAGAAACTTGAATGACTGGGAAATTCCCAGAATGATTGAACTTTTCAAACTACTGGAGAGTTTCCAAGGAATCCAACCAGGTAAAGACTATTTATGGTGGCATGGGCACAACAAAGGAAGATACAGGGTGAAGGAAGGATATATACAAACAAGTCTTATGGAGAATCAAGACTTCAAATGGCCTTGGAAGCAAATTTGGAGAGTCAAAGTGCCACAAAAAGTGGCATGCTTCACCTGGCTGCTCGCCAATGAAGCAGTTCTGACATTGGACAATGTGGCCAAGAGAGGTATATCTCTATGCAACAGATGCTCCTTATGTGGTAAGGATACAGAGACACTAAAACACCTCTTCCTACACTGCAATTTCACTGATCAACTGATGCAGATTTTCCTAATCTCAGAGGCATTTCCTGGAATATGCCTAGTAAGATTGATGAGACTCTTTTCAGTTGGGAGGAGGCTGGAATTGGGGCTACAAACAGAGAAAGATGGAGGATGATACCTGCTTGTATATGGTGGACTATCAGGAGAGAGAGAAATGATAGATGTTTTGAAATAGGGACAACAACCGGAAGGAATTCAAGCTTAAATGTATTTTGTTGTTCTGTTTTTGGTGTACAAATGTCTACTCCAATGAGACTGAGTCAATCATAGATGGTTTAGGGTCCATCTAGTTTCCTGGTTTAGGACTGGAAGGACTTTAATCTTTTTGTTCTTTTTGTAAATATGGTTTTTCAGTACTACCTAAGTACTGACTGAAACACAAAGTTACCAGTGTCAAGAATATTCTCCTTTAGTCCTTTTACCATCAGACCAATCTGTAACCGTCATCCTCCATAACAATATTTCACTATAGCGGCCAAGTTTTTTTTTTGGGGTGCCACTTTTCACATAATGTTATATTATATGTCCTCTGTAACTACATTTCGCTTTAACCAAAAAACATCCGGATAAAATGACGTTATAGAGGTTTGATTGTATCACTTTTACTTTCTAGGAGTTCCTTTTTCAATGAAATAAATTCTACCTACCACTAAAGAGGGAGAACGTTTTTTGATAGCTTACATGTTCAATTGATTAATCAGTAAATATATACTTAAATATTAACAACCTTTTTATTCTTTTACCCCTCCCTAGGAGCTTCAACCTTTTTGCTCCCTTGGTGACTCGAACTCACAAACTCAGGTTGGAAGTGGAGGGTGCTTACAATCCGAGCAATCCCCACTTGTCCAAATATTAATAACCTAATAATAAATAGTGTAGATTAAAAGTTCCATGTTGTCGCTTGCTGAAAAAAACCCATAATACAAAGGTATGTGCACTAGACAAACACAATTTTCATATTTATAATGTGGAAGTGCTCAAGATACAACTTTCTCGGATCTTATGATGTCTCATTCACTTGCTACATGCTATCTTAAGGGAGATGACTCTGTGTTCCTACCTAACCAAAATTAGCAATGTGATTCTCTGAAAGGTAGATAACAACTTCAAGCAGCTGATCAAAAGTATTGGTTACTTCAAAGAGCAAAAAGTTGTTGGTTATGAACTTCTAGGCAAGTGCTCCTAAATCACTCATAAAGAGACAAGATTGTTGGAAGATGAATCAACTTTTTTTAATGATGGTGGTTGTCTGGGCCAGCTTACAGGTAACTCAACTATTGCACCAATTACCCACTACCTCCCAGACTCCCACAAACGCATGTACCCAGTAATTTTGCCTACCAAGGCTCAGGCACATGGGAAAAAATCATCTAGAGTTTATTCCTTTGCTAGGATTTGAACCTAAGACTGGGTAGTTCTCCACTTCATTGACCATTAGGTCACACTCTTCGATGCTAAATCATATTTTAACCATAAGTTCTATCAAAGCATGAATAGTCATATACTTGGCATACATAGCAGATACTCCTTACAGCAACAATGATCTAGTGCCAAGAATGCAAGCAATCTCCATTATAACTAAACAATGACACAAAATGTATATGCAACATCAACTTAAGAGACATAAAAGATCAACATACTTTTCACTTTACAATATTCCCAACAGCCAATTAATTACTCTTTTACCTTGGGAAGAACGGTTTTCAATATCGTTCTCCATTTCCCCAACGCAAAAAACAGAATGTTTACACTTGTTCAAAGCATCTTCCTCATTCACATTTTCATCATGAACTAGTTGGAATGCTGTTACAATTTTTTCTGGAGTACAGCCGACAGCCATTTTCTGATGTTGAAATTAACAAACATTCAGACTACTTGTACATAACCATGATAATAAACCCAGCGTGATTTTTGAACAGACGAGTTTAATCTGATACTCACAATCCTTACTGAGTGAGCATCCTTCTTCACAACTTCGATAGGATTTGAGCTCTTCCCTTTGCTTTCTGAAGGAGCAGGACTCTTGCCCAACACTTCATCTTTAAGATTCTGACCCTTGGATCCAAATACTTTTCTCTCTTCCCATATATTAACCTAACATTACCCACAAAAAGAAGAACAAACCAAATCAGAAAGAGAAGGGAGAAGTAAAAAGGTTATTTGGGCTTCAGAGGACAGTAAACTTAAAAATTACGCCAAAGCTATAGAGAGACATTGTGAAGAAGTTCCTAACTTCTAAGTAAATGCCAAAATTAAGCAGTTTGTCTTGATAAACAAAGATGCCATGTCAAGTGCTTCATCCCTTGGGGGTGAGCATCAATTCAAGCACAAAGACAATAAGGTGCGACTTCCATCGCCATGAGGTCCAGGTTCTAGACAAACCTTTAAGAGGATCTCAAAGATGTGCGAAAGAAGGGCATCTCCAAGCATTGTAGTAGAGTACGACAGCATTCTATGTAGTGGCTTTCCCACATGTTACAAGAATTCTAGTGAAGTTTGAAGAGAATGTTAGTGGATTTTCTTCTTGGACAGCAGGACTCATGGCCCAATTAGCAACCGTTACAAGAAATTTTTGGAATGAACTGATTGGAATTAGATTGAAAATGCACTGCCTCTTCGAAATCTTATAAAGATGTCTCTAATGGACTCTTTCTCTGTTATCAACGGCAATTTAACAAGGTCCATTGAAAAAAATTATGTTCCTTAACAATAATGGAAATGAAGGACTTCTCAGAATTCAATGCAACAGTTGACAGTAAAAACAAGCAGCATAATATGACCAAACATTACTATTTGTGGTTCTTTAGGCTGGTAAAGCCTGTTGCAGAAACTTTACACTCACTGTTTGTAGCAATATTGCTCTCGCTACATAGTGAAAGAAAAACATAAAATCCTATTCCTGACCAAAGTCACTAAGGGGGGGCCTCAGCGGGCTGCAATCCGTCTGAGCTTAGTCTTCTTTTATGAGACAGATTAGACGCTGGGGAAAGGACTGAGAAATTGTCTAGAAATTTTCTTGTCAAAAATATTGGTCCAAATTCATGTCTTCACAATAGAAATTTTTGATACTATTAACTATATATTAAAATCTTGACCTCCATTCATGTGGCATCAACTATATATCATTGCCTTAGAGAATTCTTTCCAGGTCCAGTCATCCACACCAAGCAAATTAAAATAAAGGGGAAAGGAGGATTGGTGAAATGGTCTTGGTGGTTGTCAAGAGGTCGTGGAAGGTAGTGGAGGGGAAAAGAAGATTGGTGGTTGTGGCAATAAATCTGGTGTTGGACGTCAAGAGAGGTGGTGGGGAGGTTGTGGCGTGAGAATGAAGTTAGTAGTTGTTTGAATGTCACAAGAGAACCAGAGGTGGTGAAGGTGATGGAATGAAACAGGTGGTTCTGGTCATGGTGAAAGTTTTCAAGCTATAGTTGGTGTAGATGGTGATAGAAATGGTGAGGGTTTTAGAGGTCGTGATAGAAGGTAGATGTAGTGAAAGTTTCGGAAGTTGTAATGGTAGTGGTAATGGTGTGGCAATGAGTTTTGTGTGGTTTTTTAAGAATATGTGGGCCAGGAAGAACAAGAGAGAAAAAGAAAAGAAAGAGTAAATAAGAAAAACAATCACTAAGAATAAATAATAAAGTGTAATTAGTTGATAAAGTCTAATTCAAAGATGACACGTGCACATTAGAGTAGTTCTAACAAAATTTGTTTTGCTTTTCAAAATTATATTGCTCATGTCTAAGGTACAACGAAAAAAAAGAGAAAGTTCTCAATATTTGAGTTCAACTATGCAAGTTGCTGCAAAATTTCAACCAACCAACCCATCCAAATGGAAAAAAAAAAATAGTGATGAAAATACAAAATTATGGTCAAATATTTTTTTGTTGACAAGGGAACCCGCAGCTACTACCCCTTAGGTGAAGGTGAACCCCGCTCCTGTGCAATAGCCTGCAAACTACACAAGCGAGGTAAACCGCACTAAGCAAGCTCTGTGTCATGAGCTTGACCCAGAAGACCAACCCCTTGCTATGGCAGGAAAGATGTTTCGAACTTGAGACTTCATTATGTAAGTCCCAAGCCAAACAATCTGAGCCACTCAAGGTGAAAGTTTTTAGCAACTTATCATTGCCCTCTACTCGGATTTTGAGTGTCTTTAGATGATAATGATAGAAAAAGTCTCATGCAAGATGTTTTGTTTTAGGATAATGACATAGAACACAAAAGTGAAAAAATCATGGAAGAAGACGTCAAGAAGTGAAGGTTTGATGTTGTAGAACTGAAATCATAAAAAAACAGAGGAACGTGAACCGCAAAATCTAAGGTGGCAGAAAAATGTTGACCAAGAAATGTTATGTTGACCAGCAGAATTTGGAAACTTCAGAGAGATGGATTTTGAAGTTTGGGATTTTGTGGGCTAAGAAATATTATGTTGATCACACTTTACGAGAAGTGTGCTACTAAGGGAACACATGAAGGTTGAATTTGAAAAGCCCTGACCACAAATATGGTCCATGCTTTAAGAGTTATTTGTAAATATAATATACAACATTCATTGGGGTTGAATCACAGAGAACAATGTATAGGACAACTAGATAGCTAAGGAATTATCACCTCCAATGCAATTTTATATATATATATATATATATATATATATATTTGTGTGTGTGTGTGGAGAAAAAGAAGCTTCAATTTTCCTATCTTCAGGCTAACTGATGCACAATTGATTTCTCATTTGTCAGTTAGCCCAACTTAACACACAAGTACACCTACCAGAAAACAGAAAGGGGATTACCAGTCTAGAAGCCACTTTCTTCACACTTCCATCACCACTTTCATTAACCTTCTTCAGAGACGCGGGAAGGACCTTCCAGAACTCATTAACAAACTCACTACCCTTGCGCCGACTATTTTGGATAATATCATTGGCTAAGTACAGAAACGAAACACGTTGCTCCCGCTGTGCAGATCTGAATGATTTATCCCATGTTTCAACGATCTGCTTGGCTTTCTTACGATATGAAATGCACCATCGTGATAAAGCTGATAATATGTTAAAGGAAATTGTAACAAAACTGAACCAAACACTCTAAAACTTTTTAAACAAACACTCTAATTAGCACTATATAACACCAAAAAATTCCTGAAGACAACAAGAACATTATTTCAGCTAAAAGTACCAAAACAGAATGCACTAGTAACAACCGGGGTATTCTGGAAGAAATAATACATTCTCCAACTACAGTACCTTTGCATTGTGTTAGTCGTTGAATAATACTTTCCCGAATAGATAGAAGTAGGTTAGTTTTAAAACATAAGATAAAGTTAAAAGAAAAAAAGTGCCCACCTTTTTCAGAAAATAAACATCGGGTATTACTCAACCACAAAAGCTAGTTGAGATGAGGACTGTGCAACAATTTAAGGAGACAATCTAAGATTTCCTCAATCAACGTGGAGAACTTAACATTTCTCCGCATGCCCAAAGCTGGGCCATTTAAAGCGTGAATATAGAATGGGGACCCAATATTGGGCTAACCAAGAATTGAAACCAGCTTGTCTCTAATACCATGTTTAGAAAATTAGCTCATGAAAGAATATTGTTAGGACCATATAAGAAGACACCAACTCATTCCCTCAATCAATATTAACACTTGACACTTCTAGCATGATTTTTTTATATTCTCTTAATCAGTAAATAAAAAGATCAAGTAGATTGAACTCTGCTATAACTAAACAAAACGTAGAGACACGTGTCCTCTAGTTTTTAACAAATCACACTACGAGAACTGAGAGAACAAAATATTTTATATTACAACTTTTGATCAAATACTGGTGGGATTTCAACTTAATTATCAATCATTGTTTATACCTCTAACATGACCACTTGATCAAATCAGGTGAGAAGTAGAGTAAAATGGCTGATGCTACTGGACATAAGACAAGACAAATGAATACACCTAGATTGCCTTTCTTGAGTCACAACATGACAAGATTTATTGTGTTACAATAGCAGAACAGTGCAAGAAAATTGGGAAAGTAGTACCATTTTCTACTACTTCAAAGTAGGAAAATAAATGCTTACCTTCTCATGCTATATTAGACGAGCCCCTACCGCTAGATGTCAACAATCAACCATCAAGAAAATCTCTTTATGGTGCATTCACACATTAATTTCAAGACAACGATGATGAAAAATGTAGAATGTGCTCAGATAAGTGACGTCAGTAAAACCAGAACATTGACCAACCTAATCACAGTATCATGTCATAAACAAAACAGGCACACTCAGCAACTTCCAAAAGGAAGTTTATTAGGACCAGGCATGAAAAGGAATCTTATTTAATATCGCAGATGATGGCATATGATCAATTATAGGGTTTGTATGCTCATCTTAAAAGCCTAGCAAAGGTCATGCTAGGCATGGTTTCTGAAGTTCTAAGAAGCTGGGATGAAGTACGAGTAATAGCTAAAAATAGGTGTAGGTAGAAACTCATCCTAGCATACATGAAGGTTCACCTATTTCTACAATGTCAAATAGCAGCCGACTTATGGAGTATTTAGTTCCTTTTGGCCTCAAAGGGTGCCTCAGAATATCAGGGATGTTTTAATTAGCTGGAGTTGCTGGAAAGTTGATAGCACCATCAAGAGAATGTTGGAGGTCTTGAGTTCAAAACCCCTTGCCAGCGAAAGCAAGGGGTTTTCCTTATGGTTCGAGCTCGTCGCACCAAGCTTGCCTAGAGCGGGTTACCTCTCCTGTGTGCTCTGCGAGCTATTGCATAGAAGCAGGGTGTTACCCTGTGCGCACCAAAGGGTAGCGGCTGCGAGTCCCCTTGTCATCAAAAAAAGAAAAATCTGGAAGATGAGACCTGCAGCCATTTTTTGGAGTATCTGGAATGAAAGGAATAGAAGATGATCTGATGGAATATCAAACTACCTACCAATCCTTAAAAGCTAATTCCCTCTAGATTCCCCTGATTCATTTTTTGAATTTTGTCAGCTCCCTGACTCTTAAATAACAATGTAAAGGAGAGTTGATGTTTTGCTACTAAGCTTTTGTAACTATTATGCATCAACTTGATGCCTGCAATAGAACTACTTACTTCATCAGAAAAAAAAACTCATCCTAGCATGCATCTGGTGTACAGTGTGGAAGGAGAGGAACTCCAGATGCTATGAAGGTGTAGAAAATGAAATGCAGAAGATCAAGCTTAACTTTATCTTGCTGCTCTGTTTTTTGATGTAACCAGTTATACTCTAATGAGTCTATGTCTATTACTGATATACGTGATTCATTATAGATAGAGATAGAAGCATTCTAGAGTCCCTTTTGTAAATAAGGTTTCACTACTACCTAAGAACTGTTCTAGATATAATACAATGTTAATGTTTATTAACCCCCAAAAAAAAAAACACTCACCTGAAATTGTAGATAGCATTTAGCATATCTGAAGTGAAAAAAGAGAAAATCAAAACACTAATAATGGCATGTTTATCTTGTTAATTGAAGAGTGTGGATATCTTCAACACGTCCACTCACGTGCGAGCCCGACCAATCAAGTATGTCAAAATTCATTTTTGAAAAGAGATGGTGATGAGACTCGAAACAGGATCTCTACCAATCCTAATACCATGTTAAAGTTGTGCAACCATATTATCTAAAATATTAAACTGTCAGCGGAAGCATACTTTTATTTATTTGAAATGTCTTCAACTGTAAATAGTTGATTTTATTATAACCACAAAGTTTAGCTAATATTAATTTTTAAAAAAGACCTTACCCAAATACCAAAAAGCATTTATTGCAGAAATTAAGCACTATTTTTTTTTTATGATCGTGGTGTCTAGGACAACTTTCGCGCACCTCGACTAATTCCACGGGATACTTGTCACCTCCCACCATCAAAAAGTACCAGAAACTAAGTACTGTCAACAAATTACATTTAGAATAAGATGTGCTTTTGAAAGTATTACGTTCAAGAAAAAAGATACAAGGCATAGAATTTACAAGAGAAGTATATATGTATCAATTAATATGGCAAGCACAAACAAAGAGAAACTAAGCACTTTTAACAAATTACATTTAGAATAAGATGTGCTTTTGAAAGTATTACGTCCAAGAAAAAAGATATAAGGCATAGAATTTACAAGAGAAGTATATATGTATCAATTAATATGGCAAGAGCAAACCAAGAGCTCTTTTTACTTGTACCAAATATTATCTTTGTGAAGTACCACTAAGATGGAGTTTACATATGTATAATACAGGAAAAAAAACTCACAAGCTAAGTGTAATTTTTAACAAGAGGAAGGTCTCTAAATTTATCTTAATTAGAGAGGATATAAATGTTTTTTTAAACAAATAGTTGATTGAATAGTTCAAGTAGTTAGGTCAAGGAGAACATTGATTTAAGGAAAAATTTTTTGTTCTTTTTAATGATCGTGGTGTTCAGGCCAGCTTTGGAAACTCGACTAATCCCATGGGATACCTGCCACCTCCCACCAGCAGCAAGTACCAGATAAATCTATCCACCAAAGCTAGGATAGATGTGAAGAATCACCTAGTAATTTTTGTCTCCTCTGGGACTTGAACATTGATTATAGGATTTAAGTGTTAACAATAATGCCACTAAAAGATTAACAATGGAAATGGGAAGGAAATCGCCTGCTACCAAGTCAGATCTCAAATTAGTCAGTTGAATTTTGTCCCAAAATATAATCAGGTAAAATATGCATGAAGTATAATATTCACAAACAAAAAGGATACATTCTATGCTTTGTTTTGAACTGTTAAGCTTGGACAACTTTTCTGCCAATTCCGGGCCATCAAAAGCATCATCACCCATCCCTGCAAATACAAGATAACCATTGTTTGATAATGGTAACAGATAAATACCAGACTGACATGAAAATATGAATTGGGAAATCGATTTTATGAAGAATATTATCAAAGAGAGCAGGTTCTAAAAATCAACAATCAGGAAACCAAGCAATCATAGAGACTGGCCAAATACTTGAGAATTTTATCTGGTCTCTGAGAAACACATCACATTCAATCAAATAACCCAACAAATTCATCTGTCAGAAAAAAGTATTCAACCTACATAGTTAATTCGTCAGGAGTAGCATGATTAGAAGGTATTGGCTTCGGACATCACAGGATAGGCTGGACCCTGGTATCTTTCTTTTTACTATATTTGAAATGTATGGGTCCAATTTTTAACTTGTATAACTATTGTATAAGGGAGTGTCTTCTTTATGTTTTCCTATTACTTTACTTGTGAATTAAGAGAAGACATATACTTGATTAGAATCACGCCGAAAAGTCAGTATCATCCCAGGGCCTGTCAATCACTCAGCAAAATCGCTTAGATGATTACTATGGCAAACCACCAAAGTTGCCAAACAAAAAGGTTAAATGCAGCTCCAAACACGAGGAAAAGTAAAAAGTGGAGGATTGAAGAATGAAGAATGTTTATCCTACATGCTTAACAACACTTCTCTTAAGATTATTTGAACTTTATTTTCTGGATTTCAACTTGTTCGCGTAACCAAATTTGTTGTTGCTTTCTTTAGTTTTTTTCCTTCTTTTTTATGATAATGATGTCAAGATCACGTTGCACGCACCTCGACTATTACACTGGGTACCTGCTATCCCCACTAAAAGAAGAAACCAGGCCACTCTACCACAGAAAATCAAACAAATAGGAAAAATCGCCCAGCATTTTTTGTCTTCAGTTGGGATTTGAACCTTAGCCCCCTCATAATTCTCCACCCACTTCATTTTCCACCAGAACAAACTCTTAGGTGTTTTTGATTGCTTTTAGAAAACTCTAAGGGGTCATCTGATTGGGAACAAATTATCCCAGGATTACTTATCTTGGATAAGTTATTCTTTCATGTATTATACTATATAACTAAGGTATAAATCATGCGATAAATAATCTAAAGGACTGCATAATCCTCCAACCAAATGTAGGAAAATAGTTCTGCATTTTATCCTTGAGATTATAAAATTTTGTGTCTCACACCAAACAACTCCTAAGTAGTTTGTTGCACTTCCTATTTAGGATATAATGAGCTTTGGTAATTTCAATACCGCAAACAAGTGAACAAGAAACTACACCTCAATACCACGAAAAGAGCTATATGAATCCTACTATGTCAGTCCATTTACATCATCTCAAGTAAAGTATCAATATACTATATAAACAGCCAAATCATCATTTTTCTCAAGTACAGTAAAAATCATTCTCATACTTTTAGCTTTGTCAAAAAAAAAAATGTACCTGACTAAGATAAGACGGAGAAACCCAAAGAAGGAAGTATATCCACCTCAAGTTTGCTGTTTTTCTGCAACAATTAAAGAGAAACCTAAACGGTAGAAATGAAAATTAAAGAAAATCAATGGCAACTGTTTGAATAGACGCAAAAAGAAAGAGGAGAAGGTAAGCTTTACCTCAATTTCAGCGGTAAACCCTAACAGAGCCGTGGTTCTGCGAGGGTGAAGACGGATGTAGAAACCAGTCTGGGCGGAAGCACAGTCCTAATTGGGGGAAAAAGGGCTAGTAATCTAATTTTGGATTTTCTTTTTCTCTTTATTTTTTTCTTATTAACTTGTATTTTTTAAGATTAATAAATGCAACCTTGGAACATAGTTTATTTATTGATTTTGTAGGATTAATAATATCATAAAAATAAATATTTGTGAAATTGTAAAATTTAATTATGAAACGTGAACTATGTGTATTATATGAAACGATTATATTATGACTGTGTATTTGAACAATTTTTCAATTTGTTTGTGTCATCCTTGCGCAGGTCCGTTCTTCGATTTGTGTTTGTCATCTTGCGTAAGGGTGCATTATTTCAATTTTATTCGATGTCGCTGAAGGGACCATTAATAGATAATATATTGGCTTTAAAGTTATTTTTTTTTTATGAATACAAGTGTCTTTCACTATAGGTTAGTAAAATACGATTATGGATATGAATTTGATGATTTTACTAAGATTCAAAAGTTGAAAAATTGGAAAGTTCTTTGATTCTACATAGAATTTTAAATTATTGTGCTAATTGAATATGAAAGGGTATGTGAGCCACATTTTCGTAATTTTTATCGTGTCTATCTATCTCCATTCATCTTACACCTAATGTAATTAACGTATGACCCCTCTTAACTAGGATATTTGTACATCTTCTCTTCACATGTATGAATCATCTCAATTTTACATCTATTGCCTTGTCCATTGTGAAGTTCACTCTATTTTATCTCGTATAGTTTCATTTGTGATTTTATTTCTCATAGTATCTCACACATCCATCTCAACATTCTTTTGTTTGTTATTTCCATTTTACCTTTAAGGTTGGGTTGGATTGTAATCTTAGCTTACGATTGGACTTGTGATATGAAATCATCATTTCAAGTCAATATTTAGACATGTGATTGGTGTCGTGATTTAAAATTATGATATTCCGGATCGGGAGTCCTCATTTTATATATATATATATATATATATATATATAATATATATATATATATATATATATGCGTAACCCATCGGTGGCTCCTTAACTTGGCACGAAGTTTCACTTAGACACCTTAACTGGGTGATGTTCATTTAGAACCCTTCATTTAGGATCTCGTTGTGTCATTTTTACACTATTTTAACAATCATCCAAAAATACAAAGTGTGTAACACTTCGAAAATCTAAGACGTGTTCTAGAGCCTAACATAAGTGTCAAAAGGTTTAGACATTGTTTTAAGGTTTATTTTAATGAATATAAGTCATTTAGGTAGTCTAGAAACCAAAACGTCCATGACGTCCGGAAACTAGTTCAAGGAGGTACTAGCGTGCCTTAGTCTATTTGACTAGCTTTTAGGAGTCGTAAAATAATGAAAGTTGGTGAAAGGGTGTTTAATATGTATTAAAGTTAGTTCGTAGTCGAAACGTCTGGGCACAACTCCCCAATGACCAACCAAGTGTCCTTGAGGAGAACCCTTGCATTTGGGGGTCAAAGGACTGCCCAAGGCAGTGTGCACAGGCGAGTGCGATCGACAGGGCGTGTGTCAATCGACGGGGCGTCGATGGTCACTTAGCCAAAATCTTGGAAGGGTCATTTTGCACAGCCTCTGAACTTAGAGATGGATGTAAAGCACGGAGAGAGCAGTGTCTGTCGTCTCACAGACGAACCGTCGATCGGGGTCTCATCTGTGAGGGCCTAAGTTGTTGCACGTTTTTAAGTTGGGTTTCATTAATTAATTAAAGGTCTAGTTAATTAATTAGAAGTTAGGGGAGGTATAACTAATTTAGTTAACCAACTATATAAAGTCCTAACCTAATTAGGATAATCTAAGCTCTCATTATTCACAAACCCAAACCTCTCTTCTTTCTCTCTCTAGTGAAGAACTCCATTGAATACCAAGTTAGGGGAGGGTTTATGGGCTGTAAAGGGTCAAGTTTCTCAATCAATCTTCATTAATTAGTAAGGTATGGGATCTCTTTCACCTTTGAGACCTCTTTCCTCAAAGGCTTTCATCAAATTGATTTCAAAAGTTGGATTTTCAAGTGGATTTTCATCCAATACGAAATTGATGTTGTGAATTGATTGGTTATGATTTATTTTGGATATTATGAATAAATTAACATGTAATTTAACTCATTATGTTATATCTTGATGGATTGGTCTAGTTTGTAGAAGATGACCTTTACCCCTTAACCCTAGGTTGTGATCTTAATATGAATTGTGTAGTGTTGTTTCAATTGACTTGGTTATTGGTTGAATTACTATTAGATGATGTTATTGTATTAATCATGATTAAATTATGGTGAATTATAATCCTATCATGCTAGTTCTTGAGAAGTGATATAGGTTATGAAGCAAGTTCTGAATTTGACCTAAGTATCTTGTCTTAAGCTATGAACTAGTGATGAATTGTGATGAAGTGATTCAAATTAGCCTTGTTTTTATGTTGGTTATTGTTTATGATGAACTACACCCTAATTGGATTGAGTTAAGGGTTGATGGTAAGACCTTGATGATGAATTATGAATGAGACTTGGTAAGTCTTGTGATCCCTATCATTACTTCAAATTATGGTTAATTGTGATTAAGTCACGATGTTGTATTGGAGTATGCCTTGTAGTAGGATTGATAGGGTGGTATGATATTGAATTGAAATGTCTTGACTATGGTTTGTGAGGTGTTGACTAAGATGTAAATGTTATAAGGATGGTGATGATTTGCCAATGTGCCTTATTATGAAGTGATATGTAAATGTGTTAACCTCATTTATATAAATTGTAACAAAAAGACTATACTCATGCAATTCTTATTGAGCTATGATGATAATTATATAAGGGATAGACCCTATGACTTATATTAAGCTATGATGATTAATAAAGACATTAAAGACATTTCAAAAAGGGACTCTAGCTTAGCACCGAGTTAACTAGAGTGAGGAGTGTTTTTTCTCACATAGGGAAGGTAAGATCAATAATGTACTTTTGATATTGGAGACTATAATGCATTTAGCATAAAGAGGGTCCCAACTATATCTCCTAGTTCTTGAACTATGTTGCCCCCATAAGAATACTAGCTAGTGGATTCACGTAGTTGCTATGTTCATATGGTCTATGTCGGTTAAGGCACGATGTTCCCAAAAGATAAAATGAATCAAAGGAATAGACTTTAACTAAGATAACCTAAGGGCTTAGCTTAATTTAGGTAGGGGTATGACTCTACCTAAACATTGCACTAGTTAGCCTTGAGGGAAGTTTTAGGAGGATGTTCTTATGTATGTATATGATTATAATGGTACATGATATGTATATGATGAACTTGCACATTGTTGATACTATATGTTGATTAGTTCACTTATGAAGATGTGTTGGTCTACGTTGTTAAAGTATGATGATATGTACTCTTAAATGTCATGCTATGTGAAGTGGGAGGTTGGTCATGATTCTTGTTGGGTTACTTGATTGAGTAAGGTTATTGGGTTTTGCTTAGTCATTGCACTTGTTGACTTGATAGGGGTTCATGGGTAATTGTCTTGCTTTGGTTATGTGTACTCTTATTCATGCTTGTTGAAGTTATAACTTGATGATTAGAGTGGTCTTGATTATATATGCAAGTATATTGATATGTTCATTAAATTGATCACGTTTTGTATTATTGGTCTTGTGATGTACATGTCTATGACTTAAGGAATATGTCTTTTGATGGTATAGTCTTCTTGAATGTGCATAAGGTTTTCAAAGGGTAAAATAACATGTTTTCATGAAAGGTCCCCTTTTAGCATGATTTGATAATATCTGTACATATGGTCTCATACTTAGTATAAGTGGTGTACTAACTTCATTTCTTCCCTTTTTTCATTATTTTAGGTTCTGATCATTAAAGTGCTTTGGAAGACGATTTTGAAGAAGACTTGAAATTCTTAATCATTCAAGTTGGGTAGGCACTTTCTGAGGGCAATGTCACTATCAAGCTATGAAGTTGTTTTTAGTTCTAAGACTCTTATGTTTCTTTACTTTTCATTTGGATACTAAACATTGTATGACCTATATGTGGTCTTATTGTATTGATATATGGGCTAGGCCCAATTTGATATACTCTTATTAGATGGTTATGAGATGAGACGATTATTTGAGTCTATGTTATATTCTATATATCTATATGCAATAAAAGTAGAAGACTAAGTAATCTTTCTATACGAAGGGTTTATGTATACTCGATATATATATCTATTATGTGTATGTAGAGGTCTATGTAAACCTCAATGTAGAAGTAATGAAAAGTTTTAAATTTTCCGCGTTTTTAACCTATGAATGTAATGATGTAAGCTAATAGGCTATTCTTAATCCTCCAAGAGGACGGCGACGGCGGTTACGTCTAGGGGATGCTCCCCGGATGTGAAAGTATAATACACTTGCCGATGACGTATCAAAATGACGAATTAAACAAAGACACATCTCATATATGTAAAAGATAATTCTAACTTAATGACTTTTAAGTAAAAAAGAAAAATAACCACTCACTTGATGACATGTGGCATTTAAAACTCAAATAATAAATATTTTTTATAAAGAAATTCAACACTTCTAATTTTCAAGAAACTCACCCCTTTTCTTCTTCACTCCCCACCCCACCACTAACCTAGGCGTCTTCTCCACCCCCATTAAAGTGTCCATCCTCTTTACCCCCATCCACCTCAACTTCAACCCATTTTCACTATATTATCTTTTCAAGAAACACTTTAATTTCAAAAGAATTTAATTATATTTAAAAAATTAGTTTATAAAAACACATTTTTTCCTCTTCTTTACTTCTAAAAAATCAGTTATAACTAACAATGGAAGAATTTTTTATTTTATTTTTTGTCTTTCTCGTATGTGCAGAGGATCCAAATATGTGAACACGAAAAAGAGTAATTATTTTTTGGTGCTGAAATTTAATTGTTGGATATAAAGAAACAAAATGAAAAGAAGATAATGGTTGTGGTGATTTTTAGATCTGAAAAAATTAATAATTATTTTGATTTTAATAAGATTAAAGGCGATGTTGCAGTTTCGTGGGTTGTTGGTGTTTGGTGGATGTATAATCACAAAGATTGAGGAAGAAGATGAACAATGTTTTATATAAAAAAAATTGGCCTGAAAAAAAGCTCCTCACGTGCTGACTTTGAGTGTATTACACTCACCATGTCATGCCAGCGAAAAGTATCAACATTACACAACGAGATCCTACGTAAGGGGTTTAAAATGAACATCGTCCAGTTGAGGTGTCTAAGTAAAATTTCGTGCCAAGTTTAAGGGGTCACTGATGGGTTAGTCGTGGCCTTGGTCTAGACAAAAGCTATATATATATATAGCTCTAGTTTTTGGACAACAGGGGCATCAATGTCCGAAAAATATGACAGATGGTATTTGCATACCATTTACGATAGTTTGAAGGTATATTTTTCCTTTAATAAATGTTTAGTCAATGAATAAGATCACGACACATGTATATCCTTTAATATAAAGTCTATATATGATCCAGTTTTTGAACGATAGGGCACATATGTCCCAAAATTATGTCGGAGGTCTATCTGCATACCATTTACAATAGTTCGAAGGTATATTTGTCTTTTTTCAATTTAAAATTATTGTGATAATTGAATATGAAAGGGTATGTGTGCCACCTTTTCCTAGCTTCTCGAGTCTACCTACCTCTACTGTCCTTACACCCATTGTAATTAACCTATCACTCCTCTTATCTATGATATTTGAGCATATTCTCTTCACAAAATTGAATCATCTCAATTTCACAATTCTCAATCTTGTCCATTGTGAAGTTTACTTTTACCTGATCTCGTATAGTTTCGTCTCTGATCTCATTACTCATAGTACTCCACACATCCATATCAACATCCTTTTCTTTATTGAACCGAACAATATTTTGTCTCATACAATATAGTTGGTTTGAACTACTTTATAAACCTTACCCTTAAGGTTGGGTTGGATTGTAATCCTAGCTTATGTTTGGACATTGATATGAAATCATCATTTCAAATCAATATTCACACATGTGATTGGGATCGTGCTTTTTAAGTATGAGATTTCAAATCGTGATTTTTAATTTTATATATATATATATATATATACATATATCTTTCAGGATAAATCAGTGGTTTGGGCTTGGGACTTCCATGTTAGAGGTCTTAGGTTGAAAATCCCTTGCCAGCGAAAATAATGGATTTGCCTTGTGGATCAAGTTCGTCACACCAGGCTTGCCTAGTGCAAGTTACACACTTGACTCATACGTTTATATTTTGTATTTTTATTTTTTTGAAAAAAAAAAAGACTTGTCATTTAAAATTTGCAAAAAACAAGAAAAGAAAAAGAACACTTACACTCAACATGGAGAGATTTTTATGTATCATATGAAATTCTTTTTAGTATAGTTAATGACTATTACCATTGTCGATAAGTGAGCTTTTATAATTGATGCGAATTTAAAAGATTTATGCATAAAAGAAACATGAAGTTATGCGATTTTTCAATGCAGCGTCTCGATTATCTTCCTTCATACCAAACACATTCTAAAAGTATAAAAATATTTTTGTAAAATCTTGTAATAGAATAAGTACATTATATATATATATTATATATATATATATATATATATTATATATATATATATATATAATAAGAAGAAGAAGAAGAAGAAGAAGTAATGGATAATCTGAAATAGTATCACTACCAATAATATATATATACTAATAGAATTCAAATCTAATAAATTATATGTAGAAAGTATATCAAAATTTTGAATGATTTGAAATTGTTTTTTTGACTAAACATAATTTTAACTTCAACTTCAACTTTAAATCTTTCGAATAAAGTGAACTATATTTTATTTTAATGGTCACTCCAACTTCAACTTTTGAAATCCCAAATAAAGTAAATTATATTTTTGATTTCAATGGTCAAACACACATTTAAACCTAACTCTCCGCGGATATGCTAGATTTCCGTTAATTACTGTATATATATCACATTTCATTTGTAAATTTCTAATTATATTCGTGTAATTTTAAACTTAAATCAATCAAAATTTGATTAAAAACTAATTAGCATTATCCAATTAGCGACAAAGATGAGTTGCATCTGATTCATTAGAGCAAAAAGAAGAATTTATACGCCTCCGTGCTATTTTATACGTCATTTTTTTTATTTTTCACTTGCATTAAAAAAAAATTACATCGAAATGATGTGACTTTATCTTTTTACTCTTATATAATGTTTTTTTAAATCAACTTTATTAATAAATAACAAGATTAATTAACTACTATACCAAGGGTACAATAAGCAAAATATGGTAATTTAGAGCATAAATTTTATAAATGACAAGTAATGCGGTCAGCTATTTATAGAAAGAGATGAAATATAAATAAAATGAGATGGAACGGAGACAGTAATAATTACTTTCTCCATCCCATTTTATATATCACCTTTTTACTAAATAATGTAACTTTACCCTTGCACTCTTAATTAATTTTTTTGAAACTCAAGTTTTTAATCAATGGGTATGAATTGATTTATTTTGATTAATTAACTTAACCAATGAACATGAATCATATACTTAGTTTTTCTAAGTTAGTCAAATGAATATTTCCGAATCTAATAAATCATAAGGGTAAAAAAATAAATAAAGAATTTATATAGTAATTTATGAATTAAAACTATTTATGAAATAAAAATTGACATATAAAATGAGACGGAGAAAAAGTGAATTAAATGATCTAGTCAATTGTGAATACTTATTTGTTCCGGCGATTGTCTTCTTCTTGTTCATTTACGCCCATTTGCCACGAGTCATTTCTCTTTTGTGGCTATAAATATGGCCAATTAAGCACACATATACACACTACTCTATATCTACAGAGCAAAGATGGATAATAATGTTGGTGGTTTTCATGGTTATCACACATTCCCTTCTACACCTGGTATGCTTAAGTGAAATTCTCTTTTACTTTTACAAATTACACATTATATACTACATTCACATAGTGCTTCTTTGTTAATTTGGACTTCCACAATGTTATCTTTCATTATCTTCTTTGCAAATTCTGGTTCTTTCTTTTTTTTGTTTCTCACTCGGTGTTCAGGGCCCATTTGAGAATCACGCTTTTAACAAAAAAAAATTCATACTCAGGGCTTGAACTCGAGACCTCTGATTAAAGACGAAGAAAACACTTTCATCAATGCACCAGGTGTTCAGGGCCTATTTGAGAATCACGCTTTCAATAAAATTTTCTTCATACTCAGGGCTTGAACTCGAAACCTCTGATTAAAGACGAAGAAAACACTTTCACCAGTGCACCAGGTGTTCAGGGCCTATTTGAGAATCACGCTTTCAACAAAAAAATCTTCATACTCAGGGCTTGAACTCGAAACCTCTGATTAAAGACGAAGAAAACACTTTCATCAATGCATCAGGTGTTCAGGGCCTATTTGAGAATCACGCTTTCAATAAAATTTTCTTCGTATTCAAGGCTTGAACTCAAAACCTCTGATTAAAGATGAAAGAAACACTGTCACCAATGCACCAGGTGTTCAGGGCATATTTGAGAATCACGCTTTCAATAAAAAAAATTTCATACTCAGGGCTTGAACTCAAAACCTATGATTAAAAATGAAGAAAACACTATAATCAATGCACCAGGTGTTCAGGGCCTATTTGAGAATCACGTTTTCAATAAAATTTTCTTTCATACTCAAGGCTTGAACTCGAAACCTCTAATTAAAGATGAAAAAAACACTTTTACCGATGATTATCTCTGATTAACTTAAAAGACAAAATTAAGGGAAACAAGTGTCATGCATGCATCTTTTAATTAACCTATAACTATCTCCTCTCTACCCCTTTTCTACACGTGTGTTGTGCTCCACTAAAAATGTCAATATACTTTTATCATTTGAATTTGATTTCAAATTGTTCTTGTTTTGTGGAAATTAAGCTACAGAGATGAGGATGGGAGTGCCTGTCCCTGTGCATCTTAACCAAGATTCTGAATGCACTATTCGTGAGCAAGACCGATTCATGCCAATAGCAAATGTGATCAGAATCATGCGTCGTATCCTTCCTCCCCATGCTAAGATATCTGATGACTCTAAACAGACCATCCAAGAATGTGTATCTGAGTTCATAAGCTTTGTAACTGGTGAAGCCAATGAGCGTTGCCAATGTGAGCAGCGCAAGACCATCACTGCTGAAGATGTGCTTTGGGCAATGAGCAATCTTGGTTTTGATGATTACATTGAACCCTTGACTTTCTACTTGCATCGTTATCGTGAGATTGATGGTGGTGAGCATGGAACCTTGACAGAGGAGGAGTCTTTGATGTTGAAGCTTGATCCACATTATGCAGGTTACTTTGTGTATCCACTGCCAATGGCCAACACTACTTATATTTCTCAGTGTGCTGTGGAAAGTGATGACTCTCTCTTTCTCTGCTGAAGGAATTAAGTGAGCTGTTGTTGAAATTTGAGTATGACTTGTTTATATTTTGATGCAAAATCCTTAAAACCAATCTACATCTTTGGGCCTTGTTCAATTTTCTGTAATGGATTACACAGTGCAGGAAGAACACTAAGCTAGGACAGTATTTTGGTCAAATCTATCAGAGAAATGTTTGCCATCTAAAGTTTGTTGAAGCATAATACATCAAAATTATTCTTCCCAACATGTTTATGTACCCAAAAAGATTGAGGAACAAACACGAGGAAGAAACAAAGTCATACAGTGCAAAAAGAAAACTGAAGCCAAGCACCTTCTCAATAAGGTGAACTTCACTATAATTGAGACAAGTTCTGGAGAACAAAGATGATACCACTGACTATTCTGATATGATCGAGTGGAAGTTTTTGAAACTTCAACTCTCAATGCACTGTCTTTTAGACTCTTGATCATCTTTCTCTTCTTCCAGTTCAATATCAATGATTTTTTTCTCGTGATCATCTTTCCCTTCCGTATCTTCATTATCATTATCACCCTCACATCTTTTCCTCTGTGGAATCACTGCAAAGAATGAAGTTTTCCAGTCTCCTGTCTCCAAGTATTTCAGAAGTATTTCTACCACTTGATTGACTGTAAGGACCTGCACAAGAAAAATACATGTTAGACAGTGTTTTCACAATTTTCTACACAGACCGTACAGTAAACTGGCCACTAACAATTTATTGGCAAGAAAAGAGAATCTACTATTGATCATATTACCAGTATAACAACAACAAATTGGAGAATTTAGACCTAACCTTTATCTGCCCTCTATTGAAAACCACCGTGACTTGAGCATATTCGCGTTTAGTTCTTTGATTTGAAATATTTTGGTTTCAGAGTTTCTATACATAGATAAACAACTTTAAGGAAGCACACTACTCAGCTCGACTCCACTGTGTCGGTTAAACACTCTAACTTACAAAATGATCATCTAGACATCTCCAATTATGTGTCACTTCGGCATTTGGTGTCCATGAGACACAATGAGGACGGGTTGAAATGTCTAGATGTGCATTCTCAAAGTAATATTTAAATGTCACTCGTCAGCTGAGGCCAAGATTAACCACAACTATCAGTTGATTAGCCAGCACTAGTTGTGCCAAAAGATATAAGATTCACTATACATGCATCTGTCTGGTGGCTTCAAATTTCAATGATATACTACTGGATCAATCGTGTTGTTAAAATTAAAAACTTCTTTCCTGACAACATATATGCTCAAAATGATAAACCAAAACATTACTAGAAAGATAATGGTGCCACTAAATACATACAAGATAATTATAGGTCCAACATCTTTGTTATGTTGATCAAGATTCAAGGTAATATTGAATTATTACCATAGAACTGAATAGCTCAAAGTGGTGCATATTGAAGGAAACACAAACAAGATTCTTTTGGCTTCAAGATAAACCTAAATAGCCAGAGTGTCTCAGACTAGTATGTATGTCCTATGATCTCCCAGTGCCTCTTGATTAATTCGATCCTGAACTCTCAGTTCTAGGAAATTTCAATTACTATGAAATACCAGCAACAATTTGAAACTGACAGTTTATACATGTTATTGCTAATGATGTGTCTTGAACCTCAGAATGCATTCATATGTTAAGCATATCGATGTTTTAACTCTATGGAGACCCTAACCCTAATACTCTAGAAAACTGTGAGTCAATATTCCAATCTGCTGATTATTGACATCCTTTAACAAGAAAGGTCAAACACCCAACTTAATATTATCTGGAAAAAAAGCATAGCACTTCATTGATGTCCTGCAGAAACATGGCAAAGCATTTAAAGGAAGTTCATATAGCGAGTCACGAAACAGTCTTTAGATTTTCTTCCAGCATAGATAAAGGGAGCAGTCTCTTAAGTGTTCAGCTTCAAAACATATCGAGAGCCTTACTAGTCAGTGCTGTTTTTCAGGTGAATTAACTGAGGCACATCCTTAAATAATCTTCTTAACCAGCAAACACAATTGTCAAGCATAAAGAAGGTTGCAAGCACTCAGATATTACCTCATTAACATAGTTTACAATGCAGGGTCTGAAAGCAACATAGAGAAGTAGCTCAATGATTTATTGATTCACAATACTGGACATACCTGGGAACTAGACATCTTTAGGTAAGTTCCTATAGGGAGTTTTGCTGTTTGAATCCCTTGGTCTTCTGCTTTTTTCATGGTTAGCCCTTTCCACCGATTCCTATCCACCAACCCACCGATGATATATATATGCTTTGGATCAAGGACGTCTAGCGTTGTTTCTGAGTCTGCAGTGAGATATACAAGGCGTTCCTTCTGATCTTGGAATGCCTCAATATATGGCCGGTTCTCCTTTTCAATTACCCACTTGTCAAAACCTGGTAGTCTTTGCAACTGAGCTTGCATTTCTCCTTGACAGCCCGTCAACCAGAGGTGAGCAGGAGAACTACACCTTCCATTCACCGCATAACAGTACATGATCTGCCATAAGTCCAATAGCTTTAGCTTGTTCGCTTCGAACATGTAAGATAAAAGTGCATTGCTTCGAACATGTAAGATAAAAGTGCATTTATAAAGCAGCAAGAAACAGGAAGAACTAATTCAAGTATTGTGCAACTGTCACAGAAACCCTATACACCAAATCAACTAAAGGATATTTGGAACAAAAATAGTGACTTTAGAGTTTAGGCTTCAACAATCTGGCATCGGGAGTGTTTTAGAGTAAAAAAATTCGACAAACTGAAACTTTAACTAAAAAAAAGAAGAAATAAACCTGTTGAACGAGGCTATGGAGCTCACTAGAATTCATGAGGTGATCAAACTCGAGATCAATAACTACATTTTGGCCATTTTCTTTAGCATTAGTGAGCCTCTGCATCTTCTTTCCTTTTTCATCAGAGCGTTGGTCCATTCTCTCTTTCCTTAAGCACTTCCTCGACTCTATCAACTGTTGTTTCTCCTCTTCGGTGGCGCTGGCCAGCTTCTCCTCCCATTCCTTACGCTTGCGCTCCCCTTCTCTCTTCTTCTGCTCTTTCAGCAATGCCTTTTTCTCCGCCTTTTTGACCTCGTATCGTTGCTGCTTCAACAGTTTCTTCTGTGCGTTCTTCGACGGCGGTGGACATGGCTGCTGCAGCTGCTGTTCGACTTCCACTACCACTTCTTCTTCATCTGCCATTGTTTTCCCTTCTTCCATTGCAGAAGAATGTTTCGCTCAACATTGGGGCTTTAGCACACAGGGAGGCTCTCAAACTTTGGGCCTCCACTGTTTCACTCCTGACCCGGCCCACCTTTAGAAACTACTTACATATTTTTATCTTTTTTTAATAATATGACTAGTTTATGAAAAGACACAAATTATTATCTTTTACTAATTTGGTGAATATAAATGATAAGAGTAGGAATTGATTTGATGCATATATAAATAAGAGAGGAGGGAGTAATATCTTTTTGTTTTTTCATAATAAAAGTACTGCTCTTTCAGCTATATATGAAAATGTTTAAAACAATTTAATATGAAAAAAAAAGGTAAAATTGGGTTATGTATATTTCATAATCACTACTTTCAATATGTTTGGTTTTATAACGAAATAAACGCATTAAAAATGTGTAATTGCACATAAGTGAAATCATATAATATTTGATATACAAGTAAAAATTGAAGTTAATATCTTAAAAAATTACTCAACTTTAGAAATTAATTTAGCAAAGTCATTAAAGTTTGTTTTGTATCAAAAAAATCATTCAAATTAAAATTTTATATCAATAAAATCACTCAACTTTAGGAATTGATCTAACAAAATCATTAACGTTTGTTGGGTATCAAAGAAATCACTCAACATAGATTTTTATATCAATAAAATCACTCAACTTAGACATTTGTGTTAGTAAAATCATTAAACAAAATTTATCATTATTTTTGTTTTTTTCATATAAAATAGACCCTGCAAATAAATAAAATTAAAAAAAACTAATTTAATTTTTTTATGGAAATTTTTTGCATTGTTAAAGAAAAATTGTCAGTTATAACATATTTAGAAAGTTAATTGAGTTCACAACTTTAAATATTATTTTAGTACTCTTATTCTCGAATGAGTCCTAATTAGATTTGTGAATACAAATTTCATCGATAATTTATCTGTGCTAATTCTCAAAAAATACACTAGTGGACCAATAAATAGAACTCCTAATTATTATTTTTTTATTTAATAATTAGCATATTAAGATAAAAGTATTTGTTTCAGTAGAGAAGTTTTCAATAAAAAATTAAATTAGTTTTCTTAATTTTATTTATTTGTAGGGTTTATTTTATATGAAACAAACAAAGATAATGATAATTTTGTTTAATGATTATACTAACACAAATTTCTAAATTGAGTGATTTTATTGATATAAAAATCTAAGTTGAGTGATTTTTTTGATACCCAACAAACTTTAATGATTTTGTTAAATCAATTCCTAAAGTTGAGTGATTTTATTGATATAAAAATCTAAGTTGAGTGATTTTTTTGATACAAAAAAAAAAAACTTTAATGACTTTGCTAGATCAATTTCTAAAGTTGAGTGATATTTTAAGATATTAACTCGTACAAATTGTCATAACTTTTACACTGTTTTCATAATTACGTGCGAGAATAACAACGGAATGATGATATATTTACGGTCTATGAGCATGAAAATATAGTTGTGAATGGTATTAGCAAACAAATGACTCAAAATAACAATGTTGGTTCGTCTCGTCGGTCATATAATTGAGAACTGCGAGTTCACTGTCAGAAGATTGTTCGTTAGGAGAATTATATTAAATACCAGTACACTACAATTTATGTTCAATTAATATTTTTTATTCAATTAAAGTTTGATCAATTAAAGTATGATGAAATAGTTAATTAAGTAGATGACAAATATCTTTGTAATAATTTTATAATTTTTTTGTTTATTTGATAAGATTAAATAAACAATTACGATTATTTTAATATTTTTACAATTTACGAGATTCTTATGTTTATAAAAAAATATATAACACAAAAATTTTACATTGTATGCCCAAACAAAACTTTAATTTCATCTTATGATTTCATATTGTGATATCATATCAAAATTTCCACCTCGCATGACCAAATGGTCCTTAAAGAATAAGAAATTAAAAGAATGAAATAATGTGGATAATGATCCTATTCAATGGATTTTTTTCTTTCATGTTTAGTCCCCTTCATGTCTCTTACACTCGACTATTTTGTAATCTTCTACTCTAGTTTTTTATTATGGACACAGTTATTTGTAATTATGTCCATAGTAAAATAAAAATGCATTATGTCATGTCCAATCATCGCTTCAATTTTTTTCGGTCTACCTTGCCTTTTCCAACTCTCGATATCGTTAATTCCTCACAACTCCTTACTGTCTCATCCACCGCAACTCATGTCACATAAAAAAATTATCCCAAATTCATTTCACTCGTCTTGCCCTTTTACCAAGACAAACATACCATCATAAACTCTAGCTAAAATATTAACGAATAAAAAAAGTTAATCGCGTATGATACAAGCAAAAATAATTCTTAATTGTTCTTTCTATTCGTTTCAACAAACACACGCATTTGATTCATCTACTGATGATAAATGTTCTATCCTCACCATCAACCCTTAATAGAGTTAGTAGACTCAGATAAAAACTTTTCCGATAACTATTGAAACAGAAAGCACTAAGGGGTCGTTTGGTACAAAAATGAACAACACATGAATCAGTAATGCAGGGATTAGTAATGCATGAATTAGTAGTGCAGAGATTAGTAATGCATGGTTTATTTTTATCTAGTGTTTGGTTCATTGTTTCCAATCCCAACTTGTATTTGAAATCAAATTCATTAAAAATATCTTTTCCAATTATACCCTTATATTATTATGTAATTGGGTCAAGGTAGATAATTATCGGAAAAATATTTCTTTTATGACATTCTAACTAGCTATGAGAAGAATAATTTTGTTGTCATGTTTTCAATTTTCTACTTGAATTGTTTGAGGATAAATAATTTTCATCTTAATAAATTGATCACTAATAAAATGTCAATTTTGAATTTAAAAAAGATAAACCAACAACTTTTAAAATTATAAAAGACGATCAACAATTGGAAAATTGAATAAATCATACACATAAAAAAATTGCAAGTTATAATTTTAATATGTATGTAATTTTTTTAAATTGTTCAAAATACGAATAATTAGTGATATATTTATCTTTTAATTAGTAAACGTTAAATAACTCACATTTTAATTTGTATTAGATATATTCAGTTACAAATAAGTCTCTCTAAATAATTTGTAAACTAATTTATTTAAATAATTTTACATGTATAAATATAAAACATAAAATCAAGAAATTAAAATAAAATTAAAAAGATTCGAGGGATATTTTGTCTTCATGTGCTTATCCCATGGTATTATATCCTATGTATTACTAATACCTCCAAATGGAAGGTATTAATAATACATCACATAATACCATGTATGATGTATTAACTAATCCATGGATTAGTTATACATAGGCTCACATTTCTACCAAACACAGTATTAAATTATACCACATCTAATAAATGAATTATTTTTTTTAATACAACCTACCAAACGCCCTCTTAAATACTATTTTAATATTTACCTAGAATCTTCCTACTCTTATTAGTTGCGACAAAACATCCTCTCTTGTTCAGAATATATATATATATATATATATAAAAGTATATTTATTATGAAAATTGACATGACACAATTCTAGCCTTGCTTTTCTTTATTCCGAATCACCCTCTTTTCAAATTATTTAAAAATTTATGTTCAAACGCTAACTAAAATAGAAGTTTAGTGGAAGATATGGAAATAAGGTTAAATAGAGGGACATGTAAAGAAAGAAACTTAAAGGAGTAAATCTGGGGATAAATATGTGCTGAAGTGAAGAGCTCTGAAGTAAATTTCCTTTCTCTCTCTCTTGTCGAAACAAAAAGCCTACCTTTCACCTCCGGAGCTAAATGTCCTAAAACTCTCTGTTGGAACAGAAAACAACAGAGACTATGGCTTCGAAGCTCCAACTTCAGCTCAAGGAGCTCGGATCCAAGCTTGAAAACCCTCCTACTAGTAAAGACTCACTTATCAAACTCTTAAAGGTTCGTTAAGAAATTCTTTAATTCTTCGAAACAAACTTGTTTGAATTCAATTATTCACATTGAATGCACTGCTTCCACTTGTGTTCTGGTTTTTTCGCTTGATGGGTTGAAGCTCATGCAGTATTGGTTGTTGTTTCAGTTGAATTAGGGTTAGTTGTACAGATTCCTGTTTTTTCCCTTTCTGAAAGTGGGTAAAATTGGATAAAGCTTTATTTTTTTTTCTTTTAATTTTTGATATAATGGGAAATTTTGGTCTTTTTAGTTTCTTCATGAGGTTTTATTTACAATTCTTCATGCCTTTTTGGTCTTCCCCACTTCCTCAATTTAGAAAATTTTATTAAGTGAATTAACAAACTGAAGAATGTGAAGAATCCAACTATAAAGGTTTCAACTTTAGGTTGCAGATGAGTTTAATTTGCTGAATTAGAGCTTAAATGGGTTACCTTGGCTTCCCCCCCTTTCTTAGGAATAGACAAGCGTGTGTATACCCTATGCTGTTTTTTGTTTCTTCTTCATACACTCTGCTGGATGAATAGCTATATATTATGTGGTCAGTTCGCCCAATAGAAACATCATATGTATATTTTTTTTGTGTGTAAACAATGATCTCTTTTTAAAGATTGCATGTTTCCCATGCATACACAGGGCGCTAAGAAGTTTGTATTCGGAAATGCTGGAATTATTTTGTTACCCCCTGCTATAGTACTTCTAGGATAGACACAGTTTAATGTAGCTTGATTTTAACTTCAAACCAAAATAAGGCATCTTAGTACATATTAGTCTCACTTTTTATTAGGGAAACTTGGCGATTGACAATTTGAAAGGAATGCAGAGAAACTTCTTCTTTAGTTGTTAATTGATTTGTATTTAAAATCAAAACTGGTGATGCGAAACGATGTGGCTCTTGGCAGTTACACCAATCTAGCAACTTAATGCAGAGAAGAAATGTTATGTCATGTTGCTAGTATCTCAAAATTTCCTGATTTTGGTGTTAGCAATAATTTAAAGTAAAATTCTGTTTGCTTGAGAAGTATCTGGTTTTGACCAAAGCAGCTCTCGCTAAATATGTGGAACTCTTCAAAAAGGGATGCATTTAATGGCTACTGTACAAAGAGTTCATCTGGATGAGCTTAGTGTGATGTAAGTTGTAATTTCAGGAGGTTCTGATAGGTCTTTAGCAAGTGCTTTGGTCAGTTGCAGTTAAATCAATCAATCTACTAAGTTTCAGTCCTGAACTCTGCCGTATGAATCCGTGTATCCATCAATTTATTCCAGCATTTTGTATTTTTTTTATGCCATACCTTGTTTTTTTTCTAAATGTAGAGACTCTCTATAATTCACACTTAACCCTGCCCAGATGTGCAAGTCTGTTACTGTGATAATTCCTGCAGACACCATTTTAATTTAAGGAATAACATAAAAAGTATACTCAACTTAAAGTAGGTTGTAATGCTGTATATGTACCTATCCATGCATGGGTGTGTGCTCCATGTTATTTAAAGCTGATAATTACCAAATATGTCCTGCAAATTTCAGCGCCTTCTTTGTTCTACTAGGGATCTTCTAAAGTAAAATAGCAAAGAAATTTGTACATTGGGCTTGTTTAATGGTCAATTTGGTCGATATCTTTGCTTGGATTGATTTTAAGAGTAGATCGGCCTCTTTAGTTTTCTGTTTGCTATGGCCTTCTTTGTTATCTCCATCCTGGTGTATGCTGCCCAGTTTTGGAGCATGATTAATCCCGATTCGTGTACGTTCCACTTTGCGAGTAAGCCTTCCCTACTAGAGGCGGCTCCATTTTTAATGATCGAACTGAAACCTTTGGCTAAGATGTAGGAGTACACTGGAGATAGTAATTCTATTTGGTATGTCCTTATTTTCCACTTCTGTGGAAATTGACTGGCGAAATTATGTTTCTGATGTAATGCGTGCTTATCGCTGCATGACTGAGTTGACCAGGTACAACAATCACAATAAGGTGACACTCTCTTAATTTAAACATTTGGTACACTTTGCTTGCTGCTACTTTTCTAGTTATAGGTCTTTTTGAACACCATACTAACGGTTATGCTGCATCAAAGTGTTACTCTGTTGATGATCTTATCTCAACTTTGAGCTAACTGTAGTTTGTCTGTTCTTGTCTTGGTATTCAGTTTCTTGAGAAAGAGTCAATGAGCAATCAACCTTTTGAGGTTTTGTTTCTTTTGGGTCTTTCTGGTGTCTTCTTCTTTGGATCAGTTGCAAGTTGATGTGTGCTTGTGATTGTCGTCGTCGTCTTTGGTCTCTGTATCTTCTTTTTGGAATCCTGTATTGGGCACTTCTCTTGAGTGCTATTCCTTGTAAACCTCTATGTATCCAGCACATCTTTTCCCTTTTTTTGAGGATGTCCTTCAAGGGATGTATCCAGTTCAGTTTTTAGATCTTACTTGGTTTAACTTGTTTTCTTTTTGTACGATTGGCTATGATGGTTTTACTTGTACTTCTAAAGAGAGATACTGGATAATTGTCTATTGCATATGAGCTTCAAAGAGGTAGTTTTCTATTCTCAAACTGCTTTACCTCCTGATCGTTTTGTGTTATCACACACTTGAGATTCAGTTATGTGCTTGACCTTTCCGTTGCAGTAGTGTTTGATTGAATCTATCACAAATTTGTTATGTATGATTGAATTTTTCACAAGCAGCAAGGTTCAACATTTCTTTCTGAGTTGGAGCAATCGCCGCCAAAAGCTATGTTGGAAGCCATGCAGCCCTTACAATCTGCTATAGTTAAACCAGAACTCCTAAAGCATCAAGATAGGGAGGTTAAGCTTCTTGTCGCCACCTGTATCTGTGAGATAACAAGAATTACTGCACCTGAAGCACCGTACAGTGATGATGTTCTTAAGGTAATAAGTAATGGCAGAGACTCGATGACACATTTACGTGCCCTTGATTTTCCCATAGAGCAACTAAAAACCTGGTTTGTGCTTTGATTTGAGTCAGGACATCTTCCATTTGATTGTGAGCACTTTCAGCGGCTTAGGTGATATAAATAGTCCATCCTTCGGAAGAAGAGTTGTCATCTTAGAAACTCTAGCAAGGTACAGATCATGTGTTGTAATGCTGGATCTCGAGTGTGATGATCTTATCAATGAAATGTTCCAGACTTTTCTCAATGTTGTCAGGTGAGCTTTATCTTGTATTGAAGGTCCCATCAGTAAATATTCTGGCAGATATGTCACCTAGTAGTGCTGCTGCATTCTCTTGCCTTTTCGAAGAATTTAGCACTATGGCTAGAAGTTTTAATTCTTTATTCTGTTTAAAAGAAAATGTCACAAATTTCTCGTCTTTGATGACATTTAGTATCTCTTTTAGATAGGTAAGTAATTTTTTTTCCTTGGAGAAGGTAACTTTGTGTATATTGACTAGGACAGTACAAATATTACATCCTCAAAAAAAATAATATCATTTACATAACTAAAAAAAGATACTAAATTTCATCAAAGACCAGAAGTTATTGATCCTGGAAAAACTCATGTTTACAAGCAGAATTCTGATGAGCTCGGAACATACATTAAAATATGGGACTCTACGAAAGACACCTATTCTTCTATACAAATAGGGATCTCATTGGTGTGTCAAAAAGAAAAAAAAACAAGCTATTTTGAAATGTACAATGTCCATTTCAATCCGTCTAAATGTTCCTCTATTTCTCGCCTAATCCACATTAGGGTCAAAGGGGCAACCTCCCATGCGTGGTCTTCTTTTCCTGCTTTAAATATCCAGCTTTGCGACTCCTCTTTTCTTATACCAAGTATCACCCAATGTGATCTGAAACAGTACAAATCCACCCACCACAGACCTGACGCCACCTTACAATGTAAATGACATTTAATATATGGCAAATAATGTTAATGCTGTCAATTAGTCAACTTGGGGTTAATATTCTCCGTGATATGATCATCCATCTCTCCTGATATGTATAATAGCTTATGTTTTTTCCACTCTCCTCCCATTATGAATTCTTTCACTTCAATGATTTCGCCTCCCAATTATGTCACAATTGTTTGATCAACTTCTTCCAGTCTTTTTGCTTTGTGAAAGCCATATTTGAACTGTTTTTTTGGCGAAGAGCAATCGATAAAGCTTTTTTTTTTCTTTTTTCTTTATCCCCAATTCTAAGCTATGTTGCTTGGACTCTTCAAAAATGCCACTGGGTGTCGGATCCTCCAAAAGTAGTGCATTTTTTGGAGGATCTGACACTGTTGCAGCTGCATTTTTGGAGAGTCCGAGCAACATTGTTTCTAAGTGTTTCTCAGCCTGTTACATCAACAAAAATAATCTAGTGTTACTGACTAATGTGAGAAAATTGAAGGTAAAACAAGGTATGTGTTACTGCATACTTAAATGTGGTGTACTTAATTAAGGTATATGATATGAACATTCATCTTGATGAAGGTATGAAAATATCTGTAGTGAAACGAAATTTTATCTCAAAATTTAAAAATGTAGCTACTGTTGCTCCTGGATTTTTGTTGCTTCGTCTCCCTTGGACCCTCCCTAATTCAATAATTTTCTGTCTTGTATACCACATATGCAGGGATGAGCATCAAGATAGTATTCTGACATCAATGCAAACTATTATGGTTGTTCTCATAGAAGAGAGTGAAGATATCCGGGAGGATCTTTTACACGTCATTTTGTCGGTTCTAGGTCGTCATAAGAAAGTAAGTGTTTGTGTTGCATGATTAAATGTCAACAGAAGTTTGCTTTTGTTTGGATGCTTTGTCCTGAAGAACTGGGTTTTAACACTTCCTGTCAGGATGTTTCGATAGCCGGAAGGGGGCTTGCTATGAAGGTGATAGAGCAGTGTTCAGGAAAATTGGAGCCCAGCATAAAGCAGTTTCTTGTATCTTCAATGTCTGGAGACAGCAGGCCAACAACATTTGAAATTGACTACCATGAAGTCATTTATGATATTTACCGTTGTGCTCCTCAGATCTTATCAGGAGTTGTTCCCTACATCACAGGAGAACTACTGGTACATTAATTTCTTCTTCCCATCTCTGTTATTACATCATTTTATTTTCTAATGAAAATCATGTTAATTCGTGCTTTAGTTTTCAAATATGTCTTGACTACATTTTTTCGTTTATTGAAATTTACTTGCCTTTATTGTTCTATCTTCTTTGCCTGGTTGGACCTTTAATGTAGTTGGTGTAGTTTAATGGAATATAGCCATTAGTTTATTTGCTATAGATATCAGTCTTGAAGTAGTTGATCAACTCAAGATATGTGCCTAGAGTCATTTTTTCTTCATTTATATAGGTGATCTTTTCTTCCTTTTCTTACTTCTGATGATCTAATGTACAAGCTTGAATGTGACAGACAGATCAATTAGATGTGCGATTAAAAGCTGTGCACTTAGTTGGGGATCTTTTTGCTCTATCGGAATCTGCTATCTCTGAGGCATTTCATCCGATTTTCTTGGAATTTTTGAAGAGACTTACTGATAGAATAGTTGAGGTCAGAATGTCTGTCCTTGAACATGTCAAGGGATGTCTGCTGTCAAATCCATTTAGACAAGAAGCACCTCAGATCATCTGTAAGAATATTGGAAATCCTTCCTTCCTTCAGTCCTTTATACTTGTGCATTTAGTTGGTAATCTAATATAAACATGTTCTAGCTGCCCTCCGGGACCGGCTGTTGGATTATGATGAAAATGTGCGCAAACAAGTCGTTGTCGTGCTTTGTGATGCTGCATGTAATGCCCTTACATCCATGAAGGTCGATACTATTAAGCTGGTAGCAGAGCGGATTCGGGATAAATCTGTATGTAACATGTCTAGTTTTAGGTGTCTAGTCTACTTTGACATTGATAATTAATGCATTCTTACTCCATCTTCTGATAGCTGTATGGTCTTATGTATTCAGCTTCTTGTTAAAAGATACACACTGGAGAGGCTAGCTGATATATACAGAATCTATTGCTTAAACTCTTCCAGTGGCTCAATTAAAGGCGTCGACTATGAATGGATCCCTGGGAGGATTTTAAGATGTTTTTATGACAAAGATTTCAGGTAAGCTGCCTTGCATTGCTTTTTACGGAATGATAAACTATGATTTGATAAGTGAAAGATGGATAGATTATTTCCTTAGCTAAATGATGAGGGATCAAGTACTAAAGTATTAGGTTGTTTTCTTGGGAATCTTAAGCATTTGGTAAGTGAAGTTTATACTGGAAACACCAACCCCAAGTTATACTGTAGTTCCTGAAGTTGGGAGTCCACATTCGTAACTTGTTACTCTAGGCACACCTTATATTGGAGTTTTGGAATCTGAAACTGCAACACAGAAATTTTACCTTTTTAAACCTGGTTCCATATATCAAGCACTCATTTAATACATCATTGACTACTTTTTTTCTACAGGTCGGACATCGTGGAGCACATTCTATGCTCATCCTTGTTCCCTAATGAATTCTCAGTCAAGGATAAAGTTAAAAACTGGGTTAAGGTTTTCTCAAGTTTTGACAAAGTTGAGGTTAGAGCACTTGAGAAGCTGCTGGAGCAGAAACAAAGGTTTGTCATGAATGCTCGATCTTGATGTCAGGTGTTCCTGGATGTTGTTTGTGTCTTCTTTATTTCCCTCACCTTTGAAGTACAACCCGAGTTACATATTCATTGTGTTTTGGATAAGCTGCAGGTTGCAGCAAGAGATGAGGAGGTATCTTTCTTTAAGGCAGATGCAGCAGGTTTGTAACTCTTCCACTCTTTGTTCCCGAACAATAAATGGTTAAAAGTGAACAAGAAAAGGCTCACAGAACTTCATTGTAAAATAATTGCAGGATGGCGATGCCACTGAGATTCAAAAAAAAGTTGTATTTTGCTTCCGCATTATGTCTCGTTGTTTTACTGACCCTGGGAAGGCGGAAGAGAGCTTTCAGATTCTTGATCAGTTAAAAGATGCTAATGTCTGGAGGATATTAACAGTTCTCCTTGATCCAAACAGCAACTCTATTCGAGCTTCTAGTTCTCGGGTAAGGAGAAACCTATTTTTGAATATAATGTAGGTTCTCACTTGTTTTGTCTACTGATTTTATTAAAGCCACTGAAATGCCTAGCTATGTATGAGTACATGACATTTTTCCTATGATGTTTCCTCATCAGGATGAACTGCTTAAGATCCTTGGTGAAAAGCATCGGCTCTACGACTTCCTGGGCACACTTTCTATGAAGTGCTCATATATACTTTTCAACAAGGAACATGTAAAAGAAATTCTCGAGGAGACTAACATACAGAAATCTGCTGGAAGCACTGATTTGATTCTGTCTTGCACACATCTTCTTGTGGTAATATATAACTAACTTGCTTCGTCTATATAAATGCATATTTTTTATCCTCATGTTTTCTTGGTAGACTTTATTGCAACCTATAAAGGAGAGAACTGAAATGGAAGACACTTTTGGTTGAAGCATTTAATGCCTGAAATGGGTTATATTGGTAGGCATGCCTTATAGGCTATATTATGGTATATTGTAGCTGGTAATAGTGGTGCCTTGGCATCTGTGATTTTCTTGCTTTCATAACTATCACATATTCAAGAGTCTGCCTGAGTGCCCTATAAATTGTGAGCAACCCGATGCATTGCTACCTTCAGATGTCACTACAAAAGTGTCTTCTCTGATTTAATCAATTATCCATGTTTCTTTAGAATGAAATCAAATTATCCATGTTTCTTTAGAATGAAATCAAATTATCCATGTTTTAGGAAGTCCATAATTCTAATCTGTGTCTTTCACTCTTTCTTCAATTCATGTCTTTCTTTGATGAACATTGCAGATTCTTGCACGTTTCTGTCCATTTCTGCTTAGTGGAATTGAGGAAGATCTGATACATCTTCTTGAAGATGATAATGAGATAATTAAAGAAGGTGTCTTGCATGTTTTGGCAAAGGCTGGTGCAGCCATCCGAGAAAAATTGGGAGATTCTTCAAGGTTCTCATTTGAAGCTTTTATTCTTTAGTTCCTTGCTGCGATATACTGAAACATTATGCTTGCAACTTACAGGTCTTTAGACCTTATGCTTGAGAGGATTTGCTTGGAGGGAAGCCGGAGGCAGGCCAAGTATGCTATACATGCACTTGCTTCAATAATGAAGGATGATGGACTCAAGTCATTGTCTGTTCTATATAAGGTAGGTCATAATCTCACTATACCCATACAATTACTGCCTATTGATTTATCCTCCTCTCGGTTTATCTTCGTCATATGTTGGTGAAATATTTGGGTATCACATTACCTGTGTAATGTGCAGAGACTTGTTGATATGCTAGAAGAGAAGTCACATTTACCTGCTGTACTACAATCTCTTGGATGTGTTGCACAGACTGCTATGCCAGTCTTTGAGACAAGGGAGAAAGAGATTGAGCAGTTCATAAAGAAAAACATATTGGAGCTTAGTCATGTATGCCTCATGAATTAATGCCAAGTTTTGCGACATTGTTTACCTCCTTTTTTAGCATTCATCTAAAGGCAAACTATTCTTTTCAGACATCTGAAGGTAAAGCCAAAGAAAGTTGGGAGGACCGAAGTGAGATATGTTCAATGAAGGTCAGATTTTACTGTTTGGTTATCTCCTTTACGATTTTCAAAATTATGACTATTTTTCTAAAGGATGAATTGGCATTTTCATTCAATATTGATATACAGATATTTGGAATTAAGACACTGGTCAAAAGCTATTTACCAGTGAAGGATGCTAACCTTCGAGTGGGGATTGATGACTTGTTGGAAATCCTGAAAAACATACTCTCATTTGGGGAAATCTCAATTCAAATTAAGTCAAGGTACTGCTACTGTGCAGGAATTATCCGCTTTTTTGGGTTGTGTCAATAGATGGATGTGCTTTGCATAGTTTGTTACAAGGCTTTCTTTCTACAGGAGATTTGGTTTCTCTTTCTCTTATCTTTGCCATTTTGCAGTTCTGTTGATAAGGCCCATTTAAGACTTGCTGCAGCAAAAGCTATGCTTCGTCTATCAAAGCACTGGGACCACAAGATTCCTGTGGATGTCTTTTACCTTACTCTTGGGACATCAGAGGTGAGGTTTCTACCCCCCCCCCCCCAACCCACACACACCAAAAAAAAAAAAAAACCAAACCCCATCCACTGCGCTGATGTCCCTCATACACAACAATTTTCAGCAATTGCTTTCTAGAGACAAATCGTTTAATTTTTTTACAACTGTTAATGCTACTAGGCTAGTTTCCCTCAAGTAAAGAAGTTATTCCTCAACAAAGTCCATCAATACCTGAAGGATCGTTATTTGGAGCCGAAGTATACTTGTGCCTTCTTACTTGACTTGCAGTTTCAGCAACCAGATTTTGAAGAGGTGTGAGTTGTGATTGTTGTACTGGCATGGCTCTCTTTGTTATATGTTTATACTTGTTAATTAATTTGTTATCTCCCAATTATTGACAGATCAAGAGCAACTTAAGTGATGTTATCCAGATCTATCAGCAGGGGAAGGCACGTCAACTTTCTGTGCAAACTGAAGCTATTACCCCAGTTCCTTTTCCAGAATATATTCTACCATACTTGGTCCATGCTCTTGCTCATCATTCTTTATTTCCTAACATCGACGAATGCAAGGATGTTAAAGTATTTGAGCCTACTTATAGGTACAAGTGTTTCCTGACCTTACTGATGGTTGCATATATAGAAATTTAAAGAGATCGAGGCTGCCTCAAAATGCATTTCTGTGACCCCCACCCAACCAGTTATTCTCATGATTTTCAGTCTACATATCTTTAGATGCTGATCTTAGTTTTATTTGATTGTCACTTCATAAGCAGGGTTACTTGCATAATATAGACTACTAGTAGTAATCCCCCTCTTTTACCAGTTATAGTAGTCTTCCGTGATTATTCTGGCTATGGTAAGCTCTTAGTACTTTGCTTACTGAAATAGTGCCTCTTCACCAGTCTCTTTATAGAAGGCTTACTGGAATAATACATGTTGCACTCATCTAAATGTAGTTCTTGTTGTAACTTATCCCGTAAAAAGGTGGTGCTTGGATTGGCCTTATTCTTGTGGGAGGGCAGGGAGTGTGTACTAGTTGTTTATTTGTAGAATAGGTTGGCCCAACCAGCTGTACCTGTATCTGTTATTACTTGGAAAGAAGGTGCATGGTATCACCAATTTCTTCTGAGTATAAATTCAGAAATCGTGCTGATTTGTTATAAGGAATCTGTACAGCCTCTACTTGTCTGACAAAGAAGGAAAAATAGAATGAAATAATGGGAAATTAAATCTGCCTTTGCTACTATTGATAACACTCGATGAGATATATTCTAAACGTTGGTGTCACTTTCTTGTTGTGTTAATCTTCATGACTGAATGGCTAAACTACTTTGCCTGGAGGTAAAGAAGGGTGCTTGTCATCTACTCTGAATGTATAGTAACTTGACTGTTGAACTTATGTCTACGGGTTGACTTAGTTTTTTTCCCTTCCCTTAGATATTTTCTACTGTCCAGTTCTCTGTTCTGTCTTAATTTGGGTACATTTTAATAAGGTAATGAGAGTGCTGCTAGTTACATCCAAAAGGATCAACCTACACTAAGGGGTCGTTTGGTTGGGAACGAGTTATCCCGGGATTAATTATTCTGGATAAGTTATTCCATCATGTATATGGATAACTCAATGTTATCAAAGGCGAAAAGCGCAAAAAACTCTAAGGTCCGTAAGGGCTTTAAGCACAAAGCACAAATAAAGCGTGGGCTTTAATGAAAAAAGGCGCCAAGGGAGAAAAGAATGCAAATATATATGTTTAGTCCAGGGCTAATAATTATAAACCTGAATGACATATGTCCAGAGAAATTGAAAAAATTATGATAAAGTGAAATATTAATTATTTAGTGTCACTTCTTCATACGAGGTTCATTGGCAAGGAACGTTTGCCTTAGAACCTTGATGACGAAACTGAAGCGCACATAAAGCGAAGTGAAGCGCTCAACACACTTTGAGCCTCGCTTCAGGGCTTAAGCGCGCTTAAAGCGCATAATTTATCCCACCGCTTATGTATAAATGGGGATAAATAGTCCCAGGACTGCCTAATACCTCCAACCAAACACAAGATAACATTGTTCAGTCATTTTATCCCTGGAATTGTTGTACCATATACCTCACACCAAACGACTCCTAATACTTCACAGTTGAATTATGAGTTGATGAAATCTAAAATGGCTTCAGGAACATTTACAACAACCATGGTGTTCCAAAAGTAAAAGAATACATTTTAACTTAAAGAATAAGTGTAGAAACCTTGTTGTCTTGAAAAAATTATGGAGTTCCTTTATCTCTAGATCATTCGCCATACTAGTCTGCTGTGGTTGTGTAATTCCACATTTCGAGGGGTGTTTTGCTGATTCCAGCACCCTTTCCAGCTTTACAAAAGCTGTGGGGTTGTCTTCGGCATTGCCCATTTGAGATTCAGCACACTGGAGCATATTCTGAATCTGCATGGCCTCTTTACAGTGTAACAAAGGCGCTTTTTGTCTTTATATTGCTCTTCACATGGCGCAAATTTGTTACAAATATCATGTCTTCTATTTGTAGATTATGTGGTGTTAGGCAGGTTTTCCTTAGCCACAAGCTATGTGAAACAGTTAATCTTGTAAGCTGCACAAGTCTTCCATATTTGTCTCCAGGGCCAATGGGGAAGGGAACTTGGGGTGGGTGGGGAGGGGGAGTCTATTCAACAAGCAATAGCAAGACTTTATAGTGACTACCTTATTCTCCCTTCCAAAGCATTTTATCTTGTCATGTCATCAGTGGAGTTCCAACTAGTAATTGGAAGATTCTTCCAAGTTCTCAGACCTCAGTCCTTGCAATTCCATCTAAGTAGTATGATCGACCCTTGATTGGACTTGCATTTAGCAACTGTAGCATTGGGGTTGAACATGTTAAGATAAATAGAATGTTCCTCAGTTTTTCTAATGAGGACATATTGTTGTTGATATGTGTCTCCTGTTTGGTATCTTCTTGGTACTCCTTAACAAAATCATTTTCATAAAGAATCCAAAACATGTTGTTACATATTTTCATTTTTAATAAAATTGTAATACCTATGAATAAGCATTTGTTTGCAACTCTAGGCATACTCTAGAAATGGACATATATGGAGTTCCCAACATTGGATCCATTAGTGGCATGATGACCATTTAAAGATGTACCCAAACCCTTTATATGATGTCAGTTGTATTGTAATTAAGTTGTTTAGCATTGTCTGTCATCTGTGTGCAAGTTTTTCTACATTGTGATCATTAACATTTATGTAGTTCAGTTGCTGCATCTGGGGAAGCCCTGCTTCTCAAAGCTTTACTTTGAGTTGAATATATTGAATTTTTTGTTCCAGGCAATTGTACGTTTTCCTCTCAATGTTGGTGCATGGAGATGAAGAGGGGAAACCTGAAGGTGGTATTAGCAGAGAGAAGGAAAGCATTTCAATGATTAAGTCTATCCTTCACAGTATAAAACAGTCAGAAGATGCAGTAGATTCCACAAAATCAAAGGTAAGAAAGGAAAAAGCTGATACTTGTTTAAATGTGTCAATGCCTGTCATTCTACGCTTCAAGCTTCTATCACTTAGTGCCAGTGGAATATATGCATAAACAAAATGAAGATTAGTGTGGGCAGCTGAGGATTGGGATTATCCTGCTATTTGATTGTATGAATACTTTTGCAGAACTCATATGCTGTCTCAGACCTTGGCCTGGCGATTACAAATCGGTTAGTTCCTAACAATGATGATCTTAAGGAGTTGAAAGCATCAGTATCACTACCTCCATCGCTTTACAAACAACATGAGAAGAATGAAGAGAAAGACCAGTCTCTGGTATGGCATGTTATGCTTATCATTTGTGTCAATAGACCTTCATATTTCAATATAACTGTATTTCACAGGCTGAATGGCTGGAAAAAGTGTGATTCATCAGTATTTAGGCTTTTTTTTGAAATGGTGTATGTTTCTATATTTTTCATATGAAGTAGGACAGTTTTGCCACTGTTTAGTACCTAGAAGGTACTGTAGAAGTACAAAAGACCAAAACATGATCCCAGCAGCAGTTGTTTACAACATTAAGGCATTCGAAAAATCCGAAACAAATGATGTATTTTACAGCGTATTTCTCCTACACCAACCATATAAATTTTGTGTGCATCTTTACTTGACAGAGACAGTCTGTCTTTTTTTTCTTCAAAGCACGTATTGTTTCTTTCATCCAATTGTCCACATAATTCAAGGTGGGGTAAAACATGATCCCAGCAAATGTTACATCATCAATGCCTCCACATGAAGAAATAGTGTCTGTTCCTATAATGATGTATTTTATGTATCAATTCAGAAGTGTGGATTCACTGCCCCAGGATATTCCCTCCTTTCTCTCATCTTTTTCAGACTCTTGCTTGCTACACAAAATTTCAACCTGTATCCTGTTGTCTTTGGTTGGACTCGTTGCTACCTTCTATTACATGAGTCTCTGTAATCTTTCTTATTTCTAAATTTACTCTCTTTCTTCTTCATCTTCTTCACAAAATTGTGTTGGCAGTTGACCTTTCAACTCTGTACACCTTCAGGTTGATTTACTAATAAATTCTGTTTTTTTATCAGGTTGTGAATGAACTTCTGCATATATCCAACAATTGGATGATCTTGATCTGTGAAAAAATTAGGCTGCCTATTGGGACTTAGTTAATTCTTACCACCAAAATGAAGTATCCCTCAATTCTATATTGCCAAACTAACATTCTTTTGAAGGAAAATTGAAATGCACATTCCTATTGCACATAAAATACCTTATTGACCTGTGCTTTCCCAAGTCACAATCCTTTTTCATCTCCAACCGTTCAATTCTGCCTGCTTCATTTCTGGTACCCCACTGCTTCTGTGCTAACTAAAGCCGTTTGGTCTGCAGTCCTTGTTTTCACCACTATTGATTGTGTGTTATTCTTTTATGGAAGCACCTGAGGTCGGATGCAATATATTGATCGAGTCCGAGCATGTGACAGATGATGGGAGGCCATTGTATTGGCCAGAGATAAATAGAAAAAGAGGGTTCCAGGAGGTTATTGGCTTCCCTACAGTCGAAGTTGGGTTTTCTTCTTGGTTGAAAATGACAAGGAGGGAAATCTGCGAAGAATGAGTGGACCAAGTAGAGGAGGGGGTTGTTACTAGGGAGTCGGAGAGGAGGGCTAAGATGGATGAGAAGTGGACTGGGGTGGGAATGAATCTCCCTAGATAGGAAGCATGGAGGGCAGAATTAGGGTAGACGGTTAGTAGGAAGTAGAGTGTTGTGGTAGAACAGGGTTCCAGTCCTGAACATATGCATATTCCCTTACCTGCTTTATCACTATTATGCTAGCACTGTCTACTGTTGTTTCTTTCACTTTGGCTATCCTTAATATATGTACTGTCTGTACTTCTCATTCTTCAATATCTTCATCCCTAGGTTTTACTCTTTCTTCTCTTTTTTTGAATTTGAAAAGTTGATTTTCTTGATTCGAGGGTCTATCGGAAACAACCTCTCTACCTCACAAGGGTAGGGGTAAGGTCTATGTACATATCACCCTCCTGAAAGCCCTCTTGCGGGGAATCTACTGGGTATGTTATTGTTGTATTATACTTATTTCATTTTAGAATGACGCGACTTCTCTGAAGAAGGTTTATCAAGTTTCAATGAGTTCTATTTGTGTTTTAAACATCCATTCCTCCAAATATCATTGAAGATGATAGCATCTACTTAATTGTTCTTTTAGAAAACAATATCTTTCTTCAGCAGATGAAAGTTTTTGATAGGAAGGTAAATTTTCAATGATCGCACCAAGAAAGATGCTAATGTGTACAGGAAAAATGAACTCTGTTCCTCCCAATTCTGCAGAGAGCTCAAGAAGTCCAGAAAAATATTTACAGCACGAGCAACTTTCAAATGAACCATACTTTTATCTTTGTGTTGGCTTCATCTATATTTGCGTCTGAACTTTTCTTCCTCACAACATATAATGTGTGATGTTCACCTTCTGTGAATTGACAGGTTGAAGTTAAGACATGGTTGGCAGATGAGGGCATCATGGCTCACTTTGAATCAATCAAGTTTGAAACTAACGGAACAGTAAGCTTGGTACTAGCTATTTTTTTTGCTAGTGATAAAACCTGTTGACTGATTATTGTTCTTCCACTTTTTTTTCACCAGCTGAAGTCAGAAATCACTGAAGACGAAGCCATGAAAGACAGTGAAACTGAAGGAAATGAGGTGCCTTTAGGAAAAATAATGGAACGGCTTAAAGCTAAATCTAAGATGAGGAAAGAGGTGAAGGACGACTCTTCACCTGCTGAGGTGAGAACTGAAAATGATGTTGACATCTTGAAAATGGTGAGGGAGATAGATTCAAATAATGTTTTAGATGATAATAAGTTGGATGCAAGCAATGGCCATGAATCTGCAGTCAAAACTAAAGCCAGCAATAAACGTCAGAAAAGAGGAACTGATATTTCTGTACCAAAAGGTGCAAAGCGACAAAGGTCATCTTCTTCTTCAGTCCATAAACTTTCTTCGAAACTCGAGGATTCCATTGAAAAGGAGGAGGATCTTCAATCCATGTCAGAAGATAAGTCATCGGAGGAAAATGTTTTTGAACCTGAAGAGTCGGACCTATTAACATCATCTATCAGGAAGAAAACAAGTCTCCCACCTAAACAAAAGCGTAAAGCTACTGATAAGAATCATGATGACACTTGTGAAATTGGAATGGACAGCCGTGAAGTGAAAGTAAGATTTTTTAATAGTAGAATCGATTTATAAGCTAGATATATAATTTCATAACTTTGAGTTCTTATTTGTTTGCTCCTGCAGAAAATTAAAGGAAACAGAGAAGCAGTTAATACACATATGCAAGGTAATAACAGGTCTGGATCTCATAAGAAATCAAAGAAGAAAAGTGTATCTGGACTGGCCAAGGTAAGTCTTCCCATCTGTATAGTTGATGCTTTGTTTCCTTACCCACTCTTAGACATTTTCTGAGTGAATCTGATACTGGAATAGAAGTAATATATTGTGGGTGTATATTTACTTACACGGTAGAGATAAGATTTAAATTTTGGATGATAAACAAGTTTACGTATCATTTCATGATCTGTGCTGGTTCTTTGCTAATCTCTACGTTCCAACTTTTAGGACTCGCTGTCAAAAGTGGATATATTCTATCATTTGTAACTCAATCTGATTGGTCTGCTAGACCTTTAACAAAACACTGTTTGCAGTTCTGTTACATTCCTTTGATGAATGTGGTCTGAATTTCTTCAGTACCTTTGATCCCCTTGTAACTCAACATAACTGTGATAATGCTCTTCCCTATGCTGTGTGGGAACTTCATTTTTTAAATCTGTTTGCGAATTTTACTGTTAGCTCCTGGTAAACAGGATGAAGAAATTGTCTTAATAAGGAGTATCTTAGTTATGTCATGGATACTCATTTATGATTATGGATTTACCCGTTCTAGAAATGAGAACACTTTATATTAAGGTTTAAGGAAAATGAGTATTAGACCAGTTTTACAAGGTTGAGTTCTAGCATATTGGTACTTGGAGTGTCTATAGCACTGGCTATGTTGTGGTGAGAGAATTGTTCCATCAATTGGTGTGGCACAAAATGTAGTCTGTTCCTTTTGTAGGAGGGTTTCGGAGTGCAGATTACTTACTTAGCATAAACAGCCCAAGTGAACTGCGCTTTTTTGGTTCTGTCCCCTTTGGTTCCTCCAAGGATAATCAAGCTAGTCTTGAAGTTGTTATTATCGAGCTAAAAATATGATTTATTGTTGAAAAAATAATTGGTTTTTTTTTTTTTGAACAATCAATTTTTATTGAAAGCCAGTCTGGGCATTCATTTTCTACTAACAAATTGGTTATGGAGAATCTATAGAATGCAGAAAGTCTAAAGTTCGAGCACGGTGATTACCCCCCCCCCCCCCACACACACACACCCAAAAAAAGGAGGAAAAAACAGATTACTGGACTAAAACCAGAAAATATTGTGTAAGCAAAACTATAGAAGATTAAAGATATGTGCAAATTCAAGAATAAAATCCGAATTTTTGGAAGTAAGTGCTAAGAACTGTAATTGATCTTTATATTAAAAAACTAGCGGATTGAAATTCATTCTGATACTAATAGAGTTGATTCAAGAACTTAGATCAAAAGTGATCTAGACCCTATTTTGAAGAAATTAGAGACAATAATTAGTGTAAGTAGTTATTACCTTCTTTAATAGAAACCAAACACATCAAGTTTAGAATTAATCTTACCTTCAAAAGAATTTTTTTTCTAAGGTTACAAGGTAAATTCAAGCCACCACACACAAAGGTGTAAAAGAAAAGGAACCTCTCAAATAAAATTAATAATAATGTTCTTATGAAAAATATCAAAATCCACTCCTATATACAGATTGAACCTATCCCAAATAGTGGATTGGAATCCTATTTTGGGCTAAAATTTCAGCACTTTAAGTATGCAAATCAGCACTGTGTTGGGCATGCAAATTCGGCTCCTTTGGGGCTCCATGTGGTGTTAATCTTCCTCCTCTTGGGCTTGAACTTGTGCTATGAAATAACATAGCACCTAACTTATGGCTTTTGGCTTGTTTTTATTATTTTAGCAAGGGCTTACAAGCACTTTTTTAATTTACCCAAACACTCCAAAAGTGCTGAAAAGCTATATTGGCTTAAAAACACTTAAAATAAGCCACGGCAAACAGGTTCTTATTAGTCCACTCTCCACCACAATTCTTGAATTCATTCTTGGGATCTTCTTCCATGATTAGCATCTTCTCGATTTTCTATTGAAGCCCGTCAACCTTTAATGGAAGTATGTCACTATGGTTGCTATCAGAAAACCAAAAGAGTTATTTCGTCAAGTGTCTTTCTTTCTTTTGAATCATCTACTGACTAAGAGTTGCACCTTCATCTCTATTTTAAGATATCCCCTTTTATCTAATGCTATTTTGGGCCTAGTAATTAACTTTCTCAGACGTGGTTGTAAAAAGGCTGTCAGGAGGTGAGCAGAATGTTTAAGGCTTACTCGTAAAGTCAAGGATTACCGTGTCTTATGAGTAATTAACTTTCTCAGTTGCTGTTTTAAAAATGCCCTTAGGAGGAGAGCAGAGAATGTTTAGGTTGACTCTGTATGCTTGCATTGCTACTACATATAAATATTCCTTCAACATTTGTTCTAGTCTAATTATTCTCTTCACCAAATGGCTTATCGTGTGGATTATCATGATGTATTGTTTAGGTATCTATATTACCAATTGTTTTGTTTTTTATTTAATTTCATTAACACTTATAAAGGAAGTTGGGCTAGGTATAGTTTTGCAACTTTTGTGCTGTTTTATGCCTCCTTTTCTTCTTTCTAATCCGAAGATGCACGTCACCAATATTTGCATATTTTCTGATTGTATTATTTGTTAATGCCTTTACCTGGTTTTCTCTAGTGCACGTCAAAGGTTGATACAACTCCCACTGTGGACTTGATTGGTTGCAGAATAAAAATTTGGTGGCCCATGGATAAGAAGTAAGCTGCTCTTAACTCGAGAGGAGTAAATGTTCTTTCTAGCTCTTTTAAGCTATGTGTTGCCTCAGCTATCTTGGAGATCGTTGCTTTCTTTAGTTTTTCCTTGCATGATTAAACTTCCTTTTATGTTGATTTTTCTTCAAGCTTGCTGATTGTCTTGGAGCAATACACGTAGTTATGTTTATATGTACTCTTAACACATCGTGTTCATCATTGTTGCTTCTTTCTCATATCCACTTTATTCTTTTGCTCAACTTCTGTTTGTTGTCTTCCATTACAATTGCGGTCATTGGTCATGGGGATGTTGTCTGCGTTTTCTTCTTTAATCCTTATTCTTGACTCTTGTCTTGTATTTTGGTTAATGTGGTCTTCAAGATTATTAGGTTAGAGCACTAACTCCAAGTATTTGACAGATTCTACGAAGGTGTTGTCAAGTCTTTTGACACTCATAAAAGCAAACACGTTGTAAGCTGCATTTCTAGTACATCAATTATTATTTTTTATTACTAAAGTTGATGAACTTCAGCAATTTTTTAATATGTCAACTTCTATTGATTCTTGGTTATGGTTTGTTATCAATTGTATCAAAGGTGCTATATGATGATGGTGATGTAGAAGTCCTCCGATTGGAAAAGGAGTGTTGGGAGCTTGTTGGTGGTGTGCAGAAACCTGCGAAGGTATGCTTTTAGTGTTCATCCTCGCAAACTTTTTATTTTTGTTCTTGGTATGAACCCATGCATTTTGGTTTTACTGATTTGTATATTTGAACATTATTTACAGGGTTCAAATTCCAAAAAGGGTTCAGGCTCCAAGAAAGAGTAAGTGATTCATCTGCTTTAGTAGTTGCCGTAATTTTAAAAAATATTTTTTGGGATTATCACAATTCCTTTTCTTCTTTTGATAAGTTCTGGGGATTCTGTTTTATATGGTACTTAAAATTGAGGAATTGCATACTTGAGCGTTTGAATTGTGTTGATGGTACTTCTCTTGTTAAATGCTCTGGATATCATACCTCAGGCTGCATAGTTCTTCTCCCCATTGATGTGGATGGGTAATGGGTTGGTAAATAATGATTATTTCTGCCTTTATTGTTCCAGACTATTATTAAGTGTTGATGACTAGCTTAATTCTTTTCTAATCTTGATTTTTTAACGCCTTTCACGAAAGAACTGTTAACTTTGCATAATGTGGCTCCTTTTTAAGTTTCATGCATTATGATGCTACCTTTCTCAACCAAAAAAAAAAAAGGTTTTATGCATTATGCAAATAAGCTGTGGGAATAAGTAAATATCTTCATTTATATATCCCTTCTAGTTTTGTTTTATGTCTTCCGGCGCCTTGTGTATTAGCATCATAGACAAATTATGAGTAGCTTTAACCTCCCCGTCTTCATTTAATGACTGCAGATCTGGAGAGAGGAAAAAAAGGACTCTTGCTGCCTCCAGGCAAAAGAAGGAGACCGATAAGATGTGAGCTTGATTCTTTAACTTGATTGCACATAATTTTTTTGTGTATTTCCTATTTGCCTTATGCGTGTTGTTTTACTGACAGGTCTCCATTATCGCCAGTACGAGGGAAGAGAACTCCAAGGAAGAATTTGAAGTATGGACAAAAAGGTCCATCAAAATCTTCTTTGAGCAGAAGAAGCCTGCTTTTAGGCAAGCCGTTGATAACCTCAAAGTCCAAGGCGGCCAATTTAAGCTCAGGTGAGGTTCTTGTGATTCTCTTTTTCTTTCGATTTATTATTCTTGTTGGCATTCTATAGTTAATTGTATCATTTGTTGCTTGGTATATTCTGTCATGCAAAGGTCAACAAAGTTATTTTCTGATGAGGGTGGGAAAGGAGGCAATTCGGGTTCCAAAGTTATTTTCTGATGGAGGGGATAATTGAATATTTCCTGAGGTGTAAAGTAAAAAAGAATGAGGAACTATCAGAGTGATGGAATGTTGAATGGGACATTTGATGATTTAAAATGCAGCAACGCCATCTCTTTCTTTAAAGAATGAACAATAACCTCACTTGGATCTCGAAGTTCCTTGAAACTTAGAGTACTTCTCTAAGTTAATTTTTAAGCCAAAGTTATTACCCTTTTTTTTAGCTCTTGTAAATTGACTGTAGAAAGTGGAAAATTTCTTTTCGTTGTGGTTTTTGGATATTACATTTTGAAGGAGTGGGAATGTGGGATACTTTAAGTGGCAATACATCTTTCAAGATAGGGTATGGGAGTAGGGTTAGTTTTGAGGGGCATGACTGGTGTAGAGACAACATTTGAGATCCACTTTCTCAAACATCTATGAAGGTTCATGCCAAAAAGAGATGACTGTCCAACATCTCTGGATATTATGAGAGGGGAACATCTTTTTGGCACTTCCCCTTCCAGAAGCAACCTTCTGGACTGGAAGTTTGAGGAATCCAAAGCCTCCTTGAAATGCCTTTAAACAAGGGATACTTGCGTAGATGTAGGCTTTGGCTTTGTAGTTTATCAAACATGGCCGAAATATGCACTGCATACACTGTCGGAGTCTCAGTTGTATGTATATATTGTGTATAGGTATGTAAATTTAATGTATAGCTATGTAGTTTTAATATAAAGTACAAACTTCTTACACACTGTACATATTTTGTAAACCAGATGGCCCAATGGTATTGGGCTGCAATTTTTTTCTTTTAAGAAAACCATCATTTTTAAAAAAAAATGAATCTTGGAAATGGGAGAGATCTGTATTGGACAAACTTACAACTTAGAAGTATCTATGTGGTCGTAGTTTTTTGCTTATTTCCCTTTTGGGACAGCTGTTTAGTACATTGTAGCCTTCTTTTGAGATAACATTGGATGATAGGTTAAAATTTTTCAAGTAATTGAAAATGTTAGATGACGATCTAATGTTTTATTGGTAAGTTTTATACGAGGAAATAGTAGACCCGAGTCTAACCTTCTCCGGAGTGATTTTCCGAAGTCTATATTTGCTCAATTTTATTAGTAGGGACAAAAATTAGATGTGTCCTAAAAAGGAGACATTTTTTAGGGATCAGGCAACAATTTGTGCTCTTGCCAAGATTATCCAGAAGTAGGAGTGAAATAAAAAACTTATTCTCTTATTTTCAGTCTAGAGTATAAAAAGAGAGAACTTCCATTATGTCTTAGGTGTTGCAATAGTTTCTTAAGGTAGAATAATTTTGACAGTCTCCCCGTTATGCTATTCATGATCTCCCCTAGCTTTCTAATCTGACATTTGGCTTTACTAGGTGAATCAGAAAGTGAGCAGAAAGAAAACATGCATGAGTTCAGTTTGTCTGAACATGAACTGTCTGACAAGGATGACATAGCATACTCTGATGGGAAACCCGGGGCTGATGCTGATAGATTGAGTGGTATGGAGGAGTCTGAAGAAGAAGAATGTCCCATGGAAAATAAAGATGAGGATGAACTTGGCACCCCTCAGGATTCTCGTGGATCAGACAGGGAGATCTCTTCTTCACATGAGAAACCACATGCAGATGGATCAACAGAGAAGTCAAATGCTGATGCTGAAAGATCAGATTCTCATGGGAGTGTAAGAGATGATGCAGACAGTCATTCAACTGATCAAGGCGACTCTGAAAGTAGCTCGGCTGCCAAATCTGATGAAGAATTATCCGACGATGAGCTACTTGTAATGCCTATTCTTATGCACTATTTATTGGGACGTATATTTCTTGATGAATCATAATTTAGTAACAAATTATTGCCTTACGCAGAGCACGTGGAAACAACGAGCAGGGAAGTCGGCTGGAGGGAAGTAAACCAGCAGAAAGGCCATCATGTGATCAAGACTGATGATTTGTAGAGATGCAGCATCCTGGAGAGCAAGTAGCATCAAGCCAAATACCGTCATCCTAAGAAGATGATACCATTAACAGTAACATTAATAAGTTTATGAAGTACAGTTTACCACATAGAAAATGTTAGGGCACAGGTTTATTAAAAGGTAGGGAGCAAGGACAAGAATGTGCATTCCCATAGTTTGTGTAGCTGCGGTCTAGAGGTAACTGATATGCATCAATAGCAGTTCTCTTAGGCATTGTACAGCTCTAGTGTAGTAGTAAGTTGGCATTATTAACTTACCCAACGAACCGATCCTGTGTTGCAGCTCGGTTTTTGTTGTAGTCTTGTGTCTTCATTTTGTATATTTTGTTTGTTTAGATTAGTAACAGAAGTGCGTCTGTTGTAGTTCCTCCCTCCTTTATATGATCTGAGGATTCTTGTGAACTGTAGATTTGTAAGCATTTTGTGGTGTATGGAACCAGTAACATTAGCACCCTTTTGACTTCTTTTTTGCTTCTAATTCTCAATATTTGTGAATGAGGTGTTCTCTACTTGAACAATTAGATATTCACTTTTTCCATTTGAACTATGATCAACTATTTATCAAAAACACGCATCAATTATGAGTCGTGTTCCCACCATTAAGTAGGAAAAGAGAAAATTGATGGTTTGATGTGTGTTTTGATAAACAGTTGATGATCGTCCGGTTGTGTTCATTACACAAAAATCACTTCTTTTCACATAAAAATCATCTCACTTTTGCTTCAATTATCACTTTGTTGAATTTTATAAAATTGTCAAACAGGAATGTTTATGCAAAAACTAGACAACACGTGAGGAACACCTTATGCTGGAGTTTGGAGCCTAAAGGGTATAAAATATTAATAAAAATTTAAAATGGTATATAAATTTTATATTAACAAAAACGGTAAAATCGCCGGAACAACAGCGATTTACTTCATCGGAAAAAGCAAAATTGCTGCTACTGCAGTGATTTTGCAAAATATGATTATTTTTTTTAAAAAAAAATCAAATTATTACCTAGGCAGCGATTTTCAATTTTGTTTTTTAAAAAAAAATAAAATTGAAAAGCGATTTTCAATTTCTTTAAAAAAATTTAAAAAAATACGCTGCAATTTTCAATTTTTAATTTTTTTTTTTAAAAAAAAATGTAGGCAGCGATTTACAAACAATTTTTTTAAAAAAAAATAAAATTGAAAATCGCTTCCTAGGCAGCGACTTTCTTTTAAAAAAAAATTTAAAAAATTTAAAAATCGCTGCCAAGGTAGCGATTTGAATTTTTTTTTAAAAAAAAATCACTTTTTGCAAAATCGCTGCAGTAGCAACGATTTTGCCTTTTGCGGTGGAGTAAATCGTTATTGTTCCAGCGATTTCGCCGTTTTGATTAATATAAAATTTTATATATCGATTTAAAGTTTTTATTAATATTTTATACCCTTTAGGCTCCGAACTCTCCTTTTAACATAAAAGCAGAATGAGAAATAAGCAGTGTTCATCTATGTATAAAAGTAAGTTCTTTTATACATACAAAACTAATTATCGCTAATTATAACTATACAAAACTAATTACAAATTGGGACTGATCCAACTTGATTCAAAATACAAATTGTGTTTTTCTTAATGAATTCTAACTCTTACTGTCATTTTTTCCTTATTTTATGGGCGTATTTATTTTATTCATGAACTATTGTATCTACAGCTTAAAAAGGTACTCCCTTCGTTCACTATTATTGTCATACTTTTCAATTTTAAAGTTGAATTATAAAAATTTTAACTAACATTTTAGGATATATTTAATATATAAAAAATTGCAACGTATAATACTTTTCGTATAATTTTTAGATATCTAAATTTTTTTCGTTTAAAAAATCAAATTAACGTAATCTAATTTAAATTTAAAAAATAAGTCAACTGACTTTTAAAAAACGCAACATGACAAATTTAAGTATTTACCTTCGTCCAAATTCAGTGATAAACTATTCTCTACATAATTACCCCTCATTTTCTCTACTTACCAAAAAAAATTTAATAAAATCTGATGTATAAAATAAAGTTAAAAGCAAAGGGAAACTCATTTATAATTTTAAAATCATATTAATTTAAAAGAAAAGAATATCAAATTAATTATTTTTCAAAAAATGACATAAGTAGGAAAGCGCGTAAATAGAATAATGGTGATTTGGTTTGTAATAAATAAAATCCAATAGCAAATCATTTTCACAAAGTAATAATTAAAGTAAATTTTGCCAAACCCCCTCAAATAAAGTTAGTTTAGTCCATTTTGCTTACTGGGTCAAGAGAAAGAGAACAGAATAGAAGAAGAGTCAACATTTGCTCGCTCTAATCGAAACCGAGTAAGTTTTTTCGTAGATTTTATATTGAATTAAAAATATATATATATATATATATATATATATATATATATATATATTAGCATATGAGTCATCGAAGAAAATTGACTTACAATTCCAAATTTTTAATGTTGGCTTCGCCTCTTTCATATATATATATATATACTAGTATATGGGCACGTGCGTTGCACGTTTACTTCATGACGATGAATAAAATGATAAGCAATTTAATTTAAAAAAAAAATGTTTGTAATGTATAGTTAACTTGAAGAATTTTTTTTACATTTAGTCCTCCATTTATTATAATTTTGATATAGAAATTATATATTTGTTTTAAAAGATAAAATATAGTAGCAAAAACAAAAATGAAGGCATACTATCTTATGATTAACTTTCTTAAAATGTCTTTTTTGTCTCATAAAAATGTTGAAATTAAATTAATATTTATACATTTCAAGAAGATAAAATGTTTGACATTAATTAGTAAAAGATGAAATTCTCCTTCTCATTAAGTAGAATGCAATTAAGTAATTCAAATTTATAAATAAAAAACTTATTAGAAGGAAATAACTAAGATTTAAAGTGCAATGATTGGTATTTAAATTATGTAATTATACAAATAAAATATTAATATTCAATTAAATAAATCAGATTTTAATTTAATGGAGAGTCAAAATGACAATATTAGTATTCTTACAATTAAAAGTTTGTTAAAATGTATTTTACATTTTTTTTGTTAAAAAATTAATAGGAGCAATATTTGGTCAAAGGATAAAAGATCTTCTAACTTCTTAAGCATTTTGGTGTATCATTTTTTTGATTTTGGGATTTGGATCTCATGATAATTTTAATGAAAATTGTCGAAAAACTATAGATTTATCCACAAGCACATGTAAGAATGATTCTTTACAAATATTTAAATTAAAATGCAAAAATGTAATTATTAATAATTTGAAATTAGAATATCTTGTAGGCATTAATTGTTTTGCATGTCTTATACACTATTTTTATGATTTTATTTGTCTCATTTTCTAAAGCAAAAATACACACTTCAATCAAATATATTCTTAAAACAAAATTACAAATACAAAGAAAAAGTATCATATATAGGAGCAAGTTTAGCATAACGCAACCAACAAAAAATAGAAAAATTCTAAGACAATCTTTTTCCTGTTTTTTCTTGATAATGCAAATTGAAACAAAGTTATAGTAATAAACATTCAACTTTTGACCATAAAAAATTAAAATATTTGGAAGACAAGTTAATGGAAGTGATATTTAACTACATAAATGGAGGGGTCTTTCCATAGTTCCAATCTCGACAAATTAGTAAAAAAAAAAAACAAATACATTAAGCTTCGATACTTTAGTAGAATCACATTACGCCTTGTAATCTTGACACAAATCCTCTTGCCTTGAAATTTTCTTCACTTGTTTAAAGCTTCTCTAGTCTTCCAAACACAAAAATTGTATCACATATAAATCTTTCTATAAAAATAATGTTAAAAGATTGTATTTTTAGGAAAAAATATAGCTTTGGAATATGAAGATTCACTTACAAAGTTGAAAGGTCAAGTGTTACAAAAATTAAAGACAAATATTAATTAAGAACATAAATTAATTTAGAAGATAAACCATATACATGTATCTATTTAAAGGGTAAATATTTCAAGAAAATAAATTAAATTAGATATTTTAATTAAGAATTATTCTAAAGAAGTGCAAAAGTCATTAACATTTCTATTAAAATAATGTATCTTAATATTTAAATTAAATAGTTAAATGTTTTCAACATTTTAATTTATAATAAGGGTAAAATCGTAATTCAACTTTTAACTTTTTTGGTTCCCTCTTATAATAATATATGATTAGCATATGAACCATCAGAGAAAATTGATTTACAACCCCAAACTTTTAACGTTGGCTCCGCGTCTTTCAGTAAGTATTGTTGTTGTTCTTATCAGTTGGGTCATTTTGTTGTACCCTAAAAAAAGGGTTTTTCTGCTTTAATAGAGTAGTATTTTTATTTGTTTTCATGTGCTAATTTGAATGTATATGTCAAATTCAGTGAATATGGGAGACAAATTTGGACAGGTAAAAGTTATAGTTGTTCAAGGCAGGCGTTTGGTGATTCGGGACTTTAAGAGCAGTGATCCTTATGTCATTCTCAAACTGGGTAATCAGGTAACAAACAGACCTAATTCTTCTTCAAAAGAAAAAGATTCAATTTTTAGGTTGAATCGATATAAAATTATCTATATTTGTTGTACCAGACTGCAAAAACCAAGGTCATAAATAGCTGCCTTAATCCTGTTTGGAATGAAGAATTTCATTTTTCCATTTCAGAACATGCTCAGGTTCTCAAATTGGTGAGTTTTGAACCCTCTCAAGTCTCAAATTCATTTACTTGACTAATCTTGTGTCTCATACTGTTTTGAATTACACTTATATAATCTTGGATTGTTTCTTGAAGAATGAAAATTGTTGGCATCATGTGTAAATGTTACAGCTTGTTAAGGTTGGATAAAGGTGTCCGTGAATTCGACATACTTAAGTGTGATGTTTGTGTATCTGAGTGACAGAATAGTATAAACGGAAATATAGGAATCTAGCAGAGATAAAAAATGGAGAAAGGAAAATGGTTATCTTGAGATATATCATGGAATGAATGGGTACATAGCATTCATTAAGAACCGAAAAATAGTTTTTATGATGATGTAACCATTGGATCCAAGGACGATAATCCGATAATTGTTGATGCATGAGAGACCACAAGCTTAATCTTAATACACCTGACCGGCAAACCCCCCAGAGAAATGGAGAAAGAAGCTAATGAAGAGAGCATGAAATGAAATAATCGAAAGAGGAAACCTAAATTGAAGTGAGTGGTTAGGAAGACTAAGAGAAAGCTCTTACATGGAAACTGCTTGTGGCAAATTTAGAGCCAAAAGATAGGGCACCAGCACCCGTGGTCTCTTCGTAAAATTATATATATATATATATATTTTCTAAAATTTGTATAATATTATACTCTGGCACCCGTACTACAACAAGTCGTTAAATGTTGAGCTTTTGACCTTGAGGATTAAGGATCAATTCCCACTTCAATACGTTTTACTTGGTGCACCCATGTTCGAAAAATCCTAGATTCGCCTCAGGAAACAACACTACTCGAAGGTCCATATTTTTCAATTTGGGCAAGATTTTAATACAATAAGTTGGTGGCTGTGTAGTTTTTCTCCAATGTACACGCTGCCTCTTGAGAGTTTAATATCATGACCTAGCAACTTCTACTTTCAAGTGAAGGAACGTTTTTGTCTAGTATCAAGGCATATGATAGCTTTCATGTTGAGAGAAGTGATATTTAAGCTTTCATTTTGCTGCTGAGGCGTTATATGCTAGTAACTCTGTGGACAAAAACTATATTTTGAAGAAATTCATAGCATGTAATTTGTGGATGTTGATCAAGGTGTATGTCTGGTTTAAGCAGCCATGTATATTATTCTTTATAGGTATTTGTCTTAGGACTGTCCATGCTCAAGAATTACACCACAATATGGAGTTATCAAGAAAATATAATGCTCTCAAGTAGTTTAATAGGAGTTAATCATGCATTTGAATGCACAAATATAAAAAGCAACAAAAGATCTTTTTAGGACATAAATAAGTTTCATTGGCCTTCCTGCTTAAGGCACTAGTTCGGATGGGAACCCTGATCAGACAGGTGCCTAGCTAACATAGCTATCCGTCGTTCTTTTTGGAGAGGTGGTCACCATCAGTTGGTTAGTTCTTCCATGTTAATCCATGAGCATATTGAACTGTTTGAAAGATAACATAAAGGCAAGTTCCTTAATGGGTGAAAAATAAATGATAATAATGCAGATCACTTTGGAATAGGTAAAAATTACCTTACCCATTTTTTATGTAATTTTTTCACTTCCAAGTGGTGTGATAGTACAGATGATATGATGAAACTAAGCGGATGAAACAAAAAGCAAAACAATCAAACAGCGGAAGAGGGGCCTTTACAGGATATGGGGAGAAGAAAATATCAGACTGTACCTTTTAGCTTATTGTCCAAAGATTGGGAGTTAGAGTTCTAAGCTGATATTGTCACTCTTATGATAGGAAAAAAAATCATAGGTTTAGTTAAATAAAGAGACTACCCATCTCATTAACCACCGATGTGGTACTTTTTCATTCTTCAACATAATTTTGTTTTAATTTTATGATCAGATAAGTTGGTCAAACAGGTCTTTCAGTTATCTACTATATAATAGGAGGATTCTTGCTACTATTCTTTGATCCTTCTTTGTAGTGAGCGGGCATGTGCGTGCACACAGAGTTTTTAATTTCTATGCTTCGGTGATGATATTTTACATGTATGTTGAAGATGAGCTTCGATGTAAGAGAAGTACTGCTCCATGCCAAAAAGAAAAAAAAAAACATTTTCACTAGGCTTTCTTGTCTTCAGGATTGTATCTTTACTACCTGAAACGTGATCTTTTCAATTCTTGAATAGCCATTTCAAAATTTTATATCTTTTACGTTGTTTTTTTTAGCTTATGAAATTTCAATTGTGACAGCAAGTGTTTGACAAAGACCACTTCAAGGCCGATGACAAAATGGGAAATGCTCATCTCAGCCTTCAGCCTTTAGTTGCTTCTGCTAGATTGAGAAAGATTCTTGGGGTTACCGCTGAAGGAACAACACTGAGGAAGGTTATCCCAGAGAGTGATAACTGTCTAGCAGCGGATAGCAGTATTAATTGGGTGAATGGTGAGGTTGTTCAAGATGTCTGGTTGAGGCTTTGTGATGTGGATTCTGGGGATATAGAACTGAAGATCATATTGATCGATCTCCCTTCTGCAGCTCCCTCTAAGTAAGACGGAGATAGATCTGTTGAAGTTAGGATTGGTTGGTCCTTAGATTTACTTTCTTGTCGCAGGTGGAGAAGGATCTCAACGGTTTAGCATGTGTGATATATCCAGTAGGAGAGCCAGCACTTAGTTGTATCTCAAATGTATTATATATATTCATAATGGTGTGTACTTGTGCTCCAGCTAAATCCTTGTTTAGAACATTGCTTCTCCTAGTTCTTTTCGATAGCAGCATTGAGCTGATGGATTAACATACCATTGCTGTTCTGTATTTTTGGTGAAGCTCATCATCATTTTGACTGCTATCTTTAAGAAATCTATGCATTAAAGCTGAGAAAAGTATTGTTACCTTGATGTCAACTATACACATTTTCAACTATATTCTGATTGATATGTATCAATGAATTGCGTAATTTAAGGGCATTTTTTTATTTCTGAGTTACAAAATTCATATCTAAAAAAGAGAATAATATCCATTGTACCTCACATTTGTCATTTTTGTGGCCATTTCTCCCTCAACAGCCATTATTTGTATGGTTTTGCGTTTATTCAGCAAAAACCCCTCTTGGAAATGAACAACTTCACAAAGAGAAAAAATCATAAAAAAAAAAATTGGTATATTCTGCCATTGCATTGTGTAATGCAATAATAAAAAAAAAAATTAGACATATGAAACTATAGCCATCTGTGTCTTGTGTGATTTTCTTCTTTTTCTTACCCCTGTATAACCTATTTATTCTTTATAATTTTCTACCAGGGGAAAAGAAGATGCAACTTTGAGTTTTTACAAACATTCATATATTTTTTACCTTTAAGTAATAAACACAAAGACACATCTTGATATATATCATTGAGATCATATGATAAAACATTTATTAACTAGCTTATAAACGCTATCTGTTGGATCCTGACTTTGAATAAGGCAAGTTACAAGCTTATTTGTCAGGTACGTACTAGTTAGAGGTGTTTGAAATCTACCTTCATTTTTATCATTTTTTTATTATTATTATAAATGTAAAAATATGGAGTAAAATTATTTTTATCATAATCTCAAAGACAGGCAATATGTATATTTGTTCTACTTCATTTCATTATGAAATGTTTGGTTTGGAGTCTTCATATAGAAAATGTTTAGAATAACAATATTAACTTTTATTAACGGTGGAATGTTGCATTTGCCATCAAGCATGAAATATCTCAAGCTAATTAAGATAATATAACATGTTATGATATGAATATGTTGATATAACTTATTCTGAATAGTCTTTCATTACGTACTTTATACGTAGATCCCATATTCAATTTGAAAATATAAAAATAAAATTTTAAGAATTTAAATATAAAAATCACTTACAGAGAAACCAATTTACATGAAATAATACCAAAATTTGAATTCTGGCAACATCTCCAAACATCTTCGGGAGATGTGTATTCTTCATCTTACATCAATTAGAAATAAAAATTATCATGTATAAAATATATTGTCTTTATTTCATTCTAATCCATACATAGTGATAAAGATCTATTGTCTTCCAAATATAAAAAAGACAATGGTATTATTATTTTCTTCTGTACCTAGAAGATCTACAGTAAATAAACCCAAAAAAGTAAAAATAGAAAAAGAGAAACGAAAAAAGAACAATTGACGTAGCCTTTTCGGTGCGCGCAAACCTTTATTTCTATGCAATAGCTCACAAATCATATAGGAGAATAACTCACAAATCACATAAGAGAGATAATCTGCATTAGGCATATCAGGTGCGATAAGCTCGACCCAAAAGACAAACCCCTTGCTTCGAACTTGAGACCTCCAACATGAAAGTCCCAAGCCCTAACCATTGAGTCACCCCTTAGTAGAATATATAGTTGATCTATTATTATTATTTTTTAAAAAGGGTAAAAAAATTATTTATTTATTTTAAAAAAAAGGGTAAAACAGTAATCCAAATTTAACTTGATTTCTTCATACTTTCCGTGATATATATGATGCTATTGTTCTGTCAAATATATAAAATGATGTAAAGGTAAGTTTTTATTTTGAAAACTCTTTTCAAATTGAGCCAACATATTTATTCCAATAATTTTCATGTGATTGAGTATTTCAATACATAAGTGTAAACCATAGTGAATTAACATGAACTGTAAAAAGAGAAGAGTAACATAAGATGGGATTGTGATGTAGGATTCAGCAGACAGAAGAATGTTAAGAAACCGTAAGCAAAATGGAGGTTCTCCAAGATACACACCTTCTCCAACGAGTAGTCCATCAGGTTCTCCGCGAATAATAGTAACTCGAACCTTAGGTGGTTCTCCTACAAGTCGTCATGAGGTCGGAGAGATAGACACCAGATCACCTTTTCAATCTGTCAAAGCTGCTGTCACTTTGTTTGGTGAAACTGGCACTTCTGGTTGCTCCCCAAAAAAGGCTGCTAATAAGCCTATCACCACATTTAAGAAATCAAAAACTGCTGAAGAGGTATTCATTTTCGACTTCATTTAATATTGTGTATATATAGAGATACTGTATGTTAATGTGTAGAGAGGATGCAGGAGAAGGAGAGTCAGCTTAACTTGGCCCTGAGAGAAGTTGACAGCTTCAAACAACAGATAAGAAGCACTGAGACTACAAAAGGACATGCTCTCCGCGAACTCCAAAATGCCAAGACTACTTTGCAGGAGCTCACAAATCAGCTCCAAACATTATACAAATCAAAGAAAACAGCTCTTCAGGAAACCAAAGCTGCGAATGAACGAGCAACACAACTACAAGTTACTATTGCAGAGTCTATGGAATCTCTTAGAAAAGCTAAGGAAGAAGCCATATTCCACTCTCATCTACAGGAAACTAATAAGGGGATTCAAGTCTTACAAGAACAACTTAACAATGTTCGTGCCTCAGATCTTGATTCTTTTACCAAAACAACTTCACAGCTTCATCTAAGTAAAAACACATTTCAAGATATTGTCGCAGAAGAAAGGTCGTTAAGAAGCCTGGTGGATTCTCTTCAAGCAGAGTTAGATACCTTGAAGGGCCATAACTCTCAACTTAAAGTTAAGGCAGATGAAGCAGAAGCCCTTGCTGAGAACTTGCGGTTAAGTCTTGATAACAGCAAGCCAAAGGGAGAAGCAATCCAGCAGTTTACTAGTGAGGCTGATCAGTTTCTAAAGGAGGCAGAGGAGATGAAGAAGAAGGTGGAATCACTCAAACAAGAAGCTGTCACAGCTCAAGTTGCAACCAAGGAGGCAGAGGAAAGACTGAAACTTGCACTAAGAGAGGCTGAAGAGGCGAAAGCTGCAGAGACACTCGCAAGTGATCAGATTCACATAACAGAGAACGGAAAGATCAAATTAGCATTTGAGAAATACGAAGCTCTCAACAAAAAAGTCGAAGAAATCAGAAATGAGGCTGACACAAAAGTTGCCGCTGCCATGGCTCAAGTAGAAGACATCACTGCCAATGAAAAGGAACTTCTCATGAAAGTGGAGGCAGGTCTAAAAGAGAAACACGACATGGAAGTTGCAATCAAGGAAGCTTTGAAGGCGACAGAGATGGCTGAGGCAGCCAAAAAGGCCGTTGAGGGCCAATTGCGGAAAAAAGCATCAAGAAAACGATTCTGGAGACTCTTCTAAGAGCAAAAGGAAGATTTTAATAAAAATCAATCTTCCTTGCTGCTCTCCCATATGAAAAATTTGTTCTTTCTTTCTCCGTTTTATGCTGCCTGCATTTCTGTTACTTTCACCAATTTGTTTGCACTATGTATAAAATGTCTATAAAACTCTTTTTTGTTCCAATAATATTTAGTATAACAACTGCTGCATATTAATTAAAAAAAACAAACAAAAAACACATCTCCTCAAACCAGCTTTCCGGATTGTGCTGGACATTATTTATATCATAGTGTCAATACATAAAAGGGTCAGCATCAGTGATGGATAATTTGTATTATTAATACATGCGATGACTAGTAAGAGCTCAGGCAACATATGCCTCTTATGTACATCTAACATAACAATAATACATGTCAACCGCATCTCCCCTATACATACTTGGTATATTGAAAATACCCCTCGTGCTACTATAACATATAAAATTTGAGTGAGGCGTCTAATTAGGAGAAAACCTCTGCTATACTGCTCGAGCTATTAATACTGTACTTGCATGAGAATCCAGAATTGTCAGCGAGTCCATAATGACCCAAACTCTTATTATCTATGCTTGATGATCATTGATATTAAGATCATCTAGTGATTGAGAAAGTCCATTTTGCTTACCGAACTTTTGAAATTCTGATGCCAACGTCTGAACAAACTCAGTCCCCTCAGTGACAGCATCAGGAAAATCCACATGGACAGAGCCCTGTTTAACTGGCCGAACAGGTCTGCGAAGCAATGCCTGCTGCTTTATGTAATCATAAAGTTGCTGGTGGAATGGATGATCTAAGGAATAACAATTTTCATTTGAGCTGCCTGAGTATTTGGAAGATCCAGAACCTTCTCTCCGGCAAAAGTGGGGCAGTGACGAATAGTCCATGATCTACACAAGTTAAAAGACCAGACATGGTTAGATCTCTTAACAACTCTAAAACGAATAACACAATACTTCACGAGGAAGTGGTAAGGTCTGCATACCTTCAACAGATCATCCTGTCCACGCCCTGATAAAACTTGAACCTTTTTTCGAGTTCTCTCCTGTAGAAGAGGTTTGACTACCTAATGAAATCATATGTTACAACAAATTAGAAAATTGAAATAATTGATAGAGTAACAAAAAGGAAAAGAAAAGGAGAATTGTATCATATAAATTGTATAAATAAGAGACGAACCTTCCAACAGGCTGAAAAGATATAGGGAGCATTGACAATGTAGTATGCAACTACCTTCTCCGGGTAATTAAGGTCATCAATTGAGGAAATTATAGTCAATAGCTGAATGATAGCAATAACATTCAGTTAGTCTATTTTTATCCAAAGATCTACAAGAACAGTTCCAAGGTAATTCTCAAATAAAGATATACATCAGTCAATATGATTAAAACATAGACAGAAGTCTTGCAATTACAAACTCTTCTGCAAAAGAAATATCTTTGTTCTTTGCACTAGCGAAGAGTGGAAAGGAAAAAAAACTACATGAAAGATCAGCAACCATCGAAATCTTCCCCAATTTAACAAATCAAATAATACTGTATTAACTGCCTATTGGTTGATGAAATGGGTTGTGGTCTCCTTGTACGGTATGGGGTAATCCTCTCCTAATTAGCTAACTTCTGAGATTGAATTAGGCCAAAAGACCATTTCTTGACATGCTATCAAAGCCAGCCTCGTCGATCCCTTTTGTTGTGTTTCTCAATATTGTGCTCTCATGCTATATCATGCACACTCTAGTTTTCCGATCCTAAGCGTGTCTGAATGAGGGAATGGGTTGTGGTCTCCTAATATGATCTTGGGTAAGCCTCCCCTCATTAGCTAGCTTACGGGATTGAGCTAGACCATAAGTCCATTACATCATATTTTGAAAGAACAACACTAAACGAGATTAGAACTTTTGAGGGAATATACCTTTATTTGGTTTAGAGCTGAAAGTTTCAAGCCGGTCATATCTAAAACCTTCAGAGATTTGCTGATATGTTTCCCATACTTCTTACTTGCAGCAGGCTGTGACATATGAACCAACTTAGTAAAATTTAAGGGATTAAAGCGCGCACAGACATACACAAAGGAAAGTGATTTATGAATCCTTTTTACCAGAATTACACGATCGCGATATTCATTGATCTGAATGTGTGATTGCACATAATAATGGACCTGATATAAAGAAGTCAAGTTACTATTTATATTAGCAGAACAATAGTCAAAATAATGAAAGTAATAATAAAAACATGGAAAACGGACGAGTTCAAACACTCAAACCTCCCTGCTAGGGATACAGCAAATAAGGGAAATAAAGCTGAGAACTAAATAGCCAAAGGCAAGGGAAAATTTATAACAAGGTGCGCAAATTACGCGGAAGTTCCCAGTGCATGTCCATGATGTAACAGTCAGTCACACCAAATACCACAGAGTAAAAGACATACCAGGGACCTGATTGAAAGATCAAAGATCTACTATTACTACTACCAATTAATATATATAAGTTGGCCTTCTATTTACAATTTTACTTTCCCTCTTTTATGCTTTATCTCTAATCTCTGATAAGTAGAACTAGAGGTATCAAAAATGAGCTCAATTATAGGTAACTTGCTCAGAATTTGAAGGATTGGGCTCAACATAATTTCAATTGGGTTCAATCTCAATCCACTCAAGCCTTAACCATTCTAAAAGAATCATCAATTGAGCCCAATTTAATCTTCAATTTCAACGTGCTTAATTTCAATCCGTTTTAAGACTCTATATTTGCATTGATGTAATGTATGTTTTTATATTGAAGGTATGAGTTACTATCTATTATATCTTTTAGGAGTTATCTATCCATTTGTGATTTCTTCTTTTTAATTTTGTTGAGATGAAATTCAAATTGTAATCTATTAAAATTATTGAGATTAAGCGAGTCAAACTGGGTGGGTTAAGACCCAACCCGTTTTGAGTCCAACCCATTTGAGTCCAAAGTAAACTTGGGGTGGATCAAGACCCAACACCCAATTTAAATATCTCCAATTTCAACTCAACCCGCTCATTTGACACCCAACCAAAGTAAAGGAAAAATGTTCAAATACCAATCGATTATGAAACGGTATCAGGTTTAGCAATTTAATATCTATATGTATGCAAACTGTTTGCAAAAGAGTGTTGCTATTGGACTTGACAATAAATAGCATCGATCGGTCTTGATATGGATGGTTTTCTTGTTTTTTGCCTCTGAAACTAATCCAAGCAGTAGACCTCCATTATCCACAAATCAGACATCCATTACTTAACAACAAGTTCTTGAATGAGTAAATGCACATGAAATATTAGAGCCTTGAGGGAAGATGAGAATCTTAAACGACCCTTACCGATGCTTTATCATATGTGCTGAGTCCTGCACCGAAAGCGAATATTGGAAGGCCCTGAAAAAGAGGGAAACAGAGTTCTCAAAAAGTTATATTAAGTCCATATGAGCATCAATAGAAAAAAGATAGCTATGATGTGTGTTATAGTGACGACATTATTTCATGAGTTGGATACCTCTTTCGTGTAACCTGGCATTCCTATTAGTTGAGAATCACGAATTGATCTGTAGAGCTCAGTAGGAATGATTGGTTTCTGAGACAACAATTACAAACGAATCAACATATAGTAATTTGCAAAGTAGCCAATTAGATACATACAATTTTCAACTATAGTAAGAATATACTAAGATAAAATATAATTAATAACAAGTAGGATCTATCAGAAACAATCTCTCAACGTAGGGAGGGTTACGGTAAGCTTACATTATCATAAAATACAATCAATTACTTAAGCCGAGGGTATGACCGGAGTCAGAATATCAAAGAAGTTAAATCGTGTAAAAGTTGAGGAGTGTCAATATGTAATATATAGCTACGACAATGTAATTTTCCATAATACTCACCGATAAAATATCATCTATCTCATTTTTGACTCTCCAATTCAAAGAATCAACCAACTGAAACATTCCGAAAAATGAAAAAAAAAGAGATCTTTTTAATAGACAGTATCTATCAGCTTGCTAAAAAAGTTGAAAAAATCTTAAATATAGATTTTGACCATTTTATGAGCATTTGCAACATTTCCCTCTCTTGCTATTAGGAACCGCAGATATGTATCCCTTGTACAACCTTGATGAACATTCTGCTCAATAATTTGTAATTAAAAAAAAAAAAAAAAACTGGGTCAACATAAAGAAATGAAAGATAATTAAACCCAAAATTAAAAATATGGGTAGATTTGATAGAGTTAAAAAAAAATTAGTTAGAGAACCTGAAAAGTAGTTTTGAGTGGTTCATCAACTGGTCAGAGAAATGAACGGGATTAGCAATTAGCCATTAGCATAGCAAAATTAAGAAGATGATGAAGTTTATTATATGTACCTTGTTCCATTAAAGCTTCAAACTGAGCGATGGATTCTTCTGAAATCACACACATGGCTACTACAGAAACAAAGAAGATGGATAACAGAGCCAATGAAGAAAAGTAAATAAAATATATCGCGAGGTCAAGATTCAACGAAGGTATGCTTTTACTTTTATTTACTTCCCTCACCCAACCGACACTTTTAACGAATACAATATTCAACCAACGTGACTCTATTATACAAATACACCACTTGTATTATACTTTTTTTTTATATTTTAAATATAAATAAGAGAAAAATTCTAAAATGTTAAAGAAAAGGAGAGAAGTACTAATTATAATTTTTTGGTTAAAGACATATTTGTTGGTCAAAAGAAGAAAAAAAAATTAAAAAAGAGAAAATTCGTGAATAATAAATTATAGTAACGATGATAAAAGTATATAAAAAGTGATGTATTATAATAAGGATACGAAGATTTTTAGATGTATTTTTATTTTACTTGCAAAATTTATAGGTAAAAAAACAATTAAGGAAAGAAGAGAAGTTTCATCAATAATTATAATAAACTATGATAGTAAAAAGGAGAGATAATTGATTTTTTTTAAAAGAATGTAATAAATTACTCTTTTCCGTTCACTTTTAATTGTTATGTTGCGTTTTTTGAAAGTCATTTGATTAATTTTCAAAGTTAAATTAGATTACATTAAGTTGATATTTTAAGCAAAAAATGTAGATATTCAAAAACTTTATGAAATGTACTATAAATTGAAATTTTTTACATATCAATATGAGAAAAATATATTGTATATGTTAGTGAAAGTTTGTATAATTTGATTTTTTAAAAAAAATTATGACAATTAAAAGTGATATGACAGAGTAATAGTGATGAGGAAAGATGGAAAATAATAGATTGTAACAAAGGTGAGAATTTCTTTTTTTAAATATATATCCTAGCAAAAGTGAGAGGGATCACGTCATTCTTTTGCCATTGAACTTTATATTTTTCTAGATTTTAATATCAATTTTCAATTACAACCTTAAAATAAGAATCAAAATATAATTTTTCAATCCTCTCTTAACTTTTTTTTTGAGGGAAAGTGATATTTGCCGTCAAAATATATAATAATGCGGTATGTATTAAATATAAATTACAAATATATTATAAATTATTATGGTTGACTTTCTCTAAAAAGTGAGTGATATTTGCAATGTGTATTACAAATATTTATTCTTGAATAAAATATGTATAATATGTGTTCTATAAATTGTCGTGGTTAGTATCATTAAAAAATTAAGTGATATGATGTTTCTATTATAAATGTATTGTAAGTGTGCGTACATCAAAAAAAAATTATCTGATTTTCAATTATTCAAATAATTTTGATTTCATTTAAATTTTTTGAAATATATTATATATTATGAAGTAACATATATCGGATTCATAATAATGTTGCTCCTGAATTTAAAATGTATTACAATTGTCATTTATGTTTAAATAACTACTTTTAACAAAATTTTATAAAATCAGTTTGAGATCGTGAATATAGACTCAGAATTGTGATTGGGATGAAGAAGGGGAAGAGGTGTAAATATAAAGACTTTCAAATTGTTGATGTAGTTTAATACAAAATAATTGCTATATTGGTTAAATTTTTCTAGTAACTTAAATGGTAAATATTTTTTCAACACTTATATATATATATATATATATATATATATATATATATATATATAATATATATATATATATATATATATATAAAAGAATAATGATTTATGTTGATCCTCAATATATTTCAATATTGAAATAATCATATTTATATAAAGAGAGCACTAGGCTCGCCAATGTAGCGCCAACACAAGCAAGAATTTTCTTTTAAATTTATTTATTTTCAAAACTAGCATTCCTCTTTCATGAAAATATATGACTTTTATAAAAACAAAAATTATGACTTTAATAAAGAGTTGTGACTTTTATGAAAACTTGTGATTTTTATGAAAAGTTGTTACTTTAATGAAAAGTTGTTACTTTGATGAAAAGTTATAACTTTTCTAAAAAGTTGTGGCTTTTATGAAAAGTTGTGACTTAAACAGCGAGTTGCAACTTTATGAAAAGTTATGACTTTTATAAAGGTTGTGAACTTTCCGAATGTTGCAACTTTTTCAAATAGTTGTAACCATTCTGATAAGATACAATAAATAGTTGTCACACTACCCTTTTTTGTCTACAAATAGTGGGATTTTTTCTCATTTTAAAACAACAAAAATTCTGATCTTCTTATTCTACTTTCGTAAAATTAAATGTTTGAGTACTTTGCTCATGTTGAGTGATTAACTGACAACATTGTTTTTGTATTAATAAGTTAGTGAATAAAATTGTTCCATCCTGAGAGGATGCAATTCTTCAAACCTCTGATATTGGAGGGGATTAGTTTCCTAAAGAGGACTCAATTTTTTTTTTATCTATTTTTACATATCATGGTATTATTTTTTTTACACTCATTAATTTATGTGTATGATATGAATTATTGTTTTTGGGTACATTTTTTAAACTCCGCTTTTTTATGTTGGGAAAAGGGTTTGATATACCCCTCAACTTTGTCATTTAGAGCTGATATACCCCCTGTTATGAAAGTGGCTCATATATACCCCTACTTGTAACAAATGGCTCACATATACCCTTTCCTCTAACGGAAATGGAAAAAATAATAATTTTAATCTAATTTTTATTATTTTTTCTAAAAAATATAATCCCATATGAGTAAATTTAATCCTCGTCAAACATATTTTTGACCTTTTTTTGTTTCAATGACTAATTTATAATTATTATTTTGATAATCATATTTATTTATGTTTCACTAATATTCTTGTAAAACTTATTGTAGATGACCAAATTTTTTCTTCGAATACGAAATTAAATTACAATACACAAAAAAAAATAGTTTAAATTTGTTTTCTTTAAACTAAGGAATGAAAGAAAAAACATAAGAATAAGAAACTCAAATAATTATAATAAAAAAAGTCAAAAAATAATTTATATATGAAAAAAATTAAAATATACCTTGAACTTTGATAGAAGAATCATATATACCCCTAAATAATTTTTTTAAAAAAATTACAAGTAATAAATATAAATTTAAAACTAATTTTTTAACTCCCGTTAAATGAAGGGTATATATGAGTCATTTTGTAACGGGAGGGGTATATGTGAGCCGTTTGTATAACGGTAAGGGTATATATGAGCCACTTTTATAACGGGGGTATATTAGCTCCAAATGACAAAGTTGAGGGATATATCAGACCCTTTTCCCTTTTATGTTTCTTCAATGGTATTGTCTCCAATTATATTGAACATACACACATATCGTACCTATATTGAACATATACGCATATAGTGCAGAAAATAATTATTGTACTCAATTCCAAGAATTTATGTTTTCATATTTTGTATTAAATTTTAAAATTTCAAAGTACTATATATAAGCTTATATATTGTATATTTAACATAGATATAATTTAATTTTCTCCTAACACATATATCACAATTATATAATCTATGCAACTTAAACGTTTTTTACATTATTAAATGTGTTTGTGTACATATTCTTATTTTCTTCTTTATTTTTCTTTTAATATTGATTAAAGAACCAATGATTTATTTTTCGTAAATAATTCATTCATTGTAGGTTCTTTGGTTATATGATAATGAAAAATAATCATATTCATGTTAGAATATTGGTAATATATTTTTTAAGAACCTATTTTCTCATTATTTTTAATGCAAGGATTTTATTAAAAATTAAGTACAAATTCACTGCAATTATTATTCATAACAGTGTGAAGCGCGGACAAATTACCTAGTTGTTAAAGTATAACAAAAGTGTTCACTTTGTTTGTTTTTGTTAGAGCATGTTTTACATTGTTTGAAGCCAGAAACACTTATTTTGAAAAAAAAAAAAACAATTGTTAAAAAGTTACGTGTTTAACAAATCAATAAAAATACTTTTGAGTGGAAGCAAAAACAGTTTTTTCTATTATTGGGAAAAGCTAAAAATGTTTCTTAAAAAAAGTAGAAACCAAAATACAAGATTATTTTTCTATAGACTAAAATATCCCTTATATATACATATTTACCGACATGTCTCTTATTAATTAATTAACATATCTCATAAGTTTGATTAAATTTATTTTAAGAATTTTATATTTTTATTTTCTAAAATAAATTTATATTTTATTTTTCGTTTGTATATTATTATTTTGTATTTTTTAGTATTATTTTACAAAATCAGGAAAAAAAATGATAACCCTATTCTTGTAAGATCAGAATAAGAGTGTGCTCCCAAAACAAAAGATATAATATACATTGAGAATTTTAAAATGTACATTTTTATTTAATAAAAATAATAGTTTAATTTACTTTTTTATAATAGAATTTAAAATAGATTATCTCTATATAACAATCTTAATATTACAAGCAATTAATAACTATTTTTTTTGGTGATTTTACTCTCAAAAACACTTGTAGAAAAAGATTAATCAAGCGCAATTTCTTTATGAAAAAACATTTTGCAAAAGAATTAGTGAAACACAAATTGTTTTTTTTTCTTTTCTAAAAATTCATTTTTGATAAATCATTTTTTAAAAAAGTGCTTCTAAAAATGAATTGTTTTTAGCAACAATGCCAAACATGCTCTAACTTAATCATAATTAACATTCTTTATCAGGTCTTCAAAATTGACTGTAACTGATAAATCAAGCATAGAATTGACTTATTGACATTGAATTATGAAATAAACGGTTGGTGAACGGATAATAATTTTATAATTAATGGCTTATTGTTGCGGGGGTAAATTATTCTTTCTTCAGAAGATGAACTCAAATTTGTTAAGAGTTAACATACATACATTTCAACTCAAGTATATTAACATTATTATTTATATTGAACAAATTTTTAGGAATAACAAAAAAAGAATCATATTAGCGCTATATAACTATAGTTTTGATAGTTTGCTATGAAACATTTGATTTGTATAAATCGCAGAGTATGATTTGCAGGCATCTGATTTGTATAAAATTGCAATGACTGTATGTGTATATTAGTTAATATGTAATTACTTTGTGTATGTATCATGCTTGTGTTTGTATATTTGCATAAAATTTGAGTTTGTATAGATTGAATCAAATTAAAATATTTATATTTGTATATAAAATATCTCTCCTGCTTTATACAAATACAAATTATACATTATTATTTTTTTGTATAATTTGTATTTGTATAAAGCAAGAAAGACAAGAGAGAACTGTGCATGAAATTTGTATAATGATAACTGTATAGGACGAAAATAGATTTATTTGTATTGTATATACAACTTTCTTTCTCTTGCTTTAGACAAACACAATTTACACATTCATATTTATATACAGTGAGAGAGGCTGCCAGAAAGTGACGAGCGAGTTTCAGGGAAAAAAGACGAATGACAAACTATTTGCTGCAAATTAGAATTAAATGATACTATAACATTATTTGAATTAATAATTTATTATAATGCATAATTTTTCCTTCGGTATTTTCCCATAATATATAATTATATATTATTAGTCCTAAGGCCAAGGCCGCAAACCAAAACTTAAAAACCTATAAACTATTACATTACTAATTATATATTATTAGTCCTAAGGCTGCAAACCAAAACTTAAAAACCTATAAACTATTACATTACTAGTTCGATTTTTTTTAAAAAAACATATTATATGACTATCCATCTATACTTTTTGTTGTAATATATATATTATAATTTAACTTCATTTAAAATAAGGAAAATAAATTATGTATCATTCAATAATCGTCCTGTGCTAATTCATTATTGAATCAATTGGTATTTTATAAGCTAATTAGTGAATAAATAAATTTAAAATCAATATCCGTTAAGCCAAATTATCCTTCCAATCTTATTATACACTAAAAACTATCTCCAAGTAAAATATACCAACAAATATAATTTCTTATACATTTAAATAAGGTGAAACATATTTAGAATCATAAATTAATTTTGTCTATTTAAAAAGTGAAGCAATCTAACGCCCATCTCCTTCGGCACTGACTGTCTTTTCCCTCCAATTGATTGTCACGTCTGCGGCGGTTTTCCTAAGACTAGGGTAAAGGGAGGACGATATTAATATCACAAAACTCGACTGTGAATGAGTTTACATATGCCCAGAGATAAGATATCTTCGTCGGGATTGCTCGAAATTGAAGGTGTTCTTAGGGTTTCGGTTGAACATTTGTAAGTCCCTTTGCACCGAATTAGAAAATAGGCTTTGAAGTAGAGTTATTACTTCGTTTGCTTTCCAGTATTTCCTTTTCAATGTTGGTATGACCTTGGTGAATGGACATGTCTGCAGGTTTAATTTTATTCTAGATGTTAGTAAGCATGCACATTCTAAATTTTTTTTTTGTTTGTTTTGCCTTTTTAATTTTTCTAATCATCACTCATGGACGGAATTATGATTAGCTTAAATTAATTTTGGAGTATTTAATTCTTGGAATATTTTCATATCTTTGGTCTGTTATGCATTTATGTCTGTTAGATTTTACTGCCACATTATTTTTGTTGTTGCTACTCCATTAATATAACTAAAAATTAAGCCTTTTAATGTAATTTGCATTTCAGCTCAAGCTGGGCATCTTGGTGGAAGCAGTCATCATAGGATCCTCGAGGGCTGAATCCGTGTGGTAAAAGTAGAGTGGTCTGTGAGTGGAGAGAGTTATGGCTTTGGTAGAAGTAGGTAAAGAAGAGTCTCTAGTGGGTCTAGATAAGGATGAGGAAGTTGAATTTGTCTGGGGTAGAAAGAGAGGTATTGGTGGTAAGAGAAAGGAGGTGCAGTTTTATGAATCTTTTATCTATGATGGTGTGGAGTATACTTTATATGACTGTGTATACATGCACAAAGAAGGTGAACATCCTTACATTGGTAAGATCATAAAGATATGGGAAAATCCAGACAAGTCTAGGAAGGTAAAGATCCAGTGGTTTTTTCGGTCGACAGAGATCTTGTATCACCTGAAAGATGTAAAGGTAGCTGAGAATGAAGTATTTCTTGCCTCTGGTGAAGGCACAGGATTGGCCAATGTTAATCCTTTGGTGAGCGTCATAAAACTGCTTTATCTCATTGTGTTTTCTTTCTGTCTGCTTTTACCTTACATTAAAATAGAAATTAACTATGTAGAGTTTCTTAAACCATATTGTTTTATGTATAGCATAAAAACTATCTTTTTAACCAACTGCTTATGGTTAGAGGAGTTCAATTTGTGTCCACATCTAATCCAATATATATTTATTTATTGTCCACCTCGTCAATGTTAGTAAAATTCCCTCAGTTCTTGTGGAGACACTTCTGCTTATTTCTACTTGGTTTTGGTGGATCTTCAAGGGAAGACGGGCTTCTTATTGAGGTGATACAACACAAATTAACTTTTAAACATATGTTAGTATTGCTATTTTTGTGGTGGAAGACGAACAACCAGAAGGAAGCCTGAGATGATTTATTACTTGCTAATGATGACGAAGCAGATGAACCTGTAATAACAAGTACTTCTCTATGAAGTTTGTCTAAAATGGGAGATGGGAGAAGCTAGCAGATTGATCTGTCCTATATTCCTACTGAATGCCAATTCTATCCCTCCTTGTTGCCGGTCTGCCTTTTTCGAAATTTATTCTCTTTATTGAGAGGCTACCTCTTTCTTAATTTTTTTGGGTAGTTCTTCTCGACCCAAGAGAAGGAAGAAAAAAGGGAATGATAAGGTGGGTGGGTGTTGGTTTGAATAGGCAAGGGACATTTAAAAGTTAATTATAGGATGAAAGGAGTAATTTTTTTATAAGCAAGTTCCTTGTTTTTCATGATTAGTGCAAAAGCATCAATGGTAGCCAAGTTGCCTCATTGTAATAGGAAATCATTGTTGAAAGTAAGGGAGTCAAAAAAATGAATGAAAGGAAAATGGAAGGGGAAACTTAGAAAGAAAAGCGGGCGAGGGTTTTGATTAGGTTTGGGAACAAAGACAAGAATACAATTGATTCCTCTTTGCTATAAGATCTGGTTGGAGCTTTTCTTTTTACCCTAAGGGCGAGGTCTGATTAGGTTTGGGAACAAACTTACAAAAGATAATTTAATAAATTTCTCTTTTTTGAGACCTTGCGAGTTTTTTTTTGCCACAAGGGCATTGAAGGTTTTGGTAAGCACCTGTGCTTGCTAAATATACACGTAATAAGCTCCTTCAAAACGAGTGTGTACATCAATTCTGCTGACATGGACAAAATTAGGTGTTGCACGACCTCATCTTTCACTCTTTAAATTCTTGTTGACTTCCATTGATTGTAGGTTCCACTTCTTTTTCTTCTCCACCATCACGAACAAAATTGTCACTTAAAGTAGAAACTATCAAATCCAAATTCTTTTTTTTTGGGAATTGATACTTTTCAATTCCTCTTCCTCTTTCTCCACCATTGCAAACCTATAATTTCACATAAACCTATTCAAACCCCGTTGCTCATTTTTCCCCACTATTACACACCCAAAAGATTGAACCAACTAGCAAATCCAATCTCTGTGTGATTAAAGCCAACTTGTCTCAAATTTCAAATGAACCATTTTCTGCTTTCTCTTGTTGTGCACTCTCACATCTCTTGAAACAATGAATGCCTATCCCAATTCTAGAAGATAAGTATAAGATTTTCAAGGGCAACAATTGCAGGAGATAAATGAAATGGACTAGGATTAAAAGAATGGGTTCAATTTTAGGTTCAAAAATGATTTTACCATGAGTGCTGATCAGAGCCAACATTGATGAGCGATGAGGTCGATTTCTCTGTTGGGATTGTTTTGGATAATTTTTCTAGTGTATCTCTACGGCTCTACCTTTTTGCAACTTCCAATTTAGAAGACTGGAATTGACCATTAGAAAACAAAACAATAGCCAACAAAACTAATTCTCCGTTGAAGTCTGTTTTAATGAGCATTAACCAAACAAAGAGTCTAATTAATAACTTCCTTACTGATGTAACTTCTATGAGACCACAATGTGGATGCATGGTTTATTGTGCGAGTGCTGGGGAGAAAACTTCCAAGTTGAGTTAGTTCTTTTTTCTATTCAATCCTTTTAATATGTATTCTTTATTGTTGTTCGTGTTAATTTTGTTAGCCCATGGTACAAAGACCACACCTCCCTCTTGCTATTATAAAAGATAACAAGAGAGTCGAGATTATACAATTACAGGTAGATAATTCTTGTGATGTCACATAAATGCTTTTTATTTTCTTTTGGACATCATAATTTGACCAAAGGTAGTGGTGATTGGGCTTTTATTTTCAATTATTGAAAGAGAAATCTACAACTTATTAGTGGAGTTGGAATGTATTAGATGACATGAACACAACAATTTGTAAACTTTCATGCTTTTAATATGCCTGATGTGCATGTGCTTTTGCCACATCAACAATCTGAAAAGGAAAATATGCATGGTAAATGGCTAGAGGTATTATATGTGTAGTTATGCTTCTTTTGAACATCTTTTTAGTATATTTCACTTCATTAAAAAGTACTTATTATGTGTGGTTTTAACAAGTAAAGATGTTAAATTGAACTTGCTATTGAAAGGGTGTTAACCTGGAACCTATTATAAAAAGAAGCGTTAAACTAGGTAGTAGAGAAGTGAAATCAGGAGTGCACTTGCATATAAGGTTACAGTACAACCCATACCTATGCACTGTTTTGTGATATAATACAAATTTATTAAGTTAAAAAAACAAAAAAATGTTAAACCAAATAAGTCTTAAGTTAGGGGTTTGCTTTTTTACGTGCAAGTTGGACTGTTAATTTGTGTATAGAGTCTTTTTTATTCATTTGGCGTTGTTGTCACCTCTAAGACATTTTTTTGAACTTCCTTTGTGACTCATTAATTGACCAACAAGATTTGAAGAAATGTAACTTTTCATATCTGACATGGCTTTATTTAGTTAGAATTATGTCTTTTCAAGGTAGATTAACAACATACCTAGTGAAATTCCTCAAGTGGGGTTGGTGTTGAGAGGTGGAGTAATTAAGAAAGTTAGGTTCAACTTTATGAATTGTACTTCATTTAAGCTCACCCTATCTTATATTATATGAAATAAACTAAAAAACAGTAAAGTTCTTTGTATTTTCTACTAGTAATGGAATATAAACTTCTAAAATGAGTAGAACACCTTGGACATCGTGGACACCAGACATAATCAGATAATCAGGCAAGGGAAGGGAACAATAGTGGTCTCTTGAAATGCCCACATAGGCGAGCAAAATCAATCTTGTACCCAACCAACAAACATGCCACCATCACCGCCCATTCTAAAGTCAAGTGGTAATCTGCCATGGCGGGGACAGTCAAGCACGTATAACAGACCACCAAAATATGGTCGGGAAATTCAATAAGGCCTTCTTGATCAGGGCTATGTCGGGTACCCAATCGACATCAACACCTTGCTCAGTGATGTATTTTGGTACCCATTTGCGCAAATTTTCCTTTTGAGACACATCATTCATTGCATTTTTATTTTGGAAAATTTGCATTCAATAATAAAACTCGGCAGTAAAGGCAATCTGTAGTAGGTTGGTCTGTGGATGAACCCGTCGGTTGATACGCCTAAATTACACCTCCTAAAAGCGATTGTTCAAATGAATACCCTAACATAGGTTAGGGTTGATCTCACGAGGAATGAAGTCTAGACTAGCCTAATTGATTATTAGTTATACATTTAGTCGAGTTATTTCCGTAACAGGGGGGGGGGTTGTAAAACAAAAGCTTGAGTTAATGATTGTAGTAACAAGGAAGCAAGAGATTGATTGGTTGTAAAATCAATACAAGATAAACCTAGGACATTTCTGTTCTCCACAAGTTCATAACTGAGTAAGCCTTACAGTAGTAACCTTGTCTAGTGTCTAGCATGCAAAGTCAGTAAGTTAGGTATCTCTTAAGTTGCTGGTCGCCCAAATAATTGAATTTCACCACGCAACTTTGGTCGGTCTACAGGTGTATGCTTTAATAACCCTTACCCTTGACTCTAGATTAGCTATCCATGGCCCGTTGAAGCTATTAGATGAGGGTTGGTAACATCAGATTTTTATTGTATAATCTCTTTTTCATTCGTTACCCCTTTGGTCAGGTAAGTAGCAATAATGCGAGTTCTGACGTAGGTCTTTGTTAAAAAGCAATCAAACTGAAGAGAGAAACAGTTCATGCATAAACACTATCTAAGAATTACTTACTAGTCATTAGGTTAGCATTGTTAATTCCTCATGGTTCCCGCAACTCTGATTGTGGATTTAGCTACTCATGCTTGGGTGATCACAATTCATATTAATTTTTTAAAGATAAATAATGCACTTACAATTAGAGTAGTTAAATTTCGGAATCTTGATTCATGAACAAAAGATGTAATAATAACCACCTATTCTAGAATTAAAATGCAGATGCGTTCCACAATTTAATTCTCGAACAAAGCTCCAAAGTATGATCTGTCTATCTTCAAAAAATAAATAAAAAATTGATTAATTTATAGACATCTTATTATCCTAAATAAAGTAGACTAAGAAAACATAGGAAAAAGTAGGATTCGGCAGTCGCTTCTACAGCTCGTAGGAACTTTTCGTGGAACACAACTTCTTCAATGTTCCTCTGGACTTACCTACGGACATATTTTACGACTCGTCGAACTTTGCACAACCCGTTCTGGCTGCTCGCTGTCCAAAAACTGAACTCCAACATCTTTGGTCTTTTCTACGACTTGGACCTACGGCTCGCAGAAATTCCTACGGCTCGTAGTCCAGTTTCGTGGTCCCATACTTAGCTCCAAAAATCACTGGTCCCTTCTATGGCTCATAGCTAGGGCTCGTAGGTGAATTCATCAAACCTCAAAATCTGTTGTTTCACTGTACTCTTCAACCCGACTTGCCAAAATCTATTTTCCTGCAAAACAAAGATAAAATACCATCAAATCTACTATCAAGTGCTTAAAAGACAGACAAAACCTCAATTTTAAAGCATTTTAAGTACTGTAAATACGCAGTACATCAGAGACACATGTCACTCCCTAGACTCATGTAACTTTGCATACAACTACTTTGTGTGGTAGTACTTTTTTCCTCAGTTTTAAATAAAATATGTGCTTTCATCAAAAGATAAGCTCTCATTGATTAAAAAAAAGGTTGCAATCAGAGCGACATCTATGATTTTTATGACGGTGTTCAGCTGTTTGCGTACACCTCGAATTTACACTAGGTGCTTGCTTTTTTCCATTAGCATAGGTAGTAGATGATTTATCCACCAAGGTGGGATGAAATCACAGACTGTTTTTTGCTTCCATGAGATATAAACATGATGGTTATTCACCCACTTCTTTAATTACTTCGCCATTCCATTGGATGCAGAATTGCAGCCTATTTTTCTTCCCTAGTGATATGTGAATTACGAATCATATTTGTTCTGTTTGGTTGTCTTGTTAAGTGTTCTCTGTTTCTACTATGAGTCTGTCCCGAGTTTGCATATAGCCATTGTCAATATCACACGCTTAACTTGTAATTTATCATATGCCTTTGGCTGCTTAACTTCTTATCTATTATCTTGACCAGGAAGCTATTGCTGGCAGATGCCATGTTATCTGCACTTCAGAGGACAACAGAAATCCGCAGCCATCAGATGAAGAAGTTAAATTGGCTGACTATGTTTTCTACCGTGCTTTTGATGTTGGAACTTGTGCAATTTTGGATAAGATGATTGACAAAGTTGGTGGTCTGGACGGTATGTGCCTCAGCTCCCTGGGTGTCCTCTCTTTGTGGTGTCACTACAGTATAAGTTCATTTTAATGGAATAATATAAAGCAGCTTAGATTAATCTCTTATGCAAATTGTTTATGTTTTGGTACAGTCAAGTATGTTTTTAACAGGAAAGATAGTGAAAAGGCCAGTCATGTCCTCACATTTGCTTCTGACAAGAAAGATAACAAAACTGCCATGGAATATCGAGCTAATGGGGAGTCCTCTGGGCTAAAACCACAGAATCATCTTGGTGCTGCCAAAGTGAGTCATTTACTTGGAAAAAGTGATTTAGATGGACAAAGTTCTCTTGTTAGACAGGACGTACAGAGAGATACAAATGTTTCATCTGTTAATCAGGAAACTGTTAAGGAAGTGAATTCTGTCCCTGGTGAGAAAAACTCACATGATTTGGGAGTTGCAAAAGTTGCTGGTAAATCAAGTCATTTAGTGGGAAGAAATGATGTAGATGCACAAAGTTCACCGATTAGAGAGGATGCCTTACATGGAGATGCAAATGATTCTCAAAATGAGCAGCAATCAACAATGAAAGGAAATGCTGCGCCGGTGCTGGTTGGTAACAGCAAAATAGCCGCTACAATTGTTCACAACCAGAATACTTCAAGTGAAGAAAATGCACTCTCCACGGTTAAGAATGATAAAAAAGTTAATACACTCTCAATAGAACTCTTAGTAGCTGGCGAAAGAGGAAAACCTTCGAAGGATCTTGGCATTTTGGACGATAGGCCTTCAAAACGAATAAAAGTAAATGGTTCTGTGACACTATCAGAGGACAAGGGTGGGGACAGTGTACAGAAGTTCACTGTTTGCACAAATGACAAAGAGGTTATGGGAACAGGTGCCACTCCTTCTGAAGAAAGAAAGAAATCTGGAGATAGTAAGCTTTCTGGTGGACTGGACAAGAACATGCAGAACAGAAACAATGGTGCTGCCTTGGATATCAGGCCTCCAAAGAAGGCAAACATAGACTCTGTTAAAGTAAAAGAGGATAGAGATAGAGGTAACATGTCAATAGGTAAGCTTGTTGACAATATAGGCAAGTTGCCTAAATTATCTGCTGGAGTATCCCCCAAGGAAGTTGAGAGGATGGGAGGCAAGAGCTTCATAATCACGCGGAGACCCATTGCAGTAAGTTTTGCCTCGAGCAATGTCATTTTCTTGTGAAGTCTAATTTGTTGCTAGATAAAATTGTGCATAACCTATTTTACTTTATCTTTTGTGAATCCGGTGCTGCTAGTTTTATGAAGAACTTAAATATTTTCTTTTTGATGATACAATGGTGGTATTACATGGAGTTACTTACTTTTCCATGCCATTGAGAAGTTTTTGTACCAACTTCTCTTTGATTGTAGTCAAGCATATTAAGATGCACCAAAATCTCTTGAATTGAAGCAAGAGAGCTATACAACATTACATTCCTTTTGTGTTTAGAGAGACAAGCCTCATAAGAGGTCCATTAAGTAGCATCTAATTTAACCTATACAAATTGTAACTCAATAAATTGGCTTATACAGAAATAAAGAATGGGAGTTTAGTCAGGTTATGGGAAAGTGTTGCATGACTAGGATTTAGGAATTGATGGAGATCAAAGAGTACGTTCATAGGATATAAGAGCAACCCATTGGTAATGAAGGGGAGGTTAAGATGGTATGGTTGGAGGGAGAAGTGTTATACTTTTTATGGTTAGTCTAGTAGTGAGTCATGCACAGTTGGGGATAAGAGGGAGAGGTGTGGAAGAGACTGTTGATATTAAAGTTACTAAGGTGTAATTCTTTGCATGCCGCATCATGAAACCCTAGCGGTATTTGAGGAAAAGGATTTTCATGAATTACTACACATTAGATTCACAACATTGTTGTGAAGGCTTGCACACCTATTGTGCTAAGTGGCTTAGGCAAAGGAGAAGGTATTAGTGGCGGTGATCAATGGTTGGAAATCACGGAGGGTGCACAACGAAAATAAGACAACTTGGAAGATAATGCTTCTATGCACTTTTGGATGGTCTTAAATGGAAGGAACACAAGTGCGTACCATTTGCATTCAAGGGAATATTAGAATTACTTTGAATTCTTTTCTTTTGCATAATTGTTCTGGTGTAAGTAGAAAATTACCATTTTTATACATGATTGGAACAATTTGTTTGAAAATTGTGGTCAACCCACTAACTCGGTTAGTGAACAAATTTAACACCATTTGGTGTGATATTATTGAAACAAGTTTGATTTATTGTTTAAAAAAACGAAGAGAATTAGGTTTGTGATAGGCTATGTCGTTGAATCTTATGTGAAAAGAAAAAGAGATATTGTGTTACTATCTTTGTCTCATTTTATGTGACACTTTCCCTTTTAGTCTCTTAAGAGAAATGATACCTTTCTCCTTTTGCAAGCTATTAACTTTATATCCATGTTTAACCATTAACGACAACTCGTTGGGACCCACATAATACATAAGTTCATTCTTTTTTTAAGGAGAGAGTAAGAAGACATAAAGAAAACTCTTATTCATTCATTTTAAAGGATAATTTTGGTACTTTACATATTAAACATGTCAAAGGTCTTCTTTACTTATAATATCGTACCTAGTCAAACATGAAACACCTTCACATAAAATAAACAAAGTCTTAATATTGTCTATTCAAAGCTTTCTACAAACATGGTAGCTCATTGTTTCCCATGTTTTGCAAGGTGAAAGGCGATAGGAGCCTACCTAGCCTCGAGCGGCAAGACACTCGCCTTTTGAATTAAGGTGCCAATTAATACTAATATTAAAATTTGTAAGTGCACATATAATTATCCAAAATCTTAATAGCAATAACATACATTAGCAACTATTTCAATTCAAAATCTAATAGTGAGTAGAGCACTCAGTGAATGAACAACACTGCTCGCTACCACACTGGGCGAAAAAAGAGCATAGTGAATGAAAAACAGAGTAGCGAAGAAGAAGAAACGTACCTGTAGCAGTCGCAAAATCAGTTGAAGAAGGTTGCAAAGCGGCAAAGGCGAAGGGTTCGCAACTGAGGAGAAGAGGAGGCAATCACAAATGTGAAATGTTTGCAAAAAAAGAAACCCTAATTTGGGCTTTTAATTATAAATTAGACCTTTAAAAAAACGGCGAAGCCAGCCTTGTCGTCAAAGGTCGCCATTTCATCGCCATAGGTTCCCATTTTCAACTCGGCTCGCCTCGAGGCAAATAAGCGAAAGTGCCTCGCCTCGCCTTATCGCCAAAGGCGACAGGCGAGCACCTTTCACAAAACTGATTGTTACTCAATCCACTTACATCACTAATTGCCGTCACCACTATTATTGACTATTATCATCCCAACCACTACTGTTGTTGCCGCTAATCACCACAAATAGTTGTCACCACTTCTAGCGACCATTTTACACCGGTCATTGCCGAGTGCCATTCACCACCCATCACCGGTCACCACCATCAGTCACTACTATATGTTGCCAACCTCTATCTTCATTTAACCCCACTATTATCTATCACTTCAACCAATACCGTCAACCAACATATTCTCCAATCACCCACCAACACTATGAACCGTCATATTATTTTATTCACATAGATCATGTTTGACTATGCTTATGAGCTAGTTATACTGCTTATGGGTGCTTTGCTTATCCACACTTATGGTAAACAAGAAAGTGCTAATAAGCCTTAACTAACTAAAAGATATAAGCTGGTCATCCCCAACTTGTTTTTTTAGCTTATAAGCACTTTTGGTTCGATCAAATATTTTATTATTATTCCTTAATATATTTTTTTCAATTTTCAAAAAATCTTTCCCAAAACTTCTTACTTCCTCTTCACTTTGTTGTCTTTCCTTCTTTTCTTTACACAAATACTTAAATTTTTAATTTTTATTTGCTAAAAAAATATTAAGGGTATCGCAGTCATTTTAACAAAAAGAACAACTTATCAACCCATTTTTACCATACCTATTAATGGCTTATTGACAATTTCAGCGTTTCAATCCAAACAAGTAACTGCTAAATTTATAAAATAAGTTTTAGCACTTAAACATGCTTTTCAACACTCCAAGCTTATCATCTATTTATAATTGGTAGTACAGTCGGGCTCATAGTATTTGATTTAGTATTGAAGTTAAATTTTATGTTTCTTTAGAAAAGTTTTGCAAATTAAAATGTTGAAATAAACTGTGTTAATTATTTAACATTCTGATCTTAAAAGATCTCAGTAGTTCAAACCTCCATCTCATAATCTCCTTCCAACCTTTGTCGTTGCAAATAAATATTAAGCTCGTTAAAGTTATAAATTAGACGAGGTTGCTTGGGAATTATTCCATATATTAAGAGCACTAAATCTTTCCAGAAGAAAAGAAATAGAATTGGAGGTAAGAGTAAGAATCAAGACATGTGCCTTTTGATGAAATGGCTTTGGAGATTCTGTGATGAAGAAACTTCCCTCTGGAAGGAAGTAATTATTCAAAAGTTCGGACAGAACAACCCTTGGTGCTCAAATGAAGTGAATTGCACTTATAGGACGGGTATATGGAGGGCTATCAGAGGTCTATGGTCAAAGCTCCAGGAGAATTCTAAATTCAGAGTGGGCAATGGTAACAATGTTAGGTTTTGGAAGGATAATTGGATAGGAGAAGTACCACTGCAGGGTAAATATCCAGATCTCATGTTACTATCTAGCAACCCTGAAATTGTTGTGTCTGATTGCTGGTTCCCCCAGGGGTGGGATCTAAACTTCAGAAGACACTTAAATGATTGGGAGGTAGAAAGAGTAGTTGACCTGCTAAAAGAAGTGGATACTTTTCGTGGGACAATAATGGAGCCTGATAGACTTAGATAGAGACACAATTCAGAAGGAAGTTTCACTGTAAATAAGGTATAGAAGAGGGAGAATAGCATTATGCAAGAGGAAGAGCTAAAGATATGGAAAAATGGATGGAAGAACATAGCCCCTTCAAAAGTCAAATGTTTCACATGGCTAGTGGTAAGAATGCATGTCTTACTCATGAAGTGTTACAAAAGAAGCGGAGAGTTGTGTTGACTAGATGTTTTTTGTGCAATGAGACTAGGGAGACAAACAATCACTTGTTCCCACACTGTAAATTCACTGCCCAATTGTGGAACATGTTTTTCAGTCTCACAAAGACAATGTGGACAATGCCGGAACATACAGCCGATCTAATGAGTTGTTGGATGAAAAGAGGGGGAAGTAAAAGTCAGAAAAAATGGTGGAGGATAATACCCTATTGCATAGGGTGGTCAGTCTGGAGGGAGAGAATGGAAGGTGTTTTGAGGACAAAATCAGCCCAGTCCATGATGTGAAATGGAACTGCCTGGAGACTTTAATTTTTTGGTGTAAACATAATTGTATAGAGGATATAGAAGAGTTAATAGAATTTCTAGGAGCTTTGTAAAGCTAGAGTCTTCTTGTTTTGTAACTTGTTTTTGATGGTGGCCAGCATTCCCAATGCTGAAGAATACAACATTACTAATTCTCAAAAAAAAAAAAAAAGAGTAAGAATCAATGGTCTAACATTAGCTACTAGAGTATGATACTGATTATTCATTGTACTACATACTACATTATCCAATTAAACATGGTTTGGATATGAATTATTCAATTATCAGTCTATTAAGTGCATTTGTTTCCTTCACAACCCCTTATTAGCCCTTGGGAGGTTTGAACTATTGAGATCTTTTACTCTGGATATTCTTAAATTCGCTTAAAAATCTATTGCCAAAAAATGTCATGTGAATGTAACCTCTTACCACCGCATTATTTTTTACATGACTAACCATCGAAACATGGCTACCTCCACAACTGTCAACTGCTACCACCAGACATTTAAACCATTGACCACTACTCTTACCACTAGACACCAACCACCCGCACCACTAGCCTTTACGCTCAATCGCCAACAACTTGTGATGCTAGCCTCTATGCACAACCACCACCACCTTTTATAACACTATTTTGTATTTCAAGACATTGGGTGAAAGTCAATACTAGAAACTTAATTCCTGTTGAGTATGACAACAACTACAACTCAGTTCCAGTTCCAGAGAAGCTAAGATCAACTATATAAATCCTAGCAACTTCATTTTAGCTCAAATCATGTCATCATTGTACCAAATAAAATAAAAGTTAAAAACCAGTTTAATATATATGTATAGATAAAATTACAATAACAATAATAGTATTAGAAGTTCTCTGTCAAGTCTAGAACCAGCTCCCAACGATAGATATACGTATATTGATTCCTAAGATTTCTAGCTAAATATGCATTGATCCCAAGGATCTTTAGGTCCTCTGAGATAACGCCTTCATGCACCGTAATGTCAAACCTGTGGACTAGTCAGTTTGTGCTACTTTTACCTTTTGGCAAATGTGATTATATTTTTAAATTATTAATCCGATCTTGTATTATGTCACATCCATCTTATCATACACATCTTTGCAGTATTCATTTTGTGAATTGTTAGAATTTTAGCGACCCAACATTCATTACTATATAACATTTTTTTTAATAATCGAGAAATCTGCCTATGATCCGCCCTTTGGACCAATCACAACCTTATAAACATGGTGGATAATGGGCCTGACCCTCTACTCTTCTCCATTTAAATAATGGGCTTTGCTTTGCATGGTGTGGAGCCACAAATCCTCCACCTTTTGCCACTCAAGCTAGGCCTTGGGGGCTGCCGTATAACATTTTTAGCTTATAGCTATTATGTAACTTACCTTTATTTTGGTGGACATCTCTTTGTCACATTGACATATCCTAGTAACACTTTCCCGTTTCTACTTATCCTCAATAACCAAGCTTTTGTTTGACACACCACCTGTTTCGTCAACTAAAACAATATCATCCATGAATAACATATACCATGTTATCTCATTTTATTTTGTGTTGGTTGGCTTATCCATAACCTAAGGGTAGACTTGCTTCCTTTTGAGTGCTCGTCTTGATGTGGTTGTGCCCTTTTGGGCTGGTCAGGCTCATTTGATGCCGATGTCAATGAAAAATGTGGAAGAAGAGCCTTGTCGTAACTGGTAAATTTTTGCCATATGATCTGGAAGTCATAGGTTCATGTTGTGGAAACAACCTCTTGCAGAAATGCAAGGTAAGACTACATACAATAGACCCTTGTGGTCCGGCCCTTCCTTGGACCCTGTATAGAGGGATCTTTAGTGCACTAAGCTGCCTTTCTTATGTTTCGAGGAACTCCTTGCTGGCTAGACACCATCACTTTCTCAAAGTTTCACTTTGAAATATGAACCATATTCTATTACATGGGAACATGATAAGTTCTACTTTGTTTAGTTCACCCTAGTGTATAGTTTACTGTTGAATCTTAAAGCAGACTACTAGTATAATGTAGATCAGGTAATTCATAATGTGCTAGCTGTAATTGAGTCCCCTTTCAAAAGCAGAAAAGTTGACGTCTGGAAAAGAATGCCACTAGAATTAATCCTTTTCGCATCTCAAGGGGTCATTCCAAATCAGTTCATGCAGACCAGAATGCACAGTCAACGTCTCAGGATTTTATTGCTTTCAGAGATATAAAAGAGATGCAAAATTCAAGTAATTATGGAGAGCTAAGACTTTTGTTTTATATTCCTGTAACTGTAAGACTCATATTTTATAAAAACTAGTTAGTGACTAATTATGCTTTTTCCAACGATGGGAAAAAATGTATGTTTACTCCCTTTTCCCTTTTATCATTTTTGGATGGGGAAAGAAATGGATTTACTTGCTGCTATCTGGTGTGTGTGATTATAATGTCATCATCCTTTTTTCTACTCTAGATTTTTTGGTATAATTGTTTTTTCGAGATCTGATTTTTAATTCGGATTCATGTAATCTGTTGTGAGATGATATTAGACTGTTGGTATGGTATGGTGGAAATTTATGCTTCTTCTCTCCATCATGGCTTCAAATTAGTTGGTTTTGTTTTGCAATTTTTTTTTCATATATCAAACTTATGTAACCCCCTTTCTTGTTTATCACAGGAGTCGAGCAAGTGGTTCGAGGCACCTGTAAGTGTTCCTATCCTTGTTCCTATGTTACTTTGCTGATTAAGTAACTCTGTCAGATATGTTGATTCTAGGAAAATGCAACTCTATATATTTTTTGTTCTTTGATTTCTGCTAATATACTTTGTTTTATGAACTTCAATTATAATATTACTTTGTTGTAGTTATTGTTCCTTTTTTTTTTTGAAGAATCCTTTGTCATGCTATGTTTAGTATTTTGTCATGACATCTTCACTTTCTTTATTTCTTTTCTCGAACCATGTTGATATTCTTTTCCTTGAGCTAAGGGTCTATTAGAGAAAAGTGAAAACCTCCCTACATAGGTGAAAATATATCCTTAGGTTTGGACAACATAATTGTGTAACGATTTGAAGTAGACTTTTTTACACTTTAGCTTTTAGGGTTAATTCGAGAATTCTCTTCTCAGTTACAACATTTACTAATTACTTTCTAATTTCTCTATGAATAAAGGCTTTTGTGAATTCAATGTATATGACTTTGAAGTTTGTTTTCATGGGTTGAATTGAGAATTTATGTGGTTTTGCTTTTTATTTCTTAGATGTTGAATGCAATGTTACTCCACATGAGATAACTAAGGGATCTAGGAGGGGCTTTTGGAACTTCTCCATTTCTTCTTGACTCTAGGGTAACTTAAAAAAATATTTGAAGTCTAGAACTCCTTTAGGTATATTGTATGTCAACCTTTCTATATTACATCTGAAGTATTTGGCCTCAAGACCACACGTCAACATTCGAAGCTATTTATCCCTTGTTGCAATACAAAATCATTCAACTTGAATTTGATAAAAAAGAGGGATATCACACCATACAACCCCATCCCTCCCTTTCCCCCACCACCACACACAAGAAGAAGGGAAGCTTTGTCTAGTGAATTTTTTCTCACTAGGAACCCATTCACATCATGGGAGTGAGTAATGGAAGTTGGTTGATTGCTTATTTGCTTAGTAGTGGCATGTGATTGTTGGATGTTTGGGGGTAGGGAGGAGATAATGGAAGTTGGCTGATTGCTTATTCGCTTAATAGTGCCATGTGATTGTTGGATTTAAAGCTGGCTTTAGAAAATTGGTTAGCTCTGGAAAATCTGGTCTTTAGATTGATGATGGTTTTCGGGTTAATGGATTAGCACAAGAAAAATGTTTTGGCTCAGCAAATAGTGCAAAAAGAGAGCTGATTTTTTGTATCTTTGAAATCTTATTGAGTTGCGTGGAATGATTCTTTTGGATGCCCATAATATGGAACTCACTCATCACGAAAAACATGGCTTACACATAGTTTTTTCTAGTCTCATCTGATAGTATTGAATGAAAATTAATGATTTGATTAGTGTTTAAAAGGTGGGGGCGTGAGGTGATACAATTTATACAGTACGGGGCAGGCATAAGCCCCGAGACACGGGGCATAAGTCCCATGGATCTTCGAGGCGTAGTCTCTTGTATATTCAATTTTATGCCCCATGGATCTACGGGGCGTAGTCTCTTGTACATTCAATTTTATAATTTTATTACTACTAAAATAAGCCAAAGTAAACCTTTCAATGATTTTACAAATAATTTTTTATAAATAACCTTCATTATATATGGAAATTATATTTATTTGAGATAAATATTAATAAGCAATAATGAAGAAAAAAAGTATTATAATTACTACTTGAGAAATATCATTACACCAATAATTAGAAGTATGATTTAAAGCAAAAAAGGTTTTAAAAAAATAAAAAACGCCCAGGCCTATGGTTTTTACGCTCAGGACTTACGTTTTATGTCGAGGCTTATGCCTTACGCGTTATGGATCTACTTCTTTAATTTACGCCTGGAGCGTTTTTTGGTACGCCCTACCCTGAAACTCGCCCCAAAAATGTTTTTGAAAACACTGGATTTGATATTGTAATAACTTGGTCGAGTGGTAAGAGTATTATATATGGTTTATGGGTTAGACACAAGTTATGAGTTATAATCTTGCAACAAACAAAAGCTAGGTAGCTAAGTGGAGAGCTGGAGGTGTGTGAATGTTTTCTACCGAGTACTGAACGTATGGCAAAGGTCATTGGGGATTTCTCGGTTATCAAAGGTAGAAAAGATATGGTGTGATTGATGCTTTTTACATAAAATATAGTGATATTGTGTCATTACATCTTATTTCAATACAATTGGTTGAGCTAGCTGTCCGGGCAACGTAGCTAGTCTGTTACCTCCCAAAGTGCACAAGTATGGGGGTAAATACCTACCAAGACGCGGGCATATGAAAATAAATCACCATAATATATTTGTTAACAAATTTTTGAATACCAAGTTAACAGGAAAAGAAATCTATTAGAGAATTAAGTGAAATAATTACATAGTTCGCTTTTTCTTTGTATTTGCCCATGTCTAATTGACTTGTAACTTAGCAATTGCAAGTTACCATCACATGTGGAGGCAATTATATGTTAAAAGTTGAAGGTTTCCCATGTGTTGGAGCTATATTTACACATCAGAGTTAGCTAGTGCAACATTTCCTGCATTACAATTAGTGCCTTCACAGAGTGCTTAGTTTTTTGGATAATACGATCTTTAGATTATATGATAGGTTTTTGTAGATGAATTCTAATATTCTTTTCGTGTTCAATAAGATGTCTTAATTTTCACTTTCTTTCTTTCTTCTCATATTTAGCCTTGGGAGGAGGTGTTGCAAACATCAAATCTGGAAAGGGCCCTTATCTTACTCGAAAATTTGAATCCTGAATATACATCAGGAGAGGTAGAGGTAATTCCCTACTACATGTCATTTAACTTTTGATGATGTCTAGTTTGATTTGATACCTATTTTTGGTTTTTTTTCTATGTGAGTATATCATGCTTGCTTTGGGGATTAAGTGTTTTTCTTTAAGTTTTTTAAAAGTTTCGAGACGGAAGAGAACATGAGAGGGAACCATGGGATTAAAGGTGCTAAAAGGGAGATAAAGTGGACCCAAAATCCCATGAAAGAAACTTGCCTCAAATGACTTCCGATTTTGGAATCAACGCACAAGGGTCCTTAGTTTTATGTAAAGATTATGTCATTAGATCATCTAGAGAATTTTTAATTCTAGATAAACTAATTTTTTTATATATATTTGATTGAAACTGGCTTTGTTACGGTGACATGGACAATGAGTATTCATAGAGCCAATAACTTTGGTTGATGATGTTATACTTGTTGCACTTTAATCTCGTTTTTGTGTTTGCAGTTGAGGTTGAGAATTAGCCTTAATAGGTTAATTTTTTATTTGCCTACTTGTTGCCAAATCCATATTAAATTGTCAAAAAGTTCCTTTTTGTAAGATGCGGAAGGGAAAATCAATTGAGTTAGATTAGATCTCGGTGGATTTTTGGAAGGACACTAGCGAGGCATGTATATGGAGTGTCTTGAGTTATTTAATGTCATATTTATGACGATGAAAATGCCAGAAGAATGGAGGTGGAGTACAATGTTCCATTCTACGAGGATAATGGTGATATTTAGAATTGCAACAATTATAAGGGTATCAAACTACTAAGCCATGCTATGGAAGTTCCGGAGAGTGGTTGTGGTTGAGATGAAGATGAGGAGGGGTGTGTTATCTTTGAGAACCGTTTTCGATATATGCCTAAGGTGACCAACCACAAAACCCATTCATCTTGTATGGAAAGTGTTGGAACAATATAAAGGTAAGGAGAGGGCCTTATAAATGGTGTTCATTGACATGGAAAAGGCTTACGATAAAGTCCATAGGGAGGTTCTTTGGAGATAGAGATGTTTGGACTCTAGAGGTGTACATGTGACTTAGATTAGGGCAATTAAGGATAAGGTACAACGGAGCTAAGACCAGGTTAGAATAGTGAGTGGTGACTCAGAATACTTCTTGGATGTGTTGGGGTTGCACTAAGGATCATCCTTTAGCCTGTTCCTATTTGCCATGGTGTTGGACAAATTGAGTGCCACAGTGTATGTTATTCACAGATGACCTAATATTGATCGATAAGACGATGGTCGAGTTTATGAAAGGTTGGAAGTTTGGAAACAAGCTCAAAAGCTTAAAGACTTCTGTACAACAGGATTATAACAAAGAACCTACGGTGCAAGTTCAGTGATGTAATGCATTAGGCGGTGGAGGAATTGAAGATCAATGCACTAGTCTTACCCAACAAAGGAAGCTTCAAGTATCTTGGGTCAATGTTTTAACGAGACTAGGTGATTGACGATGATGTCGCACATTATATGGAGTGGGGTGGGTGAAGTGGAGGCTCACCTTGTTGAATAAGAATGTGTTGCCAAGGGTTAAAGGTAAGTTTTACATAGTGATGAACATTGTTGTGTGGCATATTAGTGGCTCGTAAAGAACTCCCATATTCAGACTTCAGAATTTGAAAGTAGCAAATGGATGCTCAAATGGATGTGTGGGCATACTAGGAGATATATATTAGCTAGTATAGATATATTAGGAATGAAGTTATACGGGATAAGGTGGGAGTGACCTCTGTGGCAGACAATATTAGGAAAGCAACGTTGAGATGGTTTTGAGATAGTGAAAAGGAGGTGCATGATTGTGCCAATAAGGAGGTGCGGGAGGTTTGTTGTAGCAAGAGTTAAGAGGAGAGGTTGAGTTAAAGCGAAAAAGGACCGGAGAAGTGATTAGCTAGGACATGATACAACTTTAGCTTACCGAGGACATGACATTAGATAGGAAGGTTTGGAGGTCAAGGTTTAGGTAGCCAAGTGTTGCACTTTATATAAGAGAGGTAGGGGACTAACCTCCCCCCTCCTATTCTCCTTATTAGTATTATTTAGTAGTCGCGTAGTCTCTCTGCTGCTTAATTTACTTTATTTCTTGTTCTTTTATTGTCATTTTTTTTGTAATCCTGCTTCAAAAATATTTCTTTCAAATCGAGGGTCTATCGAAACAACCTCCCTACCCCACATGTGGGATTATAATGGGTAAGTTGTTTTTTCTTTTCTGTTCCTTTTGTCTTGTTTGAGAGCTAAGGAGAAGCAAAAAGAGCATAAAATATTAGCTTTCCAGTTTCATTCAATTTCTTCTTCATCCTCAAACTGTCCTAGTTTAACCGACTATCGTTATGTCATTGTCTGTGCCCTTGCGATTATGTATCCTAATGGGCAACTTCCTATCATCCTTCTTGCCCTTAACACTTGCATTGTTATTATGAATGACGAAGAGTTGTATAAGTTCCTTACTCACAAATCTAAGGTGAAGTAACCGTAACTGGTACAATCATAGAAATACCTTATTGTTTGGCTTCTCAAATATAATTGCATCGTTGATGATTTTTTGTTAAGAATGTTAAAAATGATTTGGAGAGGAGCACTCATTTTGTTTCCACTAATGAAGAAAAGTTGCAGCCAAAAGTAAAGGTCTACTATTAATTGTTTGTAGTGTTTTTTTCTTGGTTTGAGTAAATTCAAGCCATCTCTACAGAGAAGGACCATGTCATAGTTGGCTGTGATCTTGGTTGTTTGTTGATTCAAAAGTTTCTATTAGGAATTAGCTTGAGATCTGTCATTTTGGTTGGAGCAGTTGAAGGAAGAACAACCCTAATAGAGAAGTGAAGTAGCGAGACCCATTCTTTTGTTTGTTTGAGAAAAATTCATGACACGAGCCAAGCGAGAGGTATTTTAGTCATTTTGTGATCTCAAATTAAAGACTTATGTCATGTTTATGTTTCATGCCAACCATCAAAAGAATTCAAGGCTGAATGAAAAGTTAACATAAATAAGAAGGGCTCTTAGTGGTCAATGAAGTGGTTCAGAACCTATACTAGGTGATTCTTCCCATTTGTCCTTTGGTGGATGAAATTACTTGGTATCTGTTGCTGGTGAGATGGAATTAGTCGATGTGCGCTAAAGCTGCCCCAGACACCACAGTCATCAAATAAAATAAAAAATAAGAAAGGCTCTTAGGCGTTCTTTTCATTACAGTCAGATAAATGCATTCAAAACACAACACTATAGGGGCTCTTCTCTCCCATGACATTATGATGTGACCTTGCGAATCTTATCTTGGTCTGTCCTACTTTATCTCATATTGCGTAATTCGGCGGGAAGAGCTTGGTGCATTTTACTTAATAAATATTTGAGCTTTTTATGTTTGTAGCTCATCCTTCTATGGTTTGACTTAACATTGTCTCATTATTTGACAAATATTAATTCCGGCCAATAAAGTTGTCAAAAAGAAAAATGAAGCTAATTCCAATCAGTAAGTCATAATTTTTTGAAATTGAAGGCTGGGTAGTTGATGGTTCCTATTGAATTTCTTGTGAAGTTCTCCCATATTTTACTTTTAAATACTAGTCGGCCCTTTATATTGATACTCAACCTTTCTATCTCTTGCCAAAGCAGGGAAATAGAAATAGGAGAATACTAATTGTAAGAGACAAGATTACATATCCTTACATAAACCATGAAAATGAGAAGTATCATCTTTTTTTGTATCGAGGAAAGTCATTCGGAGTCCAATAAAGTGCTCTATCATCTTCGGCCTCCTTAACATATGCCATAGTTTTCTTGATGATATTAGTATTTTGGTTATCTGTTAGGCTACCACTGCATACATGTATATTTAATAGTGATTTTATGTTATAGCACGGTTCTCTTCAAAATAAGTAATGGTGATTGAGATACTTTATGTGCTCAAGAAGTGTTAACAAGAAAAGAAAAAAGCTATAATATTCTGGAAATTGTTTCTACATAGGCACCAAAGGTGCTATTCTCTGTGCTGTATATTTAATAGTGATTTTATGTTATAACACGGTTCTCTTCAAAATAAGTAATGGTGATTGAGATACTGTATGTGCTCAAGAAGTGTTAACAAGAAAAGAACAAAGCTATAATATTCTGGAAATTGTTTCTACATAGGCACCAAAGGTGCTATTCTCTGTGTTCTCTTCTGAACGTCTTTCCTAGAGGATAGTTCTAATGGTTCCTAATATCACCTTTTCCATATACAAATGTCCCATTTCCCCTTATCCTACCCCAATTTTAAATAAACAAATCTTTTGTACCCCAAATTATTTAAGTCTTTCCCTAGACTTCTTATCGAGGCACATATGCGAAACGAATTAATATGGAGGGAGTACATTTTTAATTTCTTATTCCTATTCATTGAAACATGATCGGTAATGTTTTTTAACTATTAAATATATCACTTAATGAAATATATTTATCTCTAGTGATGCTGAAAGGCTTTTTTTTTTTAAAAAAAACTTGGTAACTTTGTATTATATCACAAAACAATACGACCTAACCTTATATACAAGTGTACTCCTGATTTCACTTCTCTACGTCTAACACATCAGTAATAGAGACAATGTCATTAGAGTATAACTGATTACACCAAAGACTAAAAGTAAAATGCAGTTTAGTTTAACTTTCTGCACATTGTTCTCTACGCTCTTCCATACCTATTTAACTTTCTGCACATTGTTCTCTATGCTCTTCCATACCTATTCAAGGAGGAAGAAGCAAAGAAAGATAGGAGAAGATAATTATTTGGATCTTCTCAAATTCTCGGAGGTTTCAAGATGGAGGATTGAGCAGTTTCTTATGGTTATTAAGAGTTATTTGGCAAATAAATAGGGAAAAATAATAAAAAAATATATAAAAACACTATCCTAAATAGTTATGAAGTAGTTCTAGTTATCTATTACTATAATAGGAGATCCAGAAATAAGTAGGCAGGTTGTGATATATCTTTTATATGCAGAAAGGTTGTTCTAACTACGAGATACTTGTCTCTCTTTGTATTTTCTATTGTTCTAAGAGATATGAGATACTTGTGTTTCTCTTTGTATTTTTTATTGCTTTTATCCGGTATAAAACCTCGGTTTCTATCAGATGTTTATGATAGAGCTCATAGGCAATGATCTCTTTGTTTTAGTGCCATGGTGCCTTTAGCACTTCCTTGGTGAGGCGAATCACCAACTTGGCAGTCATCTAGCCTTAGGGATTGAGCATATTTTAAATGAGCCTTTAACAACATTGTCTGTTGCCCTCCATCTTATTATCCCCGAGGCATTTCCAATTTGTGGACTGATGTTCTTACCGAAGCTTGGAGTTCCCATGATGAGGCAGAGGAATTTTAAGGGGAAATTATGGTTTATCTGGTGAAAGAAAATGATTGTAATATGTACCATGCTCATAACATGCATTTTCCCACTGTCTCTTGTTCTGTTTAAGTTTCCTATCTATCTGGTCTTATCCTTTTTATTAGCACTTGCTGTTTGTTGGGAGGAGGCTGGCTTGTATTCTGTAACTTTTGCATGGCTGTCTTGTTGTACTGACATTTGTGTTGATAATGTTACAGGATATTATCTGGCATGCGTGTAGGGAAAACTGCACAGCCAAAATGGTTCAGCGCACTGCTTTCTCTAGTCCATACTCTGGTATTAGTGTCGATCTTTCTGTCTACATGCTTCCATTAGTTATCTTATGGGAATGTTTTTTTTTGTCCATCATAATCATATATTAGTTTATGTTTCTTCTTTCACCCTTTCTACGGGAGACTGGCAGCTTATTGAATAAGAAACTCTGTTTTATGATCATGGATCTGTCCTGTGTATTTGCATTTGACATTATGTCTTGTAATTTGGTAGGTAGAGCATTAGTTGCATTCAAAACAAGAGAAGCAGCAGTAAGGGTCAGTAAAAAGCTGACTGAGGGATGCTTAATGGTGTCAAATCAGAGGTATTTATATTCAAGGTTTTTTTGGCAATAAATATGAACAAGCTTGAGTGTCCTTCGAATTTTAGGATGAGTATTCAAAGCGGTTTGTTTGCTTAGTTAGATTGGTTAGAATAACACAAGCTCTTCAAAAAAATTGGTAAAGCTGCTTCCTAAATGCTTCCACATGGTACTGTTTTGGTACTTGTGGAAAATGTAGTAGACTTGTATTAGTTTTAGATGATTCGTGAAATATCGAGTTCCAAACCTACTTTCCTGGGAACACCAATGCAGATTTCGTTTTTCCTTTATTGTGTAAACTGAATTCAGTACATGACACCAAATTTACAGGACTGTTCCCATCCAAAGCAGTTCTAATTTTGTGTCAATGCTTTCCGATCTCTAGCCATTCAGAAAATTTATCCTGATCAGTTGATTCTCTTGTGGGTTGTTGAACATTTAAGACTTGGACTTAATAGGACTTGGTCCATATCTTTTAATCCGGCTGGTGGGGTGGGGTTTTGCGGCGAACTAGAATAATCCTCTTGCGAGTTGTTGAACATTAAGAGTTGGACTTAATAAGACTTGGTCCATATCTTCTAATCCGGCTGGTGGGATGGGATTTTGCGGCAAACTAGCCATTTCTTGTGATGTAATCTTGCACAAAAGAGATTTATATTGGTTTGGACTTGGTTTACAGGAAATCCTTCATATTATCCTGCTTTTTGTTTATTTATCTGTCTTCTTTTTTGCTGGTCTCCCCATTTCCTTCTTTTCAACTTGGTACTCATTATAAACAATGTTTCGTACCTAGCGAAGCAATTAGGGAAGAAATATTTACTTTTGATATTGCTTTTTTGTCATGAACAATCATATGGTGAAAGACAGACCTCAGGGAAGGTTTCTATTTTATCATACAAAAATTTAAGAGAAGTTGTTGGGGATGATTGGTATGTTCTATTATTTTTGTATATACATTAGTGTCTTTTTGTTCTTACCTTACCTTACTTTCTTATCTGGAGGAACTAGGATATCAATATATAAATTGAGGTGTTATTACATGTTTGGACAAATACCTAGATAGCTCCTTCAAGTTAGTACATTTTGTCAGTTCGACACTTTAACTTAAGTTATTATTTGAAGACCTCTTTTTTAGAGAAGTGTGTTTTGTGAACAGTCGTGTCCACAAGACAAAAACAAGTGAAATATACGTGCCCGATAGTCTTCAGTCAACTTGCATGCACCTTGACTAATTCACTGGATACTTGTTACCTCCCACCAACACATGTATTGGGTTACTCAATCCATCAAGGCTTATGTAGATGGGAAAAATCACAAAGTAATTTTTTATCTGTCAAGATTTGGGGTGTCAAAAATAAACTCAAACATAGGTAACCCGCCCAGAATTTTAAGGGTTGGGCTCAAGATTGTTTGAATTGGGTTCAATCTAAACCCATTCAAGCTTAACTTATTTGAAGAGAATTCTCAATTGAGCCCAATTCAATCTCCAATTTCAACCCATTCAAAATCTTTTTATTAAGATATGTTCCTATATTGAAGGTATGAATTATTTTCTATTTAACATCTTTTAGAATTTATCTATCAATTTGTTACTTTTTTAACAAAAAATTCTTGAGTAGAAATTCAAATTGTGATTATAAAAGTTAAATATCAATATGTTAAATTATTAAAATTAATCGGGTCAAATTGGGCGGTCAAGACCCAACCCGTTTTTTAGCCCATTTGAGCACAAAGTAAACTTGGGCGGGTCAATACCTAACCCGATTTCTATTCAACTCATTTTAATATTTTCAATTTCAACCCAACCCGCCCATTTGACACTTCTAGTCAAGATATATGTTGGGATATTAACCTGAAACCTCATGTTTCTCCCTACTTCCGTACTTCGTTGATAACTAGGCCATGTCCTTGGGTGTGCACATATATTTTAAAGAGAAATACTATCGTTATCACTCCTTATTCATCCGACAATTTACAATAGTAGTTATTGGTTGTTTCTTCTAGTAGTAGTTATTCCCCTGTTGTAGTGCCGTTTTTCATTCCAGTAATATTAGGAATTAGTCAAGTTTTTGAGTACTTCAAATTCAAGAGATTGCAGGTTTCCTCTTAACGAACCAACACCATAGGTCGTAGGAAGAAAACGTTTGATTTCATATTGTAGCAACTGGCGTCCCATTACTAGATCCATATCAGGGGACCGCAACAACTTGGTGTCAAAGATAAGAGATGACATCAACTAGCACAATTGGTGAACTTGTTCTAAGAAGAACGTGCAATCAATTTGGTCTGACAAGAAACAATAAATGCTCGTTTGGATGCACTCACAAAGGATTTAGCAAATTCTAAGGTCGTTTATGATTTAACTGAAGTCAACATTGCGGTTGGAAGGGTAAAGATTGAGTAGCAGGAGGATCAGGATCAGAAGTAGGAGGAAATTTCATCATTCCTCGACATACAAAGTTGGATTTCTCACGATTTAATTTAATGGCTAAGAGGACCCTTTGGGATGGTTGAACATATGTGAACACTTCTTTCGACACCAACAAATTCTAGAAGACGAAAAGGTTGGACTCACTTCTTTTCATTTGGAGGGCAATGCACAACGTTGGTTTCTTCAACTAGAGTAGATATGCCTCAACTATTTTGGGATGAATTCAAACGTCAATATAACCTTTGCTTTGGGCCACCAATCAGAAGTCAGAATTTGGGAGAATTGGCTTAGTTATGCCAGATCGGGTCAGTGGTAGATTATCAAGAAAAGTTTGAGTAGTTAATTTAGCAGGCTAATACACTCATTCGCAAAAAATTGAACTTTATATCGGCGGTCTTACTAATTATATAGCAAGGAACAACCATTTATTGGCATTGTTAGATGCTTACAAATCCAAGTCAATAGATTTCTCACCTCAAAAACATACCTGATTTGTGAAGAAACTGCCAAATCTAGAATGAGGATAAGATGACTTAAGGGAATTTGTTTCAATTGTGATGAACCATTCAGCCGAGGTCATCAATGCAAGAAATTATTCGTGATTGACTCTATAGATTATGAGGAAGAGTTCGTTAGAAAGGAGGGAATTACCAATATTTTCCACACTTGGCGCTTGAGGACAAGCACAATTTGACGGAGGAGAGTAATGTTATCACTCCTCAGTCATCCAACAGTTCACAACAGTAGTTATTTCTTTCTAGTAGTTATTTGCTGTTTCTTCTAGTAGTAGTTATATTCATGTTGTAGTGCAGTTTTTCGTTCCAGTTGTGTTAGAAAGTCATGTCCTAGTTTTTAGGGGTAGTTATCTTATAAGTTTTTGTATCTAAACTCTCTGTTAATGGCTATTAAATCTAAGCAGAAAATTATTCAAGTTTTTGAGTACTACTTCAAACTCGAGAGATTGTAGGTTCTCTTAACGAACCAACACACAAATTCATATTGCAGCGTACCATAATTTTGATCCATATCAGGGACCGTAACAACTATATTCAAAATCAAGTAAACAAAAATGTTTCCGTCTCCCCATATGCCAACCCTCACCGCATTTCCCCTTTTCTTCTTATTTTGCTAAACAACTGACACCCAAAGAAGAAAAATTAAAAATGTCGTCTTAGCAATTAATTATCTCTTTTTATCAATCATATTTATTTTTGATGTATGGCTCTTTTCAAGATAGAACTTAAGGTGAAGCAGCCTAAGTGATGTGTAGTGGTGCCTACTCTGAACTTTTCTCAGCTTTGGTTCTTAAGTGCGCGTGCTCAAATGAGCTTTTGACAACTTTGATCTAATGAAGTGTTTAGTTTTCTTACTTTGACTGTTTTAGTGAGAATATTTAGGGGAAGGATAATGATGATAGTTGGTCAGGTTCCTTTCCTCTTTTTTGGATAGAGGATGACAGTTAGTCAAGTTATTAGTGTAGGTTGTATTTTTTTAGTGAACCTGATACTAAATATTTTTGGCTGGGATGATTCCAGTTGCATAAAAGCTTCTTTAATGCACAGGCCGCTTGTTGCTAGCTTTGTAACTCTTCCGAAAACGGAAGGAAACACTCCATCATTTGCTGGGCATCTATGTGTTGACAAACTAAGACTACAATCCCAGCGGGAAATGGTCAGTCTCTCTCCCATCCTCTCTGCATCCCCCACCCGAACAAAGGACTTGCTTACTGTGTTCAGTCATGTTTATCTAGCCTAATAAAATCATCTTTGTTATTCAGAAAGAAGCAGTTTCTACTTCTCATTGTTCTCAGCCCAACACCATAGAGCATGAAATGGGCATTGAGTGGCGCTTACTGCAATCAAGATCTGACAGTTGGTGGAATCGGCTATATAAGGTCTGGAACTAGTTTGTGATTTTCCAAGTTTGGATCAGCATTGCTCTTTCTGTATTTTTACACAACATTCTGATAACCCTCTTTAATTGTTTGTTCTAGCAACAAAAAGAGGAACTAAGGAAAATAGCGTCAGAACTAAAGAGAAAATGAGAAGCAAGCTGCAGTTTTGTACATAGTGTACTTCTGGTTAGTACACATTCCTGCCACATAATTTGTTGTACTTATCTTGTTCTTTTATTGAGGGTTTTTTGTGAATTATTCATAACTTAGGATAATACAAAATGTTATGGATGTTGCGGTATGAATTTGAAGGTTGTCACATCATGATGGCACTATTTCAAATATTATCTTATCTGAATATTATCTACATAAGAAGAGAAGAGACAGTGTTTGTCCATGAAACAAGCATACCACGATGAAAGTGGTTGATCTTTGAATAATAAAATTTGGTGACTGAAACGATAAAGCTCTCTGTTGTAAAAATGGATAGTACTATGGGTCAAGAGTGGCATCAGTATGTAGGATCAGCTGTTTGTAGGAAGGAGAATGTCAATAGAGAATTCATGGTATATACTGAAGATGTATTTTTCCACATTTTAACTCTTGTGCATGAGAAAAGCATTGCACTAATTTTCTTTTTTCCCCTCATATTTGAGCATTATTAATTTATTATTTTTTGTCTTCGTTCACAATTGGACTGTCAATAAAGAAGGTAGTATTTTAATAAAGCTGTCATAAAGTAACGTTAAAGGTCCCAAATTATAATGTAGTGCTGTTTTTTCTTCTGTTGTTGGATGAATGTTGTGGAGAATTACATTAGATAAAGCATGCACCGTACTACTGCTTTTAATGGCTTTATACTTGATCTAAACCATACTACTGTTTCTTTTCTTGTTTTCTTATTAGTTGTTTTTAATGTTTAAAGGTACAGATTTCTGACTTCTTGGACCTGACTTCTGGTAATGGTGTTCTTGCAATTAGTTCATTGGAGTCATGCAAGTCTTTTGTTCGATTGACACATCTGGTGGTTAGGATCCCTCTCTACTTTATTTAAACTTAAAGCTGTATTCTTTTACACCAAAGATGGAGTAAAATTATCTAGTTGCATTAAATGTTATTGAAGTGAGATAGGAACGATTACTCCTAGCTTTTCATGATGTGGTCTATCATGTGATAGAAATACTATGTTGAAGAGAGAAAACGGACACTTTTAGCTTTTCATGGGTCATTCTGCAAATCAGCTCTTTGTTTTGGCCAAGTCTTTTGGGTACTTCGATTCTATTTTCAGCACACTGGAGTCCTGTGTTTTCTCGCCAAGGGCTTAGGTCTAATGGTAAGAATACAACGCATGATGTGTGGGTTAGGCATTCGTCACGAGTTTGAATCTTGTTACAATCAGAAGCCTGGTATTTAAGTGAAGAAGGGTAGAGGGTGGTCCTTTTATCCACCGAGTTCGTACCATGTGCTTGCTAGCCCCTAGAGATTTCCCAGTTATCAAACTAAGGCCTTCTATTTTGCTATTAATTCGTCCCTGAAAGATTGCTAGTGACTAGTATTACTTTCAGATAGTCAGTATGCGATGCACTAAATCTAATTTGCCGTTATTTATTACATGCGTTTAAATGACTATTTGTGTGATATGCATGTTGATTGAAACCTCACATGCTGCTCAACTTGCTTATAAATATGTGGTCATGCCAAGCATGAAAACTGAGCTGGAATAGATGATGCGCGCTTGCCAGTTGGACAAAATTACCAAATGTTTTAACTGATATGGTGATTTTTGGCTTGACAGGTTCAGGATAGATGACTACTAGACACTCACTTCTCCAAGCTCTTGGCATTTTTGGATGTACCATGATCCTTCCTACCTTCCTTGGTGACCTCAAACCTCATAGTTGGGGCAATTGATTAATGTCAAAGTCACAAAGTTTAGCTTGCAGTAATATACATATTTCCATCCGAAATTTTGCTCAATGAATCACTCTGGCATAATCTTTTGTTCAACATATCTTTAAATTAAAAACAGAATCTCTTATCTTTGGTTCTTAATTAGAATCATCAAATGGAACTGAACATGTTCCCATTGAACGAGCATCGGGATCATTTGTTTATTGATCATCTTGGCAAATGGTATTAAGTTTGAATATGCATGTAATATGATTAAACTATTTTACCTCCAATTTTGGCCAAAATACTTTCTTTTAAGTTAAACGAGTGCCCGAGTCCACCAAACATAAGGACAATGACTCATTGAGGAGCGCGCGCCACATAATCTCACGAAGCACACATTTAGGGGTTGTTTGGTAGGCTGCATTAGAAGAAGTAGTTTATGGATGGTATGATTTAGTACCATGTTTGAAAGGAATTTGAACCTATGTATTACTAATCCATGGATTAGTTATACCTCCTACATGGTATTATAGTAGGTATTACTAAACCTTCCATTTGGAGGTACTATTAGTAATACATTGGATATAATATTATGGGATAAGTCTATATAAAGACAAAATATATCCCTCATAGCATTTTAGTTATTTTTGTTTATTTTTTTTTGATTTTATGATTTATAACACATTCTATAACAAAAATGAAGGAATAAGCGCAAGAATCCAGTGGAGGCATGGTAAGAAACCATCTGGATTTGTGGGAAAAGGGTTTTGCCGAATACACTCCCTTAACTAACCCACCAGAGATGAGCTCCAAGCTTTTCGAAGAGGCCTCTCTATTGCAATTACCGGAACCATGGACAACACTACATGTAAAACGATAAATTCAGTACTTTTCACTTTAGGTCTCATTTGAACTTCAAAATGCAGACGTTTATCCCTCAGGACCAATACATGACATCAATAAGGTCTTTAGAGATGCCCACAAAAAATAAGCCAAAAATCCGTGGGGATCACATATCACCCAAAATTCATGGACTTAGCACACGTAAAATGGTAAATTTTGTATTTTGTGCTTTGGCCTCGTTTGAAATTGTAAATGTGGACGTTTTCCCCTCGAGACCAACACACACCATTAATAAGATCGACATGGACGCTCACAAAAGTTTCGGCCAAAAACCCGTCGAGATCACAAATACGGACACTTTCCCCTTGGGATCAATGCACGCTATCTACAAGGTCGTGATGAACGCTCACAAAATATTTCGGTCAAAAATCTGTCAAGATTAAATATCATCCAAAATCAATGAACTATAGCATACACAAAACGACAAATATGATAATTCCCGCTTCGAGCCTCGTTTGAACTAAAATATGCAAACACTTGCCCCTCAGATCAATGCACACCATTAATAAGTTCATCACAGATGTTTTCAAAAAAATTCCGACAAAAACTCGTGGGGATCACATATAACCAAAAATTCATGGACAATAAAGCACATAAAAACAATAAATTTAATCTTTCTTACTTTGAGTCTCGTTTGAACTTGAAAATTCTTATATTTTCCCCTCGGGACCTACATATGCAATTAAGAAGGTAATCACGGACGCCTACTAAAATTTTCAGCCTAAAATCCATTGGTAGCACATTAAAATTAGTAAAACTATTTTTCCTGCTTTTAGGGCTCAGTTGAACTTGAAAATGTATATGTTAGCCCATTAGGGTCATCTCACAACATTAATAAGGTCTTAACGGACATCCATGAAAAATTTTGGCCAAAAACAAGTCGGAATTCAAAATCACTAAAGATTCATGGACTAGCTCACGAAAATTATTAAAATGTGATTTTTTTCTGCTCTGGCTCGTTTGAACTTGAAAATGCGTTCTTTGGCTCATTGAGACCATCTCACACCATTAATAAGGTCTTAACAGACGTCTATGAAAAATTTTGGTAAAAAACAAGCTGAAATTTCGAATCACCAAAAATCCATGGACTACCACACACACAAATTTGTAAAAAATACTTGGTTTTTCATGTTTGTGAAACTCGTTTGAAAATGTCCATCTAACACCATTTATAAGATTTTAAAAGACGTCACAAGATATTTCTGCAAAAACAAGTCAAAATTTCGATCACAAAAAATCAATGGACTATAGCGCATAAAAATCAGTAAAATCTCATTTTTCCTACTTTAGAGCTCGTTTCAACTTGAAAATGCACATGTTTTTTCCTCAGGACCATCTCATGCCATTTATAAAGTCTTAACAAACATTCATGAAAATGTTCAACCAAAAATAAGCTAAAATATCGAATCACCAAAAATCCTTGGACTATATCATATGAGAATCAGAAAATTTTGGTTTTTCCTGCTTTGAGCTCGTTAGACCATGACAATGCGCCCATTTTCCCCTGAGAATCAACTCACACCATTAATAAGGTCCTAACAGATTTCCGTAAAAAAATTCGACAAATAACAAGCCAAAATCCTGAATCACCAAAAATTCATGGATTAGAGCACATGAAAATCGGTAATATATATATTTTTTCATGCTTTGAGGCTTGTTTGAACTTGAAAATGCACCCTTTTGACCCTCGGGACCATCTCAAGCCATCAATAAGGTCTTGACGGGCATCCACAAAAAAAACTTGACAAAAAACAACCAGATCAAATCACCATAATTTCATGGACTATACGCACAAAAATCGGTAATAACTAATTTTTCTTGTTTGGGGCTTGTTTGAACTTTAAAATGCACATGTTTTCCACTTGGGACCATCTCATGTCATTAATAGATCAAAATGGACGTCCATGAAAATTTTTGATCACAAACAAGTTGGAAACTTGAATCACCAAAAATCCATGGACTATACACGAAGATTAGTAAAATCTAGTTTTTCTGATTTGAGCTCATTTGAACTTGAAAGTATTCCAGTTTTTTTCTCGAGATCAACAGACTCCATTACTAAAGTCTTAACAGACGTCCATGAAAATTTTTGACAAAAAGATGTTGGAATTATGGATCACCAAAAATTCATGGCCTGTAACACACAAAAATCGATTAAATCCGATTTTACCAGATTTAGTGCTCATTTGAACTTGAAAATGTGCATGTTGCCCTCTAGACCATTAACTCCATTACTAAGGTCTTAATGGACATCCATAAAAAAAAAATCATCCAAAAAAATTCTGAAATCCTAGATCACAAAAAATTCATAGACTATAGCATACAAGAATTGGTAAATTTGATTTTACTTGCTTTGGGGTTTGTTTGAAATTGAAAATGCTCTGTTTGCCGCTCGGAAAAAAATTTTGGCGAAAAAATGCCAGAACCTTAGGTCACCAAAAATCCAAGGATTATACCACAGGAAAATTGATAAAAACTTGTTTTACCTATTTTTGGGACGTGTTTGACTTTGAAAATGCGCATGTTTGCCCCTCGAGACTAATTGACTCCAATACTTAAGTCTTAATGGACGTCCATTAAAAATTCTGGGGGGGAAATGTTGGAATCTTGGATCACAAAAAATCATTTAACTACAACACACCAAAATTGATAAAATATGGTTTTACCTACTTTGGGGCTCATTTGAACTTGAAAATGTGTTTGTTTGCCCCTGCGGGATCAACTGACTCCGTTATTAAGATCTTAATAGACGTCCATGAAAAAATCTTTCCAAAAACAAGTCGAAATCTCGAATAAGAAAAAATCTATGGACTGTAGCACACGAAAATAAGTGAAATCAAAATTTACCTACTTTGGAGTTCGCTTGAACTAGAAAATGTGCTAGTTTTTCCCTCGAGACAACCTGACTCTATTAATAAGGACTAAACAGACATGCATGAAAAATTCAAAAAAAAAAAATGCATGAATCTCGGATCACAAAAAATTCATAGACTACAACACATGAAAATTGGTAAAATCTAGTTTTACCTGCTTTGGGGTTCATTGGATGTCCATGAAATTTTTTGATAGAAAATGTCAAAATCCTGAATCACCAAAAATCCATTGACTATAGCACACAATGATCGAAAAAATCTGATTTTCCTGCTTTCAGGATCATTTGAACTTGAAAATGCACCCATTTGCCCCTCCGGACCAACTGAATCCCTTACTCATATCTAATAGACGTCCAGTAAAAATATCGGCAAAAAAGGTCGAAATATCGTTTCATTAAAAATTCATGGACATAACATAAGAATATCGATTATATCTGATTTTACCTTCTTTGGGACTCGTCTTAACTTTAAAATGCGTTTGTGTTCCCCTCGGGACCAAGTAGCTCCGTTACTAAGGTCCTAATGACGTTCATGAAAAAATTCGGTAAAAAACAAGTCAGGATCCCGAATCACCAAAAATCTAGAACTAGCACACAAAAATAAGTATTTGATATTGTTTACCTCCTTTGCGGCTCGTTCGAATTTAAAAATACATCAATTTACCCCTCGAGACCAACTAGCTCAATTACTAAAACAAACAAGAATGACAATTTTCGACAAAAAAAATGTCGGAATCATGGGTCACTAAATATTCAAGGACAATAGCAAATGAAAATCGATAACATCTATTTATACCTACTTTGGAAATCGTTTGAACTTGAAAATAAGTTGGTTTGCCCTCGGGACCAATTTGTTCCATAGCTAAGTCTTGAAGAACGTCCATGATAAACTTCAACAAAAAGAATTTGATATATGGAATCACCGAAAATTGATGGACTATATAACATAACAAAAATCGATATAATCTCATTTTACATGTTTTGGGGCTCGTTAGAACTTGAAAATGGGTCAATTTACCCCTCGGGACAAACTAGCTCAATTGTTAAGGTCTTAATGGACCTCAATGGAAATTTTCAGCCAAAAAAAAATCTAGAATCACAAAAAATCCATAAATTAGGAATAATTTATTTTAGATACTATTGAAGATAGTAGTTAGTTAAGATAATTAATTGTAGTTAGTTTGTTATTAATGCTGTTAGTGTTTAGTTAAGAGTTAGTTAGAAAGTTGTTACTATTTTACATTTGTAATCCTCCCACATCGGGTGAGGAACAATGCCAGTATAATGCCAGTATAAATAGTGCTCCTCCCACATCGGGTGAGGAACAATGCAATAATACTCACAACATAAAATCCCAAATTTTCTCTCTTCTCTCTCAATTTCTACATGGTATCAGAGCTGTGAATCAATGATTTTTTGATTCAATCTAATAGTTTGATTCTGATTTTGAAGACAAGCAGAAACAGAGCTTCAGTAGCTTGTAATGGTGATCGAAAGTGCAGTGCCAATGGCTCAATCGTATGCATCAGTTCCTGCAGCAGAAACACTCGAAATGGTGGAATCATCCTCTTCATCTTCATCCTTCAGATACTCCTGGATCTGTACTGACTACAGTTCAACTTACTGGTTCAGAAAACTACTCATTGTGGAGTAGATCGATGATTATAAACCTCCGAGCTAAGAGCAAGCTTGGTTTTGTGCTTGGATCATGCAAAAAAAGTGATTATACACCTGAGTTGGAAGAACAGTGGGAAAAATGCAATGCGTTTGTCTTAGCATGGATCATTAATACAGTTTCGAAAGAGTTATTAAGTGGAATCGTATATGCTTCAGATGCTGCAATGGTGTGGGAAGATTTGAAGGAACGATTTGATAAGGTGGATGGTTCTAGAGTATATCAACTTCATAGAGACATATGTACAATTCATCAAGGTAACCTAACTGTTTCTGCCTATTTTACTAAGTTGAGGTTGCTTTGGGATGAATTTGATGCACTTGTTCCACCTCCTTCATGTAATTGTGATAAATCTAGAATATATGTGGATCATATGCATTATCTGCGATTGTTTGCATTTCTGATGGGCTTAAGTGAGATCTATGGCCCTGCACGAAGTCAAATATTGATGATGAATCCTTTGCCAACTGTTAGCAAAGCATATGCCATGATAGTTTCAGATGAAAATCAAAGGATCACTTCTGGCTTAAGAAATGAAGGAGATGTAATTGAAGCCACAGCATTATATGCAAACAGAGGTGGTTATGGCTATAGAAACATAGATCGTGGAGATGGAGACAAAAATGAATATAATAGAGGTGGTTATGGTTATAGAAACACAGGTCGTGGTGATGGAGACAAAGGTTACAATGGTAAGAAGAAGGTAAATTGGAACTTATTCTGTGAGCACTGCAAGTTGCATGGACACACTAAGAATATCTGTTACAAGTTAGTAGGATATCCTGAAGATTGGAAGTTCAAAAGGAAATCAGATACTGGAGTAAATACAAACAAAGGAAAAGGTATTGCAAACAATGTACAAGTTGATAAAAATTGTGAGGAAGATGTGTTTGGAATAGTTGATGAAGGAGACAAAAATGATCAAGGATCACATGATATTAATTCTGTTCGAACAAACTTGCAAGCACTAGCAATGAAATCAACATACACTCCTGACCAATATCGAAAGATAATGAAACTATTGAATGAAGAAAGGCAGGCTGAGGTCAACATGGCAGGTATTTCCAGTGATTTTGATTCTTTACTAAAATATGATAGAAGAGGGAGTTATGATGATGCTATGAATGCAAGTAGTGAACATAATATGTTTAGCAAGAAAGGTCACTGGATAGTGGATTCAGGAGCTACATGTCACATGACATCTAAATCTGAAAACTTAGATAAGATTAGCAGAAACAACAAGAATACAGGAAGAAAGGTTTACTTGCCTAATGGTCAAACTACATTAGTGACACAATCAGGAGCATGCATGATATCAGCTAATGAAGAACTTGAAAATGTTCTAGTTGTCCCTGAACTCAAACATGATCTCTTATCAGTATCCCAATTAACAAGACAGTTAAAGTGTTCTGTTCAATTTTTTCCTGAATTCTGCATATTTCAGGACCTCTTCAATGGAAAGGTGAAGGGGATTGGTAGAGAAAATGATGGTTTGTATTACTTTCCTAGAAGTTCTGCAGAGGAAAAGACAATTGCAGCAAATGTTGATGACAAAAGGTCCATGAATAAAGCAAATTCACAGTTTATGATATGGCATTACAGAATGGGACATCCTTCATATAAGGTCTTAAAGCAGTTGTATCAAAGTGTTCCTGCAGGGGTGTGTGATGATTGCCCTGTATGTCCATTAGCCAAACAAACCAGGCTTACATTTCCTATAAGTAACTCTAGAACTAATGATGTTTTTGATCTCATTCATCTTGATGTATGGGGACCATATAGACATACTACTCATAATGGTTTTAGATTCTTTTTGACTGTTGTGGATGATAATTCAAGGGTGACTTGGTTGTTCTTACTAAGACATAAAAGTGATGTGCTTGCTATCTTGAAGTCCTTCTTTGTGTTGGTAAAAACTCAGTTTGATAAGCAAATCAAAAGAGTAAGATCAGACAATGGCACAGAGTTCTTTAACAATGAATGTAAAACATTGTTTACTTCTTTAGGAATTGTTCATGAAAGTAGTTGTCCATACACTCCACAGCAAAATGGAGTGGTGGAAAGGAAGCATAGACATATTCTAGAAGTGGCTAGGGCTCTTAGATTTCAAGGGTCCATTCCTATTAGATTTTGGGGTGAATGTGTATTAGCTGCTGTATATTTGATCAACAGGATGCCCACAAGTGTATTGCAGGGAAGGTCACCATATGAGGTTTTCCACAAAACTAAACCACAATTAGATCATCTAAGAACAATTGGATGCTTATGTTATGCAACTAAAGCTGTTAAGGAAGATAAGTTTTCTTCCAGAGTTGATCAATGTGTTATGATGGGGTATTCTTTGACTCAGAAGGGATATATGCTGTACAACCTGGCTCTAAGAAAGTTTGTTGTGAACAGAGATGTAGTCTTCAAAGAACACATATTTCCATTCAGTCAGTTGAAGGATGAGAATGTGAGAATATTCATTGAGCAGCCATTTTGTGACTATGACATTACTGGTGTTCATACTACTTTAGATGTTGAAACTTCAGATGAACATGCTGAACAAACACTTGTTCCTACTGAGCATGTTTCTGAAAATACTACTGAAGAGCATGATGATGACAATATAGTTGATGTGCCTGATCCTGCACCCAGAGCTTCTTCAAGAATGTCTTATCCACCTGTGTGGATGAAAGACTATGTTACTCATCTGACTAACTCAGTCCATCCTCATTCTTTAGCCAACTATGTGTCATATAATCATTTGTCTGGAGCTTATCAGACATATTTGAGTACAATGTCAGCAGAAATTGAACCCAAAACATATGAAGAAGCTATCCAGGATCAAAGATGGGTAGAAGCTATGAAACAAGAGATTGATGCATTAGAAGACAATGGTACATGGAAGGTTATGACTTTACCTTCAGGTAAACATGCCATAGGCTGTAAATGGGTGTTTAAAATAAAATACAAAGCCACTGGAGAGATAGACAGGTTCAAAGCTAGGCTTGTAGCTAAAGGCTACAGTCAAACTGAGGGAGTTGATTATCAGGAAACATTTTCACCAGTTGTGAAAATGGTTACTGTTAGAACTATTATTGCAATTGCAGCTGCAGAAAATTGGCAATATTTCAGATGGATGTTTTCAATGCCTTTTTACAAGGTGATTTGGATGAAGAAGTGTATATGGAACTTCCTAAAGGTTTCATTAGCAAGGGGGAGCATAAAGTCTGTAAACTAAAAAAGTCATTATATGGTCTCAAGCAAGCATCTAGGCAATGGAATGTTAAGCTCACTGATGCATTGTTGAATTCTGGATACATACAAAGTCATTTGGATTACTCATTGTTTACAAAGAGGAAGAAGTCAGCACTAGTTATTGTGTTAGTTTATGTGGATGATTTGTTGATTACTGGAAATGATCTTGCACTGATACAGGAGACAAAGCAGGTTCTGCATCTTCACTTCAAAATAAAGGATTTGGGAGAATTGAGGTACTTCTTGGGGATAGAATTCTGCAGATCACAACAAGGCATAGTAATGAATCAAAGAAAATATGCATTGGAGTTAATTTCAGAAACAGGATTGTCAGGAGCTAGACCATCTTTGACACCTTTGGAAACAAACTTGAAACTTACAAGTGCTGATTATAAGCAAGATGTTCATGATGAACTATTCACTGATGTAAACAGATATCAAAGGTTGATTGGTAAACTACTATATCTCACTAACACAAGGCCTGATATTGCCTTCTCAGTTCAGTGTTTAAGTCAATTCATGCAAAAGCCAACACTTTCTCACTGGAATGCAGCATTAAAGGTAGTTAAATATGTTAAGACAGCTCCAGGTCTGGGGATACTCATGAGTGCAGAGAAACAAGCACAGCTCACTGGTTTTTGTGATGCAGACTGGGCTGCATGTCCAAACACCAGAAGATCAGTGACTGGCTACCTCTTGAAGTATGGGAAATCTTTAATAGCATGGAAGTCTAAGAAACAAAATACAGTGTCTAGAAGTTCTGCAGAAGCAGAATATAGAAGCTTGGCAACATTAACAGCTGAAGTTGTTTGGGTGAATAACTTGTTCAAGGAATTGGGAATGAATGTGCATGAACCAGCCATTATACATTGTGACAACAAAGCTGCTATGCAAATAGCAGCAAATCCAGTTTTTCATGAGCGTACAAAACACATCGAGATTGATTGTCATTTTATCCGTGAAAGGTTACAACAAGGATTGATCAAAACAAGCTACATCAATACTAAGGAGCAGCAAGCAGATTTGTTAACAAAGGCTTTAGGAAGATCTCAACATGACTTCTTATTAGCCAAGCTAGGTGTATTAAATGTTTTCAATACATCTAGCTTGAGGGGGAATATTGAAGATAGTAGTTAGTTAAGATAATTAATTGTAGTTAGTTTGTTATTAATGCTGTTAGTGTTTAGTTAAGAGTTAGTTAGAAAGTTGTTACTATTTTACATTTGTAATCCTCCCACATCGGTGAGGAACAATGCCAGTATAATGCCAGTATAAATAGTGCTCCTCCCACATCGGGTGAGGAACAATGCAATAATACTCACAACATAAAATCCCAAATTTTCTCTCTTCTCTCTCAATTTCTACAGATACACTGTATCCAAACATGAGACACATGTATCTAGGATGCAATATCCCTTTCCCATCTCATTCGCCTCTCTATCAATGCATCAGAATTTCGTTTGCATCTGATATCAAAGAAACATATATTTAGTATCTTTGATACACGTACATGAGTCTAAAAGATTTATTAGTGAAATAATATGTATATTTTAAATTATAAAGTATATTAGTATTGATTATAGAAATATTTGTGTAATTAACTTGTTTGGGAGTGTTGGGCCAAAATTCATTTGGCCCAAATGACTGCATATATTAGCAAATTTCCCGTTTCTTCTTCTTCTTCTTCAAGCGGGAAACAGTACAGCACTCTGAGAAAAGAAAGAGAACAGCTATGGCGCCAGTTATGCAGAGCTCTCAGCCATGGGTCGAGAAATAGTAACCTTCCAATTAACTTAGCTCCTCTTTTCTAACTCTCAGCCATGGATATGTAACTTTTGGAAATTTTTGCAGTCGACCGAAGCAAGTGAAGGATGTAGCTCACCAGGATGAGGTCGTTCGAGTCCTCACAAACACTCTCGAGACCTCTAACGTAAACCATCACTTTTATTTGATTGATTTATTGCTAAGCACATTAAACACTTACTGCCTAGGGTTTTCTTAAATTTCCTGTTGAGAATACAGAATTCAGCATTCTTTACGTGAAGAAACAAACATCAGTACTAAGTTATTATCAATTTTTTTTTGTTATAGTGCCCGCATATGTTGTTTTATGGTCCTCCTGGAACTGGAAAGACGACCACTGCTCTTGCCATTGCCCATCAGCTTTTCGGGTATGTTTTTAAGTCGTGTGTGGATTCTACTTGGGGTTCGCCCTAGTGGATGTTAATTTTTTTTTAAAACTGGTAACATTCCTAGTTGATGTCAATTTCATTTAGAAATTGGTAGTTTTAGAGGAGTTGATTATGTATAAGTTTCTATTGATGTGATTCCTGAAAATCAATATCTATTTTAGTAAAAATAGAAGTATTTTTATATGTTAATTTCATGGGAATTTGTAGTTTGGTGGAATTGATTATGAATATGTCTGTATAAATATGATTCCTGAAAATCCCTTTCAGTTGCCTAATGACCTATAATGCTAGTCGCTATCCAATTGGGGCTAGGAGTTTCTATCTTACACTCTTTCTAGTTTAGCAAAGAAAAGTAATTTCGTTCTTCTGCGAAAAGTTGATTCGAAATTAGACTTGAACTTTTGAAAAACGTTTACTACTTTTGGAGCAATTTAAATCCTCCTTTTGTTTTAAAAGAATGATATTGAGTAATAACCAAACTTTGGGACATCCGTTTTCTTTACACTCTTTTTATTCTTGAAATTGAGAGGACTTATAGTCTTAAACAGCAAGCTGCAGCTCTGCCTTGCTTCAAATTTTGGTGTCTTGACCTAGGACTTATAGCGATTCTTCTAGATGCTGCTAGTTTGGTGTCTTGACCTAGTCATGTTTCTACATACACGTTCTCTGTATGATTTATAGACAGACAACTAAGATCGTGTTGTTAAATGCATTTGGATAAGAAAATGTATTTACTTCCTTGATTCTATGTTCATATGTTGTTTAGGATTTTCTGACAAAAGAGAAATCATATCATCAAACTTTGCTGTTTGATTGTTACCTTTTGCCTACCTTACTTTCTGTATGTATATATTTCATCTTCCAATGAATTCTTCTTTGACAGACCTGAGCTGTATAAATCGAGGGTATTGGAGCTAAATGCTAGTGATGACCGTGGTATCAATGTAGTTCGTACAAAAATTAAGAACTTTGCTGCTGTTGCTGTAGGTTCTAATCGGCAAAGGTATACTTTTGCCTTGTCTAGCTCAGTTCTTAACTAAGTTGCTCGGACTCAGGTGCGGGTATTCGAGAAGGATGCGAATCCGAGTATGAATACGGTTGCGGGGATACAGCTAAAAAATTTCAATATTATAAAAAAATAGTTATGAATATATTAAAAAAAAATTTAGTTGGAAATATCGCGTGTTGGTGTCCTTTTCAAGAAAAATTAAAAAGAACATGTACTTTTTCAAGAAAGATAAAAAAAAGGGCTCTGTATTTCCTTTACTTGTTTCAAAAAACTCTTCCTTCTTCTCTTCTCTGTAAACTCTTCCTTCTCTTCTCTGTAGTTTTTCAACTTTCTCCTCTTTACGTCGCTGTCGCCGGAATTGTTTTTCTCTTCTTCTCTTCTCTGTACTTTTTCAAGCTTTGTCCTTTTTACGTCGCCGGAAATTGATTTTTTCTTCCCCAATCTTTTCTCGGCTTCGGTCAAAGTGTTCGGATTGGATTGAACGAATTCGACACGCACCCCGCACCAGAGTCGCGTCGAGACGGGTTTGCCTGCATATATGAAGAGTCCGCGCAACATAGGTTCTTAATGCATTTTAAGCCTCTCTTTTACTATAATGTTTAACAACATATCTTTCTTACTCATTTCAGCGGTTATCCTTGCCCACCTTTTAAGATCATAATCCTTGATGAAGCAGATTCAATGACTCAAGATGCTCAAGTGAGTTGCCTTTCTCGTTTTACTAATAAACTACATAAATTTGACCTAACACCTGGATTTGCAGAATGCCTTGCGACGAACTATGGAGACATATTCAAAAGTTACAAGATTCTTCTTCATTTGTAATTACATCAGCAGGTTTATTATCTTTCCGCCTTTTTTTATAATCTATTTTATTTCGATTTCCTTTGCTCTTCGTACAGGTTTGTTTGTAAATAACAACACATTAATTGATTTTTTTTCCTGCGTAAATTGATTATTCTGCCCTTGGAAATCAGCTTTAGTGTTTCTGTTGGACTCGTTTTCGTTGATGGAAGAAAATCAAATATAAAGAAGGGTTGTATATTCTATGGTCTGCAACTGTAGAATTGGCGTCGGGATCGCCAAACTCTTAAATAATTCTGGAATCTTTTATAAGCCTTCTTGTCAGTTCCATATAACAAGTAGATCGGAGTTTTATCTTTAAATGATCCTTGAATAGTTGTGGTGAAACTCAATTGAGTTTTGCTCTTTTAAGTTTTTGCTATTTTCCCACCTTTTCTCTTCTAGGTATAGGACAGCTGAAACAAGCTTTGTGATGGAAATCGATTATGTGGCTAATTGGAAGTAGTGCTTCATTTCAGACTTATCTGTCCATGAAATCAACCTTGTATTTTCACTTGAAATGCATGTCGCCTATTTACAACATTTAAAGAAATTATTTTGCAAACAAAACTTGGCTAATCCTTTTTTTGGTTTATTTGTTTGTGGCATCCTGGTGTGAGAATTACTGGAGACATTAAATAGTTTAACTATGATATGGATATTGGTGGATAAGTGCCAATTTACATGTGCAATTGGTTTCATCCACTCTCTTTGGTTTACTTATTTGTGCCTTTGGCTTGCTTTTTATTCAGTTTGATCTTCTTTAAGCTGTTTGAATGGTATGCGTGAAAATATTTTGGAGTAGGAACAAAATTGTTTCACTCTAAAGATATGATAATTTTACCATGATGAATCTGAGATATTAAGGGCTAGTTACGACATTGTTTTCTATTCCATGGTATTATAGCGCACCATTATGTGTAGGAGAGATAAACTCATTAATCATAGGTAGTGCAACCAAATACCACTTTTTGTGCTTGAGTCTCTCTGTGAGTATTTTGGAGATGATTTTGTACACGCGACCAATTAGGCTAATGGGTCTGAGGTCAGTGAGCTACTTAACTCCCATTTTTTTGAAATTAAAGCCAGATAGGTAGAGTTGAAGCTTTTCTCAAAGACGCACTTCTCATGAAAGTTCTTGATTGTGGCGATCACATCTTTTCCGATAACCTCCCAACAATGGGTATAGAAGGCCATGGTAAAACCATCAGGAGCATGAGCTTTGTCACTAGCACAAAGTTTGACACTATCCTTATCTCTTGATCCTCAAATTCCTTCTAAAGCAGAAATTATCTTCAGCATTAATTTTGTGATTCATCCTGCACCCACCTGAAGGTCTCCAAGTTTCTGATTCTGAATAAGTTCTAATAGAAAACTACAATTTCCTTCTTTATGTCGTTTGGATTCCTGAATAAGCTCATCAATATTGTTGTATCTTCTGTGCAAGTTGGTGTGCGAGTTGGCAGTTTTGTGGGAGAACTTGGTGTTGTTGTCGCCCTGCTTTAGCCAACTAACCCTTGATCTCTGTCTCCATGCAATCTCCTCATATTTAGCTATATTTTCGAACTCTTAACAGAAGTTTAGCTTTTGAGTGGATGTCCTCTTCCCCAAGAGCTCTTTGATCCTGGACTTCCTCAAATTCAGCAATTTGATTGACTATGTTCTCTTTCTGTAATGCCAAATTTCCTTGTGCTGATTTGCTACACTCTCTCAACTCAATTTTAAGTGCTTTCAGCTGAAAGGCTAAGATGAAATCTGCCCTTCCTTCACAGTCAAAGGACCTCTACCATTCCTTGATTCTATCTAAGAAACCCTCAGTCTGCAGCCACCAATTTTCGAATTTAAAATAGGGCCTCACAGGCTACCGAAACCCTCAGTCTGCAGCCACTAATTTTCGAATTTAAAATAGGACCTCACAGGCTACCAATTCCCACATTGTATTAGAATTGGTGAGTGATCAGAAGTGACCTTTTGCAGGATTCTTGTTATTTTTGAAGCCTCCATTCCACTCATCAGACAGTAGAAACCAATCTAGCCTAGCTGCAATTTCATGTTCCTCCATGTGTTACTTCCTACTGCTAATTGAAGGTCCAACAAGCTCATATCTTCAATGAAATCAGGGAGGTCAGTCATCGATTTTGTGATTCTTGAACAATTTTTCTTCTCAGAGAGGAATCTAACTGTGTTGAGATCCCCTCAAACTACCCAAGGGCCGTTGAACAGGCCTCTAGCTGACCCAACTTCCCACCAATCTTCTTCTCTTTCTTCTCTACTATTTGGAGCATAGATGCCAATAAGTACCGGTGAAGTCAAGACTTTACCTATGAACTTGCAGGATATAGAGCATGCTTCCACACTGCTAACCTGCCCTGTCCAAACCTTCCCGTCCCAAAAAATTAGGATGCCCCCGCTAGTACCACGAGCTTCAAGTTGACAAAATTCCACTCCTCTGTTTACCCATAAATCTTTAATAATGTTTCTCATATCCCCTTTAATCTTGGTCTCTTGGAAGCAATTAACATCAGCCTTCCACCCTTGGATAGATTCTTGATTACGCACCTCTTATTTGCCTGATTCAGGCCTCTCACATTCCATGAAATTATCTTGACTGTCATTTATCACTAGCTAATGTTTAACCCTCCCTGCTTCTGGTACCATTATTTCTGAAGTTGCTCCCACATCACTGAAGTTGAATTCAAGTTCTTCCCACCCTGTCAGTGTTATTTTGTCTCATACTATCGATCTTCATGAACAACCTCGTAGCTTCTTCTTTGCATCCCTTAGTGTTTACTCCGAAATCCTTAGCTAATTTTATGATGTTCTGATAGATCCAAATCGGAACGTCAAGCTCTGAATCATCTTCTTCCTCTGGACTACGTGGTTTAAAGGAACTACATCTTCAATTGTTTTCAAAGAGTAGTTCTCTTCACCTCTCTGTGAATCAAGTTTTTGAAAGCAATAGTTTTCCAAATGCAGAATGAGAATCAGGGAGGTCTGGGAACTTGTTTGACACTTCCACTGTTTCTCTATCAACATTATCTTCTGTATCAGCTTCCTTCTCCATCACATTTTCTTCCAGTTCTGTTCCTTCTTTTTCCTTTACACCTTGAAGCTGATGGAGGAATAGAAATGGCTTCAAGTTCCACAGTGATTGGATCATTTAGCTGAGTGAAGGAGTTTTCAATGAGAGGTCCACATAAAATGAATTGTGCCAGCAGATCCGGGCCCATTTTTCGCCCTATCTTACATATTTGGATTTCTTAGGATTGTTGAACGGTGCAAAGGTTCACGTGCTGGTACAGCAGGTTGTTTCAAAATGGCTGGATTGTGCGACGAATCCATGTGTGCAGAAACCTCTGTAAAGCCTAAAAGGCTCTCATCCCCTCTATGTCCAATCAATCTTTGGACCTCTGGTTGTTAGGGACAACTGGAGTTCTCTCATCGAAATCCACCCTTGCAGACGTTTCCACCCAAATCTTAACTTTGAAAGTCAAACCCTCATGAACCAGCTGTACTGAGTTAGGGACAAAATCGCCATCACGTCTCACCTTTAACCTCGCTCATTTCAAGTGATTACAAAGCTCTGTCTCTTCTTCAGTATGAATCCAACCTCCATAGAAATTCCCGATCTTCTGGAAGACTTTCTTGGACCAAAGTTGGAGGGGTAAACCCACTACCCTGATCCAAATCTCATCCGGCTTTTCATGGATGGAGTTCGAAGTCGGCGACCACCATTGAAGATTGAACTTGTGTGTTTTCCAGAACCATTGTCCTCTTACGATGTGTTCTGCAACTGTTTTATTGGGGAATTCAAATAAAAATTAATTATTCCCCAAGTCGTATATATTGATGCCATTATGATGTCTCCAGGTACTCCCAACCCATTATGAATCTCCGACAATGTGATATCTGGGATCTCCTCCGACAGAGTTACACTCTTAGCTAGTATGTCATACTGGGTTTTTGATATGGCATCTGTAATAACCAGCAAATTTCCTTTTTGTTGTATCTTGGCATCAGTAAAGTCTCTTGTAGTCCATTTATTATTTCTGACAGTATCGGAATTTGATAGACCCTCCTCTGTTTCCCTGTGTGTTGTATTAACTGTTCTCTGAACCTTAGCATTGATAAAAACTGATAATTTGCAATGTCCATCCATCCGGAATTTTAAGACCACTCGGGGATGATGATCACTGCTCTTCTTCTACCCTGCATGTTAATGATGCTGATGTATCGACCATATTTGTTGAAATTTCTTGAGCAAAAGAATTCTGAAAAAAGATCCTTGGAACTTCTACCTGCGAACTCAGTTCCCTTGTCCTTTTTAAGCTTCTTTGAGAGCGTATATCAACCATTCCATGTCTTCTGGCTAAAGCTCATCCTGCTCATCTTGTTACGACGTCTTTCTATCCAGTCATACCATGTATCTGTCGTAGGCCTACCGCGAAAAAAAATGGTGTCCACTCCCATGACAGCTTTTGGGAGGGAAGAAATAGACAGATCGGATAAGAGATACCGGTGGTCTATGCCAAGTCGAGAGAGAGAGAGAGAGTGCCGGAATAGAAGATTCTGATGACCTGTGAAGCGATTGGGGTCCCACGCGATAGGCGTGTCAGGCGCGTGGCGTCGGTGTCTGATGGAGAAAGGAGGCGCGTGGGAGCGCATGAGGTGTTTTTTGAGGATGGGTATTTTTGGGGTAGGGTCACAATAGGGTGAAGGAGGTTGTGATGGAGGCAATTGGAAGGAGAAAGAGAGATGGAATTCCGGTGGTCAGAAGGACCACCAGTGGGTTTTCTGGGTAGTGAGATGATTTTATAAGTTACATCGGGATTTCAAAAAGTAGAACATCCTGCTATAATGTGCACATTTTGTGGTTAACTTAAAAGATCTTTCAAGCTTTCTGTTGTAAGCTCTAAGGTGGAGTAGGGAAGATAATGACAAATATATTTTGAGAAATTGTATTGAAGGCTCAATGCTCTTCACTGGCTTATGACCTTCTGGTCTTGTCACATCTTCCCTTCCTCAGAAATGTTTTTTATTTCCTTTTCCATCTTTATGCTCAAGTCATTGTTTACTAACACTATGTATTTAATCTTTTTTTCAAAAGAACCTATCGACACACAAATAAGTTTGACTTGATCATTTATTCATCTACATGAAATAAGGTGGTTACATGACTAGATGATATTTTCCCCGAGACAAAAAAAAAAGACTTCCTCTGATATGCTGTTTGTTTTTTGTTTTCTTGTAGTAAGCCATTTTCTTTGATTACGTGATAGGTTATTGATGTAAGTACATTTTTTTCAGAACATTAAACAATTGAATAATCTTCTTTGGTTTAGGATCATAGAGCCACTTGCTTCCAGATGTGCGAAGTTCAGATTCAAGCCACTTCCTGAAGAAATAATGGGCAGCCGAATATTGCATATTTGTAAAGAGGAAGGTCTGAATCTAGATTCAGAGGTGTGGGGATATAGTAACTTGATTCCTTTTTTGTAAATACTGTTTACTTCATTCATTTAATTGATGGTTCAATTGTCACTTTGGAATTAAGCTATATATAGGAGTGTGTCTCTGATTGCAGGCTCTTTCTACCCTCAGTTCAATTTCTCAAGGTGATTTGCGAAGGGCTATTACATACTTACAAGTAAGATGAATTTTCTGCCTTCTACATTTTTTAGTATTAAGAAAAGAAGCTAAAAGAATTGCTAGTTGGCTCAGCACAAGGAAAGAGAAGAACACCTATAAAAAAGAACCATTCTTTCTGAATTAGAGGAAATATTTCTCTGCTTTGATTTATCTAAATATAATCTGCTTAGTTCTAGATTATAACTTTGGATTATGCACTGAAATGAACTAGGATAAGAACTATATATGCAGTTCTAGCTATCTTCCCTGAGATGAAAAAATACGTAGGATTGAAGAAGTAAAGGAGTAATCACATTTATTGATGATTGGAAAAAAAGGTGAGAGTGGAACATCATAGCCATAATCAATATCGCAGAGACACTGCTGCTGCTGCAATTTCAGTTCATTCTAGAATGAGAAAGAAGCTTTCCCTATTGTTTTGTGGAAGGAATAAATATTATGCAATTTCTACCCTCTGCTTCTTGCCATCTTTTACTTCCTGACTATATTATCAATCATTGAAAATTGATTGGTAACATTTAAATTGCTGCAGAGTGCTGCTCGGTTATTTGGATCTTCCATATCAGCAAAGGAACTGATTAGTGTTTCTGGGGTAAGTTCATATCTGGTTCTGTTGTGTTAATTTGATATTGCTTTTAGACCAACTAAGGGATCATTATTAAGCTTTCACATGATCAATGCGTTCATCTATTAAAATTTTTGGGACAAAAATTGTTTATTTATGCATCGAGCCTTTTCTTTACCTTGATGTATATAATACTTAGAGCCTGTTTGGATGGGCTTTGCTTATGACTTTATAGCCAAAAGCCAAAGAAAATTCTAGCTTATGGCTTTGACTGGTTTTGGCTTAAAAATAAGTGCTTATAAACACTTCTTTTATTTTACCCAAAGCACTTCTTTTATTTTACCTTAACACTACAAAACTGCTTAAAAGCTATTTTTGCTTAAAAGCACCTAAAATAAGCCAATCAAACAGGCTATTAGTGTAGCAGTATGTAGATGTTTAAGACATTCTCCTTATTAGTACTGTGCGTTTTTATGTGTGGTTCTAATTTCACCATTTTCTTTGGCATCTGAGCCTTTGATAATTGGGCTATGCTGATGACACAAATCTGAGAGAGTTTATTTACAACTTTTAGTAGTAGTAGTAGTTAAAACTAAGGAAAAGAAGAGAAAATGTTTTGGAATGTCTTTAAATATCTTAAAATGAGAAAGCAAGCATAAAGTCCTTTTGATAGGTGTCAATAATTACAGATGTTTAACTGAAATCATAAAGATTCTAATATAGAACCTAGACAGTTTTTAACAATGCCCTTTAAATTGGAGCACGCATACTGTATGCTCGTTACTTGTCTCAAATATAATCACTGGTGGAGTTCCACGGTGATTTTGCAAACATCTGTTATTATTTGAGTTGACAACTTGTAGCAATACATTCATATTCAATCTTTTTTCTTAAAATTGATGAAGTAAGTTTACTGAAAAGCATTAAGAAAGATGCATAAAACTTTACAAAGAAAGGTTAAAGCTCCTTACACTGCAAAAAACTATTAGAAGCTGGGAGCTTGAAACCATGAGGAAAAATTTAAGGCTGCTAAGCCACTGAGAGGGAGCTAATAAGTTCTAAAAGGTCATAGCATCATTAACAGCGGATAATTTACTCCAACTAAAAAGGTTAACAAAACACTTGGTTTTTAGATCACAGTTAGGAGTTGAAGTCCCATCAAAGTATCTGCTGTTCCTCTTTGTCCATGAACACCAAAAAATACATACTGGTTTCATTTGCCAGATATTCTTGATGACTCAATCTACTTTCCATAAGCTCCAACTTTCAACTGCTCCTTTTAAGCTGTTTGGGGTTGTGCAACTGATTTCAGATATTACTGTTAACATGTGCCAAAGGTCTGCTGTAACAGGGCAGTGCAAAAAAAAAGGTTAATTGACTCCTGAGTCTTTTGGCACATATAACATCTGTTCACAGCGAGATCCTTTTTTTTAAAAGATTATCCTGCATTAGTATGGCATCTTTGAGGGCTGTCCAAGTAAAACACTTGACTTCGGTGCGTAGTTTTGTCTTCCATATCAGTTTCCAAGGCCAAGAACCAGTCAAAACATTGACAGTGTTCGTACTACTATAACCTGCTTCACTGAAAACACTTCTTTGCTTGAATTTCTCCATTTCCGGCTGTTTGATGTTTGAGAATTCACTGGAAGACCTTCCAAAGATGATTAGATTGGTACTGGGATTTTGCTATGGTTTTGGTATGCGTAGATATATAATTCAACTTAATATATTTATCATTACATATAATTCAATTTATTTTTGCTATGGTTTTGGTATGTGTAGATAAGCTCACATCTGAAGTCATGGTCGATACTGTAATTTTGGTTTATAACGGAGAAATTGTCTAAGTTAGCTGGTCCAATTCCAAGTCTGTAGACTAATTCAACACTGTATAAGCCCACCCATCTGCCCTATTCACATGTAAATACTAGGGTTCTACACTTGTTTTAGCAACTGACATGCAATTACTATGATCAGGTCATCCCAAATGAAGTTGTTCAGGGTATATTCTCAGCTTGCAGAAGTGGCAATTTTGACTTGGCAAACAAAGAAGTGAACAATGTCATTGCAGAAGGATATCCTGTTTCTCAGATGCTGTCTCAGGTCCCAATATCTGTGTATAATCTAATTTTTCATTCAACCATGCTAACAGTTTGTATTAACATGCTGCTTCTTTCAGTTGTACGATATATTAGTTGATGCAGACGACATTTCTGATGAACAGAAAGCAAGAATATGCAAGAAATTTGCTGAAGCAGACAAGGTTATTCCTCTTCTTCAGCTTACTCTAATAGTATTGTTTTTTAGAGTGATTATCACTGTTTATACTCAGTTGTGTTTTATTTTTTATTTCCTCCATCTCTGAAAGAATGATGGGGTTAGAACTACGAGGGTCCCAACGTTTAGTTCTCTGCATCAATTTCTTAATTTGTAGTCAAAAGTACAACTTGTTTTGAGACGTGAGTATTAGTTTTGGTTATTTTTTTCTTTTCCAGTGATCTAGAGTACTGACTAATGAATAGCTGTGTGCTATGAATTCTGTATTTGTGATAGTGTCATCTGAAATTCTCCCTAAAATTGGAGTTTAGCTTAGTGCAGTATGTATCAGCACCATAGAATTGACTGTTTCCGACACAGTTAGCTGACAATGGTGTGCTTATGTTTTCCTTTTTCTGCAGTGTCTTGTTGACGGAGCGGATGAGTATTTGCAACTTTTGAATGTTGCAAGCAGCACAATGCAAGCGCTTAGCAACATGCCACAGGACATGGCATTTTGAACTTGTATTCCTCTTATCGAAACTTGCTAAGTCACATTAATCGACAGCTTATTTGGTTTATTGGAAAGTCTTTTGATATGGTTTGCTTTCTAGTCTTTCTTACTTCTTTGCCTCGTATATTTGTCTACTTAGATAACAGCTTATATATGCATTTCATCTTTCATCTTCACTAAATATGTTATATAGCAAGAATTGTATTAGGAGGAAAGTACAAGTTTAACCCGACCCGCTATGGGACTTGCCTCAGATTGGTGCTTTCCATCTCCATTGCTGAAGCGAGCAATGGAGAAGAGCACGAAGAAGAAGAGTCTTAAGAATGGACCCGAACCGGGACCAGATTACTTGTTGGATCTAGAGACTGTATCGGTGGTCAGTGTTTAGCCGGAAGTCAATTTCTCCATGATTCACTTTCCTCTTCGTTTTTGTCACAGTGAGTTGTGGCCAAAACGATCAGCTAGCGATGCTGATTGGTTGGCTTTTTGTTTTGTTTTAGAGCCAACACAGTTTTTGCTAGTTCTTTTGCGTCTACATTTCCTAAAATAGTTATTTGCTCGCTCTGTTTCAATGCTTGTGACATAATTTTGAGTTGATGCCAGCGATGCTAATCGGGTTGGCTTTGCTCTGTTTTAGAACCAACACAGTATTTACTATTTCTTTTGTCTACATTTTCTAAAATAGTTATTCGCTCGCTGCTTCAATTTTCGTGACAATTTTGATTATCAAAAACTTTTATATATATAACTATGAAATTGGCATTGAATCTTCAAGTTAGCGTTTCTGAGTTTTGAAGGTTTGCCCACAAGATAAGTGGGGAGTTAAAATTAAGATTATTCATTTTCAAGGTTATTGAGTGTAATCTGAGCACATTTGTGGACTTGGTGATCACAAGTGTTAAAATTAAATAACTAAATCAGACTAGAAACACTTTTGTCAAATGACAATTAAGTCTGCCTAATCCACCAAAATTGTCATTGGAAAAAAGACATACATTTGTGAACTTCAGTTATTCTGTTTTTACTAAAACAAACCCAATTGTTTGCATCAATGGAGTCTCTTGGTCATGACTTCTAAAGCCTCTATGGTTTGTCCAAGTATGTTAAATATTGTTGCTGCAATATGAGATGGTGCTAATCCAGTTCTGCCAACTGCTAAACTTGTGATCCATGGTTAATTGTTCAGCATCATGTTAACTCTAAAAAGACGAAGATGCTGCACCTACAAGGACACCACTTCCAACAAAATTTCCACAAAGTCTCAGTGATTTCTGCTATTTTGTATTGTCCTTTGAGGTGCGATGATTTGACAGGAAAAAAAAAGATTGTAGATATGCAGAAATCTATAGACAGCTAAGATCATCTCCAACCCTACTTTATTTTACTCTTCATTCTCTATATACGGAGAGAGTAAAATAGAGAAAACTCTCCAACAACTCTCTATTTTACCCTCTACTTGAAATTATAGGATGATTATTTATAAAAAAAAAAAAAGAAAGAAAAGATTTAGATTATGGAATAGGAAAACAAAAAGGAAATAGAAATAATAATATAATATTAAAGAGAGAGAAAAAGATTCTTTTTTAATGAGTAAAATAGAGAATTGAGTTGGAGTTGGTTGACTGGAAAAATAGAAAACTCTATATTTGGAGAGTAAAATAGAGTGTAGAGTCGGAGATGTCCTAATATACACATGCAAAATATTGAAACACTAAATTTGCTTCTTACTTTTCTCTCATATACACACAGGGTTCAGAGTTCAGAGAACTACTACCATGCAGCTCCAGATCCATTTCCATTGAAAATTGACTCAATGTTACAAGTACAAACACACTCTTGATTTGTTGCTACTAGAAAAAAAACGGCAATCGCCTTGGATAATGTATAGATTACCATTTTCAACAAAAACAAATACAACTAAAGAGCACCTTTTTTCAAGAAGATAAAACAAATCTCAATGTTCTGGTATTAAAAGAAGAATATGGATTTTGCAGAGTTGACATACATGCTCACTACTTCACTAATTGTAACTTGGGAACAATCTGCTAAATCACTCTGTCAAATTCGGAAAGATTCAGATCGAGTACATTTTAATCGACCAGCAATTAGAGGAAAAGAGTGTAATAGTGATCAAGAATTGATGGTTCCTTACACATTCTAATTAATGTGAAATTATATATTTAAGTTCAGAATGATAAAGTTGATAATAAAAATGAACTTCTGAAGTTGAAAATATTTTTTAAAACAAACTTAAATTTTTTTTTGAGTGGGGTCTGGTAGGGGGTGGGTGGTTGGCCCCGGGGGGGGGGGGGGGAGGGTCGAAAATAGAAGAGAAAACTAAAATTTTGAAGTCGGAAATTTTTTTAAAACAAACTGATTTTTCTTTTTTTTTTTGGGGGGGGGGGGGGAGGGGGGAGGAAGGGTCGAGTGTTGGGATAAAGAAATAAAAATTTGAAGTAAAAAATATTTTTTAAAACAAATTTAATTTTATTAGGGGGTGGGGGCTGATGGGGGCGAGGATAGGGGTGGGGAGGGTAAAAAAATAAAAATTGAAATTATATACTTTTAAAAACAACTTTTAATATTTGCTTTTTTTGGGGGGGGGGGGGGTAGTGGTTTGGGGGTAGGGGGAAGGTGGGGTAAAAAGATGAGCAAAGGACAAAAATCACATACTTTTAAGGTAAAACTACAATTTGTCCCTTATAAGTTTATAATTATAGAAATCTTTCATACTGACACAATAATATAAGCGTTGATACATTAATGTGATGCACGAGATACATTACTCATTAAGTAAGATACATCACATTTTATACATGATACACTAATCTGATGTAATTCTATATATGATGCATTAATTTGATGTCCGAGATATATTAATCTGATGCACAAGATATATTAATCTGATACGTTGATACACTAATCTGATACGCAAAAAAAAGCATTTTGAAACTTGTAAAACTAATAGGGGATAATGGTAATAAAAAAAATTTAAAGATGGATTTCTGTCATTTTCTCTAAAAAGATGATGTTACATATTTTAAAAACAGCTTTAATTTTTCTTTTGGTGGTGTGGTGGTGGGCGCTAGTTTGAGGTAGGGACAAAATAAATAGATTTTTTCTACAAAATAGAACTTGAATTTGAAGTTGAAAGAGAGTTCTGAAAAATGTTTTCCTTAAGTTTGAATGGGAAGTCATTTTTCTTAAATTTGAGGAAAATGAGTTGATTTTGAGAGTATTTTTCAAAACATTTAACCCAACCAAACATGAGAAAATTGAAAAATATTTTCCTTCATACTAAACACACCCTAAATGATAATTACAATGAACGAATAAGTGAAATTAGCAAACTTGAAATATAAGGTAAAAGTTGGTGTAAAATATCTTAAAATACACTTATAGCCAGCAATTCAATATAGTTTTACATTATAGGCATAAAATATAAATATGACCCTTAACTTCACATCACTTGATTATTATGATCCTTAACTTTGAATGTGCACAAATAAACACTTAAATTTGTTAAATTTTTTCATGGAAATTCATTAAGACATTAGCTATGGATACATTTGGCCCACACAACCAAAATGACTCATTTTCAAGGTTAAACGAGCCTCAGAGCAAGTAATCCCCATATATTTACCGATTTTTGTGTGCTATATGGATTTTTGGTGATCCAGAATTTCGACGTTAATTTTGCCTAATTTTTTCATGGACGTCCTTTATGACCTTAGATATGGAGCTAGTTGGCCCACACGGCTGAAACGATCCATTTTCAAGGTCAAACGAGCCCAGAGCAGGTAAATCCCCTATTTTGCCAATTTTTATGTGTTATTGTACTATACACCATCTTTATTGCTGATCCGCAATTTCGACGTCAGTTTTTGCCAAAATTTTTCATGGGCGTACTTTAAGACCTTAGCTATGGAGAAAGTTGACCCACACGACCAAAATGAGTCATTTACAAGGTCAAACGAGCCCTGAAGTAAGTAAATCCCCCTATTTTGCTGATTTTCGTGTGCTATAGCTCACCATCTTTTTTGGTGATCCGGAATTCTGATATCATTTTTGCCAAATTTTTTCATGATCATGTGTTAAAACCTTAGATATGGAGCTAGTTGGCCCACACGACCAAAATGGTCCATTTAAAAAGGTCAAACGAGCCTGAGAGAAAGTAACCCCCAATTTTGTCAAGTTTTGTGCACTATGGTTCACCATCTTTTTTCGTGATCCATAATTCCGACGTCATTTTTGTCAAAAATTTTCATGAACGTCAGTTAAGATCTTAGCTATGGAGTCAGTTGGCCCACATGGCCAAAACAATCCATTTTCAAGGTCAAAAGAGCCCCGAAGCAAGTAAATCCTCAATTTTACCATTTTCGTGTGTTATAGATCACCATCTTTTTTTAATGATCCGAAATTTTGACTTCATTTTTGCTGAAAGTTTACATGGACGTCCATTACGACCTTAGCTATGGAGTCAATCGGCCCACGACCTAAACGGACCATTTTCAAGGTCAAATTAGCCATGAAGCAAGTAAATCCTTCATTTTGCCAATTTTAGTGTGCTATAGCTAAGATTGGGCAACGGAACGGGACGTACCGATACCGTTCCGGTTCGTTCTGATTCGTCCCGTTTCGATTGCATACGGAACAGGACGGGATAGTCTGAACCGGTACACGGAACGAAATGGAATCGTGGTTTGGTACCGGTGTACCGGTACCGGTTTATCCCGGTTCATTACGGTTTCGGCCCGGTCCATTCCGGTTCTGGTTCGGTTTTATTAATATATGTTAATTAATTATATTTTATATTGTATATAATTTATTTTATATTTCATAAAAATTATATTTTATATAACTATTATATTTTATAGTTCATCTAAATTATATTTTATATTTTATATAAATTATATTATATATTTTATATAAATCATATTTTATATAATACATAATTCTATATACTAATTACTAATTTGTTACTACTGTGTTGGAAATTTTAGATTTTTTCGGTCTTTGTGATAAAGTCATAGTATTAGTTTAGATAATGCTTCTGCTAATTTAAATGCTATTAATATGCTAGAACCTAGACTTTGTCCTATTAGTAAATATGTTTTTCATGGTAGATGTTCCGCGCATATATTAAATTTGGTTGTTAGTGACAGTGTGAAATTATTTGAAAATAGTTGTGATGAAATTGATATGCTTGTCTTTACATTTTTCATATGAACAGTAGTAGTAGAATTAATCAATTTAAAGAACTTTGTAATGCATTTAAACTTCCGTTTAGAAAAGTTCCGAAACATGTAAAACTAGATGGAATTCCTTTTATGTTATACTTGAAGTTGCTTATGCATATAGGCAACCTATTACTACGCTATTTAATAATCATAATGCTTATCCTGAATTAAAAGTAGATGAACTTAGAATATTTTTGAAATCATTTTATGATGCTACTAAATTTTTTTCTGGAATATATTATCCTACTATTTCTGAAATTTTAATACACATATGTGAGATTTCATCTATTTTTTTTTTTTTTTGAATTTAAAACAAATACTTTATTACCATTGCTGTTGAAGTTATGATTACAAAATTTAAGAAATATTTTTTCCTATCCCTCAAATTATTTAACTGCAATTTTTTTTCAACCCCGAATATAAAGAATATGTTGCAAAAGCTTTAGTTGAATGCATTTATCAAAATTTAGATATTCAACCTGAAGAAGAAACTGATTTGGTAACATGTCAAAATAGTATAAAATTCTTTGCTAAAAAAATATATGATAAATATTCTTCCTTAGATAATGTTGAAAATCCTCAAACGTCTATGTCTCAAGTAGGTGCTCATGGACGAATGAAACACAATCTTGGTCTTGACTCTTCTAATAAATGTGAATTTGTTAAATATCTTAAACAGGGTTTGAATGATATTACAAACGATGAAGGTATACCACAATTATTGAATTGGTGGAGGAACCGTAAAACTCAATTTTCAAAACTTAGTAGGATGGTGAAGGATGTGCTTTCAATTCAAGGATCATCAGTAGCTTCAGAGGTAGCTTTCAGTGCAGCAAGATTTCAAATTGGAGACCACAAATATTCGTTAGCAGAAGACAGCTTGGAGATATCAGTGTTATTTAGAGATTTAAGAATGCTGAGCGGAGAAATCAAGGACTTTCAAAGTAAGATAGTCAATTTGAACTTTTTGTAGATACAACTATTGGATGTTGTAATGATGATGGCATCGAACTTCAAGATCGTGAACGAGCTTTACAAAGACCAGAAGTTGATTACAATCAATCTATAGCGGAGTTAGAAAGAGGATTTACGGGACTATACAACTATTAGTATTACATCCGATACTTAGTTGAAATAGAACCTTCCTAGAAGGTGGCTGTGTAAACTATGTACTGTAGTTACAAATGTAAATAAATTAAATTAATATTTTTTAATTTTTATAATTGTTATATCCTTATTTTAATTTAATTTTTATAAATTACAAATTTTATTTATTTATATTACAAGACACAAGTTATAAATATAACTTATAACCTATAAATATTAATGAATAATAAAAATAACTTATAAAGTATAAACTTGAAAAGTTATACAAGACACAAGTTATAAATATAAGTTATATATTATAAATATTAATGAATAATAAGTAATAACTTATATAACTTCAAAAGACTACAATACACAAGTTATAAATATAACTTATAAATATTAAATATTAATGAATAATAAGTAATAACTTATAAAGTATAAACTTCAAAAGATTTAAATTTTGAAAATTTTATTAGACAAACTTGCAGATTTAATGAGCAAAAAAAATTAAAAAAATATGTTTAAAATAAAAAACTTAAAAAATTATATTATAAATTATTAAAAACTATTAATTTAAACTTAGAAAAATAAAAAAAATTCATATTTTCGTAATTCCAAAAAATCATTTTTTGAAATAACTAGATGTGTCAGCCCGTTTATCCCGTTCCGTTCCATTCTGGTCTGTTTCGGTCCGTTCCAGTTCCATCCCGGTATATAGTGGGACGAGACGGAATTGAGTATCCGTCCCAATAGTTCCAGTCCGTTTCATCCCGGTAATGGTCAACGCATCCCGTTCTATTCCGATACCGGTGTAGTGGTTCCGATCCGTTGACCAGTCTTAGCTATAGCTCACCATCTTTTTTGGTGATAAGGAATTTCGTCGTCATTTTGCCAAAATTCTTCATGGACGTCCGTTAAGACCTTAGCTATGGATCCAATTGGCCCACACGGCCAAAACGACCCATTTTAAAGGTTTACTGAGCCCCAAAACAAGTAAACCCTTTATTTTACCGATTTTTGTGTGCTATAGCTCACTATATTTTTGCTGATTAAGAATTCCGACATCATATTTGTCAAAAAAATTTCCATGGACTTCCGTTAAGACCTAAACTATGGAGTCAGTTGGCTAACACGGCCAAAATGACCCATTTTTAAGGTCAAACGAGCCCCGAAGCAAATAAACCTCCCATTTTATCGATTTTCGCGTGTCGAAATTCACCATCTATTTTGGTGATCCTAAATTTCGATGTCATTTTTATCGAATTTTTCATGGTCGTCCGTTAAGACCTTAGCTATGAAGCAAGTTGACCCACACAACCAACACAACCCATTTTCAAGGTCTAACGAGCTTCGGAGCAAGTAAACCCCCAATTTTGCCCATTTTTGTGTGCTATAACTCACTATCTTTTTTGGTTATCCGGAATTTCAACGTCATTTTTGCTGAAATTTTTCATAAACATTTGTTAAGATCTTAGCTATGGAGTCAGTTGGCCTACATGGCCAAAACGGCCCATTTTCAACGTCAAATGAGCCTCGGAGCAAGTAAACCCCCTATTTGTCGATTTTGTGCTTAGCTCACCATATATTTTGGTGATCCAGAATTCCGACGTCATATTTGCCAAATTTATTCATAGACGTTCTTTAAGACCTTAGCTAAGAAATTAATTGTCTCACACCGTAAAAATAACCCATTTTAAAAGTCAAACGAGCCCCGAGGTAAGTAAACCCCCTTCAATTTAACAGATTTTCATATGCTATAGCTCACCATCTTTTTTAATAATCTAAATCCGACGTCATTTTTATCGAAATTTTTCATGGACGTTCCTTAAGACCTTAGCTATGGAGTCAGTTGGACCACAAGGATAAAATGACCCATTTCAAGGCCAAACGCTCCGGAGCAAATAAATCTCCCTATTTTGCCGATTTTTGTATGCTATAGCTCACCATCATTTTTGGTAATGCAGAATTCCGATGTTATTTTTGACAAATTTTTTCATAGATGTTCCTTAAGAGCTTAGTTATGGAGCCAGTTGGTCCACACGATCAAAACGACCCATTTTCAAGGTCAAACGAGCCCCGGAGCAAGTAAACCCTTCATTTTTGCCAAAAAATTTTATTATCTATGGAGTCAGTTGACCCATACTGCCAAAACGGGTCATTTTCAAGATCTAACGAACCCTGAAGCAAGTAAACCTTCCATTTTGCTGATTTTAGTGTGCTATAGATCAAAATCTATTTTGGTTATCCGAAATTCCGACGTCATTTTTGCCGAAATTTTTCATGGACGTTCTTTATGAACTAAGCTATGGAGCCAATTGGCCCACACGAACAAAACGACCCATTTTCAAGGTCAAACGAGCCCCTGAGCAAGTAAACCCCTCATTTGCCGATTTACAAATGTTATAACTCACCATTTTTTTGGTGATCTAAATTCCGACGTCATTTTTGTCGAAATTTTTCATGAACGTCTTAAGACCTTAGTTGTGGAGCTAGGTAACCCACAAGTCTAAAATGGCTCATTTTCAAGGTCAAACGATCTCCGAAGCAAATAAATCCCCATTTTATCGATTTTCGTGTGCTATAGCTCACCATCTTTTATGGTGATCCGGAATTCTGATATCACTTTTGCCAAAAAAATTCATAGATGTCTGTTAAGACCTTATCTAAGGATCAAGTTAGACCACATGGCCAAATAGTCCATTTCTACCGTTAAACGAGCCTCGGAACAAGTAAACCCCCAATTTTGCCAATTTTTGTGTGCTAGAGCTCAACATCTTTTTTGGTGAACCGAAATCCCAACGTCATTTTTGTTGAAATTTTTCATAGACATCTGTTAAAGACCTTAGCTATGGAACCAGTTGGTCCATGTATCCAAAATGACTCATTTTCAAGGTTAAACGAGCCCCAAAGCAACTAAACCCCCTATTTTTGTCGATTGTCGTGTGCTATAACTCACCATCTATTTTGGTGATCCGAAATTCCAACATCATTTTTGTCAAAAAAAATTCATGGACGTCCGTTAAGACCTTAGCTATGGTGCAAGTTGGCCCCACAGCCAACACGATCCATTTTCAAGGTCAACAACCACAGAAGCAAGTAAACTCTAATTTTATCGATTTTCGTGTGCTATAGCTCACTATCTTTTTTGGTGATCCAGAATGTCGACGTCATTTTTGTCGAAAATTTTCATGGATGTCTGTTAAGATCTTAGCTATGGAACTAGTTGGCCCACACGATCAAAACGACCCATTTTAAAAGTCAAACAAGCCCAGAGCAAGTAAACCCTCCATTTTCTCGATATTCGTATGCTATAGCTCACCATTGTTTTTTGGTTATCCGGACTTCCAACGTTATTTTTGCTGAATTTTTTCATTGACGTCGGTTAAGAACTTAGTTATGGAGCAAGTTGGCCAACACGGCTAAAACAATCCATTTTCAAGGTCAAACGACCCCCAGAGCAAGTAAACCCCCCACTTTACCGATTTTCATATGCTATGGCTCACCATTTTTTTTGGGTGATCCAGAATTCCGCCGTTATTTTTGCCTATATTTTTCATGGACGTCTCTTATGACCTTCATTATGGAGCCAGTTGGCCCACTCTGCCAAAACGGTTCATTTTCAATGTTAAACGAGTCCTGAAGCAAGTAAACCCCCTATTTTTTTTTATTTTCGTGTGTTATAACTCACCATCTTTTTTGGTAATCCGAAATTCCAATGTCATTTTTGCCAAATTTTTTCATTGTCGTCTATTAGGACCTTAGCTATGGAGCCAGTTGGCCCACACAGCTAAAATGACTCATTTTTAAGGTCAATCGAGTCCTGAAGCAAGTAAACCCGTTGTTTTGTCGATTTTCGTGTGTTATAGCTCACCATCTTTTTAGGTGATCCGAAATTCCGATGTTATTTTTATCGAAATTTTTTCATTGACGTCCTTTAAGACCTTAGCTATGGAGTCAGTTAGCCCAAGCGGCCAAAACGATCCATTTTCAAGGTCAAACGAGCCCTGGAGCAAGTGAACTCCCTATTTTTTTTTTATTTTCGTGTGCTATAGCTCACCGTCTTTTTGGTAATCCGAAATTCCAATGTCATTTTGCTGAATTTTTTGATGGACTTCTGTTAGTACCTTAACTATGGAGCCAGTTGGCCCACACAGCTAAAACGACTCATTTTCAAGGTCAAACGAGCCCTGAAGCAAGTAAACCCCTTGTTTTGCCGATTTTCGTGTGTTATAACTCACCATCTTTTTAGGTGATCCGAAATTCCGACTTCATTTTTGCTAAAAATTTTCATGGACGTTTGTTACGACCTTAGCTACGGAGCTAATTGTCCCACACCGTCAAGACAACCTATTTTAAAGGTCAAACGAGCCCCAGAGTAAGTAAACCTCCCTCTTTCCATTTTGTCGATTTCGTATGCTATAGCTCATCATCTTTTTGATAATCTAAATCCGACGTTATTTTTGCCAAAATTTTTCATAGATGTCCGCTAAAACTTTAGGTATGGATCCAGTTGACCCACACAACAAAAACAACCCAAGTAGAATGATGTCTGAAAACATGATTCCAACAATAATGTTCACTTCGAGACCTGGTCTCGGAAATCAGAAACAAAAGAACTATACTCCAAATGCATTTTGTGATCATTGTCATATGACAGAACACTTGTGAATTGATTGTTATAATATGATGAGATGTAACTTTTGTCACAAAACTAGACATCTATAGTTAATTGGATATCGAGCCAAAAACAAAGGCTAGTGGAAAGCTTGAGTATGATGAATTTTAAATGAATCGAGGAAGAATTTTGAACTAATAAAAGATGATAGAATCAAGAAAAATCGTGAAAATTTTATAAATATAGGACTAATAATTATAAGTTATAACATTATTCTTTTAACTTTCAAGTTATAACAATAAACAATTACATGTTTGAAGAGATCACAATTTGCAGTTTCGAATAACTATAACCATTACATTTTATATAACTTTCTTCGACATTAATAATTCGTTGGACATTTTTTATTTTAATATAAAACGTGCACAAATTTACTTGTCCTTTTTAAAAATAAAAATGAGTTAAATGCGTTTTTAGTTTTTAAGACAAGTGATTTTTATTATCATTATAAATAATATAATATCACGTGGCATATTATAATAAGTCACATGACTATTTAAAATTGCATAAAAATTTTAGATAATAAGATTTTCAATACGTAAGACGGTGCTAATAGACGGCTATTATAAATTGGGAAAATTGATTTCCTTAAAATTTCCCCCTTTTTCATTTCTTCCTTTACACAGTTTTTCTCGGGCTGGATATCCAAATTGTCAAGCACAGCATTCAAAACCAAGAAAAATGGCCTCAGGTGAGCTATGAAATTCTCCAAAATGTGAACTTTTTTCTCTCTATTGTGTTCTAGAATTGGTGTTTACCTTCTGTGTATTTGTAAATTCAAATTCTTTGGTTGGAATCTTTCTTGGATTTTGGGATATGGAAAGGGTTGTGTATGATTGAGAAGGAGTTGTATTGTAAGAAAGTTCAAATTTTTGGTTGGATTTTACTGGGATTTCATCAATTTCAGGGAGAAGTGAAAAAAAATTGAATCTTTGTTTTAATATATGTGTTTTGTAGTGTTTGTTGCTTATTTGTATGTTTTTTTCAGCTTTTGTTTTATCGTATAGTGTATTGTTTTGTGTTCAATGGAGATGATATAGAGCATGGTTGACAGGGTTTAGATTACCAATAATACTAGGTGATGAGTCGGTACGCAATGGATTAGTCACGGTGCGGAGGACCCCGGTTACTACTTTTAAGGAAAAAGGAGAAGATAATTGGGTCTGTTCATATCCAAATCTTTCATAGATAAACGATCAGACTCGTCACTCATCTATATTTTAGCTGGTCTGCAGTTAGATGAATCTTTCTGTTCTGCAGTCATTGCTAGTCAAGAGTGATTTTATGCAACTTGCCCATTCTGTTGCAATAATTTTCATTTATTGTAGGTTTGTTAGCTTGATCTTATTATCTTTTTAACTCATTGAGTAATGGAAGTATTTATTTCCAAATTATGTATGTATCTATCTATATATATGCATCTTTTTTGTCAATCTCTGTGTTTTTTGTCTCAGTTTACTGGTTTATGAATAAATCTGATTAGTCTTGTCAACTGGACATTGATCAGCTTTCGGACTTTTCTTCCTTGAGTTAATTTCAGAACTACAAATTGCCGCTTTTTGGTGTTGTCATGTTCTTCTTGTTCTGTATTTGTCATTATTTATTGATGATGGCTCATATCTTGCAGATTACACAGTGGAACTTGCTGTGGAACTCGAAACTGCTGCACAGTTGAGAGCTTCTCATTTCATTTTTCCTCATAGGCCATGGCTTGGTATTTTTCGAGCACTTTGTCATTGCTTACTTCAATTACCTTGCTCCTAGCAATTTGCTGCATAAAAGATTCATCATTTCTTGGATTCTTTATATTGACATTTGGTTTTGATGATGGAATTTTGTGGAACAGACTATTGTCAATTCACCTGCCTTTTTTCTTTCAGATTTGTATGGGATTAATGTTAGACCTGTCGCTCCTTTTGGAAGTGCTAGCAGCAAGCAGTTTGTTGACCCTGCATTGATACACCGAGTACTACCTGATGAACTGCTTTTTGAGGTATGCCTTTGTGGATTTTAATTAATTTCCTCTGTAATTTTCTGATCGACATGTAAATATGTGGCAAGTGTTGGAAATGCTTTGTTACGATAGGAAGCTGAAGCATATTGATAAGACTTACAACAGAGCTGATTTTACTAAACCAATTAATTGGTATCCAAAGTATGAACGATGTTTTTCTATAAATCAAAAGAAAATATTAACCAGAAAGTAAGGTATTTGTGGCTGTTTTGGGTTACATGTATATTTATGGTGAGGCGATATCTAACTACCCCTAAGAACAACTTTAATTTCATGCACATGCAAGAAGTTAGTGGATTCTACGTGGACACAAGCGTTGCTATTTTAACATCTACCTTGAGCCTTTTTCCCCTTCAATTCTTCTGAGGAGCATCCTTGGTAGCAAAGTTGGATGTCATCTCTGTCTTCTTCACAGACGGGAACGTTGGACTCTATGATCTCATTACAGTAATCAAGTCGAGCTTTGCAACCAAGCTTAAATGTGACTGTTCTCTTTGATTCTTTCTCTGGATGGTTAGCTGGTTTTCACTGATAATTTGTTGGATTAGTCTTTAATATACTCCCACCTAGGGGTGTTTGTGGTTTGGTTTGGATCGGATATTGGTTAAAACCAAAACCAAACCAATCTAGTCGGGTTTTTAAATTTCTAAAACCAAACCAAACCAAATGAAAAAAATAACTATCGGTTTGGTTATTGACGGTTTGGTTCGGTTTGGTTCAGTTTTTCTGCATTTTTTCGGTTTGAAAGTAATAAATTTTTTAGGACATATGTATCTTGATTTAAAAAATATCTAGTACATGAATAATCCACAAGAGAGCTATTGTTGGTTCAATTAAGCAATTAAGCAATACTAGAGTTATCATTACCCGAACAAAGTTATTAAATTAAGAGAGAGTGTGTGACTATCTTATGAAAGGTATGGTAGGTAATAAATTTTGATGGAATTGGACTTAGGATTGTAATTAAGCTAAAATTTAAGTGTTAGGCTTGAGAAAATTGTAAACTTAAATACTTAAGTTACTTAAAATTTAACACAGTATTTATATTTATTTATAAATAATGTATAAATAATTATAAAATTTAAATTTCTAATTTATCGGGTTGGTTTGGTTATTTTTGCAGTTGTTTTTTAGTAAAACCAAAACCAAACCAAACAGTATCGGTTTTCAAAATTTAAAAACCAAACCTAACCAAATCAAACCAAATATCGGGGTTTTTAAATCGGTTTGGTTCAAATTACGGTTCGATTTGGTTGTTTAACCATAACCATGAACAGCCCTGCTCCCACCCCATCTCTCTCCGGAGTTCTTTTTGTTTCCTTCCAAGGGGTGAATTGAGGTTGGATATCTAGAGAACTGAAGGCAATCAAATGTAATGTCTTGATGTCTGCTTGAGAAAAATTATGCTGTTTCTAGATTGAAATTTAGCTTTTGCAGCCTTCCGTTCTAATCTTTATAGCTAAGGTGAGGAAACCGGAAACTTACTATCACTATGATTAATGTTGTGCAGATCTTGTCAAAAACGACCCCATACACCTTGGGTAAGGCAGCTTGTGTTTGTCGAAAGTGGAGGTATACAATTCGGAACCCTGTATTTTGGCGCAATGCATGCCTAAAGGCTTGGCAGGTACCAGGGACACTGGTTCTGGTTGTTCTATCGCGACTAGTGAGCTTTGTAAGTATCATTGACCATTGTGCCTCATTTTTGAAGGTTTCTGGATTGGTAGAAAACTATAAGGTCCTTCACTTGAAGTATGATGGTTCATGGAGAAAAATGTGGCTTTTAAGACCAAGGATTCGTACGGATGGTAAGATATAGTTTTTGATGAAGATGGTAAAATATTGCAATTACTTCGAAATGTACTATAGTTACACCTGTTTCTATGACAAGAAGTTCCTTATTAATACCAAAAAAAATATCCTTACTAATTGTAAATTCTGAAGGTAAGTTTTTATATCGGGAGGGAGAGAAGGCAGACGTGAGGGCATGTATAGGTGTTGGCTACTTCTTCTCGTTCGACATTGCCATATTATGGATTCTAATTCTTGATTTTGGTGACAAATGAAATGGACTTTTCTCAAATAACTTGTGTGCCAATACTTTTAACTTCCATTTTTTACTTTTTGAATAGATAGGCGATCACGTATTGTAATTTCTTGGATTTTCGTTATTACAATGCCAGATTTGATTATCCTCGAATCATTCCTGTTATTTGGTCATTGGATTAATACGAATTTTTTCTGTATTCAGGAAGAACCTCTAAGTTCTCAAGTTTTATGCCCTAATTGGTGCATCTGGAAAAAACAGTATTTGTTGATTGACATAGCTTTTCTATTAAATAAGAGTTGATAGTTGTTGAGCAAGCAAAATCAAGAGTTAAAAGTTGCTGATTTTCACCATTGTGAAAGTTTTGGTTGCTCCTAGTAGTATCATTAGAATTTTACTACTGAGCATTCAATATTTTGCAAGCTGGGGATTTTAAGTTTTTTCACGAAGTGTCTTAAAGCTGGGTATAGTGTATTTGGTAGGGATGTATGATTGTATTTTCCAAAATAGATTTCTCTATGGACCACATACCAAGGTATTTGTCTTGGATTTACTTACGCCATCTGAGCAGGAGAACTAATTTTTTCCCATCTGGATGTTTTTGCCGTAGCCTGTAAAAAATTTGGATTATTTGTATCCATAAGTCTAAGTTGAAATATTTGAAGGTAGTAAGAAGTCTTAATTTATTTTTTTCTGCAGGTATTTATGTCAGTCGAAACACATATATTCGTGCAGGAATAGCTGAGTGGAAGATCACTAATCCAGTTCATCTTGTATGTGTATTCTTATCCTCCACATAGTTAAACTTGTGACATCTTGGATGCATGTTTAGAGATAAGCTGTGCTGGCAAATGCTGCATAGTGCTTGTAGGAGAATGCAAATTATGCAATATGCTAATTCATCTTTTGCCTTGTATATTTCATGACGGAAGATAGTTCAGAAAAAATGACAAATTAGACAAATGTGACATCCTCTTTTCCTTAGGATAAGAGGTAACTTGTTCAACAGTGCCAGAGCTTTGTACCTTATTTATCGTGAAGGTTTATGATCTGTTGGACCTTTGTTATACCCCCTTCCCCAAAAGAAGAAAAAGGAAAGGTTCTTTAGTATGGTTTGAATATGTAGATGCCAGATGTTATCTTTGAGGGAATCAATTTTTAATCATCGGTTGTAAATTATTGAAGATATTCTAATCAAGAAAAATATTTTACACCAACTGCAAAGGAGTATGCATCTTTTAATGACAGAGATCGTTTTCCTGTACAACTACCCTTTTCTTTCTTTAGATCACATTTTTGAGGGGGTTAGGAGAGGGTGTTAAACAAGTGCTACTTATGGGGGTTGAACTTTTCCCCTACTTGGTGGAAGGTTGTGTGCACTCACCAAGTGAAGCTTCACATATACAAAGGAAGGTGAGGGTATATATGTGGATGGTAAGGGTGCTCTACGAATATATCATGCATACTAAAACTATTTCTGCTACCAGCATTGCTAACATCCTTAACAAACCTTACTACTCAGAACGCCTTCAAATGAGAGACCCTTGCTTTATTTCCCACCTTCTTATTAATATCTTGTGCCACTACCCTCTTTATCCAACCAAATATCATGACCCGCATTTAGGGATTCATGACCGGCACCAGGCACCTGACTAACTACCCTTATCAAGCAAACCACTAAACTAACAACTGGTTAACTTTGCAAACATATGAAAATACTGTAAAACTGGAAATTAAAGTCAAACATACTGCATAGAACTGAAATATCTCAGTATAAGTCTCAACTGTAGAGTGTAAAACAAACCATACTACAAACTGGCCAAGTCAAACTAGTCATGAGCCATCTAGAAAAAACACAACTGTTACATAGGTCCATGGGTCATACCTCAAAATAAAGGAAAGACTATAAAAGCAGATTGAAACTCTTACCCAAAGATGAATGGAAGATGTTGATGGGGATGCAAGATTTAGCTGGTGATACGGAGCTTAGAGGTACCTGTCGCTGCACCCAAAAAATTAAGCAGCGAGTTATAGCCACAATACTCAGCAAGTATCTGTGATAGCCTACAGAGCGGTGGAACAAGATTTAAATAAAACATGAGATGCACGAGTAGCAGAAATACGTTTTCATCGGAAAATTGATACTGAACATTGAAAGCTGTAAAAGCATGGGATGCAGCTAAACAGTGCAAATAGACTTGCTCTGCCGGGGACTCCAGAAAACAGCAAGTTGTGGGGTACTGCAAGAAGACCTGCTCTGCTTGAGAAAGGATGTTTCCCTCATCTGAGAGAACTGATATAAGTTGTAGGCTATTGTAAACAGACTTTGGATTCTAATCAGTATGACATCTTTGAGTTGTTCAGTTTCCTCCCATTGCTTCTTTTCTTCACTTTGCATCCTATAGCAATTAGTATCAATGGCATTTTATAACATTGTCATCTTCTCTTTGATTGTAGGTGTGTTACTATCGCTATATGAGATTTTATCCTTCTGGCAGGTTCCTTTATAAGGTAGTAATCATTTGTTGTTCAGCTCGTGTGGCATACTAGATCTTTGCACGTTGTTCTTGCTATACCTAGTTTATAACTATTGTAGATTTCTTTTAACTAGAATTCATCACAAAAAGTCAAAGATGTCGCGAAGTACCTGAATTTCCGTGCCTCAAAAGCTGATTGTGTATTTAAGGGGAATTACACTCTATCAGAGGATAAAGTAAGTCCAATTCTAATCTTCCTGTACAAGTCAATTTGTTTCTGGCAGCAATTTGGTTATATATGCTCAAATCAAAATAATGGTTCATTCTTCCTTGCTTAAGTTGATAATGCTTTTGGCGTTTAGTTGATATATGTGATGCTAATTTCGAACAGACAGCTCACTGCCTTCTCATTTGCAGGTTGAAGCTGCTCTTTTGTACCCGGGAATGCGTCCAACTGTGTTGAGATTCCGCTTAAGGTACTTGATCATGGAGATTATATTTGTATTTTGAGTTCTTATGCTCACCTCTTGTTTAATAAAACTATGGTTGAAGGTTTGGGTACTTTCCCCTGGCGCCACAAGTCACCATATTAGTTGTTAAACTTCCATCCGAGCCAAACTAGCTTCTAAGCAAAAAATTAATAAAAATCCCCATCTTTTAAGAGTGCAAGGTCAAGCTATATATAAATGCTTAAGTATAAAGTTGAGGATCTTGGTGGGATTCAGTTCCGATTCTTGTAGGTTTTGTTCGGGGATTCGATAAGCTAATTCCTGTAGATGTATATTTTCCAGGTTGCCCACCTATAAACTCATATGAAGGCAACAGGCTATCTTTTCCGGATCCTATAAACTATTGTAAAAGTTTAGTCGTGCACTTTGAATAAATGTGCATGAAAATCGCACCTTATTCCTTACTGCAAGCAATGCTGGCATTTTTTTGTCCTTGGGATAAATCATCTTGCAGGTTAATAAATGTAGTGTGCATAATTTGTGGTAGCTAGTTGCTGGAATTTCTCCTGTAGATGAAATGAACAATTAATACTTGCGTCATTCCATTGAGTAGTCTTAATAGGTCCAAATCTTCTATTGTAGTAATCAAAAATCAAACTTAGTGAACATTCTGTTATTTTTCACTTGCAGATGACACTTGCTTTTCATTTCTATCAGTTATATAGTAAATTTATTGTCAATCCACTCACTATATTGCATGTAAAATTTGAATTATTTTTATCATATAAATATGTAGAGTTTGAATTATATTATAAACCTGAAGTTTGTGGAGTAGCATGTAATGCAGATTACTCTAACTGGTATGATTTCTACATGGTACTGTGTTTAATTCATATGACATTTCACGTGTCCATTAGGTTGAGGGGTACAACCCAAGGTGCTAATAATAGAATGGATCTACTTGCTCTTCTTACAAGTGGCGTGGATGATAATGAGGTTAATGGCCCGGATGAAGACATTCTTGGAGTTGTCGAGAGGTGGGAAGAGGATGAAACACATAACCCAGATGTTCCAGCAATTTCACACAAGAGGGGTCTAACACCTTTTGTCTTTGTTTCATTTGAGGAGGTGAGTTTATCTTTCACATTTTGTGCAAAGGAGTCCCTTTTTTCACATCAAGCAAAAAGAAGATCCAGTTTCACATCTAACAATTAGTATTTGATTATTGAGGCAATTCTAATAGGTGACGAATTATTTTTATGATTGAACATGATGTAGTGTCTTCTAATTAACTTAAAAGGGAGTAGTATCTTCTAAATTCGAAGCTAGCTTAATATTCATGTATAATCTTGACACAGCTGATATAGGTCTATATACCAAATAAGTAAAAGAAAAATTGGCTAAAAGTCATTTAGCAATTCTATCAGAAGATACAATAATATATGGTTTCTTCATTATTCAAACATCCAAATCAACTGCTGCATGTATATGCTTTGAGTCATTCAGTGTTATCTCCATCTTGCTTGCGTACAATATCTCGCAAATTTTATCATTATGATTCTCTATTCGATGCTATGAACCATGAGGCACCAAACCATCCTTCATTTTCCATTTGCTAGAATCAGTTTTTAATTGTTTCAGCCTTGACAAACGACCCATATCCTGTCGCGTGATTACACTAGAAGCAACTTCTCAATTTTTCTGTTTAATAAAAGATTTCAGATATATCTTCTATCACTTGCACAATGACTGAACACTAACATTTTGCTTCTTATCCTCTTTTTCCTGGATATAGGTGGAAACTTCAGTTCTAAATCTCCCAGTGGAAAAAATGGATTATTATGTTCCTGGTTAAGAACTGGATCAAACAGACAATCCATTGGTTGTAAATGTGTAACACTGTTGTTTGTAACTCTTTTATTTTTGGCATATTAGAATCGGGAAGTTTTCAATGTGTTGTGAACAAGAAACGGTCTCTCTACCTCCACGAGGTAGTGGTAAGATCTGCGTTCATCCTCCATATACCTTGCTTGTGGGACTTGTGAATTTCAATGGGTATGTTGTTGTCGTAAACAGGATCCTATCGAGCAATAGAAGACCAGTATAATACCGGTCTTCTGTGAGTGTATTGTATGGCAGTTTGAATATGTTCCAAGTTGGAATCTGTTTGATGATAAATGGAGTTTAATAATCATTGTATTATTTATGCCTTAGTGGGTGAAATATTTACTCTCATGTATCTCAATGATTCAATTGACTTGAGTTTTAAGAACTCCACTTATACGTAAGAACACTGTAGAATAATTTTCTTATCAGTCGAAAAAGCAGAATTAGCGTAAAGCGTATTGTTCTATGTCATTATATAATATAATGTCATACATTCATAATTTGAACAATAAATTTACAGGATAAGTAGGGTATAGGGAGACGTACTTTGAAAAGGTAGGTAAAAGATGAGATATAATAAGGGCAAAGGTTAAAGATAAAATTACCACTTGTCTCATATAAGTTTATAATTACAATAATTTCTCAAATTAATACTACAATGTAAGTACTGATATATTAATCTGTTGCGTGAGATATATTAATCATTAAGTAAGATACATTACATTTTATAATGATAAGCTAAACTGATGTATATTTTATACATGATACACTAATCTGATGTACGAGTTACATTATACATTAATTTGATACGTTGATACATTAATGTGATGCGTGAAAATGAGGGATTTTGAAATTTGTAAAACTAATAGGGGCTAAAGGTAATAAGAGAACTTAAATGTGGGAATTCTGTCATTTTAAGTATTATCATCAAACACAAAATGAGAAGAAACTATTAATGTAACAATGCGATAACATCAAATTTAATTGTTATATAAAATGAGTGTTTTTGTTATTACCTAATGATGAATTTAAACGGTATCATATAATAGAACTGAAGTAACAATTAAAACAAAAATTGCAACTAACAACACAAAACAATGCGTAACAATCATCGAAACAAAGTGTTAGAGCCTATTTGAATTGACTTGTTTTAAGTGTTTTTAAGTTAATCTATCTTTTAAGCATTTTTCGAGTGTGAATATATTTTATAAAAAATGCTTATCAGTGTTTGATAATAAAATAATATGATAAAAGTAAGTGTAACCATAATCTAGAATTGCTCCCTCCGTTCATATGAAATAATGGACATATAAAATTAAGTAGAGAAAATAATCTTTATTTAATGAGTCAAAAGTTAAAAGTCAACCCGATTCTTATGTTTTCCACCCATCTCGAGTTCATCTTCATCATTCTTTTTTAACGCGAATCGATTACAAAAAAATTATGAAGCTTTATAATTCTCCCTCCGTTCCTTTTTATATGTCGTCTTACTATAAATAGATGATCCGTAATATTTGTCATTTCATAAAATCTATGCATAAATTATAATATTCTTCTTATTATATCCTTGAATAGTTGATTAATCTTGAAAATAAATATTTGATCAATTAAAAAAACTATTAAATAATTAATGTTCATCATAATTACTTTCTTCTTGTGATGCAACTTTCAACACTTCAAATGGTAATATAAAAATATAAAGATACAAAATACATAATTACCCTATCAAACATAGATTTTTTTTTAAAAAAGACACCTTTAATTTGCGAATGTCCTATTACCCCCTACGAAACTATTTTAATCGATAATAAATATGTCATTTTAATTCAGTTTCACAACAATTGTAATTTCACACTAAAAAAAGCACGTGAAAGAGTAAATTGCAACCCCAAACTAATGGAAAATTGACACATGACATTGTTAATCCAAAGTGAAAAGTGGCCCATGTTTCTTCTTCCGAAACCACAATTAATGGTTGTTCAGTGCTTTTCTCAACAACAAAAAGTTGGTTCTCTACTACGTGAAGCGAACCTTTTTATTATATACTCTATCATCAAGTTCTAGCTATCCATCGTAAGACTTTCTATTAGAAAATCTACGTAACAACGATATAATATACCTTTTAGCAAAGAAATTTGAGCCCATATCCAATCATATAGTTTTCCTAGATAAAACGTATCAAAGAATCTACTCGAGCAAATTCAAAAAAATGTGAAATTCACTTACAGAACTCAAAGCTAGTCTTGATTTCAGAATACTCACAAAGCTAAAAAGAATTAAACTAATTTTTAAAGAAAAACATTTGAAATCAAACACCAAATGTATATCTACAAAGAAATTCAGAAAAAAAAATCTTTTGAAGTGAAGTAAATCGAAAGAACAGGGAAAAGGAATGGGGAAAGATGAACGGTGAATTTTCTAAAAAGCTTTAAGGGTTCATATTTGAGTGGGTCAGGATTTTACCCGATCCACTATTAAACAAGTAAGAAAAATTAAAAAAAAAAATCATTTTATTTGGGGGGAAACATACACACTAGTCATGAGATTGCAAATATTGTAAAAGGAATGTGTTTAAAATTGTTGAAAATGGTTAGGTAGGTAATAGGATGAGTTTTTGGCCAAAAACATCCTTCAACTATACCACAAACTTAAAATACATTCTTAAAGTATCATTCTTAGCAGAAAACATCTTTCAAGTATTTAAAAGTGAACAATTTTCATCCTTATGTAAGATATTGTCAAAAACCTAAAGAATCCTAAAAAATATGAACAGTTCACGTGACTATCAGCAAAAGTTTTCCTACATAGTTTCATTGTTTGTTATAAAATGTTACTAAAAAAAATATTAAAAATCTTAGATATTATTGCTTAAGGAAAAAAATATTTGGAAATTATGAGAGTACGTACAGGATGTGCTCCTTCTCATTTAGTAACGGAAGAAGTTAGAGCTAATTATCTTTACCTTTTTCATAATTGAATTGTACTTTAGATTAATAAATTTTTGGGTCAATCTGATATTGAAGTAATCAAAATATTGATTATGTCTCACATTTGAGTTTCTTTCTACGTTATTAGAAGCGGAATCCCCAACAAACGTCTTTTTTAGCACATTCATTTGAAAATAAACATATTTCAAACTAATAATATCTTTAGTATCAAACTAAATGAAAAAACTGTCATATTAGATTTTTTTGCATAATGCTTAACTCAATTACCAAAAAGGTTCACGATAGTATTTTTGGCATATCTAAGAATAATAATTAGAAGGAATTAATTTATGTTTGTGAATTTGTTGTTTTCTTATAAATTAAAGTAGAAGGACGAAAATTGTTTCACTTTTAAATACTTAGGAGGTGTTTTATGCTAAGAATGATACTTCAATGATACAATTTAGGTTTGAGGTATAATTAAAGAATGATTTTTTGCCAAAAACTCTGGATAGAACCCCCGCAAACTTTAGGTGTCTACCTTTTTTATTTTAAATACTCTCTCTGTCAGGTATTGTTCGTTATGATTTCTATTTTTAGAGTCAAAACTATAAAAATTTTCACTAACATTTTAAGATGTATTCTTTCATCATATTAATATGCAAAAGACTGCAATTTATAGTAATTTTCATATCATTTTAGAATATCTAATTTTTTAAAAAAATATCAAATTGATGTAATGTAATTTAACTTTGAACATGGTGAGTATTTATTATGCTTTATATATTATGCTTTTTGTGTAAAAGATAACTTTTTTTCTTATGTCCTTTTCAAAAAGCAAAGACTTCTTCTCAGTTAAGTTTTAGTTAATTCCTAAAAATCAAAACTTTATATAATGATTCATCACTAGCAGAGTCTAGGGGGAAGAAGAAGGAGGATGACAGACAGCAAGGTAGAGACTCTATCAAGGTTAGCTCAATGGAGGATCGACAATTTCACAGCATCTACTTACAAAAGATCTGACCCTTTTAAAATTGGTATATGGAACTGGTATGTTTTTTAGTTTTTTTTTTTCTACTTGATTTCTGTTGATCATCTTGTTTTTCTCATGTTGGGTTGATGGTTGATTAAGGCATCTGTCAATTGAGAAGAATCGGTATTTGTATATTCGATTGTTTCCTGAACCTTCTCGGCTTTCGAAAGAGCAGCTTCCTCCTCCTTTTGCTCGCTTTATGCTTCGTGTTACTACAACTGGAACCAATCGGAGACCTCATATATCTCCTGGTAAACTCTATTTTCAGCTCTTCTCTGTTTTGATTGTACCCATTTGAGTATATTTACTATTGCAAGTTGCAGAGGTCGATTTACCTAGCAAAAGTTTGAAGATGTATTTTTGAGTTATTTTGCTTGTTTGGTGCATTTGCAGAGTTCATTTGTTGTTATTACTGTGTTGTATTAGGTTTTCCTATCGAATTGCACCATTTTGGTTGATGTAATTTGTATTTTGATATGGTCTGGTTGTTCTTCTGGCAAAGATCACTAGTTTTGGAGAAACGTGTCTTTGTTTGACGACATCTGTATCTTTGAAAATTGAGGGATGTAATATAAGTGTGACCGAGGTGATTGACATGGAAAAGTAGTACAGTTAAATATATGCTGGATGAATTCAACTCTCAAATCTTTATCAATTTCTTAGCTCCTTGATCTATTCACAAAGGTCCGGTTGCAAATCTCTATTTGCCACACTAGTGTAGCTAATCTATTACGTCAATTTTCATCATGGTTATTTCCATCTGTTATGGATGATTTAGTAATGGATTTGGACTACGCTGAGCGGCTAGAGATGAATTTACTTGTATAGAGCGAAAATGCCCAATCCTCTCCTCCTGGAGGGGTGGAAACTTAGACATTTCTACTTAATACTTTATCAGGTCAGTTGTTATGCTCATATATGAAAAAGGAAACATAATGTATATGTATGCCTGGTTCTGAAACTTGTGATTTCTTTGATAAGGAATTCTTGGACGCATCTCACATTATGTTTTTCATTTGGACTGCCAATTACTATGGCATGTGTAATATTAGGGGATGGGTCATGGGTATCATATTGTTTGCTGCATGCATCTGTGATGTGGGGATGGGTGGGAGTTATCTTAGGCAACTTAGATTATCGTCGATAAAAAGCACTGAAATATTAGAGAAAGCAGTTCAGTGTCCTTAATGGTGCACATAAATTTTTCTTCTTTATATGGTCAAATTTTTGTTTTGTTGACCAGAAGAGGAGACTCCATTTGTTCATTAAGAAAAAAGACCTCTCTGTACATGCTATAAATCAAATTTGTACCCTTTCTTGTAGGACAAGATCCTATATCTGGACTGCCTTAGGCTATTAATATGCCAATAATTTCTAGCCTAACTGTCGTGTGCTATTTATGCTTCTAGTAAGGATTGTTACGGTTTTTAGTTGCACATTGAATATCTTCAGCTGCATTTGCAGACAAATGTAAGTGTAGACTCTTGTGCTTCCTTGTTTTTTTCTTTGTTTGTCCAGATAAAGAGCCTGCAACTAATGTCCATCACACCTCCTCTCGCCTCTATCACAGTTGAATTTCATAAACAATTCTATTTTAACTATATTTAACATGTTATGTTGCATGTATAATTCTGTGGCGGTCCATGTTGCAGTATATGAGAAGCTGCTTCGAACAAGTGATGACTTTGTGTGGCCTATTGATTCTTGTTTACAAGGTCGATTTGTCATTGATGTTGAGTTCCTTGACCTGAAGATCTACACCCCAAATGTGAGTTCTTGATATTCTAAAGTGTTCCAGTGTGTTTAATATGCACGACTGTATGAGATTGCTACATGAAATGGTTCTCTGATAAACTACCTATCTAGTTGTAACAGATAGGGCTGGTGTATAGGCTTACGTGATTGACTTCTTTGGTTGTTCCTTTGAGCAGATTTAACTGAAAAAACGAAATTTTCCAATTGTTCCATTTTACAGAAAATGGAAAAGAATGAAAAGTTTCTTCTCAGCATTTACCAGTAAATGACCTTGAGTATTTATTTGAATTCATGTTCCTTCTCTTAGTAACTGTGGTAATTGAACCTTCAGGGTGGAGAAGGAAAATCTATATGGCCCAATGACATGATTTTGCAATCTTTAGCTACCCAAAGTACTCTCCGATGCCTCTCTCGCATGCTTGATGAGTCCATCCATACTGATGTTACCATTAATACGGCTGATGGATCAGTGCAAGGTCACAGAGCGATACTGTCTGCTACTTCTCCTGTATTCCACAGCATGTTCCTTCACGATCTCAGGGAGAAAGAGTCCTCTATAATCGACATAGAAGACATGTCAACAGAATCATGCACAGCGCTTCTTAGTTACTTGTATGGAACCATAAAACAAGAGGATTTCTGGAAGCACCGATTGGCATTACTGGGTGCGGCAAACAAGTATGATATTGTAGATTTGAAGAATGCTTGTGAGGAAAGTCTCCTAGAAGACATCAACTCGGGTAATGTCCTCGAAAGACTGCAAGAGGCCTGGCTTTACCAGCTAAATAAATTGAAAAAAGGTTGCTTGATGTATTTGTTCGATTTTGGCAAGATTTATGATGTTAGGGAGGAAATTAACAACTTCTTCAGACAGGCAGATAGAGATCTGATGCTAGAGATGTTTCAAGAAGTGCTCACAGTTTGGAAGCCTGCCTAACATGATGAGGTTTTTGCCATAGTTGTATATGGATAACTCTATCTATTAATTACTAAGCTGTAGCTTTCTAAGAAAGCCATGTTGTATCTATATGCTAATCCTATGTAAATTTTGTTGAACTTATTAAGTGTATTATCTGGTATAAGTTTATATAAATGGTTAATTTTCTGTTTGCAAGCACCTTGGATATGGATTTCTCTGTTGTTTGCCAGCTGAACCCTTGGAAAACTGGTCGAAACCATCAAAGCCAATATTTAGTAGTGTATTTTTGTATTTGCAGAGTAATGTTCTCTCCACATGTGGCGTTTCACTGATTATGTTGTTGGTTTCATTAAATAAATTTTTTCCTTGATAATGTTATATTACATAAGAAATAATTTTTCACAAGACTCAGCAAGGGTACAACGCCAATATGTTGTTTTGGTCATCATCTACACTATAATGAGCATTTGCATACTGTCCAGAAGTACACGATTCTTGGATCTGCTGCTACTGTGTTTAAAGGGTCATCTTGCATAACTTTGAGCTCAGTTTTCCTAGCCAAGACTCAGAAATGAAAACATGGATTGTTTCATCAAGTTTTGTCTCTTGTTCAGCGTAGGAACATCGACGACAATAATATACTTACTACAAGGATAATATTTCAATACTATCGTACTGATTCAACTGAGCTCAAACTGCTACCAAAGATCAAACATCTCTGGCTTCTTGTTTGGCAAAAAGAATACTTGCAATCTGAGATCAGAAATTATGCTATAACAAGGTGGAACGACATTGCTGGGGGACTCTAGACACTTACAAAAAACCTATGAGATTTTTTCAAGTGGCAATCAGGACAGGATAGATTGTTGGTGAGGAATGTAAGGTTGCTCAAACTGTACACGAACCTACAAAAAAATTGTGTACAGCTATATTTACAGAAGGGTTGAAGTATCTCCTCACAAAAAAAAAATGGAGAACTGCAGTAAGTGAGAGCTTCTCAGCAGCTGGACTGAATTTTGGCGTGGGCTGACTATGAAGAGATCAAAGTCATCTTGAAAAGTAGAACCCAGTTCTTGATAGAACGATATTTATTTGCTGAAAGGTAGTTCCTTTTCTCCACTATCTACAGCGTCTCTCCATATTCTATACCTCACACCTAGCTTATCGTAAGACACTGGCAGGTTCCAAATATTGGCGCCATTGAGCATGCGATCCTGCTGGCCAAGCACAAGCCGTAAGTCTTCATTTAAAACCTGTATACAATTTTACAAAGAAGAGAAAAATGTTAGAACATATCTTTCATTTTGATACCCTCTTTGTTTTATATTCATAAAGGAGTTGCACTTTTGCAGCTTTATCCTTACTGAAGAAGCAAAAATGTAGTAATATCTTTTACAGAAGGTGAAAGTTTATTTGATATTTGGCAATTTACTATTTCAGAAGATCATGCTCACAATCATGTGGTTCTATTTTAGGCAAGTTTATGTAATTTCCAGGAATCAAAGAGTTTGCAAATCTAAATTATTGCGACTATGAGCTTCTAGAGCCATGTGATGGTAATCCTGGAGTTTAAGCTCTTGTTCTATCCGTTGCATATTTCCAACTTCAAAATGCATAAATTTTCAAGATAGATGTTCCAGAACAAAATGCAGTTTTTCATAGATCAGGCAGTCGTTATTTCATGAAGTCAGACTTCTATAAGATGTTCATGTAATCACCATTTTTTACAAAGTTTTGGACAGAAACAAACCTGCTCAGCGAAATGTCTCCAAACGTATTGCATGAAGGGGATGTATTTCAGCAGGGGAGCAAAATCCAGTGACATTCTATATAATAACCGTGTTTTGTGTCGTGATGCAGGTAAGCAAACATGCAGTTGATGAAGGTGCGTAGAACACTGCTTGGTGCTTTGTCCTTCCAATTTGCCTGGCTTTGAGATGCCAATGGTGGATAAAACCATACAAGGTGGTCTAAATTCCATATCTATTGGATATGGATCCCAATATCCTTGCAGACCAGATGCAGGAGTCAAGAACTTTACCAAGCTGAAATTAAAAAAAAAAAAAAGGTAAACTATAAGTACGTAGACCTTCATATACTACACAAAACACAATGCACAACTTGAAAGCATTACTTATTCCTTAAAACTCATAACTTGGACCAGAAAAATCAAGTTTTCTGGAAAACCATATGAAAACAAATAGAAAGACAATTTACTCTACTATTGATATAGTACTAAACGTCTAAATAATAAGCATCATATGTTCATGTCCATTACTACCTTGGTACACTCCATCCTTTAGCAAAAGTCGATGTATGTGTGAAAGGTGCGTGTGCAAGATCTAAAAGATTGTCTAAAAGTAGTCCATGTTCCACTGGAAGTTCCATGACTATCTGCAGTTTCAGTGAAAACAGTCGTAAGGAAAAATACTCATACATAAGTTGTAAGATAGACAGCTGAAAATCAAAAGTTAGTGATTTCGAACCTCAGCATGGATCTGAAATCCAGAAGGTGGTAGTAAAGAAGGAAGGGTAGCTGCAGGTGGATCATTTCCTGGCCAAATCCATATCATTCCCTCTTGCTCAAAGCAGGGCAGTGCTTTGATCTTTACATTCAGCAATCTTGTTGATGGCATTTTCTCACACTTCCCGTCAGTGGAATACTCCCATCCTAAATTCATTTAACAAACATCAAAGTTAGTGTCAGCTATTTCATGTCCTCTACAAAACCCATTTAAAAGCTGTCCATCTCCCGAATATGAACTCTGGACTGTAAATGGAAGGATTCAAATTTATCTCACCATGATAAGGGCATTGGATGCGACCCTCATTCACTGAGCCAAGATCAAGAGGGCAGGCTCTATGTGCACATGTATTCCGGACACATCCAGGTTTTCCATCAGCCCCACGAAAGATCACCCATGATTGCTCAAAGCAATCAATCGGTAACTACAAAGATACAGTTAACAGTCATCAATAGAAGATCCAAAAGAATAAACATGGAAGACCATAAAGTAGGAGCGTAGATCATATAGCTTGTTAATTTGTTTTGGCATCATAATTTTGCATCTACATGGTTTTCTGTGTTTTAGATCAAATGTTTTCTTTCTTTTAGGTTAAAGAGACTGGCAGATATGAGATAATTGACTCACCATGGTGTCATTCTTAAGATCTGCGGAGAATGCAACAGGGTACCAAAAGTTCTTCAAACGGGAACTGTAATCTTGGACAGGACCTGAGACATTCAGCGTTCTTCGTGGTTGCTTGATTTTTGGAGTGTCTAATAATCCTGTTGACGTGCTTGCAGAGGAAGACGTGCATTCTGATTCTACTGTGCTTCTCTCTTGCAGAAGCCTATCGTTAACCAATTCTTCCATGTAAGCTAGCTTATCTAAAGCAGCAGAAACCCGGGCCTCTGATATATGTACCTGTTGAATTGGTTCACATATAAAGCTTTATACTTATGGGAAATTAAGCAATATCCTGGAAATGTTTTTCCATATAACTTTCCATTTATTTTTCAGAAGACTCGTTTCAATAAGTTTGACATATAGAAGGGAAATCACCGTGAAAAACCAGAAAATGCAATTTGTATCAAAATGAATTTTCCAAACCTGGTTGTGAGCCTGAGAAAGTTCTTCTTGCAACTCTGCAAGTTCCTTCTTCATGGTTCCAATAGATTTATAATCGCGTGCCAAAGGGTTTAATACTTCCACAACCTAGTTACATGAACTGATTAGAATACAATGTAGATACGATGAAGACTGGGAAAATTTGAAACAACTCTAAGAAAGGTACCATAGAGAGTAAATAAAGTGAGCTATATTTGGAAAGCAAGGCAAATGAGAAACAGCAATGCAACAAACTTGTAAATAGACCTAGATAAAGATAGTGGATGTTGTATTTTACCAGGTTTTCAAGTTCAGTACACACATTATAATTCAAATATGTACCTTTTCGTGTAGGAGCATTATAGTAAGTACATCTTGCCTAGCTCTCCAATCACAGTATTGTAGATCATATCTAGCAACTTCTAAAGCTTGATTTGCATCCAAGAACTTGCCTTTACTTTGTGGAACTTTAGTCCTGGGATCTTCCACATTAAAGAGTGTTAACCAGGAACTTTTCTTATCTGGAATCCCACCCTCCTCCCCATACACAGCAAATACTCCAAAGCTCCCTTTGACAAACTGATTGTGAACAAGATGCAAAATCAGTAAACAGTCAATTCTTTTGCTCAGACGAAGAAAATGCAAGTGACATATGAATCTCCACTCTGATATTTCATGAACAATAGCCTAAAGGACTACTCGACTAAACGATGATGAGCTTATTCTTGCAGATAGTCTATTGGACAATCAAAGAATTTTCAAATATCATCTTTCATTATTCGAAATAAAAACTACTTTTTCCAAACACTCAAAATTTTCATGACAAAAAGCACCTAAATTTCAAGTATTGTGAACAATCAGAACTCTCCATCAGAGTGCAGTAAAAGCTTAACTGGCTAAGTTACCACCCTATGCAAAAAATATACTAATCCACAAGATCACTAAATCAAAACTGATCCACTTTTGACACTACAATTCTACAAACATGTTTCAAAATGCATACCCCTTTGAGTTTTGAAATCTATGTACACATAATCAACATCAAGAAACTGACTTTTATGATCTTTTTTCACAACAATTCAAAAAAGGGTCTCCATAAACAAGCTTAATCAAGACAAAGAACCAATCTTTTTAGTTTTTTGCAAACACCCAACAAAAAAAAAAGTAAAAGAAAGTAAAGAATACCTTTCTAGTATAAGACTTGTTAGAGCGGCACAAAGAGAAAGGAAGTGAAAGAGAAATAGCAGTAGCAGTAGCAATGGCTGTCATGATAAAAAAAAAAGATTATTTTTTTTTATATTTCTTCTCTTCACCTATTTAAGAAAAATGCTGTAAACAACAACCGATTTTTCTGTTTTTCTAATGTTTTTTTTTTTGTTAGATAAGAGGTTGGTGTTCTGCGCAATCTCTATTGACCTCCCATAGATTGCCACGTGGAAATAAATGGGACCCTTATGTTTCACACGTGGCACTGCCCATTTCCACATGATTCTTTCTATATTTAGATTTATTCGGTTCAATTTTAGTTGTTATTTTTCTTTTTAGAGTTAATCGATAAAAATTTTGATTAACATTCATGATGTATTTTCTTATCATATTGATAAGTAAAATTTGTAATTTATAATATTATTTATATAAAATGTTAATTTAAAATATATAATATGATAATTAAAAGTGAACGGAATATGTTAACTTGACTTCTCTCCGCCAGCATGGATGTAGGAAGATATCTTACTCTTATCTTTTCTTTGATTTTTTTTATAAAAATCTCCCTCTTTTATTGAATGGTCCTATTTTATGTGTGGCTGACAAAATTTAATACGTAACATAAAAATAATAATTTGATGATAAAATTAGAAGATTACTTTATTTTATTTTTGATTTGAAGTATTAATTGATATTGAAATTATTTTTATCTCATGATTTATACTAAAGTGTTGCGTATCATTGAGTACAAAAGGAGTAAAAAGACCATCAACTTTTTTGGATTTTTTGGGTTTGAAAAGAATGTTGGGGTGTAATACAACAACAAAAATAGATGAATCACACCATTATACACAGAAGGTATACAACGTATATACCTACTATACTTTTTTGTGAATATGTTTCATGAATAGGTATGAACTGTAATATTTTATTTTAGGTAATTGTTTTTTTTATGACAAGAGAAACCTTCAGCCGCTACTTTTTAGGTGCGCACAAGGTAAAACCTCCGCTCCTATGCAATAGCTCGCATAACTCGCACTAGGCAAGCCCGGTGCGACGAGCTCGACTCAAAAGGCAAAACCCCTTACTTTCGTTGGCAAGGGGTTTCAAACTTGAGACCTCCAACATGAAAGTCCCAAGCCCAAACCACCGAGCCACCCATTCGGGTGTTTTTTCCACTAATTTTTCCTATAAATGGTGTATGTAGTATACAGTTATATCCATATTAGTTGTACAACAAAATACCAATCACATGTGTTGTAACTGTATTTTATTACAGAATTATTTTCCTACTTCATTTCCATATATATTTTTTAGGGGATAGTTATTGTTACTCAAGAATGTAGTTAACTGAGAAAGTAAACTAGAAATGGATACAAAAATATACTGAAATAGATTAAATAAAAAGAGGGAGATTAGCCAAAGCAGTGTAAATTCAAGGTGTCTATTGCTATTTGAAGCTTCTCAAGATATTCATCATAACTATTGAAGCAAACAGTTTGCTTATCAAACAGAATTTGATCAGCCATGTAACTGATAAACCTTTTACAAATTATGTTCCAACCTTCTCAACATTCTTCCTCTATTTATTTATCCTCGATAACTTTTAGAGTTGGAACTCCACTCTTACTCCGAGAAAACAACTTCCCAAAGCCATTTTTGCTTTTGCCAGTGCTAGCCTGAGTAGTGGATGAAGTGGATGATGAAGATGAGGATGCTGGAGATTCCCCTTCATTTCCGTTTGTAGAATGACTCACATTCTCCTCAACCTTGGTAGGATCAGAATCACGTTTTGGGGTAAATGTCTCGTTTACATGCAACTTCCATAGTTCTCCTCCTGCTTTAGCAACAACTGATTCTCCACCAGGAAGATTTGCAGTGTCTATCAGGAAATCTTCTAGAGTAGCTAGGGATTGTAGCTGTTTCCCAAGGGATGCAATTGTTTTCTGGCATTCTGCAAGCTTGTCAGCAGCCACGGCTAAATCCTCCTGCTAGTGAGAAAGTTTACTTACCATTATTAATTTTCATCCTCTTTTCTATACATCGATGTGTCTATACATGAATGACAAACAACATAAGATAGGTTGAGAGAAAGAGCTACCTGTTTTATTTTCAATTCACTATTTGAACCAGAAGTTTGCTGAGCTTCAGCTTCCTGGGATTTTTTTCTAAGGTCGTTTTCCAATTCATGACATTTAGCTTCCATTTCTGATGACAAGGATTTTTCTCTTTCAACTTCTGTCTTCAAAGAATCAATATTTACAGACATTGTCCGTGCTTCTACCTCCATGCCATAGAGTTGAAACTCGAGCAACTCTTTTGACTCATTTACCACATCTAGCTCCTTCTGCAGCCCTTCCAACCTGGTTTGAGTTTCCTTAAGCTGCAAAGAGGACACTTTAAGGGCATCTTGACTCTCGTTGAAAGCATTCTCCAGTTCAGCTTTCTCTGCTTCAATCTTCTCCAGCTTTTGTTCTAATTCAACCACCCTTTGTGAAATGGAATTGTATTCTGCTGCCAAAGGGTTCTCAATATTGGGGGAATCATGAGGAACAGCATCAGAAGTTACTGAAGGTGTCTTGTTTGCAGTTTCAGATAATGCAGCAAGTTGCTCCATCTCCAAGAAATCATCCATCATATCGATTTCTATAGAACAGGCAGCAAGAGTTTTAGGCATGGCCTTTTCATTCTTAAATTGATCAAGCTCAGCAATGAGTGCTGAAGCCCATGAATTTGAGCAACTTGGTTCATATTCTCTTGTTTCCAGTTTACTCATTTTGAGGGCATCATTGTCGACTGTATTTAACCGCTCTCCACTGTCAGACTGGCTATCGGTGACAGAGTCCACATAGAAAGATGAAACAGCAGAGGAGCGTTGATCATTGAATGGGGATGATTTGCGAGCCATGGCCTGTAGCTTTCGACACTCAACTTCAAGTTTGGTCAGCTTTTTTATGCTTTCCAGCTGCTGCTTGCTGGCAGTTTCTGCTGCTTGAGTGCTCAAATCCCTCTCAATAGTCCTAATTTCCAACACTTCTGAACAAGAGACAAGTTCAATTTTGAGAGCTGCGTTCTCTTTCTCTAGATACTTAAGCCTGACAAGGATATCAGGATCAGTAGAAGTAGGCATTTCAGCTTTACCAGCCTCCACTTGTGTCTGGAGCTTAAGTAGCTGTTTCTCAAGTGCAGTTTTTTCAGATTCCATTTCATTTTTTTCTGCCATAGCGTCTTGAATCATTTTCTCTTGCTCATCTCTTGCTTGTCTCAACTGCCTGACACATTCCTTGAGTGCACCGTCGAGATGACTGACACGAACTTCCAGAGTCAAGTTTTGCTGCACAGCCGCATCTAGTTGCTGCTTTAGAACTGCAACTTCATTTTCTGCCTTTTCCCAACCTACCAAGATGATAAAAAGTATACAAGAAATTATCAGACCAAAAATCACTTTCTATGGAAGGTGATGGAAGAGGCATATTCCACAAAATTGTTTCAGCGTGTGAAACACGTACCAGAAAAAGGGGTGTGCATGAAGAGACAGCCAAGAGACAAATCTTAGCTCCCGTTTATTTTTTCCTTTTTTTCCAATGAAATACAGTTCAGGTAAACTTTTTTTCCGGTCACAGAGCTTCTATTTATTTCAAGTTAAATGCAAGTCCAACACACAACTACAACTTCCAAATACCCTTTTTACAACTTCTATATTTCAAATATCACATTTTAATGTCCAAATGCGTTAATTAGATTGGAATCACAACAGAGGAAGAAAGGAGTTGAAGAAGATACCTGCGATAGCTTCTTCGGCAACTTTAGCATGCTGCTTAACTAAGTCTTCTTTGGCGCTAACATTAACAAGAGCAGCTGATAATTTCTCTGTCAAGCATCTCAAGCTTTCCTTGGATTCATCATCAATGGATGCAGCTTTTGAGGTTACCTCTGGTGATTGTTTGTCGTGGTCAGGAAATTCTTTTAGTGCATCCTGCTTCAATGAAAAGAACAGGTGATCCTTTGTCGTAAGAGAAGTAATACAATAGCTAAAAATGTTAAAGCTTTCTTGACAAGAAAATGTTCTAGATTGCACAGAGATGGTTCTCTGGCAGCTAGTCAGTAAGATTTCTATTGAATGATTTTCGATATGAGACAAATGACCCTACAAAGAAGGAATGGATGGTGCAGTGATAAGGACAACATTTCTTTTAACAAAGCTATAGGAACATCTTTACACTTACTGAGACCATCTAATCTCAACCAAAAAAAAAGGGTCAAGGGTGAAAGTATATTCCTTATCAGGACGAAACTGCTGACTACGTTAAGAAACATCACTTATGAAAGCTTTTGGCACTTTCTTTCCAAACCAAGATCTTGCATCATCTGCTACCATCTAACCTGAGCACAGATCTTTATACTGGAAAGCATATCAAGGCACCAAACTAGAGGTCAATCTTCAGCCACTACTGTTTTTAGCTGCACATATAAATTGTTATTCAATCGGCCTCTGCAATTTACATTTGCTATTTCAGGAGATGCTCTACAGATAAATTAACTGTTTGACGCTCAATTAATATGATCTGACGTACTCAATTCTATCACAACAATCTCTTTTATGTTGCTTTTTGCCTCATATAGATCTGAGATTAGTGAATTAACTACAAACTTGGACTGCAGACTTTTCATTTAATAAAACCTTAAACTCTTAAAAAGATCACCTCAGATTCATTAAACAACAGATTAGTATTATACCAATTTAGTTTTATAGATATCATAAATCCCTTCTATGAGGAACTTAGTGTTCTTTAATAAAGTCATGAAACATAATTCTTCCCAAGCACCTTAAAAACTGGAACTTTATACTAATTCAATTAGAACAAGTGTAGCCCTACAAGTAGGGTAGGATGTATGCAGACCTTACCACTACCTTTCTGGGGGTAGAGAGGTTATTTCTAATAGACCCTCAGCTCAAAAAAAGTGTAACCAAAGCAGGATTGAAAGGAAAATAACGACAATAAAATAACACTATTTATATACTAATCCAACATTTAGGTAAACATTTACAATAGATAAATGTTAAGAAGTACAGGAAGAAGAATTATGGCTCAATTTAAATGTAGAAATTGGATAAACCACGGAGAAGGGACGTTCTCTAGATGATGACGGGCAGTCTGGTGATTCAGCAATATGGGGGGCTATCTATTGTGATTATTTGTCTACATCTACAAGCTAGTCATTTCTATAACTAATCAATAGCGAAAGCCTGATAATGATCAATAAAGACCAATGACCTTCCAAATATTTCAAAATCAAAACTGGTACATATATATATGTGCAAGTAGAAAGAAAATACAGCACTTGGACACGAAAAACTTTCAGCTGTAAGTATTTGAGCTGCATATTTAGCTCAACCATTATCAATTTAAAATCCGGGGTGCAAGTGAAGATTAAATGTGAGGTTTCTAAAAAACAGCAGCTTATCTTTTCCAACCATGAGATATAAGATTATTCCATATCAGCACAATTAACTGAAAGACCAAAAAAAGAAAAAAAAAACTCGTTCTCTTTAAGCCTTTTACCTGCTCATCGGAGTATCTCTCCGAATATGAAGATAAAGAACCAGAACTCTCCGTTTCACCAGGGCTCTTATCGGAAGGTCTCCTTTTCCACAACCATTTCCTCTTTTCCATCTCAATAAGCATTTAATCTCCTAAATGCTCATAGCACAATGTCCATCTGCATATAATTGATACCCTCAATCAATAACAACACAAAGAGACATTAGTCCAACAGAAAAATTACCCAGATAACCTCTGATATGATTAAGCTCCATCCCAAATGCAAAGAAACAACTAATATACCTATACCCTACAGAATACAACCAGCTGTCCAAACACACTGTCATTTAACAACAACTATAACTTGGCTTCAAGTTCATTCAGTTTTCCTTCAAATCCACTCAACTATCCATCTAAGCTCAAAAACTAAGCATTTTGAACTATAGATAGAACAAAAACCAAACTTTACCATTACTCTTGATAAAAAAAACAAGAAGCCCCCATCTAAAGCAAACCCAATAAAATCACAATCTCAATGATACCCTCTACCCAAAAGTTCTAGTGGCAAACCAAAGTGACATTTCCTTTGCAATAGAAAATGACCTTACCTCAAAACACCAAGCCAAAAATGGACAAAGGAATATTTTTTTAACAGATCCATTGCTGGCCCATTTTCAGTTTATTGTCTCCAAGATTAAATATGAATAGATTACTGTTTCAACCCAAAATGCAAAAAGAAAAGAGAAAACAAGAAATCAACATACATTACTGTAAAGAAGCAATAACAGATGAATTGGGGTTTCAAGATTTCAGATTGATGAAGCAATAAACAAATTCAGACAGTCAAAGATCTGTGCTGTGAATTGTCAGAGAACAAGTACTAACTACTCAATTATATCCAAAACCCACAAGCAAGAAGCCTCTATTCATTCAAATTTCTCATAAAAATATAATCTTTTTTTAATATATGCTGTTTTTTCGGAGATTTTTGAAATAGCTAATGCGGGACCCAGAAGAGGAGCGCATGTGATATGCTGAAATAGAACAAAGGAAGAATGAGACTTTTTGGATCACTTTTTTCAACTTTCTTTAATGCTCTTCTATTTTTTTTTTCTTTTCGCAAAAATATAAATATATCTTTGAACTATCGTAAATTATATGCAGATACTTTTGTCATATTTTAAAGATATATTTTTAAACTATCGTAAATTATATACAGATACTCTTGTCATACTTTAGAGATATTGATGTTTTTGTTGTCCAAAAACTAGAGCGTATATATTTTCTATTCTTATTTATCGATTTCATATCGAATCGTTAGATAAGATTATGACACGTGTATTTCCGTTAGTATGAAGGATATATATGCTTTAATTTTTGGACAATAGATACACTGATGTCCTTAAAATATGACGGATGGTATTTGTATATTTATCATTTTTCCCTTTTCCTTTTGGTTTTTTTTTTCTGATTTCATTTTTCATTTTGTTTTATATAAATTAATTTGACTTGACATAAAATTTAAGAAAGTAAATAATATTTGTGATACTTGTGTATAAAATAAATAATACTAAATATTTGCAGGGTTATGTTATTTTATAAAAGGTGAAAGGAACATTTTAAAATTAAATTATTAAAGAATAATTTATTTATTTGTTTGTTTTGAAATTTATAGTTTAATACTCAATTCCCGCCCAAGAAACATAAAAAGTGGGTTTTTTAATTTTATTTTTATATATCGAGAAGTAGTTTAGTAAATTTGAGTACAGAAATTAAAAAAAGAGAACATGTGGAAATGTCACAAATACCCCTTATTGTTTTTTAATAATACTCAATTTAGGTTTTATTTGTTTTAATTGAAGGATAAAGAAAGAAATTAAATTAAAAGGGGTAGCTTTTTTCTTTCTTGTTGAAGTTACAGTAAATTGAAGTATCTAGCTTGTTCTGTTAATTGAAATTTTATCATGAAAATGTTATCGTTTTAAGATCAATTAAATCACTTTTATACGATATACATGTTATTGTGGTATAATTTATAATTTAAATATTTATGAAGTCTCTTTGCACATGGAATGTGATTAGAAGTCTGCCTTTGGTGTTAGTAGGATGCAAATCAAAATAATTAATAACATAAAATATTTGATTATGAATAATCTTAGAGTTATATAAATATAAATAAAGATTCTAAGCTTAATTAATTAAATTTTAAATTTTGAATTTGATTTAGCGGAGTCGATTTTCACGTTGGCCTAGTGAAAACGACAGGTAGTGGAATTTGATTTAGCGCATCGTTGTAAGGATCCTTGTCACTATCTTCACGTTCAATCAATTTGAGTGTAAACATTTACACATACTCCATGTGTTTGCCTTTTCTTTTATTTTATTTTATTTTACGACAAAAAGGATCGTAAATTCAAATTTCAAACTTATCTCAGAAAGTCAGTTACGCGCTAAATTACTCAAGAATATATACAAAACTAATGTGAGGGCAAAACTTAAACTCGATACAATAAAGTAATTAATACTTTCTATGATGATTTGTCGGACTCTTCAAAAATATTGTTACCGCAACGGCAGAAGGTATTGTGAGAAATGTAAGAATAGACTATGCAAAAACAGATATCACTGTTCAAAATTCACTAAAAAAATAGAAAAATCACAAAATTTAGTCAGAATTTTGGAGCAATCACTACAATCTTCAAGTGAAATTACACTTGAAGGAAGAAAAGAAACACATCCTCTTTTCTAACAAGGGGAAAAAATTCCACAACTCACAAGGATTATAAAGGAAGCGCGATCGCGTATTTCATAGACAAACACAAGAAAACTGCCATAAGAAGACTAACGAAAGGGTTCAACGAGCAAGCGGAAGATGTACTTCCACTTGGTCCACCTGAAGGTGGAAATGCTGTGATTGAGCCAGATTCAGGGACTATAGAAGTATGTGGACGGTGCATCGGAGCACCACCAGATTCAGAAGGTGAAGGGGCAGGAGCAAACATCGAGTCGGGGACTACTGATGTAGGTGGGGCAACAAGTGGAGGAAATTGTTGAGGTCCTGAAAAATATTTGATTCAAGAAAACATTACATGGCAAGAAGTGACATTGCAACCAAATGAAAAGGAAGATCGATTGAATGTTTACCAGGGCATCGAGGTTGAAGCGATGTGGATAATCTGCATGCAGCACAAGGACATAGAAAGTGTCAAATAAGCAAACAGAAATCAGAGACTACAATACATTGAGGGCAGAAAATTGAACAATAATGCTCACGTAGTGATGATGGTTCCATTAACAAGGCCACCGTAATTGCAAGAAGTCACATTGCAACCACCACCAGTCTGTTGTATGGTAACATTTCCGAGCATGAGATTGCTGTTCTTGCACTGCATGCTTGAGCAAGAAACTGCTAAAGAAGCTGGCATGCAGTACAAACTGCAAAACAACCAGCAATATCACGATCAGAACTTTCGACAGACCAGGATAACTGCAAATGAAATTGAAAGCATATAATCTGCTGACTTACTTCCGACCCCCTGGTCCACAACTGCATTGCACACAGTGGCTAGCTGTAATAGAATAGCTCCCATTCGCAACAGATAAGCCATAATCCGAGGCAGATCTTGGGAAGCTAGACGTACAAGCTGGCAGCAGTGAGAAGAAAAAGCATCTATCATTACCAAACATCTATCATCAATGAAATCAAGTAGCTTTACTGCAATGCTTGTGCTAAGTTTAGTATAATTAAAGTTATACCTTTGTTTATAAACACTCGATATCCAACAACAAATATTATGACAGCCATTTTTATGAAATCTCCAATAAAGCAGTTTGTACTAGATGATTACAACCGCAAGAAGAATAAAGAACATGAAACAATGAAAACTCAGACAAAGAAATACTTCCAAATTACAAGAAATGGAGAGAATATCTGTTTCTGATTTAGCCAGAAACGATGTTATTACCGAACTGAGAAACTCAATATTCAATATACGAATAAGGATTCGTGTTCTGTAGTGACCTTACAAGTGTTAAAAAATTCTTGATATGCTACAGTAACATCTCTTTTCAATAACTTTAAGCATTTCACAGACACATACATCTAGTGACAAGAAAAGAAAAGATCGTTACAAGTGACTCATCTTTTGATTCCATAATCTAATGCATACAGTTACGAAGTATAATCATATTGGGTCATCGTAAGCAATTCTCATCAAAAATATCAAAGAGATGCATTTTCATTTAAGAGGAAATAAAAAATCACTCAAAAACATATCAAACTTATACTCAACATTTGCTTCATGAACCTAAGCATAACATCAACTATTAAAAGTAACTTCAGTAATAAACATTGTCTAAATAATCCTAGCTTGCTCACTACTGCTTGCTTTATTAGATTACAGAAGAGGAAAATGGTAGACACAAAGAAGGGTTCTTATGTTGGACATGAAATCTTCATTAGTTCAAATTACATACTATATATGCATTGCAATGTTACACGGAACCTACTTTCATATGTATAACACCCGCAAACCTAGAATGAACATACTCACCCATAGCATGGCAAGCATGCCTCCTTAGACAACTTGTCCCCTCAAAAGGTGAGTACCAAGAAGCTACATTAAATGTAGATACACATACTTCATGATATGTTTCCTACCCATCAAGCACAGACACACATATGGTATACAAGATAGCAATAATGTTTGCATACACAACTCTACACATACAATATTCACAAGGCTAGAGTTGAATACTCCATCCATTCCATTTAGTTTGCCTTAGTTACCTTTTCATTCTGTTTTGAAAAAAATCTTTTTTTTCCTTTTTTGGTCGTTCTTTAATTCTAACGTCTAACTTGGACACGTTTAGGACGAGAAGATTAAAGACTGTGTCAAGTTAAAACAAGACAACAAATTGAAATGGAGGGGAGGGAGTAATACAGATGGGAAATCAAACACTTTGACACCTGCATACCATAAACACACACAAAACACAATAAAGAAGCATAAAAAAAAAAAAAAAAGAGTGGGTTGCATTTTGCTCACCAGACAAAGGAATGGAAAGAATGTCACCCTCCTTAATAGAAGGACCTCCCAAAGCATTAACATTCATAAGGTCAGTAAGAGTGGTAGAGTACCTAGCAGCAATCCCTGCAAGAGTATCAACAGCTCTAACAACATATGACATATAAATAGCAGGAAGATTATTGTCAGTCCCATTAAAGCAAGTGCAAGGAAGAGGAATCCAAAGATTAGTCCCAACATTTAACACTGAAGGGTCAGGACCAACAGCATTGGGGTTTCCTTCCTTGATCTGGTCAGCAGAAACAAGACCCCCATATATTATGTCAGCAATCAAAGATAGAGTATCAGAAGGCCTAGTCTTGTAATGAACAAAAGCAGACTTAAAGATCCCATCAACACAAGAACAAGTAACAGGAACCTTAAGGAACAGTTTAGCTGGAAGTATGTGGTTTTCAACATCTGGATATGAGATATCAATAGCATTAGTAGTAAGAAGAGATATTGGGTCTGTTTGAAAGAGTGAAGCCACTTCAGAAACCTTAAGGTCAGTATAAAGAGAGTAGCCAAGAAGGGAAGAACAAGTATCAGAGTTGGAACATGGCTCAATAGTAGATTTTGAAGTTGTGGGATGGATGAAACTAAAGCTCAACAAGAGGAACAAGAAAGGTAGCATTTTTCTCAGATACCCTTTTGCCCTTTAAGCTCAATTCTTGGTTCTACAGCAAGAAGTTGCAGAAACACACAAAAAAAATGAATTCTTGTCTCTGCAAGTGTAGAGCAAAATGGGAGATTTGGGGTTTGAAAGAGTAAAGGGGTTTTCTTGAAAATGGTGGGGGAGGGGTACGGAGTGACAGTGATGAGGGGTAGGGGGTGGGGGGGGTAAGTAAGAGAAGAAAGGAAAGTATAGTTCTATTATTTGAAAGAAAGGAGGCAAATTGAAGAGTGGAATAAGGAAAAAGCCAATGGAGGAGACAAAGGTGTAGTATAAAGAGTGTGCGGGTTCATCAAGACAGACATTAAATCAGAATCTTGGTGTTTGGGTTTTCTTTACATTTTCTTGTTTTGGACTATTTTGCCCTTCGTGTGTTTGGGTACTCATCACTCTACCCTACTCTCGGGACTAATTTGATAGAGTGTATTAGCAAAAATAACACATGTATTAACTTTTTGTAGTAGTAATATCTTATTTTGTAATACTGATTGAAAGTTAGACTCACACATCTGCTTCTGAAGATTATGATTTTCTTACTTGTTTGATTTGAAATGGCAGGATGTTTCGCACATGGAGTTGGAGTCTGTTTCGGGGGCTTCCAAAAGCTCGTGCAAAGACAATTTATAGAGAAAAGTTTTCCATCTTTCTTAGGTATTCTGTCTCTTGAAAATTTTGTATTCTTATGTTTGAGATCGCATTTGTCTGGTTCACCCTAAGTAGCTAACAAAAAAGGAATTAACTGAAATAACTAATAAAGAAGAGGCTCTAATTATTTAAAGGTAAATGAAAGGAAGCCCGTTGCGCCCCTTGATAAAGGAAGGCTCCTACAAAGAGTCGATCAGGCCCAGTATAAACGAAGATTGATGCCCGTCTCATTCGGTAAAACATCTTGGACCTTCTTGGCTACGTTGTGCTTGGATGCACTAGATATTTTTTTTCATGCAATGTAATTTAATTTTATTTATTCATGATGAGGGAAACCTGCAATTGTTAGCGTTAAATTGCATATAGGGTAAAATTCTTTCTCATATGTTATAATTCGCAAATCACATAGGAAATGTAACCTGCACCAGACAAGTCTGGTGCAACGAGCTATGTACTTAATGCTTACATTTATTATATATCATTTTGTATTTGTGTGTGTAATGCTAATACCATAGGTTTTTAGGTGGTAGCAATGCAAGAGATTTTAATATATGTATTTATCTCATTGCTCCTCAAAATCTCTTTTACATCTTTTTCGAAACAATTGTGAATGGTTTTTTTATAAGTTAACATTTTTTATGCAATGCAAGTATTTTTATAACACAAAATCGAATAATGCATTAATAATTTGTATAATTAATTCAAACAATACTAAATACACTCTATCAAATGACTCCTTACTATGTTTAAGCATGTTTGTATTTAAAAATTATTTAAATTGGCTTTTTAATTTTAATTTAAAAATTAATATCTAATTTACAACTTAAACTAAGTGTTTATAAGCACTTTTTAAATATTTATTCAAACACTTTTAAAATACTTTAAAATTACTTTTAGATTAAAAGTACTTAAAATAAATCAATTCACACAAACCTTAAAAATGATCTTTGATTGATAAATTTATTTTACTTAAATACTATAAAATTATTTAAAAGCACTTAAAATATCATGGTATATATTATTATTTTCAATAATATGTTCCATGCAATATTTTTAGGTTTTTAAATCACAAAATACTTAAATTGAAATATATTTAAAAATATTTTGCTATATTCTATCCATCTTTAATATACATTTTAGAAAGACAAAATTTAAATTGTTTTTTAAAAATATCATGCTAAATAAAAATTAAATAAACAAATTGAAATTAAAAAAATAGGTTAATAAATAGGTTAAACCAAAAGAGTACCTAAAAGATGCATGCTTTCGACGGATGCAAAGGTAATTAAGCTTAATGAACTGATTTTATTTATTATTTACTCGGTCTAATAATAATTGTTTATTATACTATTTTATATTGTTTAACTATTTATTTACTTTACAAAATTAATAGATAATTTCAAACTTAATTTTTAATTTATCTATATTTATTAATTATAGTCATTTTTCTAGATATTATATTTATAACATCAAAGAGTAATATAATAAAATTATAAACATGTCTATTATTGTCACATATTCGATTTTATTTAATATTCTTAAAATATTGAATATCAAAAATATCCATTATATCAAGTAGACATATATCTATTCTTAATCGTTATATAAAATGAAAAGTGATCAATTAATATAAAATAGAGCGATTAAAAAAAAACTGAAAATCCATGAATCAATGCTCATATTATGACCGTTAGTGGAAAATGTCAGACAAATTCAAATTTTTAGATGGCCAGATTTTACAGATTTATTTTTGTTTTTTTCTTTATATATGAAAGAAAAGAAAAAATTAAGGTTATTTATGATATTGAACACAGTTATTATTAAATGCTAATTAAGGTTATTGAAAAAAAATTATTTTCTCTTTGGATTAAAAAGAAAAAAAATATATATCACAATGTACTAAAGATTTTTTCCTAATAAACCAGGATCAAAGACCTAATGATTTATAGAGTTAATATATTTTTCCGTTAGTCTTCAGTTCACACTTGAAAGTGATATTGAGTTCACAATTTCATATTATAAAAAACGTCAAAATTTAAAGTAAGAATCATATTCCTCTTAATTTATGTTTGTGTTATGCTTGTATAGTTCTTTTCATGTTTGTTATTATTGATTCTATTTTATAAGCATTTGTAAAGTAATATTATTTGTGTTTCCGCATCAAATTTATAAAAGTCATATATTTGTTTTATATGTATTTTTTTAATGACTAAATCAAAAGTTGAACCGTTAAGGATCGAAATCGATAAAAATATCTTATGGATTTGGTTATTGATTTAACATATTTAAAAACTAAATCGATAAATCGAACTGATCGATACACACCCTAGTAAAAGTGATACATCTTCAGAAGTTCATAGCTTAAATAAAATTGTGGATATCATTAAAAAAGACAATGTCGATGTTAAAGTTGAAAATGATTCAATACTTTTGAAATAAGTTACGCAAGGAAACACATATCACATTTAGAAATCTTCACAATTATATTGTGCAATTTAAAAAGACAACGCCAAAATTTCTGATACAATAAAAAAGTTAGAGATAAGCTTCAACCAAATTTAAATTATAACAAAAAGCAGAACATAATAGAATTTTATATTTCACTAAATTGTCTTAGAGATATCTGTACTTTTAAAAATTATTTATAATATTAATGGGACCATATATTTATAATATAGATTTAAAAATATATTATCTAATCGAATAGGTGATTTTTTTTACTAGCTCAAGTTGAAAACGAAAAATATTATCTTAAAAAAATTATCAATTAATACTGTATTAATTTAGTGAGATTTTACTATATTTTGAATAGTCAACTTATTCGTGAATAAATATATTCTCTTATATTTAAAATAAAACTTAAAATTTAAATTTGTTTTAAATAAAATAAAAGAATACCTAGAATACTTTTATAAATAAAGCCTTCAAACTTTCTTATTTCTTCCTATATATATAACAATGCACGTTATATCTATCAGAAACTATTTGACAATAAGCTCCTTCCTTAAAGTAAAAAAGAAAAATGATTTAAAATGTCCTTAAATTAAGGAATAAAAATGTTTTTTGTTTATTATTTGTTTTGATGTTTTTAATATTTTGGTTTTAAAATGTTTTTATAGTCAATTTTTTGGTTCAAAAATATTTCTATAATTACAAAATGGGTCAAAAATATCTTTTTCCGAATAAATATATTATTTTTTTCTTTTTAAACATATTTTCTTTCTAATTAAAATATTATTAAAGAACACTTTTCTGATTTTCGAATTAAAATGTAGGAAATTATTTTCTTCTTAATCTCATTTTATCAATTAAAATAGAATAACTTTGTGTTCCCTTATAATATATGTTATAGGAAAAATGCACAGGTACCCTCTAAATTATGACCGAAATATCAGAGACACACCTTAACTAAACAAATGTCCTATTACCCCCTGGAGCTTTTTTTCTTTGTAATTTTTTACTCCTTTTTTACTTACGTGACATCTAAATATTTCTCACGCGTATCAATTGCGTAAAGTCACGTAATGTGCAATGTAAGACAAAAGATGCACAAAATTACCAAAAAAAAAAAGTTCAGAACGCTAGTAGGACTTTAGTTTAGTTAAAGTGTATCTATAAAATTTCAATTATAATCTAGGAGGCTACTTGTATATTTTATATATATATATATATATATATATATATATATATATATATATATATATAACTTGTGTTGGTATCGATGCCATTCTTCCTACACCTTTTGTTGGTGTATGTTGTTTCCAATTGTTTGAAGTGTGGAAATTAACAGTTACTCGTCGTTAGCTTTCATTATTTTATTCTCAAATGAAAGTTATATCGATCTCTACACTATTTATCAATCTTTTCTACTTTGTGAAAAACTAAACTAGATTTTTAAAAAATAGTAACTACTTATTAACATTTTCAACAAAGTTGTTTTACTATGTTATTTTGATTTATCATGAAAGTTTTAGTTAATTATTTTTATTTATGGAAAACACGGTAAAAATTCGGCTCAAATCCTTAGATATAGTTTTCAGAAATTCTCTACTTGATTTGCTTATTTACGAATTGTTATATGTCTAGCAAAATAATGTCAATTATTATCAAAAGTGAAAAGACTTATCCTTCTAAATAATCTAAATATTTATAACTTATATTAAATTTAATAAAAATACAACAATTCGTATTAGTTAGTAATGTTTGGAATTATTTTTTGCCATTGATTTGGATATGAAATTAGCTGGAATCTATAACCTACGAATGGTCGTATTAATTATAAATAGATTATTTTTTATATATTATTTGATTGAATATATTAAAAATAAGATTTATTATGTAAAATTATTTGTTTAAGATATTTTTCATAATTATAGTGAAAAAGATAAAAAATGATTTTGAGGGCAATTCATAAGTCTTTAATCATACTAATGCATGTATTAAATTTTCTTGCATTACTAATACCTAAAAATCTTGATATTAATAATACACATCTTGATACGGAATACATATTATAAAAAAGTGTATCAGGTAAACTATTTATTACTAATGCATAAAGATAAGCATGCATTATTTTTGTTAATACACTTTTATTAAACGGAAAAATGTCTAAAATATCCTTAAATTATTTAAATGATAAAAAATTATCCTTCATTCACCTATTGACTCCCAAATATCTCTGACATACATCTATTGACTCCCAAATATCTCTGACATACACCTATTGACTCCCAAAATACCCTTAACGTCATTTATTTTTCTGAATAACTTTCATTCATTACCTTTTACTAGAGTAAGAATTATTATATGAACTTCCTAATAATTTATTTATCTAATAATAAGCTTATCAAATTGTTTGAAATGTAAGAAAATTGTTAGTTAAAATTTTAAAATTAGAGTAAAACTAATTGTAGTGAAAGAAAGAAATTGGAGTTGCGATAAAAATTGTAACATTGAAAGTGAAAAGTTCAATGAAAATGACAATGAGTTTTTAAGAAGAAATAAAGAGATAAATAAAAAGGAAAAAAAGTTAAAATAAATAAAAATATATATTTTATAATAAAATAATTATATTAGTTATTTTAGGGTACTCACTCTCTTTGAGATAGTGCACACTCTCTCTATGTTAGGTGTACAAAAAATCATATAATAATATGAGTACAAGATTATTCAATGGGATAATACACGCCCACATACTTAACTAGCGGTTGGTCATAGATTTTCAAATATTCTTGTAGAATATTATTTGGTTGAAAATTTGATCATATGTTTGACTGTAGTATATGAGAATATATTTCATTTTTTTAAAAAAATATGATTTATTTCCATAAGTTTTAAAAACTATAAAAACTAATCATAAGTTTGTATTATGAATCAATTGGATTTTTGATGCAACATTTAACAAGTAGTGTCCATGACACTAGAGCAAGTGGTAGTTTGGAGTGAGTGCAACAACCATCATTTCATATATCATGAAGTAGACAAAAGCACATGACTTTATTACCTCGACTTGATTATTCATCATTTTTATCAATAGCCATATAATCACTTTCATAATTACTGATTATTTCATTACTATTTTGATAGTCACTTAAAAAATTATGTAATACAATGCAAATGATTACTATATAGGGTATTTTTGTAAAAGATAAAATTTTGTGTAAAATTTGAATTTACAAAAGATCCTAAATAATGAGATTTTGCCCAAATATTAAAAAAAAAACTAGCATTTAGATATTTCTAATATTTGTCAAAATATTTATTAAATAATAATAAATTATATAAACAAACACTATTTATCAAGTTTTTTTTCTCAAATATTATTTAAAAAATCTATGACTAAAGAAATCCATAAAGTTAAAAAATTCATGTTATGTTTTTCTCTTAAAATTAACTCAATCTTGTGCATTTGTCTCTTGAAATTGATTGAATGTGTATATACATAATGCTCACTCCGTTTCAAAAAGAATAATTTCAATTTTTTTAGTCTGTTTAGAAAAATGACCTTTCCTTTTGTTAACATTTTATTTTAGTCATCCACGTGATATATCTAAGGTCATAAGATTAAAAAATAATTTTATATATTCAATCTAAATTTAATTTAGAATCAGAAAATTCAAAAGTCTTCTTTAGATTCATAAACTTCGTGTCAAATCAAATCATTCTTTATGAAACGGAGAAAATATATATATATATATATATATATATATATATATATGCTACACTTTGATGAAACATAGGAAGACGTGTCATGTCCTTATATCTTCCATTTCCTAAGAAAATAGAGTGACCCTACACAATTCTTCTTTTCTCCTTCACTCTTTTCCATTTTCTTTTCTGGTTCTTCATAGATGACTCATTTGATTCTAACCCATCTCGAATTTAGCCCAATTTGGCCCTACAGGCGTGCCTATACTTAGAGAAAAATGGAGGAAAATGTGTTGTGCCAATGGACTGTTATTAGATCCATTTTTGCTATTCTTCAATGGTGGGGTTTCAATGTTGCTGTTATTATCATGAACAAATGGATCTTTCAGGTATCCTTTTTTTTTTTTTTTTAACAACATTATGATTTTAATTTGCGATCTCAAACTGTGCTTCGTTACATGTTTTGTATCTTTAGTTTTTGTATTGTTCGTTTGTTACCTTTTCTTTTATGTCATCATAACAAATAAAATGTTGCCCCATTAAAGAAAGAAATTTGTTAAAAGATTTGATTTTGCCACCTGGGTTCTTCTACGTTATGGCCAGAGGCGGAACCAAGATTATGAGTTTTGGGGTTTCAAATCAATTTCACATGATAGATAATATACATATTGTTAATTAATTTTCTAGTAGGAAAAATGCACAAGTATGTTGTAGGCTATGACCGAAATTTCAGAGATACACCTTAAATAAACTAATGTCCTATTAGCCTGAACTTATTTTTTTAATAAAAAATTGTGCACCTTTTGTCCTACGTGGCACATTCCGTGACTCCACGCAATTGAGCTGCGTGAAAGATATTTGGATGCCACATAAACCAAAAAGGTGCACAAAATTACCAAAAAAATAAGTTCAAGGGTAATAGGAGCTTAGTTTAGTTAATGTATGTCTCTGAGATTTCGGTTATAGTCTAGGGGATACTTGTGTATTTTCCCTTTCCAATATTATAGGGTCTACAAATAAGCTAGTGGGTTCGTTCGAACCCATGAACCTCCACCTAGTTGCGCCTCTGAGAAGGTCCAATGCTTCATTTGGCGGCACTTGGCTCTTAGAAGGTCCCACACGAACCCGTTCACGTTTCTAAAGAGTCCGAGCAACATTAGCTTGAACCTTCACTCTCTTCAGGCTTCCTCTATGATTTAAATCACGACGCTTCTAAAATGATAACAGACCTTAATTTGTACACCAGTGTCACCGTTCTTCCACCATTACCTTTCTACAAATTCCAACCCCAGTTTTAGGAGATGTGTAATGCTTTCGTGCAGTATTGTTGCTTATGATTGTGTACTCTACTCATCTTTGCAGAAATTGGAGTTTAAATTTCCTTTGACAGTATCTTGCGTGCACTTCATATGCTCAGCTATTGGTGCATACCTGGTAATTAAAGTGCTGAAACTTAAACCACTCATCGTGGTCGAACCCACAGATCAGTGGAGAAGAATTTTTCCGATGTCATTTGTGTTTTGTATCAACATAGTCTTGGGGAATGTAAGTTTGCGATATATTCCTGTATCTTTTATGCAGACCATAAAGTCATTTACTCCTGCAACAACAGGTAAAGCTTGAGCCACAAAGCCCTTCTGAGGCCTCTACTTAATCACTTGCTTAACTTATTTTTTTGCGTATGTTTGAACAGTGATTTTGCAGTGGCTAGTTTGGAGGAAGAGCTTTGAATGGAGGATCTGGACTTCCTTGATTCCCATTGTTGGTGGAATTCTTCTTACTTCTATTACTGAGCTCAGTTTCAACACTTTAGGATTTTGCGCTGCTTTGTTTGGTTGCCTTGCTACTTCTACAAAAACTATTTTAGCAGAGTCGTTGTTGCATGGGTACAAATTTGACAGGTTAGTACCTACCTCTTCCTCCCCCTCCTTGTAGTCGTATCAATCAAAAGGTATTGCTTGACATGTAACAAAAACTTCTATAGATAACAACGTCAATGGAGTAACAGGCTTTCAGTGCTCCTGCTGGTATATGTGTCGTAACTAATGTTGGTTTATTATTGTTCTCCAGTATAAACACAGTATACTACATGGCTCCCTATGCAACAATGATACTGGCTCTGCCGTCTTTACTCTTTGAAGGAGCTGGGGTTGTAGAATGGTTATACACTTTCCCTCAGTCGTTCCATCCATGCTTCTTATTTTTCTCTCCGGAGTGCTAGCTTTCTGCCTTAACTTCTCTATCTTCTATGTTATCCACTCCACGACTGCTGTCACTTTCAATGTTGCTGGAAACCTTAAGGTCAGTTCCTCTCTTTCCCCCCACCGACATGCACTTTCACTCTTCAGGTTTCAGAGCGAGCAGTCGTGTTTCATGTTTTAAATCATAACCAAATACAAGATCCTGCTACTTACTTTGCCTTTGGTCCGGACCATTTTTAACAGGTTGCCGTGGCTGTTACATTTTCATGGATGATATTCCAAAATCCAATCTCAGCTATGAATGCACTGGGATGTGGAGTGACGCTTGTTGGGTGTACATTTTATGGTTATGTGAGGCACATTCTATCACAACATGCTCAAGAGTCTCGGCGTACGCCAGAGAACAAGATGGAATCTGTTCCTCTAATACATGAGAAAGAACAAGACCAAAGATAACCCCTTTAAAATCACTGATGAAGAGGTTTCATCAATTTTGCAGAAGATAGATTATTCTATTCGACCCCTCACTTTTCCCCTTATCAGTGCTTTATTTACTCAAAATTTTGTTCTAGTTCCTGCATATAAGGATGTCAATTTGATAGGTATTTACAACAGGTTAACATAACCTCATTTCATTGAAAAGAAAAGATTTGCTATATACAAGTTTAGTTATATTTGATGGTATTTTTGAAGTAAAATGGTTACACTTGTATGTTGTAAATATAGTAGCTATGTCTACTTAGGTAATTTTTACTTGTTTGTATAGCCACCTATAGGTAACAAATTTGATCACAACAACTATCAAACCTCAGTGTCAAACAAGTTGAGGTAAGCTGCATGATCACTAAATAAGCTCTAAAACTAAGAAACGCTGGTTATATTGTTAACTTGCTGAGAACACCCATGCCTAAACTGAAGTGGAATCAATCAAACATCCAAATGCATGAACTCATAAATATTTGGTTGATAGATAGTGAAACTCAGCTCATGGCTTAGTACCAGGAACAAAAGTAGATAAGTGCTGCAGTGTCACCACAAATTAAACTTGGATCTCGACCTCCTAACAGACTACATGAGAGAGGAGAAGGGAAAAAACAATTGTAAATCACTAAGTTCCAAGAGAAAACTCAGAATTACACCACTTTCCCAAGCTTCCCATTCTACTAACTGAAGCATGATATTTCACAGATCTGAGTGGCCGCTTGTTATTTTGCCAGAAAACAACTTGCTTCGTCATGAACAAGCTACAACAATGGCTTTCAGATAACAAATACTCCGGCAGGTGATTTTCCATCTCCGTTATGAGCATCTCCACCTGCATGTTTTTGATGATAAGCAATGTAAGTAGCAACTTCCCTCCATAATACTCATACAATGTGTGCGCGCGCGCATGCAGATGAGCGTTTGTGGATTATATTGCCTTCAGTGATTATGAAACACAAGATACTCATTGAATAATAAGTTATTTCCACAATGAAAAATTCAGTTATTCAAGGATCCTCCTATAAGTATTTCACATTTACAATAAAATTTTCGAAAATTGACACCACTTTTTTCCCATAACCGAGAAATCCGAGGGCCAATAGACCTACAAGCTGCGATCTTACCACTAGACCAAAGCACAAGGGGCAATTGATCCACTGCTTCTTATTCTAAATAAAAAAAGATCCTGTCTAATTCACTAATTCATGGGAAGACACTGAATTTTCTCTTCCCTATTCTTGGTCTGAAAATAACAAAGACCGCAATTGAGAACTCGATTTTGGTTCATTACCAAGTTCATATTAAGAACTCGTCTATATATATATCAGCAACAAAAGGCTTTTAACAATTAGCAACAATATAAAGTTAATTCCGGGCAGTTACAAAAGATTGTGTCAGATGAAGTCCTGTTCAAAGTTGTATGGTTTTCAAAGTCAAAACTCAATCACAAAATTGTTGTTATTTGTCATCCACCAGAGGAAAAGGAGCTCAAGAAGAAAAAGAAATGACTTGAGGTAGATCTGTGGCAAAAATAAGGTTAAGGGTCTGTTCAGTGTTCACCACCTTCCTGAAAGGGCCACTAGCATCTGATGCCCTTAAGGTCAAACTTTTATTCTGCTTCTTAAAAAAACAGCGTTAAAAGCCTTTCAAGTGCCATCACTAGCATCGACGTCTCAGTCCACCAATTCTACCTCAGAAGGCAGAAGCCATCTTTGAGTTGACTTTTCTGGTGTGTTATTCTCCCATTTTCCCTTTTTTTTTCTACCCAAAATATCCTATGTGAAGAATAACATGAAACTTTTGCTATTGACAGAAAACTTTATGTATTACTTCCTGTAAATACAAGTTAAGCAATTCAGCCCAAGTTTATACTTGGTCTCTAACATAATAATTGTGATGGTCAGAAGCTAAAACCCTCCAGGAATCAATATCGGGGAGATGTTCACAACTTTTTCTTCTCTCTCAGAGAAGTTCTATGCAAATTCTATCTAACTTTTGCATCTGTTGTATTAGCGAGATCATTAGCTCTTCTTACCCAAGGAAGGTATACCCCAAGAAAAACACACTATACAGGATTTCTCAATCAACCAGTCATTGTTAGACAAAGAGAAAAAGAGAACTTCCACATCCTCTTAATCATTTCGACTGAGGCCACTAATGGGGGTCTTTCTGCTAGGATTGCCTTGTAAGAGAAACTTGCATCAATCAAATATTTACTCATAGATTATCTTGGCTTGCTCAAAGCCACTGATTTGTGGCACAAATCCAACTATTCTTTTACTGCAAAATTCAACATACAATGCAGTCCTTCATTTATCATATAAAAATGTTAGCACATGATCTCCTAAAATACATAAAAGAGAGATAGAACTAAATATAGTTTCGAAATCTCAAACTCTTAAAGAGGGGATATTTAGAAGTGGCTACAGCCTACAAGAATTTTGCTATCACCAGACTCACAAGATTTAAATCTAAAAAGAACTACACCGAGTTCGAGAAAACAAAAAGGTTCTTTTCTTATAACCAAGAAATCCCAAGGGTCAACGGTGCATGGTTTGGAACTAGGTGGACAATGTGCTTGTCCCTCTACCCTTCCCCACAGTTTGAAACTCGCAGGATCGGGATCTCATCAAGTGATAGGCTGGTTTTACATTGATAATGTTACACCTTCAGCTAAGAATTTATGTACAAAATATTTGAGTATAGCAAGCTTAAGGAGGAACTCTTTCCAGAGAACACAATTAATACCAGGCAATGGTCTACACACCACATTCAGGAAAGATATTGGTTAAACAACACAATCCTCAAGGATGAATTCCACAACATTTTTCAAATTTTAGTGAGCCAAACTCCATATCTCTCAGAATAAAGAAGGCAAAACCAGCAACTTCTTTCCAAAAGGAATCTCCAGGCTGGAAGGATACAGATTGAATTTGCAGGCAGCAAATAAGTTATGATGGGGCAGTGCAAATGATGGCAGGTACTCAGGTAAAGCGGGTTATGCAAACTCATGCTACAAATAATTTGATTAACTACTGGACGTGGAAGTCTAAGCTGCCCAAAAAAATTAAATGTTTCTGCTGGACACTATAAAGCATGCCTCACCCAAGACAATCTCGAGAAAAGGAGCGACCAAATAGTCAACGGATGCTACATGTGTCAACAGGAGATAGAAACCAACAGTCACTTATTCCTCCACTGCAAAATTGCTAGTCACATATGGTGCTTGTTCTACTCTATTTTTGGTCTCAGCTGCGCAACCCACAGATCAGTTAAGAGGCCAATGAAGGTTGGAGTAGTTGGAAAGTTGATAAGGCCATCAAGGAAATCTGGAAATGATACCTGCAAGTATGTGGACAAAGAGGAACAGAAAGATGTTCTGATGGTTCGTCAACTCCAAATTATTCCATCAAGGCCCAATGGCTGATGTTTCTATTTATGTGGAAAACTACTTCTCTGGTAGATTACCCTGAAACCTTTTTGAACTTTGTTAGCTCCCTGGCACTAGCATAGTTCTTTATGTAATGCAGCTACAAAGGTTTTCTGTAAGTTTTTGCATCTTCTTGATGCCAGTAATGAAATCTATTATCTGAAACCTTTTTGAACTTTGTTAGCTCCCTGGCACTAGCATAGTTCTTTATGTAATGCAGCTACAAAGGTTTTCTGTAAGTTTTTGCATCTTCTTGATGCCAGTAATGAAATCTATTATTACTTCATCAAAAAATTTCATGTGGTACTTTATTACATTTTGCAAATAAGCTATGAATTTATAAACCATTGCAGCAATAAAATATGGAGAAGATCTTCAAAACTAAATCTTTTTTCCCAAAAGTCTACCATTCACTAGGACTGAGAATCTGGTCCTTGAAAGGGAGAACTTAATCCACATCCTGTCTACAACGTTATGAAATCCAAGAACTCCCAATTCACATGATCATATGAGCTGTCAAAGTCTAATATGCTCAACATTTCCAACTTCCCCTACCTCCTGGAGTCAACCACTCCATTAAGCGCATGTGTTAACATGTTAGGATGTTCCTACTAGACATCTTTTGAGGAACTTTATCCTAAGGATGGTACAATTCTCATCTATCACAATTTTTCATTAATGACACTTACATTTTCTGTTAGGAGAGGTTTCTTTAAAAGACTGGCTTTGTAGACTATTGAGCATTTTCTAGCAGGGCATTTGGACTCTTCGCAATGAATCTCCATATTTATCGGCAATGTCTACCTTTCTGGTGTTAATGTCAAATGAGGAATCTAGGCCCATCATGAATCTTGTTTTTCTCTTTTTCTTTATAATGGTGGTGTTTGGACCAATTATTCTACAGCTTTACTACCACAGGGTACATGATTCCCACCAGCGCACAAGTATAGAATAAATCTGCCAACAAGTTGATTTTTGTCATTGCTGGAACTTGAACCCTGCTCCCAAGGTTTCCACCCACTTCATATACTACTAGGCTATAATCTTGTGTTCTCTGAAAATTCTTCTTGTTTTTTCTTGTTGAGTCAGAATTCTCAAATATCTTGTGTCTGTTGAAATATCGAAAAGGCACGAGACGCCCTGTTTGACTTATCGTCCACCTATTGCTAATGCTCCATGATTGTCCGTAGCTAGAAACATAATTTGGTGTACAATGACATGATTTCTCTATTGATGAAGAAAGGGTTAATCAGCGGAGTGGATGATCACCAAAAACTGTCTAAAAGAATTGTAATATGTGAAGGAGAATAGAAAGGAGGGAGAGGAAAAGATTATCAAGGTTTTGCCATTTTGGAAGATTCTCAATGGTCCGATTCTAGAGTGAAGCAAAAATTAAACAGTATAAAATAATACAAAGATAACCATTATAAGTTAAGTGGGTGTTTATTATTTCAAAAATGGTAACATTAAGCAGAGGTAATACTACAAAATTTCGTACTTCGATTATCTTTTCTAATACGTCATATATACGACTTCTAATAGCAGAATCCCTTTATTTGGTAATTTAACCAATTTTTGCAGAAACATTACTTGAATTTATCATTTCATTAGTTACACGAATGGTGTGTTTACTATTTTATCATAAAGCTTGAAGAATTTTGCTTCCCAACATCTTGATTCTTGAAGAAATGATAGTCCAAAGAGATTTTCTTCAATAAATGCAAAGGAACACCAAAAGTGGCATGTGATGAACGATGATAAGGAAGGACATGGATAATGCTGCAAGAGCAGGCGAAAGATCCAATTAATGGAATGAACAGCATTCACCCACTAACAGTCTAATATAGTTATAAAGAAATGATACACTTAATTTTAATTTTTTGTTGTACTAATCTATTTCATTAGAAAAGGGTAAAAGCTTTGCCCATATACGAGAAGTAAACCAAAAGTAGAAAACCTTTCAAGAGAATGATTTTCTACAAATAACACCCACTCATCTATACACGTAGAAATGATACACTTATAAATGCATCTAGTTTTTACTTCTATGAAATTCCATTCCACCATTATACAGCTTTGATTGTTTGTAGCAAAAGACTATATCAATAGGGGCTACGACACCAGGTGAGCGCTTGCTTCACCAGCTCTTGCACCCATACAATTTTAAGTAATCACATTTCTATAAAGCAAACTAGGGTTCATCAACCTGAGATTTCTAAAAGAACTTATCGTTGCTATATTTATAATCCTTTTAGTAACTAGCTCAAGTCTAAACCTTACTATATCTTGGATAAACCTCTAAGTTCCACCTGTCCACGTAAAATTTCGTTGAATATGATAACAGCCACAAAACCAAATGAATACTTGTATCAGACCTGCTCTTATACAGAAATCTTAACTTTTTGAAGCAGCAAACCCGGGACACGTACAATGGAAACCCCATCAAGTTCTTATTTCCAGTAACCAACCTAATCTCAATCCCTCAAATTTGTAATCATAATTAATCTAACAAGTTGACCCAGCAAACTTATGGGAGGTAAAGCCCTAAACCCTAACAACAGACTAAACCCAAACCGCCTTAAATTTCTTTCAGCCTCTATTCCTCTAATTAGTGACCATTTTTCATAGAGCAAAGTACAGAGTAAATCATTGATACCCAAATCCAAACAAGCCAAACCCACAAAATCATTTGCAGTAAAGCTAATTTCTGCAATTCACAGAGAACCCAAATGCTATAATTCCGAAAGAAACAGGAAAAAAGTCATACCAGAAGTCGCTGTGGTGGTTTGAACATCTCCATAAATGGCTTTAATCTTAGAGAGTGGAATAAGTGGATTGGGTAACTCAGCTTCAGCAAAAAGCTGCTGCTTCCAATCCCACATAGCCTTCTTCATAGCTTTATTAGATTTGAGCAAAGAGTCCTTTTCTGCTTCAAGAACTTCCATATTCTTCTGTTGCTGCACTGATCTCATACATAGCAATCCAAATGCACTCGTTAACACTACATTCAACACTTTGTTGCTGTTCAGCGCTTTGCTTACTGCGTCTCCGACTTTGCTTGCCAACTCCATCCCTAAACAACAAAAAACTCTCAACACTCTCTTCTTCCTTTTTGCCTGGTCAAAATTACTACCATTTTTCTAATTATTTGTTATTACTATTAAATAAAGGGAAACTTATATAAATCCACTAATTTAGAAGCTAATTAATTTTAGTTTGTAATATTGCGTATTTTATTATATTTTGATGCATTCAAATAAACTCAGATACATGTAGCTTCATTATAAGATCAAAATTAAGTGTAAGTTGTTCTAGATACATTGTATCTAAGTGAATTAATATGCATGTATTTAGAACATATAACAAATCTCGTCCGCCTTCCTCGCCTCTCTTCCATCTCGCCCACCACTCTCGTATGGTATCTCAAATACATGTGAATTATCCTAGATACATACATATACATGTATCTAGTCTGAATCTCGTTCAACTCCATCCCCATTTCGCTCGCCTCTCTCCCTATTTTAGTATATCGTGTTGAAGCAAAATACATATATCTAGTAGTATCTTCCTAGTAAAAAACTTTTAATTAGTGATAAAATACGTAATTTTGAAAGTATAAATAACAACGGTATATATGTGATATAAAATTATGAACTATATGTCTAGTTATGTATTTTTCTTTAAACAAAAAACATGGTCCATGATATGAAATTACTATCTATCCCTAATAAGTTTCTAATTATATTAATTCCTTAAAAATTAAGAAAAATTCGGACACATTAATATGTAGCTCGGATACATTAATATAGGCTCGGATATATGAATATGTAGCTCGGATACATTAAAAACTAGCTTGGATACATAATATATAGCTTAGATACATTAAATACTGATTCGAATACATTAATATGCAGCTCAGATACACTAATGAAATAAGACATTTTGAAATTTAAAATAATAGGGGATATGTATTTTTATAGTTTGTCCCCAAAAAGAAAAAGATTCAGCCCAACAAATGCCCAATCAAAAGAAAATAAAGCAAAGACAATAAACTAAATAGAGCATATTGAAATTATTTTAAGAGTAATTTTAAAGTTAGTCTTCACAAACTTTGTTCTTGGTACAGGGATAACAATCTTGTAATAAAAATTAAAAATTAAATTTATTTTATATTTAATTTGAAATATTAATTAATTTTAAAATTATTTTTCTTACTTTTATATCATACTAGTTTCTAATAACGTGCGTTGCACATTTGTCTCTTACTATTATTACAATCTTTTTATTTATTTAAAAGTGAGTTATAAGATATAATATATTGAAATTAACAATATTAATTTTACTAATTATTTTTTATTCATTAGAATAACTCATAAAATAGAATGATGCATTTGTTATCAAACCAGAAATATGTGAAACCCGAATGTAAAATATGTCTATTTCGCTTTTAAAAAAGTATCTATGATTAATTGATTGAAAAATAATAATAAATGTATCTAATGTCTTTAATGAAATAACAAAGGCGTGAGACAACTTTATCAGAAATATAAATTTCAATTACATATTTTGCATATTACAACAAAAAGATCCTAAAATATGTACCAAACAAATGACTTATTTTTCTATAAAGCACCTAAAAATCGAAGTTTAACAACAATATAATAAGATTGCCTTGAAAATGCAATTACTTGTGATAAGTCCACGACTTTATATATGAGTATATTTTATTGTATTTATATAAAATATAGCACTATTTGTGTTACTTTTTAATGATATGATGCTTCAGTATTCATGAAAAATTCAACACTCATTCGAATAGTAAAAAATAATAAATATGTTTTCATTTTCAAATTTAATTTTTTACAAAACAGAAAATAAATTAACAAAATAAGAAAAACAGACGATTCAATAACAACATTATAAACACGTTTGTGATGAGTCATGTATAATTTGAAAAAAAAATATTACAAATTCAAACTAAAGAGAAAATAATATCTAAGACATAGAATGATTAAAATGTGTTCTCTAACTAAAATCTTAATCTTATAAGAGAAATGATGATTTATACGATTTAAAAGCTCATATGGGAAAATAAGAGAATAAATATATTGCATAAAAAAATTATAGCTGCGATAAATATCTTGTATGATTTTCAAAGGTAAAATTATTTTACTATTACCTGTAAATTATATACTTTCATCATATTTATTGTTGAAATTTCACCTTTTAAAAAATGAAAAACTAAGGAAAAAAATAAAAAGGAGTAAAAGGAACAAATAAAGATTAATAAAATAGAGAAAGGAAAAAAACCCAGTGAATATCCTGACTGAAACTACGTTACAAAAATACTCAGATAAATCTATATATCTTGAATTCCAAGAACACTTCAAATTGCATCATTCATTTAAAAAGAGACATATTCTACAATAAGAGAGAGAGGGACAAGAAAGAAATATTGTTAAAAATTTGAAACCTTCCGATTTTAAAAAAAAAAGAAGAGAAAATTATTGAAGGGCAGGGGATGGAGGAGGACTATGAGATTTCTAGGAACACAAAATCAATTCTTCGCCGTTGTCGCTTTCGAGAAATTGCTGCAGACACCACACTTCATATGATTGTCTTAGAGTCTTCTGTTTCTTAACTAAAATAGTGTTCCTATATCTTCTATGCCTTTTGAAATGTATATGAAGATGAAATGATTTCATTATTCACTTGGAAAAAGATTTATTATTTTTAATTGCCTTTTCGCTTATCCTATTCATGGTTATTTAAATGTAAGTTTCAGATAGTTGTCTTTTCAATCATCCTAATTATTGTAATTAAAATGTGAATTTATTTTTCAGGTAATTAAAAATTATAATATCATGCTTTTATTTTCATATAATATTATATATATTCAAATAATGTTCAAGTGAAGGGCAAATTCGTAATTCAACTTGAGCTAAGGGGCTTCCCACTTATAATATAATATGATATGACTTATTATTTCGAGTTTATACAAAATAAATTTATATTAACCAGTTTATACAAATATAAACAAAAATAACTCAATTATGTATAAATACACGTGAATTATACAAATATATACGAATTATAAAAACACACACGTGAATTATACAATAGGTCGCCCATAGCAACATAAAATATGACTGTAACTACAGCCTGTAAATATGCAAACTATAACTAAGAAGCCTAACTAACTGTTGCTATTTGTGAATTTTCCCGGTAAATAAATAAATTAAAATGTACTTTATTAACATTTTTAAAACAATGGAATTTATATTAAAAATAAATACTTATATGTTTTGGATAAAAATTGCTTAAACTGGAAAAATAAATTTATTGGTGTATTATTGGATACACAATTGCTCTTATACACTTTTTTTTTGTTAAAATATGTGTAATATCTAAAATTTTGAACATTATAAAATATTAATTATTATATAAATTTTTACTTCTATAATAAATCAAATTACAAATTAAATTATATTTTAATTTAACTTCAATATAAATTGATTATATAAGTAAAGTTATATTGTATAAGTTATTTTTAATTTAAAATAAAGTCTGATATGCTCGTAGAATATTCATAACTTTTTGACATTCAAGTATTTTCTTGTGCTTTATGTCCGAGAAAACCATGATATTTAGATATGGATAATGTAACGACCCCAAAATGTTATTTTTAGAATTTCTATCATTTTACCTTCCTAAAAAGTTACACAAAGTAATTTTTGTTCCATTGTTATGGTTGGTTTGGAAATCAGAGTGAAAATATTGAATAGGATTCACTTAAAGAAAATATAAACACATGATTTTGTATCAAGGATAACATTTCATTGCGCAATTTTGATGATCTCTATGTATATTCTAGGAAGATCACAATGTAAAGTAGTAAATCGTACTACTTTGCACTGGATTTTCTAACGCAGTGCGGACACTGAATAGAAAAGACAGATAAAGGAATAATCCACCAGAAGGTGTAAAGAGCTTTTTTCAAAAATAAGATTATCAAGAATAACATGTGAAATCAAATGAACGATCAATTCTTAGATGATTGCATAGTGCATAATGTAGAAAAAAAAGAATTTGAAGATGTTTCTATGAGTGTATTATAAAAACATTTCAAGAGATGAAGTATCGTGGAGTGTAATTATAGTCACAACGTTACATATTTTGATGTGTACGAAGCTATCAGTCAATGTATATGTCCTACTTCATCTTCTCTTGTTTATTCATTGACTTTTTTAAGTTTACGTGTTGAGATTTTTTCATTTTGAATAGTTCGTTAATTTGGTATTGAAAAGGAAAAGAGTACGAATAATATGAAGTAGATATAGAGATCAACAATTATTATATGACTATTTTGTAACTAATGATAATCTAATCAACAAGAAACACTTTTTACTTGTCGTAAAGTATAAACACACTTAATGAAAATTTTAGCTCTGTCACTGAAAACTTGTACCCAACCTGAAAGGGCTTTCTATACTTTGCTAAGAGTATGAACACTGGCTGATGTGGACCCACTAAATTGATGTCACTTATGATCTCAAAGTGATTCATTTACGATGAATGGTTCAAATTTTTGATGTAAAATTTGTGAGGTACTACGAAATGTCATTTATTTTTAGATTGACTAAAATAAAAAGTACATCACATAAATTAGAATAGAAAGATTAACTCAAGGATCTACGATGAGTTCATTTTTTATATATTCTAGTTTGGATAAATTAATCAAATACAATATAAGAATAGATGTTCTTATGTATATCATTTGCTGATAATGTTAATATAATTGATAAAATTAATGAAAGTCTATATTAACCAACCAACTGTTTGAATGATGAAGACACTTTCTAGCAATTAAATTTTTTAGGTTAAAAGTAAAAACAAGATTGAATATATGCATTACAAGTTTAATCAACATAAAAAGTGGGTTAAATAGGATTGTGATGGGCTTATTGTTTTTAGGGAAGTGGAATTATTGTTAAAAAAAAAAAAAGGTAAAGAAAAAATTATCTGATATAGGCCATACTTCCATTTCCCATTAATACCAGTACAAAAATGAGACTATGTAACTTCTTGAAAACTATATTTTCTGTCAATGTAATCCTCTATATGAGATGGCAAAAACAGAAGTATCCTAAGATTACACTGCAAACCTGAGTTTTAGATCTTTAATGTACAAATCATGTTGAGGGGAAGATGATCAATTCAGATGCAAGAGTGCAGTTCACCAAAAAAGCAATAGGTAAAAAGGATGGAGATGTTAATCAACTCGAAAATGAGGTTGAGTTCACTAACATAAATGGCCTCAATTTGGTGTTGATCTTCCATTCATGTTATCCCGAGGATTCTCAGGAGGTTGAGCTCCTGAAAACATCTCCATAACAGACCTTAAGGTTCCTGTCAATTCCTCAGGCATCTGTTCACCAAAACCAAGATTGACGCTCCTGCTTATTCTTATAACAGGATCATTGGTTGAATCAGTGTTGTTGCTTCCTTCTGGCCGGTCTGGACCATGCTGCCCTTGGAATGCATCTCTTGTCATGTTCATAAACACGTTCGTCAAATCAGGAATGCTATTCCCATCAAATGACACTGATCCAAATGGTGGAGGCATGGCATGACTTCTAGGTGCACCAGCAGGCTGGTGATTTGAGTCTTGTCCATGGCTTGAAGAGGTTGAGCTCTGCAAAATAGACAAGGAAAGAAATATAGGGTTTTTTGGTTAATGCTTACTACAATTGAGGATTGAATTTTCAGATATGTGGAGCTGAATTTATTACCACTTTGTCAGCTGACTGAACTGCAGATACATGTTCCCTTTTTTTACTTATCAAAAAGAAAAAAAAAATATAGAAATCTATTCTTTCTTTTAAACAGAAAGATTACAAGTGATATACATGTTTGTTGTCGTTCCTCACACGAAAATGCAGCATTACCACAGACAGACAGATTATTACAGGTACTGAGTATTGAGCTCAGCACATGATTTGGTTGTTCATTACATACCTTGTAATTATCAACTTAATAAATCGAGTAAAGCTCTTCTGTAATGCCACAATTGTCAGTTACCTGATCAGTCCGTCTCCTTTGTTGCTCTTCTTTCAACTTTTGTTCTGCTACCTACAAATTTAAAATATGAGAGTCATACTTCAGATAATACCGCAAACACCATTTTCCAGCTAATAACCTTAAAAAACCCAATTAATAATAGGAACTAACCCGTATATTTTCCTTGACGGAATCATTATTAGGATCCAACTGCAATGCTTCATAAACAAAGCTTTATGTCAGAAATAGATTTCTTTTTGCGGATTAACTAGAGAAGAAAATCCAAATATTTGTATCCTGGCACAGATTATCTAAATTCCTAACATAGTTAACTCTACAGAGATAAAGTGCACACCTTTTTAAAATTCACCAAGACCAATGTATAGACAGATGCATTACTAAGCACCATAATATAACATATAATAATTCACAGTTGGTGTTGAAAGTTGAAGGGAGCCTTGGCGTTACCGGTAAAGTTGTTGTCATGCGACCAAGAGGTCACAGGTTCAAGCTGTGTAAACAACCTATTGTAGAAATGCAGGGTAAGGTTGCTTACAACAGACCCTTGGGGTCCGGCCATTCCCCAGACCTGCACATAGCAGGAGCTTAGTGTACCCGGCTGTCCTAATCCCTCATAGACATAGATATCAGTCGATGCCCACAGTTTACATGTGCAAGGCGGGTTCCATCACTTCCAGTGCAGATTCTGACTGAAATTCTACTTTAATCCATTTATTGGTTGGGGATGGAAGACTTCACTCACCATCTCTTGATGAGGGAAAAGGCAAGGAGGAAGAATGAAGGGAGGTTGAAAAGTATTAAATGCAGATAGTGGCTTCTCCCACTCATCTTTTCCTTCCAATTCTTAAAATTGCTTCTATTTGAATTTGTTGTTATGGTTTAGTGGGTACCCACAAACATAATCATAGCTGTAAAATGATCTTAAACTTTTCACTAATGAAGTAGGAGGATCCAACTGTCTTTTTGACATTTTAGCCAACGTTCCCTTTGCCTTTTCTAGTACAGGACTTATATATAACCTAATACAAAGTGAAATCTGGCAGACAGTTCAAATACCTAAGAAGCACGATTTAAGACATTTGCAGTAATGTTAGGCATTAGCTGAGGTTTGTGAAATCATCCTTCAAATCTACGCTTCATCTTATATATTATGTCAGCATATTTACTATGTATCATGGGAAGAACTTCAAATAAAATGACATGGTGAACTGATGAAACTAACTGAAACAAAATATAGAAAATGAGAAAGCAGTTAATTTCATTCATCAGTTAAAATACAGAACTAGAAACCACACCAGTAGCCGCATGCCAAAGATGTTGGAGCATAAAGATGACCATTCTCAATAAATTCAAAAATATAATGTACTCCAAACTACCAAGAAGATTTCAAAAATTCTAAAACCAAACCAACTAAACAACTAATAAAGCGAAAAGATTCTTAATCCAACCTTTTGTGAATCCCTTATCTATGGCATCACGGTACTTCCCTTGAGCATAATAGACAAAACCCAATCTACTATAAGCCTTGCTATAATTGGGGTTGATTGCAATAGATTTTTGGCAGTCTTGAACTGCTGCTTCATATTGTTGGATCTGGGTTAAAGCAGCTGCCCTGATACATCACAAAAACTTCATCTTAATGTAGGACTTTAGAGATACTCACAATTAGAAAGATTCATCTCATTGGTGTTAGAATTTTCAAAAAAAAAAAATAGACATAACAAATACTCCTTCGTCCCATGGTTTTTGACAGGCAACGGAGTTCAAGAAAGAAAGAATGATAATACTTGTGGTCTAAAATAATTCATAGATATTTATGTGACTATAGAACATCTCTTGAGGGTAAAATGAAAAGTTTAAAGTTAAACTGTTACTTTTTCAAAAAAAAAAAAAAAAAGAAAAAAGACCAGGAGGCTGATTTTATATATCAATAAGCAACAAAACAATGTCTTTCTTTAAAATAAATAAACAAAGAAGGCCCAACAGGCAATGCAAAGATGCAGAACTAAAACACTGGCCCAAACAAAAACCACCAGATATGTTTTAAATACAGAAAGGTGTCATTTTTTTAACTGACTAATAAGGAAGGATATCACATAAATTGGGACGGATGAAGTAATATTTTTGCATGCGAAAAGCGATAGTAACTTTCTTCCATCAATGTGATAATGACGCACCTGTTGCAATAGTAAACTGCATTATCTTCACAAAGTGCAATTGCAAAAGAATACAGCTCAATAGCATCAGGGTAAAGTTTTGACTGCATCGCTTTATTACCTATTATAAAATCACCAAAAGAAAAGAGAACTTTTGAGTATTTTTTGAAAGAAAATGAACTACACCGTTGAAAGGAAACTAAACCTCTCCGCGAGAAGGTGTCAACCTCAAGCACACATTTTTGAGAATATTCAAGTAAGGCCCCTGTTGAAAACATCTTCACAATGACTGAGGTAACTCAAAGCCCAATCCTCTGTCCCATAAAATTAGGATTCAGCTGAGTGTATGGAGCATGGCTGAACTGAGGCCCGAGGGAAATTCAAGTTACTGTGAAGTGTGAACCAAAATTAGCTTACCCTGAATTCAACTCAACATGATTTGCGCTTTTCATCCTGTAGTAATATGAACTAATGATAGTTCCACGTGCTACTTGTGATTTAACTAGTTTGTTTCTCCTAAATATACTGGAAACTAGGCACGTCTTGGAATGAGATGGGTCCAAATAGGCAAAATGAATATTGAAGATTCATCTTTGATAACAGTGGTACTCTGACCAACTTGCACGCACATCAACTATTCCACTCTTTACCTGCACGGCCAGTATAGATACGGGGTAGCACCATGCCACCATCCACCCTAGCTTAAGCAGATAAGAAGAAATCAACTAATTCTCTTATTTTTTCTCACTTGTGGGTCTTAATTCCAACTTCATAGACTGCTAAGAACATCATCTTGGGTGAAATATTGACGATTCATATAGCCAAATTCCATTTTGAAGTTTGAACACAAGGGAACTATGGACATTTCAACATTTAGTCAAGCTGAAAGTTGAATATGGAGGGAAAATCAAGTTTAGGAAGATAGCCCACTGCAGCAGAATATACTGAGACAAACCTTTAACCAGGTATCAGTTAAGCACTAGACAAGGAGGCCTAAATTGAAGATTGTACAATTGGAAATGAAAAGAACATCAGGTTCAGGTGCCATTCCAAGACTGGAAAATGGAAATCATATCCTAGTTCTTTTTTTAGCTATCAGAAGCTAACAAGTTATCAAATGAAACTGATTCTTCCACTTGGCGAGCAAGGAAGGACGGTACATTTTAGGTGAAATCTTGCTACGAGGTACTGATGGCTCTGCTAATGAAAGAAGAATATTGCCCTGGAATGCAATCTTAAACCCTGTTGAACACTTACTACATTGCAGCAAAAGAAACCTGCTTAACAATGAGAACTTAGCAGTTATTACTAGTGTGAAGAAATAGCCGAAACGGTAAAAAACTACTGTTGGATTCCTGTTTGCTGGCAAAGCTAGAGTTTATTTCTAAATCTATTTGGTGTACCGTGGATGATGCCAAACATTGTGAAAAAGCAATTGAATGTTACAAAGGGCAGAAAATAAGACAATGCAAACAATCTGGAATACAGTGCCTTCTTGCATGTACAAAGAGAAGGAAACAGACGAAGTTCTGATGGGAAGAATGAATTGGGGCTGTAATTCTATGTTTCTATGGGTTACAATTCTAGAAGTCATACATCTTTATAATATTTACCTATTTTGCGGAAAATGCAAAAATATTTGATACTCTCTTACATTTCTTAACTCATTACATAGCTAATCGAGATACAGTTTATAATACTGGTAATCTCACCACTTTGCTGTTTCATCAATAAAACAACTTTACTTTGGAGGGAAAAAAGTTGTAGTTACAATATACCTTGTGATTTTAAGATCTCAGCGAGGTTGTTTCGGTTGAACATAGTACATCCAGATTTTTGCATCTCCTAAAACCATAAAAATAAAGGCGGTAGGAAAATATCAGAGGAACAATAACTGCAACAATTATATCGAATCATGACAAGCAACACTAGCCAGTAAATGTACACAAGCAGCTGTGACATGCTCAGAGCCTGTGCCTATTTGTAAGAAATAGATTAAAAAAAAATTGAATTGATCAACTGAAATATGGTTTGTTCGAACAGAGAACAATCGGGCAAATAAGATAAGAAGTTGGAGAAGTTTGTGGAGAGAGAGAGACCAAGGTGGTTACTAGAATATCTTCTTTCTTCGCTATTCTACTAGATTTACTACTATATAAAAGTCGCTATCGCTATTCTAATAGATTTACTACTATATAGAAGTGTCTAGAAGCAGACAACTATTCTTCGACATGCATGCTTCTAGCCGGCGGTATTTTTGGAAATTATGTACTTTCTCTAATTCATTTCATTTGTCTTACTTTTGTTTTTAGTTTGTTATATATTTGAAAATTAAATAAAAAGTACTATAAATCACAACAATTAACAACTTAAAAGAGGTAAAAAGAAACATATAAAAATTTGATCGACTTTCGAAATTCTATCAGTGTCACATATATTGGGACAGAGAGAGTAAAATATATTATTTGAAAATTAAATAAAAAGCATTATAAATCCAATACTTACCTTAAATACTTAAAAAAGCATTTAAAAATTTAGTTTAACTCTCCAAATTCAATATGTGCCCCATAAATTAGGACAGACATTTTGGAGAGGGGTGTAACAGTGCATATAGGAAGGGGTGGAGAACTAAAGATGTCAACATGCCTTGTAGTAGCGGATTGTGGAGGAATATTATGAAAGGATGGGTAGAATTTATGGCAATATTCTCCTATCATTTAGGATATGAGATAGGAGAGGGTTAGCTTTTGGGGACACAACTGGTGTGGGCATTACTTCTTGAAAACTGAATTCCTGAGCATTTATAGGGTATCATGTCAAAAGGAGCTGACATTTCGGCAAATTTAGGAGATATAAGGTGATTCAGGAGGGATTTCCATGTTTGGGAAGTAACCGAGTTTCAAAGATAGCTAGTTTTGCTTCATAAGCAATGTATGCCAATAGATAACCTCTATGCTCTGAGGTTGGTGTGGGAATAACATAGTGTTCACTGTTAATTCCTTTTTTTTCATTTGAGATAAAGGTAACTGTGTATTCACAAAAGGCTCATCATCAAATAAATGATGAGCATAGGTCACTTACAATCTCATCAGAGCATTACCCTACGGGAGATTACGAATGTTTTATAAAAAGCTCTTGTCACACAACAATCATGTTTTACCACGTAAAAAAAGATTTAATTATTTTTTTCAATGTCTTCTCCTTTTCTTTGTTTTCTTCTTCTCCTTGTAAAGATAATAACAAAGACACATGGCTGTATACAGGAGGTATACCAAAAAAGAGAGATCTACAAAAATATGATCCTCTTCAAAAGACACCCAATCCTCTATATAAACATGAACTATACGAATGCACCAAAAGAATATAAGGGATCAGCAACTCTCCTCAATTAGGCAAAGCTCATCGCCACCCCCTCAAAAGCTCTCTTATTTCTCTCCTTCCAAATGATCAAAAAGAAGACCAAGAGAAGTAACATTCTAAGCTAGCGTTTGGCTATAGATATTCAAATATTTTTGGCAAATATTATTTGGATGAAAATTTGGGTGAAATTTTACCATGTGTTTGGCCATAGAATTTGAGAAACATGATTCATTTTTTTAAGTAATATGATTTATACCCATAAGTTTTTAAAACTATCAAACTAACCATAAATTTGTATTACATAGCACAATAGAAATCTCATGTAACAAGTTTTATGACTTCCGCAACAAATCATTAAGAATCATTACAATAAATATTCGTATAGTGAAAAGGTCTTGGTACAAATCATGGTAATGAAAATACAACTAATATAAATTTGGGAGCAAAAAGAGAGAAGAAAACAAAAGGAAATAAATTTGCAATCACTGAAGAACCTATGATTTCTCATCTGAAAGAGTTCAACCTATTCTTTAATATAATCTTCTCACATTATATGAACAATCTCTTCTCGATGAGCTTGCATTTCCGAATCAGATGATCGAGAAGATGAAGCGATGTTGTTACCCTGAGCCAATAGTTCGTCACTTTCATCAACAACCATATCATCATTTTCATATAAATTGAATATTCCATCACTACTTTGGTGTTCACGTAAAAAATTATGCAATACAGCGCAAGCAATTACTATTTTCACTTGCATGTCACATTCATAGTTGTTCATGCCTTGTCTTAGTATTCTGAATCTACTTTTCCACGCATCAAAAGTTCTTTCAATTACATTGCGCAGAGAAGCATGTCTATAGTTAAATAGCTTTTTTCCATTCTTAGGCTCTCTTTCACTTCCTCGGTAGTCCTGCAAATGATAGCGCATTCCTTTGAATGGAGCTAAAAATCCTCTTGTGTTCCGTAGACCAGCATCAACAACGTAATATTTATCTACCAAAATAAAATAAATGCAATTCATGTTTTATTTAGTAGCTAGTTCATTAAGACTAAATAATGTTGGCAGATGGGGAGCTAATTGAATTGGTTGGTGTCAATAAATATATTGTTTTTGTAAAATAAAAAGTTAAGGGTAAAAATTGAATTTCTAAAACTTTCCAAATAATGAAATTTGGCCCAAATACTAGTTTTTTCTAGTATTTGGGAATTTGGAAAATTTGCCAAATAATAAAAAAGTGTATGGACAAACAAAATTTGCCAAGTTTTTTCCCAAGTTTTACTTGCAAAATTTATGGCCAAACGGGCCCTAAGTCATGTGCCTTCTTCTCCTAGTGCCACTCTTCAACTGAACATTAACTCCTTCACGGATTTCGGCATAACCCAAGAAACACCAAAACCAACTAAAGATATCCCACCATCACATCGTGACAATTTTGCAAATGTAACAAAATATGATCCACATCCTCACTTGCCTCCTCGCACAAGAAACACCACCTTATACGAACAACCTTTCTCTTCCTAAGATACTCCGCCATCAGTAACCACTCTAGTCGCCAACAACGTGAAGAAGCACACCTTCATCAGTACCTTAGGTATCCAGACCGATTCAAAAGGGAAACTATCCTCCGCCCTAACCAGATGATAGTTCGCTTGCAATGCTCCTCCCATGTGCTGCTGGAAAGTGCAAAACACTCCATGGCATGTAGGCGTAAAAGGGGGCTCTTAGTACCAGTTTATATGATTCAGAGGGGTACCCTGCATAGCTTAAGGTTGTAACAGAAAAAAGACGACTACTTTGAGGGTATTTATGTATAGTTGCTTCACAAAATTTACATTTTTGGACAAAGAATTAGAAGTTGTATTTAAGTGAAATAGGTGTGGAGATGAGGCCCAGGTCTTAGCCCCTTGGTGCCTGAATTGATGCATTATCTAAGCGAAGCAAATCACAACCTGCATTCTCTAGGGCATCAGCACTCTCACGCGAGTCTTTAACAACAATGAGTTCCCCCTTCTTAACATCGGTCTTTTTTTCTAATCAAACTTTTTTGTGTTCTTTCTTACATCATCACAGGGAAATTTTATCATCGGTGATAATGATGTCAAATAAAGGAAATATGAGCCTTCCAAATCTAGGAAGCATTTTGCATCACACGGTGAAAGAAAATACTTTGATGTCAATTCTTGAATAAAAAATACCATTTATGAAGTATTCACAGATTACACTGCAAGGTTGAACAAAAAAAGGGTAAAAAAAGGTGTGAGATGAAATACTGTGCTTCCTTAACCAATTCCATCGAGTTCAGAATACTCATGCATCACAGTTGTAGAATCGTGAACAAAATAACTTGTGTGTCAGTATATACCTCCAAAGCAGTATGGAATATCCTTGATGCCTTATCCAACTGAGCCTGATCGTCATTTCCATCGGGCAAGCTTCTGAAATAGTGAGATTTTTCAAGAGCATCAAAAAACTGCCCAAAGAGCTCATCTTTGGATATACCTGTATGATAAACAACAAGAGTTGATTAGAATAAAGCAAGAGACTAGGGCAAACAGGAAAGAGGCAGTTCTACCAGCCACTGCCGCAAACATATGTTGTGAAAGGAAAATATATAGAAGGCAAAACAAGGTTTAAAAGATACGGATAACGTACTTGGTTCAACAAAGAACAAGAAAATGCATCTAAAAAGTAACAGGAACAGAACAAAAGACTACAGGAAAAGCAAGTGACTTGTACTTCTTCTTTGCAACCATGTCAGCAACCTACATGTATGCCATTTGAACTAAAAGACCCCACTTCCACATTCTAAAGAAAGGCTGGAAAATAGCGAGACATGTGTAGCCCAGAAGAATGATTTTGTTACATCTAATAATCAATAAACTAAACCTCAATCCCAACAAGCAGAGAATACTTTATATGAATCTACTACAGATATTCCGCTTTACTCCACCTATTTCAATTCAATTCAAAAAAAATTGTCGATATGGAAAATTAAGAATTCTCCAAACTATAGCTAACGGCTAACCAGACATACATCTGAACCAACTTCTCTGATTTTAATGCTATGTTGCTCGGACTCTTCAAAAATGTCAACGGGTGCATTTTGGATCCGCCAGAAGTAGTGTATTTTTGGTGAATCCGACACGGGTGCGGCATCAAAACAGGTGGCTGCATACGGAAGGGTTTAATGAGAGGGTTGGGCTCTTTCAATTTCAGTGGTAGCCCTGAGTATATTTTGGTGGCTAAACTGAAAGCTCTGAAAGCTGAATTGAAGGAGTGGAGTAAGACAAGTCACGCCAATGTACCTGTTCAGAAACAAATGGTTCTTTCCCAGTTTGCTGAACTGAAGGAGATACAGGAACATAGAGCTCTACAGGAATAAGAGATAGCTTCTTTTTTGATAAAGGAATAAGAGATAGCTTCTAGAATGGCTCTTACTATGGAGTTCGAAGATATAGCTAGAAGAGATTGCCAGGAGACAAAGATCCAGGGCAACCTGGCTACAACATGGGGACAAGAACACTTCAGGGGGTATTTGGGTTAGCTTTTTTTTGAGTAGTTTATTTTTGTACATTTTAAGCATATTGGAAAAATTGTCCTTGACCTTATTTTCATGGTTTTCAATAATATAATTAATTACTATGAAACTATGTAAAAAATAAATAAAAAAGAGGCAACTAGATTTAAGGTATTACTCCCTCTGTCCCATTTTATATGGCACACTCGTCTTATTAGTTTGTCCCAAAGAAAATATAATATTTAGAAATAATTTAATTTTAAACTTTCCATTTTACTCTTAATGAGGTGAGATAATATATAGCAACACAAATGTTTATGACGTATAGAGGCCACAAGTTTCAAATGTCTTTCTTTCCTTAAAAAGAATTCAGGCAAACATCGTCACATAAATTGAGACCGGAAGAGAAATAAACTCACTGCCAATAGAAATGACTACACTTTTTATTGCAAAAAGTGTAGAAAAGTTTGTTACTATAAACACCAAAACAAATAATCATTTGGCATTAACAAAGTGTAAAATTGGAACTAGGCAAAATATAGATGCAAAAAGTACATGAACCAAATTAAACTTAAGAATTGGATGCAAACATGTACATTTTTTTTTAAAAAAAAAAGTTAGTTAGCAGTGCTTTATTAGTTCTCTAGTTTCTTGATCCCGATCACTAACAAGTTCATTAATAACGTTTTGTTAACAAAAACTATATTGCTTTGCCAACTATATTAATTGCCAAGATTTGCCCTCTTAAAGACAGACCCGTGGTGATGAGGTGTAGGTCTAAGTGGCTTGGTGCTTGCACAAAACCGCCATCTCAGCAAGGTGGAGCGTCTAAATTGCGCCTCACATAACTTCAGAGTTTAAGTGTGCTTCAAGCGAGCATTTAATGACACTGACGATGACAGCACAAACGTATGGACAAAAATACTAAAAGTAAGATGGTTAAATGTGGTATACTAGTCAAAGTAAGAATCTGAGGACATTATACAGAGCCCTTCAATGGAACCTATAATTTGAAGCTAAGTTGCGCTGACTCTTCACTTGATGCTGTACCCATGTCGGATTCTCCAAAAATCCACTACTTCTGGAGAACCCGACACTCGCACATTGACATTTTTGAAGAGTTCGAGCAACATAGATTTGGAGTTTAGCCTTACCAAAACTGTGAGCTTCTTTTGTCCTATCTTCGGCCTGATAAAAAAAAATACAATGTGTTAAAAAGTTAAATGCTGCACAAAAATGTTGAAACACATACCGATAATTCAATTAAAGATTGGTAGGAAAAAAAAGGAGATTAACGGTAGCTAATGTTTGGCCTAAATAAATTACAAAAAATGACTGTGGCAACAGATATTGTCACAGTAAGTCCTCTGTCGTGGCTGTACTGTAAAGCACACAGTACTCCAGATGTAAGCATTTGACAATCATTTCCATGCTAGATTGTACAAACCCATCCTTGAAAAGAAAACTATTTTTGAGCTAAGATAATCTAGTGACAAAATATCGCGTGAACTTTCATCATCAACAACAACATACCCAATGAATTTACATCCAATTTGAATTTATGCATAAAACTCCGTGGCATCAAGCACACAGTTTCTAACCAATAGAACTTCTTTACATCGTAATTTGCGAGCATATGACAGCAATGTAATGATAAATTTATGAAGTGCCTATTTTTTAGGCTGCATTTTGATGCTTAAGTACCATGGTCAAGCACAAGTATAAGAGTTGAGACACCCCGAACATGACATCCACAGAGGACAATCGTGTGGACCTCTTTATCTCAACAGAGAGATTTACTGATACGACTATTATTAGACGTAAGGTGCATAGCAAAGTTAACTACTTACTAGATGCCCTGGAATGTGACTTAATGATCATGGTCATGCCCCAAATATCTCAATTTTGCTCAACCATGAAGCAAAACTATTTTCATGTGAACAGTAATGAAAATAAGAGAAAATGTAGATGTAGACAACACAGCGCATTTAAACTCACAGGTCTATAGCTGATAGGCCACCATATAGAAAAGAGAAAGCAAACATGCTGATATAAGGAATAGAAACTAGACCCAAAATACATGAAATAAGGGCAAACTATCCAAAAGAATCAAGCTGAGAAGACTGACAGATGAAATAAAGAAAAAAAAAACATCAAGAAGAATGGGGTAGGAATGGGGGAAACCAGCAAATGTGATCAATCTGCATCTTTAGCATGTACAACCTTCTGCCTTGAAGATGTACAAGGAGCATCTGATGAAGACACATCATGCCTAAGATCTACACTTCTTTGGCTTTGGTCAACTGCTTCCCCTGAACTGAATATGTCCACTAATGAGTCTGAACTTGAGGCATGAGATGAAGGATCAATCTTAAAAGCCTCTGATAGACATTGCTTAGCAACCTCAAGTCCTTCATCATCAACTCCTGCAGCAGGTTCCACTGTGAAACAAGAGAGACATTGTCAGTAAACGCGAAATTGATATACTAAGACTTGAAAAAACTTCCTAACTGACAGAACAAACACCAGAACATCAAACATTATTAAGAGAAACAAGAAAGCGAAAAATATGCACCAAATAATGTAACATTAAAATGCTTTATTAAGGCATTGAGGTTCCAAAATCCCAAATAAATTTGGTATTTCCCAGTTCTGCTACCCAGTCAAGCAGTCTTGAAACTTCTTAGGGATATAACTATATCCAGTCTAACCTGCCAACTGGCTTCAATAAATGTATTTGGAATCCCTAAGAGGACACTAGTGCTCATCTAGTACTTTTGTGTGGACCCCTCACCTATTAGAGCAAATAACTTGGTCTCGCATAAAAGTTGAAAGCCAAAACTGGTCTCTTGTTCCTAAAACTGAGTTGTACGATCTCTCTCTCTTACATCCAGACTTCATTTATTCTTTCTAAAACATTATTTTAAGTATAGAGTAATCTGGTTATCTTTCATAAAAGTAAAAGAACTTGATCTGGCAGAATCTGAATGTTCAAAATAGGGGCACATACAAGTCAAACAGAGCAGCTTGGTGACTCGAACCCCCAACCTCAAACTTGGAGGCACAAGGTGCTTTCCACTTGAGCTACCTCTTGTCCCTTTTCATTAATCTCTTTACAATAAAAATACTTGTGAAATCACGAGGATTTCATTTGAAAAGAAGAATTAGCAACAGATACTACAACATCAAAAAGAAGAAAATAAAATGTCCAACTTTACGTTACACAAGCTGGACTAACAGTAGTATCTTTTAAATCACATAAATGGTCCCAGATGTTTGAGCTAAGTTGTTACTTGTTCCTTTGTTCTAAATATTCCAATTTTCTTGACTCCACCGTATATCATAAGATTGGTTTGGTGATTAGCAACCAAATTACGGCCATCGCTCAAGCCTCCAGTGATTGTGTTAGGGCCATTTTTTTGGAAGAAGACCTATTGCTTTCCCCCACTACTCCACATTTCCAAGAATTCTTTCCTTTGACCTCCACCGTCTATTCTTTCCAACCCAAAACGACAACTATTTTAAAGCATGTTGTGGGATTTTTGAGACGTCATTGGGAAGTGGGGAGATGGTTTGTTGGTTTGTGAAGGGATTATATAAGAGGATAGAATACGATGATGTGAACTGGTGCAAAAGAGGGCAGGTTGAATAATTGTACTGATGGACATTTTCTTTTAGGATTGGATTCCAAATTTACAATATTTAACGTTTATTCATTTAGCTTAAGTGTCAAACTTGGATGATGGATCAATGTAATTAGTAAAAGGAGGCTTAATGATAGGGTTTCAAACTTGGAACTGAATATATTATTAACAAGGCAGGGAAATGCAGAGGAAGTAGTGGTAGGGTTGGAGATAGGTATGGTGGTTGTAAATGCTAAAAGATAAAAGTTGGGGGAAGTGGGTTCCCTGAACAAAGGCTAGATGAGGAAACATGGTGGTATGGCTGATCAGATTTTGACTGTTGATGAGAAGCGGCAGCCTGATGGTTGTGAAACATGACTAGTTTTTTTTTCACTTTAAATCTCTCCTTATCCTCGCTTTTTTTATGATTCCCTCTAAGTTTGATTTGTTCTTACAAATCACTTAGTAAGTAGCATGTTTATTTTTGGCTTATCCTTTTAGCCTACAATCTTGTTTTTCCCCACTTCTTAATCCTCGATGCTCAGATTCAACCAGACATCCGGATTCAGTTCCTGTTGTTTGTAAGAATCATTCAACGGTGTGGCATAGTGGTCAATGAAGTGGGTTGAACATCATGAGGTCTTGGTTCATATTTCAACAAAGACCAAACACTAGATGATTTTTTCCTATTTGTTCTAACATTGGTGGTCAAGTACTTGTTGCTGGTGTGAGGTACCAGGTATCCATGGAATGAGTCAACGTGCTCACAAGCTACTCTGGACACCATGATTATCAGAAGAAGAAACAAAAAGGGAATCACCTACAACACCAACTACACGCCATAGGATACAATCAAAATTGTAATTTAGCTCATAAACTGAGAATTAAAATGTGATTTACTTGCCTAACAACTCTCCATACAACATTCTAAATGCTAAAGATAGGCAGCCGAAAGTTCCCATTGGCAATTCTGTTCAATCCTTTGTACGTTACTCATTCTCAAAAGAAAACAATGCCTTCTAACCACTGGTTCTAGAACCACATCAACTGCCATATGCAAGACCCTAATGTTGCACCCATGCGTGTCCATAGTAAATACTCCTACTCCCAACATACTTTTCGAAGAATAGCTTTCCTTCTGTCACTTTAAATTCTCATGCTCAACTCCCTTTAAACCTACTGAGCATAAGAGATGGTAAACAGGCCCAAAACCCACTAATTACCATATACAAAAAACTAATACTTCACCGATAAGTTTCAGATCTAAACTGAATATGCTGAGAAGATCAACTTGTACCAATTAATACAAAAGCCTGATCCTAACCCCCCTAAAGTAACTCTTACCGTATGAATTTTTAGTTTCCCGTTCTAATCAGCACGTTGGATACATTTATGCAGTGCACTAGCAGAATTAATCATCTCTGATTTTAGTGTGGTAAGCCGATAAATTGATTTTGTTTTATCAAAATAAACTGTTCATCACTTATTTAGCTTAGCACCATGCGTCGGAATTCTGAATAGCAGGGTCTGTAACGCTCATTTCTGTTTAATGAATACAGAAGTGTAATCTATAAACTGCGAAAAATGTGTATGGATCCATCAGAGAGAAGAGAATAGGAAGAATTTACCAGAATCAAGGAAGCGCAAGAAGGAGAGAACTATGCGACGCGAGAGAGGAGAATCCGTCTTCAGCTTCGCCATTGACGGAGGAGACCACCGCGTGGCTTTTTATGAATCTGGTCCTCTTTAGTATTTATATATATATATATATATATATATGTCTACTTTATTTCGTATAATGTCTATTATTTTTACGAAAATTATATTACCTTCTTACATTATTTTAAAATGTTATAAATAGCAATCTAAACTAGACGCTCACATTCTTAATATATAATGATGAATAGAGACTCATGTATATATAATGATTTAAAAAAAATATATATTTATAGTTCATTTTTTAATCTTTATTAGTATAATTCTACATTCTTTAATATATAATGATGAATAGAGACTCATGTATATATAATGATTTTTCAAAAAAAATATTTATAGTTCATTTTTTAATCATTACTAGTATAATTCTCGTGTAATGCACGAGGTGTTTGGGAAAAAAAATATTATTTATGTTTTTTCATGTTATAGTTTGTATTTTATGAACATTTATAAGAATGTTAATATGAATAGGGAAATTATTATTATTTTTAAAAAATGTCGTAAATATGATGTGATATATCATAAATTCAAATTTTGTTGATGAATTCATATAATTTTCTCAACAATTGCTTTTGTGAACTATTCATTAACTCTAGACTAAGAATATCAAGTAAAATTACAACAAATTTGAAAATTCAATTTAAAATAATTCACCATTAAACACAAAGATAATATGCTTGCTCGATACTTTGCAGTAAAAGCATTATGTACATATCTAATACAGTATACAAAATATGAATAAGTGACTAAACCTCAGTAAAACAAGACAAGATATACATATATCATCAAAATCAGTAAATATAAACATGACTTTCAGTCTTCAATCTTCAAATAACATAATAACCACAACAAGCATATCCAACATCATTACAATAAATAAATCGGTTCAATCATGGGACCAACACAGAAACAAACAATCGACGTGTATTAGGCGTGTACCTGAGTTAACATGATAAAAAACATGTACCATGTGTGATATTCAAGCTAATCAAATATTTTCTGTCAGATGTGGTAACTAAGCCAACAAATCATATGTACTAAGTGTGGTATCCGAACCAACATATAATATGTACCACGCATGGTATTGAATCAACCAATAAACACAAACATCACACGATCACACCTATATTAAATACAATCACACTTGTAAGAGTACACGTAGTTGAGACAAATTTGTGGCATGAGATCGACAACAATACATGTATCAATGCACATTAATTATTCCTTTATTCCACGAACACGTATTGTACAAGTATTGCTAATGGAACGATCAACATGCAAGAATAACGTAAATAGAAAAACGACTCAATCATTATCAACGTCGAATCAAGCATGAACGTCTTATTGAACTTGAAACTTAGTTTGTTCTTGATCTATACACAACAATACAATATAAGATTACCTAACCAATTCCCAATTATTTCATAATCTCAAATCACATGCCAATCTCATGATCATTCTCACCAATTCAGGACTTTTTCATTCTTAATTCATCTTAAACTGTCCATATTATGATTACATTAATGAATTAGAGATATATAATCATGAAAAACATTTTATATTAAATTTAAGGGCTTGTACATTCAAACTTGTCAAAGTGGAAGTAGGGGTATTTTTTAATAGAAACAAAAGTTGAGGGTATATTAAAACCAAAAGGAGAAGAAAGGTATTTTTGAGTTATTTCAAATAAATTAAGGGTATAAATAAGTTGAGAATATTTTTAGACCAAAAAGTAATTTATGATATTTATGAGCCTTTTAGCATGGTCAAAGGATATTTACTTCCACTTTTTTTTATTCGTTAAATGGAATTAAAATAAAAGAATTCTTCAATAATAAGGTGCTTTTAGTTTAGTAAAAAGAAAATAATGCACTAACATATTTAGGAAAAATCCTTTTGGCCAGAGTGGTATTATACCTATGTTATTTTACTTTTTTGAATATTTTTAATTTTAATATATTTTAACTGAAAAATAGAAAATTTAAATCTAAAATAAAAAAAGTGTTATACACTTTTTGAATTTTAAAGTTTTCGAACAATTTAACATCACCCATATATTTATTAGGACAAAGTTTTTTTTTGTAATAACACCACATTTTTATTTCATTTCACACGAATATTTTTATTCCTACAAAATATACTCTCTGTCCTAATTTACGAGACACTTGTTTGAAACTCAAAATTCGAAAAAGCGCAATGTTAAAATTGGAAAGGAGGGAGTATGAGAACTTTGATATATACGATCCTGTTTTGGCATTTAGCCATTGGTTTGGTAAGTTAGCTAATAAATTTTTTGTATAGAAAGGTATTAACCAATCCACAACATTCTTTGGCTCTGCTCAAATTTCATTTGAGGAATAAAAAAAATGGTGATGTGGGTATTTGGATATGGATCTCTAATTTGGAAGCCTGGGTTTAACTACGATGATCGTCTTTTCGGTTTTATCAAAGGCTATCGTCGTGTCTTTTATCAAGGTATGGCTTCTAATTTTTGTTTTGTATGTTTATTGAATTGCTTGTGAATGTTACAATGTCATATGAATAGTCAAAGTGAAAAGAATTGATTTTTAAGAACTATATGGAAATGTTTTGGATTTTAAGTATGATATATAGTTGGTCAAGTTAGTGGAGAGTTAATAGAAGTTTATATATATGTGTTGTTGTGTAGGCAGTACTGATCATAGAGGGACACCAGAATTCCCAGGTAGAACAGTAACACTGGAGCCTGCTGAAGGAGAAATTTGTGTGAGTTTTTTTTTGTACATTAGCCCATGTTTGAATGTATTGACTATCTTGTTCGTCTCTTTTTTACGCTATATCCCAACTTATGAATGTGGCTCGATTCTTAAATGTATCTGGTTGCGAAGTTTATGAGGCTGGAAAGACAAATATACTATGAAGAAATGTCAGAAAAAAAAGTTTAAAGATAGTAACTTTTTTTAGTGACACTAAAGATTAGCATGTTGCCATAGCATCATTTCTTTTTTGAATTGCTTTTTCTTGAGCTGAATCGGGGAAACAACCTCGCTCTCTACCTCCCAAGGTAGGGGTAAGGTTTGTGTACTCTCTACCCTGCCCACCCCAACTTGTGCAAATACATTGGGTATTGTTAATGTTGTTGTTGTTGTACTAAAGATTAACATGAAGTTGGCTTCTTGTTGCCTGTGTATGATCTTCTCTTTTTCTCCTATTAATTTGTGCTGATTTTCATTTCCTTGATCTGAAATGCTTCAAGAAGGTGAATTTTTTTTCTTTTTAGCATTTTCATCCTGCTGTTTTACTAGTATAATTTAATTTTTCCTTCCAAATAAAAAAAAGTGTTTGATATGACAGGCGAACTCAATGGATTTGATTTGTTCCATAAAAGTACTTATGTATGTTAAGAAGAAGGGAGCAAATTAGACTGTTAAATCAATTGAAGCCTTGATTACCGCCTCTCAAGTTCTTTCGATTGATCCCACGATAGAGTTGGGCGATCTTGATGCTTTCCAGAATATTGAAGTTCCTCATAACTATGTTTTTTTAGATAATAAAGTGATGCGTTCACTTTTATTCTAAATGTCTGTACGAAAAGGAAATTGAAAATGGTGAATAGATTATCATATATATAGATCCTAGTTTCTCTTGAAGATACTTCCTTGTTTAATATTTCCATTGTTGTTTGTTCCAATTTAAACAAGAGATATATATTAAAATCATCCTTCATTATTTTCTTCATGTATGTTGTCTTCTTTTATCTGAGTAAAATTGTTAAAGCAAATCTAATACCTCCAACCTTGTCTATACATTTGCTAAAGGGATTAGTTGAAGTTAGATAATAGAACTGTATATGAAGTCCTTTTGGGCAAGCTTCTCAAAGTATTCTGCATAGTAGAGATACCTGGAAACTGAATAAGAATGTTTCAAGATGGTGCACTTCCCAGTTCCTTCAAGTGTATAAGGAGGCAGATATGCATTTTAAAGAGAGCAAGAAGAATCTATCTGTACTTTGTCTTGAAGGAAGAAAGAACTTTGCAAGATGTTGATTTTGGTTATTGTTGCCATTGGACTATGTACGGTTCTTCTCACTACTGGATGCCTAATATGTTCGTGGAGTACTGCTAGAGGCTGCCTTTGTCTCACAGGATGCTTCCTTAGAAGCTATTGGCTGGCTGCTTAGTCTAAGTTAGGATGCTAATATGAGGAGCCTTCTCTTATATGCCTTTCAGTTGTCCTAAAAAATGAATAACACTTTCATTCTTCTAGGTTGTTGTATGGATTCAGAGGTGATGATGCACACCATTTCCTTCTATATGCATTTCTTCTGATTCTATACAGTTACATTGTTACAGTTGGTCCTAATGCACTAGGTATTAATGTGATTCAATGGCTGATATCGTCATGTTAAATCACTATTATATAAATCCAAAACAATGTCTGATTGATGCAAAGGAAAATAGAGTCTGATTTAATGGCCGTCTGTCCTTTCCTTTTGTATTCCTGTTATTCAAATGTCTGATTGATGCAAGGGGATAAAATATAGGAAAGAGTATGAAGTGCGTGTACTCTGAAAGAAGATAATAAAGCTATCCTTCGTCGTATCTCTTTCCTTCCCTCTCCTCTTGTATATCCAATCAAAGCAGTGTGTATCCGTTTCTCATTGCTTTCTTAGACGATCAACGTAGTAGTGAAGTCTCTGATTAACCAGAGCAATGCACAATCTGCAGCATATTCTTTGCAGCAACAAGGTATCTCCTCGATGAGAAAAAGGAACAAAGGGGCTTGTGAATGCTATTTTAATGTAATGAGATTTATCTACTTATGTGTGACCAATTCCCAATAGTTGAAACTGATAACTCTTACACTTACAGTGGGGTATGGCCTACAAGATAACGAAGGAGGAAGATCAAGAAGTGGCACTGACAGTAGGTTTTTCTTTTATACATATTCTTTTATCTTATCCTTTCTTCATATTAAAGATTGTAAACTGTGTGTTATTTTTATGCTTGTGTTTGCCATATGCGAGAATTCAAAATTTGTACTATTGTGAGATATACATTTGAGGCACACCCTATTCTTACCTTTTGAAAGTAATGTAGTGTTATCTTGCTGTCTTGAAATCTATTGACTTTATGCACTGAAGAGTCAAGGAGACACTGCTTTGTGTATTAACTTGATAGAGTAAGTTACAGCTTTAAGGAGGTAAAATGTGGTCTAATTTATAATTTATTGGGAACAGGCTGATTGAAAGAAAAAGTCAGTTACACCATATAAATATTTTGAGCTATTGTATGCGTGCAAATTTTCTAAATTTTCGTTAGAATAATGTTATTACATATAACCTCTGAAAGGGGAAATTCCCTGTTCACAAACAAGGGCAATTAGTGGTCGATGCTCATTGGAATCTCACATGTGCTTTAAAAATGAGCAACATCAGTATTCCATGCTTCATCTCTTAGATGTATTTTCATCCATTAAAAAAGTGCTAATATACCTCAAAGCTGGAAATGAAACATTAAGCTCAAAGGTGTCTTACTAGGCATGCATCTCTAATTGAACGACGAAACCATTCAGTTGCCAGGCAATGGATATGCATCAATAACAAAATGCACAATCACTGGTTCTTTATTACTACACTAAATGCCAGGAAGAAGAATCTCTGATGTTGCCTTAGAAAGTCATATTAAAGTAGTTGGTTGTAATTTGTTAGCCCTTATGCTATGAAAGAGAAGTGAAGCGACTTGACTTGCCAGTGGCCTCTTAAAAATAGCATTTTCTTGAGAGAATTCCTTTAGAACTTCTGGAGTTCGCTTTGTGTGTAATTGAATTTCCGAAGGAAACCTATAACTTTAATTATTTAAATATGGGTAACAAAATATCAAATAAATGCTCATGTTCACTTAGATGAATTGGAAAACTGCTTCCCAACTTGAATCCAAAAGATTTGGCTCCCCTATAAAGTATCATTCTAATTTGCCTTCTTTCTGTTTGGGTAAATTTGTTGATATTTTATATTCCTTAAGCATTTTGATTTTGAAATATGTAGTAAATGCTACGGTTTACGTCTTTTGATCAAATCCACTATTAGTTTGCTCTTGCTCCACATTCTCAGATTTCCTCTGCAGCATTCTCCTAGGACATACCATATGTTCACTTTGACAGCAGAGGTCTACCATAGATATCTGTGTTTTTGCATTCTTTTTTTGTGTTTGACTGCCGTAGTTTTCTGGTTCCCCCAATTTCTGTATGAGTTCCACAAATTACTGGTTTCAGTCTTCCAAATATTAATTGAGCTTCTATCTTTCACTTGTATGACAATGCTTTTTGTTTGTTTGTCTGGTTAAAATTCTATTATAATGGCATTCATGTGGCCTAAATCACATCATTGAATGACTCTATTTTGTTAATGTATATTCTTTTCATGCTTCCTCCATCTAGTACCTTGAAGTCAGGGAAAAACAATATGACCAGAAGGCTTATGTAGATCTTTTCACTGTAAGTCATACTGAGTTAACTTTTAACCAAAAGAAAGTGCTTGTTGAATTATTCTTTGTTCTGTGCTAATTGATTCATTAACAAATCAACTTACCTCCAGAAGCCTGCGGCATCAGCACCAGCTGTTTCTGGTGTATTAGTGTAAGTTACAAAATCGACACACTACACATTTTCTACTCAGTTTTTTTTCTTGATTCATCATGCAAAACTACTGTTTGAGTATTCAGATACATAGGTTCTCCAGACAAGAAGCTTAACGAGAACTACCTGGGACCTGCATCGGTTGAAGAAATTGCTAGGTGTGTATCATATTACAGTGTTTTTTAAAAAAAATCGTACTACATTCTATATTGACAAGCCCATGTCAGAATTTCTGTTAGAAAAAGGAAACACATTATAGTGACCAATGATCTTGATTTTGATCCTAGGTAAACAATGCTGAGATTCTTAGAATTCCACATTGATTGAGTGTTGTTTTGTAGCCTTTCTTATATGATTTTTGGATAATCCTTACGGCATGGGCTAGGCTTTTGGATTATGCCCAGGATTTTTAATACGGTTTTGGAAATTCCTTATGGAATGAGCTAGCCTTTTGGATTAAGCTCAGGATCCATTTTCTTAACATGGTATGATAGCCACTCTGCGTACAACCTTAAGTGATGGTTGGAGAGCTCGTAGCGAGTATGTTGAGTTCCTAGAAGGAGGATGTATGTAATATGCTAAGTAAATCCACATCAACAAATACACGAGAAATATTGGGTATGTAAGGAAGCAGGCCTAAGATGTGACGCGCTTTAAAGCCATGAAGGTGTGACAATATGATATCAGAGCCAAGCTCATCTCATCCTGATGTTGGGCTACTCAAAATTGTTCCCCTTGTTATACCACTTCACTCTTCTGGGTGTGCAGGAGGTGTTACATAACACATAGGTTAAGCATATGAAATGTAATTTTCTTATATGTTCTTGGACAATCCACATCACCGTAGTACTGGGTTTAATTAGGATTTAGACCCAAGGTCCATTTCATCATTTGAGTACGTGGGTTTAATTAGGATTTAGACACAAGATCGATTTTTCTAACGATTATTTTCTAACAATAGACCCTTATGATTCTGCCTTTCCCCAGACCCCGCACATAGAGGAAGCTTAGTGCACCGGGCTGCCCAGATTTATTATTGTTCAATTCAAGAACATAAATATCTTTTCCCTTGACTGAATAAACTAGTTACACATGAGAAATGTATTTTACAAAATCATCTTGACTGCAACAACAGGTAACTGTCTTGACCTGCCTTATGCTCTTTGTGATTCTAATTTCATCGAAAGGGAGCTTTTTAGAATTTGATTTTTCGAATAGACATTATAGTTTAGCAACTGTTAATGTATATTTGAACTGTGCAGTCAAATTGCTCGTGCAGAAGGCCCCTCAGGACCCAACAAAGATTACCTTTTTCAACTCGAAAATGCCCTTGGCCTCTTAGGTAACTTCTTAAGCCTAAAAAAGCTGTCGTTTCCTACTTCATTTCGTGCTTTAGATTTGTCACTCTTTACATTGTTGGCCAACATTATCCGTCTTCACTTGAACTAGGATGTGAAGATAAACATGTCATCGACATAGCAAAGGAAGTCAGGCGCATACTTTCAGAAGACGAGGTAACTATCTCATGATCTTGCAGATACACCTGAGCAGACACTTGAACAGTGCATGTTAGAGGGGAAAAGCAATTGCTTTTCCAAGTTCCTTCATATTTTCTTGCATTCAAGCAAAATAATACACACACTATAATACATTTTTTTCATGTTTTTGTCTGCTCAACCTTTCAATAATATACTTGAATTGTCATACAAATGGAAAGATGATTTGAGTTAATAATAGTATGTCATGACGTAGAATTGTTCTATAACTATATTTGAATTATGAGATATAAGAAAATGCAATACTAGAAAATTGATTCAAGTAGCTTAACAATCCAAAAAAAATGTTTGTCAGAACCACAATTTATATATACTTCCTACTGAGAAGATGATCAAATTTCCTTTTTGTATTGCCACAAAAATTACTCTGCCTAATTTTTAAAAAATATATATTTGCAAAGTGCAATTTTCTATTTACACAGAAATCCAGTAGGTAAAATCATTCACTAAAATGAGTAGTTGATAATTGATGAGAAGGTAAGCTAATTATGTATAAAATTAATACGATGTTCGATTTACAATTTAAAGTTCCACATAACTAATACGTATATAAATTATGAGAAAATCTATTTATTATTTTATACAAAATATGTTGAATAACTAATACTCCATCCGTTTCAATCTGTGTGACATAATTTGACTTGTTTAAAGTAATTAATCAAAGTACTAGGTTTTTCTAACATCTTACAAAACTAGTATAAACGTATTTTAAAGTAATGTTTTAGGGTGTATTTTATTTTAAAAAATTCAGTTTTGTGCTGATGGCGTTAAAGTGAGAAACGTTGCTTTGAGTAACGTTTCATAGTACGTTACTTTGAGTCACGTTCTACTCCTAAAACGTTGCTCAAGATAATGTTCCTTAAGTATTCAATCATGACAATATAGTTATTGAACGTTACTGAGAGTAACGTTTTACATTAAATACGTGATTTATGTTTTGAGCAGACACATCTAATATACCTATTAATTTCAATTGATTGAAGTTTTTTTTTTCTTTGATAAGTCATTGTTATTGAAGTCTACCTAGTCTAGATATGTTGCATAATTCAAGTAATACATTATGACCATTTTATCAGAGACTAGTGTAGTTGTAAATATGAGAAATTTCGAACATTCATACTTTTAGCTCTAGATATTAGTTTCGTATAGCAAAACTCCATTTCACTGTCCATACCTTTTGAACTTATAAATACCTATAATTACTCATTCTCACTAACATACATAATTTATTAAATTATCACAAACACCCACAAAAAAATTTGGTCAAAAAACTATATGCAATCAATGTATGCCTCTTGTAAGGGCAAACAATGTATACTACCATATCTTTTAGTACCTAATGAATTAGGTGAGCCATGACATTTGAAAATTTTAGATCAATGAGTTTTCTTTCAAATTCAACAAATTTTGTATGATTTAATAATTCAAGTAAAGCATTATGACCATTTTACCAGAGACTAGTGTAATTATAGATATGAGAAATTTCGAACATTTTGGCTTAAGATGTTAGTTTCAGGTAAAGAAAAAAATCCTATTCAGGTACATACCTCATTTGAACTTTATTACTCAAACACTCATAATTTATTAAATTATCACAAACATCCACAAAAAATTTTGATAAAAAACTAAATGCAATCAACGTGTGCCTCTTGTGAAAGCAAACAATGTATATTACCATACCTTTTAGTACGTAAAGAATTAGGTGACCCATAACATATGAAAATTGTAGGTCAATGATTATCTTTCAAATGCAACCAACTTTATATCATTTAATTATTCAAGTAAAGCATTCAGACCATTTTACTAGAGGCCACTGTAGTTGTAAATATGAGAAACTTCGAACGTTCATAATTTTGGCTTTAGATGTTATTTTCGGGTATAGAAACTCTATTTCACGGTCCATACCTCATTTAAACTTATAACTACCTATAATTACCCATTCTCACCAACACACATAATTAATTAAATCATCACAAACACCCACAAAAAATTTTGGTCAAAAAACTACATGCAATCAATATGTGCTTCTTGTGAAGGCAAACAATGTATACTACCATATCTTTTAGTAAGTAATGAATTAGGTGAGCGGTGACATGTGAAAATTATGGGTCAATGAATTTTCTTTCGAATGCCATCAACTTTATATCATTTAATAATTCAAATAAAAAAAAATAATGACTAATTTATCAGACACTAGTGCACTTGCTTCAATCAAGTTCACTCAATCAAATCTAGGCCTTATTCTAAATGTATAGAATTCAATGGCATGTGATTGGACTCTTAAGAAATGTTTATCTTCTAAAACGTGATTCAAAGTAATGTATTATAAGCTTCAAATGTTACTAATAGTAACGTTTTTCATAAAACGTGATTCAAAGTAATGTATTATAAGCTTCAAATGTTATTCATAGTAACGTTTTTCAACTCAAAGCCGTTAGCACACAACTGAAATGAATTTTAATAAAATAAAATATACCTTAAAATGTTACAGTGAAATACGCCTACATTGATTTTGTAAATTTTATTTTAAAAACATATTATTTTAGTAATTGCTTTAAACAATATCTTAGTATGGTAAAGAAGTCCAATATATTATAAAAATGAAAAGACTTTGCGATGTTTCAAAACTACTCTCGAGATAAATAAAATTTTAAATAAACAAGTTCACCTTTGTGCACTCTTACTACATAAGTAGGACCAAGATAGTTGAATGATAGTGTCATCAATTGTTTGCAAAACAAGGAAATATATTATTCTTTTCAAGTACTAATTAAAAAGTAGATACAAAATTAATACCTACATTATTAGTACTCGCATAAAGGACCACATTGTTCCAAATGAAAAGAAAATTAAAAAAATTGAACCACTAAAAATACTCAACTAAGATCTAAAAACCAATAGCAAATGAAAACATGAGTTTGACAAGAAGCCTTTTAAAACACAGCTACCACCATAAACATGAAGATTATCACCACCTACAATGCACAAGCAAAGATGTTCCATGTACAACGTCCCTCGATAACTAACAAATATGGTATCTAATATCCATGACTGGCTAAGTTCAATACTTCTAAACAAAGCTAAATATCACATCTCTTTGTAAATATACTTCTAAAATACATTAAACATCAGCTCCCAAATCTAAGTTGAGAAACTGAAACTATTGATACATTGGAAAGACCGTGTCCCTGTTCTGTAAATTATAATCTTCAGTCATCAGAGAACTTCATTCACTGTCCTCATCATCATCTGTCACGGAAAAGGGTGTTTTAGAAACGAGAAACATTTGTATGATGAGTTTATGCAATTGATCATCAATCAGGTGGAGAACAGGTGCAAAAGTTAGTACACTAAAATAGTTGTGTTTCCACTGTATTATTCTAGTTGCACACAAATTTCAAGTGATATATCTTTAGGCCAGTGGTACAACTTAATAGGGATACTGCCAACATATGCTGAAGGAGAATGAGGAGGAATATTGCTTTTATGGAACTTCAACCCAAGAAGAGAGGACTGCCACTGTAGAATATATATTTGCTACTCCCTCAGTCCCATTTTATATGAGTTATTTTGACTCGGCATGAAGTTCAAGAAAGAAAGGTTTTTGAAACTTGTGGTCTAAAATAATCAATAGATATTTGTGTGGCTGTATAAATCATTTCATAAAGAGTAAAATGAACATTTTAAAGTTCAATTATTACTTCATATAGAAATGTGTCATTTTTTTGGAACTGACTAAAAAGGGAAGTAAGTCATATAGGGAGTAACAAATATAATATACCTCCATTGAACTCCTCATCACTCTGACTGCTCTCATCATCTTCATCGTCATCATCTTCTTTGTCATCATCACTTGCATCATCGGCATCGCTATCACCATCCTTGTCATCATTCTTATCATTTTTAGGTGGTGACTTGGGTCTTGGAGGATCCACAAAGCTGGTCGTTGATCTCCTTCGTGTATTTGAAACAATGTTGCTTAAGTCAATGCCTTCCAATTCTTTTGCTGTTTGCTTTCTCTTTTTGACTTCTTTGATTTCTGGCAAATGGCATCAGCAAAAAGTTACACAACAGAACTTCCCCATATATGCGCCTACAAAGCTACACTTTTAACAATTCCCAACTAGACAATAATCAACAACATATCTAGTATAATCCTACAAGTGGGTGTTTGGGGAGGGTAGGATGTATGTAGACCTTACCCTACCTTTGTAAGATTGTTTCTGATAGATCCTCGGTTCAAAAGAAAAGAAAATGAAGCGTGTTCACATGAAAAGTATGACAGCACACTAGCAAGATACAAATCAACTACAATGTGAAACCAAGACAGGCTGGAAATGGAAAAAATAACAGCAACGAGGTGTCAAGATGGACAGCCAAAAAAAGCAACATGCAAGAAATGGACAAAGTAGAAGATACTATGCCAGTACTAAGCAGAAATACTATAACAAGGAGACAAGGGAAAGAGAAAACTAGCCTCATGTCTCCCACACAAAGGTGCTACAACGCTCAGCTACCAACTAACCTTCTACATACTCACTAAGGTAATCCACAAGTTTCTGATAGTCCTCCAAACTGATACACTACAAGTGCTGACCACTACGCCATTGCACTATTGACTTGACTGTTCATATTTTTCATGATCACCTCCTTCCATAGTGCTCGGTCTTCATTAGCATATTCGCATGTTGGAGGTTTCAAGTTCGGAACTCCTCACTAGCGAAGGCAGGGTTTGCCTTCTGGGTCAAGCTCATCGCACCGAGCTTGCCTAGTGCGGTTACCTCTCCTATGTGGTTTGCAAGCTATTGCATAGGAGCGGGGTTTTACCCTGTGCACACCCATAGGGTAGCGGTTGCGGGTTTCCTTGTCATTGAAAAAAAAGCATATCCCCATAACCACTTCATCAAAGTCAACTAGTGTAATTCACTATTGTGTAATTTCAGATTCCAAGACCCCTTAATTTCTTCTCAACCCTTCGGGGTGGCCCAGTGGTTTGGGCTTGGAACTTCCATGTTGGAGGTCTGAAGTTCGAAACCCCTTGCCAGCGAAAGCAAGAGGTTTGGCTTCAGGGTCGAGCTCATAGCACCGGGCTTGCCTAGTGTGGGTTACCTCTCCTATGTGGTTTGCGAGCTATTGCATAGGAGCGGGTTTTACCCTGTGCGCACCCAAAGGGTAGCGGCTGCGGGTTCCCTTGTCATAAAAAAAAAAAGGATCTTCTCAAGTTGAACAACATCCCATTTCACTGAACGGAAGCCTTTATTCTCCTTGACTCCATTCCATAGAAAATACCTTCTAAGCTTGTCAAATTTATCCACCACCCCCAGCTGGAATTGGAAACATAGACATCACACAAGTAGAGAATCTAGTACTGCATGAATCAGAATCAATCTACCTCCCAGGAATAGGTACAGCGACTCCACTTTGTAAAGCTGACTTGTCCTGCATCTGGATCACAAAAGATAATTGTGCCATCCGCATGAAGCAAATGACAAATTTCCACATTTACTCCCTGTATGTTGCCTAACTGGAACCCCTTGAGCAATTTCTTTTGCATTGTTGTTCTTACCATGCCATTGAGTCCTTCCATGGCTATGATGAAGAGGAAAGGTGAAAGAGGATCACCTTGTCTGAGTCCTCTTTCAAAGGTAAAACCCCTCCACAGGTTCTCCATTTACAAGGACAGAGAATCTAACAGTTTTGATACAAAAGCTCATCCACTTCAGCCACTTAACACCAAAACCCATCTGATTCAGAATAATCAAAAGATATTCCCAGTTCACATGATCATATGCCTTTTTCAATGTCAACCTTGCACATAATACCTGGATCATCACTTCTTAGCCTAGAATCCATACAATCAGTAGCCATTAGTGCAACATCCATTATTTGTCTTCCCTTAATGAAAGTCATCTGTTTGTTGACCAGTTTGTGCACCACCCTTTTTCAACCTTTCTACTAACAGCTTGGCAATGATTTTATAAACACCACTTATGAGACTTAATGGCCTAAAATCTCCAAGTTCAGTTGTACTATTCTTCTTGGGAAAAAGAGCCACAGAAGTAGCAATCAGGTTCTTTTCAAACATCTGATGCTGATGAGAATGCTGCAAAGTCCCCATTATGTCTACTTTAAGCATTACCCAAAAAGTTCGGAAAAAGCTCATTGGGAATCCATCAAGTCAGGAAGCCTCGTCACTGGCACATATTTTTGGAAAAAGCTCATTGGGAATCTATCAAGTGGAGCCTTGTCACTGGCACATATTTTTATAAAACTCCACCTCCTCTACAAAATTTGTTACCTTGTATACTACAGATCCAAGATACTTGAAACTGCTTCTCCTGGGTACAATTGTGTATCAATCTTCACTTCTACCTTCTGCATCGCGTGCTATGTCACTGAACTTGCACACTAGGTACTTTGTCTTACTCCTGCTTAACCTAGAACATTTAGACTCTAATACATGTCTCCAAGCTTCCAATTGCTTGTTAACTCCCTTGAATGTCTCAACAATCAATACTATGTCACAGCAAAGAACATACACCACAGCACATCCACTGGATATATCGCGTTAATTGAGTCATCACTAAGACAGACAAAATGGGCTAAGGGCTGAGCCCTGATACAACCCCATCATGACCGAGAAATTTCCATGTTTCCTACTGCTCTTACTCGGGTCTTGGCACCATCATACATGTCCTTATTTGTCCCAACTCCCAATATAAGCCATTGTACACGTCTAGACCCAGACATCTCTATAGAACCTCCCTAGGAACTTTGTCATGTGCTCAGAAGGAGCAGGTAAAAGAAGCAACTTAAAGTAGCAGAGAAGTGAAGAAGCTATATACCATTTCAACTGAAAATTTGTTATAGCTAACAGAGTCACAACATCTTACTACTCCATTAGACACTTTTAGTCATAAAGTACCTTTTTCGGAGGGGTTCGATGATAGTCCTTCTGCAGAAAGCATCTTTTCTAACTCCTTTATCAGGAAGCCTTCACGTTTGTCGTCAGATACCTGTTTGGCTCTCTTATAAAGAAAAGGAGCAACACTGGTGGGAAGGTAGAACGTTTCAATTAGAATGTGATCCGAGCATCAGTTACAGATAATTAGAAATCTTACAAAAAGACAAACCTCATCCCACAAGCTTTGAAGATTGATTTCAGATGTTCCACACGTTTTCCGTATCCAGTATTAGCTGATGCTCCCTTTACAACTTTCTCCTGCAGTTAGTTTAATGAATAAGAATCATATACGAGCATGGGGAGGGTTTCTAACATAATATTATATGGAAATTATCATAACTCACCTTGTCAGATATTATTTCAGCCGACGATCCAGATTGACCATCTTCAGAATCACTCTTATCAGTGTCTCCGTCACTATCTTCATCTGACAGATTCTTAGAAACTTCTTTCTGCTTTTTTGCAGGGACATTATCTTCTGAATTAGGTTTTTTCCGTTTCTTCAGTCCTTCAGATTTCTCAACTGTTTCTTTTGCAGCAGAATTCTTTCCTGATTTTACTTTTTCTGCTATACGTTTACGTTTGCTGCTAGAATTGGAGTTTTCACCACTCTTCTTTGCTGTTTTACTTTTGTTTTCAGGGCTTTTCTTAACACTGCTAGATTTAGGAGCTTCAGAAGGTATTAACACCTGTTAAAAAACTGTGATGATTAACAAACATACTCCTCTTGGAAGTAAAGAGGTTGTTGAAACAAAATACCACCTCATCGATTTGATTATGAATAAACTTCTTAAAGGCATCAAGAGTATTTTTCTCAAGACCAAGATCTTCTTCCAAAAGTCTACGAACACCAGCCAGAGTTATTGACCTGCGATAAAACATTCACTTGAAACAGTTAAAACACAGAAAAGGAAAAGAACAAGATAATGAAAGGCCAACATTGCATAAAAAATAAGTAAATAAAACCTTTGAGAGAAGAGATGCAATTGAAATAGATCAAACTCTTAAAGAAGTGGCAGGTGTATTCACCAGTAATACATAAAACCAGCTAAAAAGGCTCATCTTCTTTTAAAAGTAAAATGTTAGAGAAAGTGGAAAGAATCAACTAACAGTACTCCCCTGACAATCAAGGGCCTATTTGACTAGTGACTAGCTCAATGTCTCGTGATTGAAAACCAATTATCTGTATTTTTTCTTTTAAAAGAAAAAGAACATTTTGTCTGATATCTTTCCAGTATCAATGTGGATTATCGCTAACAACTATTTCCTTCACTGCTGTTTATCAGCTTTACATCTCTTATCCATCTAGGCAAATCCTCATGCAACATCATACCATTACGAAGAATTTGACTCAACCCAACTCTACATTCTCACTATTTTGAAGCTGCCATTATATTGAACTATAATGGCAAATATTGCCAAAACACCAGGTTCGCATACATCCTACCCTCCCTAGACCCCACTATACACTGGGTATGTCATAATATTCTCAAAACACTTATCACATACTCCAATTCAGAATAAAGCTTCCCCCAAAGCACATCCAAAAACAATTTGTTAAGCTTCCCCCAAAGCACATCCAAAAACAATTTCAACAAATTACACCAATTGAAGACTCCTGAAACCAATAATTAGCACAGCTTGAGTAATTTGCTCATTATTTCATTTGAAAAGTAACAGTTACGAATTCTCATTAGCAGGGCACTGAAAGTGCAAAAAGCAACCAGAATATAGTACACTCCTTGCAGGAAGAGATGCACCAGTTTCTTCAAAAATAACAAATAAGTCAACTCAGTCAGTCAGCTACAAATGTTTAGTTCTACCAAAAAACTTATGATCTCCTCATTTTATCAAGCATCAGTTCCTTTGCAGCAAAAATAACAATGAAAAAAGAGCTAAGAAACCGACAAATTATAAACCCATTGAAGGACAACTCTCTCCTTGAGATGCCCTTCTATTTCTTCCGTCCGAATGCACCAAAACATGCATGTGTGTATCATTTGGATTATGTAAGGAGAATTTTCCTAACCAATGAAGAACTTCATGGACTTCTACTATTCCATATCAGTTTCCAAAGGCATCAGTCAGTTGATTATTAAGGGCATGACAAAAGTGAACCCTCAAACCATATTTCAGCAATTCAGTCAGATTAAATAACTAACTTTGATTAAAGTGAATAAGCCTCAGTTTGTAACAAAAGCAAGGTACTGAACTCTTGTTTTATGTGAATTTTTTGGAGAACATAACAGAAATGTTTTCCCATCTCAACAAAATTTATTAGCTTAAATACCTTTCTTTACATGAGTCATCAACCAATTTATATCTTTACTGCCATTCAATTATCATAAAAAGGTCTTTGAATGCCATGAATGAAGTTCTATAGATATTACACGTGGTAAAATGGATAGAAGAAATACCCAATGGGTGATATAATGGTTTCACTACAACTAGGTTTTTGTTTTGATAAGAGATAAGTGATAACAAGGTATTAAAGAGCATATGATATTAAAAAGGACTTGTAAAATTTGGATAACCTAAAGCTATTATGAATTATCATCCATTTACTGCCATACCATTTATAACCCATTAGGTTGAATGCAGAAAGTCTTCATTGAAAACTCATTTTGCCACATTATCAAGTATATAACAACACATTTACTCATGAAGACTTGATTTTTCTAATTATTTCACTATCAAGGCTTGTGTAGGAGCCACCTTGTGCGACTCAACTAAAACACCAAGTAACTTGCTACAGTCCACAAGTGGAGGTGCCGGGTAAACCTGCTCATAAAGGTTAGACTAGACGGGCTCAGACTGAGTGTTGCAGGTCAAATTCAAACTTGGATTCTAGATATTGTTGCTCCTAAGCTTCAACTACTCAGCCATCCCCTTAGGTACTACTTGTGAAGATTCTTCTGGATTTCAACAACAATAGAGGACCCAAAGAAAGTAAAGAAAAAGAGAAGCGGAAGGAAGAAAGAGAGAGAACAAGAACCTTTGCTTATAGTGAGGATTCATATAGTAACCCCAACTTGTTTGGGACTCATAGTTGTTGTTGTTGTTATTATTATTATTATTATTTTTCTATAATTCAAGATTGAGCTTTAGATTTATATTTCCATTATATTGTATAATGGAAGGAGCTTCTGTTGGATGTCCTTATTTAGGATATACAGGTGAGATAAAAGGGGGAAGAAAAGTGATGCTCAAGTATTCTTGTCATTCAAGTAATAGTTCAAAAGGGGTCAGGTGGCACCATAGGATGAAAGGCAACAGTAGACTATTTCACTAACATGTTTATCTCATTCCTTTTCTCCCAACAACTTTTAAACAGCAGGGGTTATGTCCCACATAACTGCCTCAGCGAATTTGAAGCAACATGATCTGGGAAGAATCTACCACTAGTCAAGGCCAAAGTCATAGTCATTCCGGGAAACAGATGTAAACAACTTGGAATGAAAAGAGGAGCTAAAACTATGAACAAGCATACTAAAGTGTTCCCAAGCAATTGTCAGGAGAACCGGCAGGTACAGAGTCATAGCTGTAAAAGATAGAATGGTAAACAGCTAGCAATGAAAGTTACGTACTCGGAATTATCTCTGAAGTGATCAGCTCTCTCCCAGATGGCCTTCTTTATTGAGCTCTCACTTACCTTTAGACTTTGAGCATCCACTGACTCAGATTTCGAGCTCATAACGCCCATTATAGGAGAATCATCCATTTCTGCTTGATCAAGTGCTGGCTCTTTGATATCTTTCTTTATCACTTGCTTTTTGGGGGACTCGAGCACTTCTTTTTCTTGTTTAGTCAAAGAAGCATCTTTTTCCAAATTTTCCTGGGAATCCTTAGGGACACCATCAGCAGCAGCATTCTCCATTAGCTAGCATGTTAAACAAAAAACAATTAGAAACTGTAAAAGGCCTTTTCATGCGAGGGCATATAATGTAACATGCCAAAAGTGCAAAATGACAAATTGAAGAAGAGCTTGCAGAAAATAGCTACTGAAAGCATTACAGTCTGAAGCATAACTGCATAACTCTCATTGAATTAATCACAGATGGAGAATGTCACTCTGAACTGACCAAACAACTACCTAGAAATCTAAGTAAAAGTAACCATAAGAATAATTTTCTCATAAAGAGGGTGTCATTTTAAGGCTTGGTTGAGGCTCTCTTAAGCCCCAAAGCTGGGTACAAAGCCAGGTGCCAAGGCAATGGGCTCGCGTGGGCTCTATCTTGAAAATGTGGCCTTAAACAATAAATATAGTTGACCAATTGTATGCTAATGTTATAAGATAACTATGAGTTAATATTTAATGATTAGGCATAGGAAATTTGAGATTTCGTGTTAAAAGCTAGTCAATATTCACTGAATATATTACAACCAATTTAGATGTTTTAAATGACCTTTTGATTTTTATAGTTTCATTGAAGGCATCAAGAAGATGCAGTAGATACAAACAAGAATGTTAGTTCCATTACAAAATTTAAAGGACTCTTAACTTAATGACATGATTATATACCTCATACATTATGAAATACAATGAATAGAAAGACAATGCAGAAACATAATAATCAAAACATTAGACAACTTAAGAGTACATAAAATATGAAAATCCAATAATCATTTCATACATTAAGAAATACAATAAATAGCAAGATGATGCGGAACAGAATACACAAAATGTACCATTTATAAACTAAGAAACAATAACATTACCTTCTCCAAGATCTGCTTAATGAATCGTTTATGCACATCAAGAGCATACTTTTCAAGCTCCAAGTCTTCCTCTATCAGTCTACGGACCCTCTCCAAAGTGAAGGAGCTGCACCATGAATTCGAAGACACCCAACAAACATTAGATCAATAAATTTTTTATATAATTAAGTGTCCATAATAAAAGTTTGATATAATAAAGTGTCCATAATAAAAGCATTTATTGTATGTCGTTGGTTCAACACACTTCCATTGTATTTGTAACATTCAACGCGAATTGAAATGTCGAGACTTGAAGACCTCTAGAACATGGAACAATACTTTCATGCTGTTTGTGCCCCATATGAAGAAAGAAAGAGCCCTTTGAGTAGAAGATCATGCATGAACAACATCTGTTGCTATTAACCCTAAATATCCTAACATAATCAGTTTTACAGCTACCCACCCCAATTTTAGACAAATGGGTAAGGTTACAAGATCACACTTGAGCTGCTCAAGGAGTAAAACTGTCTACTCTCTCATTTACACAAGTAGCTCTTGGTCATAGAGATATTATTGAATTTATTTCCCAAGTATTGATCAGATTGCTCATCTATTTCAGTTTGATAACAGAGACCAAGTATATGAAAACATTGTTGTTAATTCAGAATATCTCCTGTAGCACTTAAGTGTTGTCTCTTGGTTAATGGAGTGGGTTAGAACCATTAGGTCTAAGGTTATAATCCCAGTTTAGGCAAAAACACTAGGTGATTTCTTCTCATCTATCCAAGCATTGGTGGACTGTAATACCAGTGCCTGTGTTGGTGGGAGGTAGAGGCACTTAGTGTAATTCACATAAGATTCCAAATATCATAGTCATAAAAAGATTCAATATTTCTCTTGCATCTCAAAATTGTTGTTTTAAATTTGTTTCAAAATTTTAAATTTGCCATCTGTTACACTTTTGGTCCATTCTTATCCTTGTCGTTAGCAAAGCATCTCATATTTGCCCTTGCCTTGAAAAAAAGGACCAAATTTACCCCTAAACTTTAAACTATGAGTTGACATTAACATCCAGTTGGAGTTTCGTCGGGGTTCAAGGGCAAAAACAAGAGCATTAGGGGTAATATTGAAACAAAGGTCTATATAACACAATGTTGTTAGTGGGGGAGCTCCAGACAGAGATAGATGGAAGATTTTCCCAGCCTGTATCTGGTGGACAGGAGAGAGATAAATGCTACATGTTTGGAGAGCAGAAGTTGTGATCTTCAGAGGATCAAATTGAACTGTATCAAACTTTTTTGTTTCTGGTGTAAACAGACGTATTTAGAGGATACTGAGTCAATTATTTAGATCTTTTTATTTTTGACACTAGTAACATTGTATTTCATTCAGTACTTAGGTAGTACTGAAAAACCATATTTACAAAAAGAAGAAAAAGATTTAAGTCCTTCCAATGCTAAACCAGGAACTAGGTGGACCCTAAACCATCTATGATTGAATCATGATTGACTCAGTCTCATTGGAGTAGACATTTGTACACCAAAAATAGAACAACAAAATACATTTAAGCTTGACTTCCTGCAGGTTGTTGTCCCTATTTTCATAACATCTATCATTTCTCTCTCTCCATATAGTCCACCATATACAAGCAGGTGTCATCCTTTGCGCTATTTAGAATTTAGATTCAGATATCCTGATTTGTTGATAAGTTGCAATTATGGTTTTCAGTACAACCCATGTACTGGTTTTTGTCAATACATACGAATGTTACCTTTCTCAAAAAATAACACAACGTTGTTCAATATCGAATAGTACTAAGGCAAATTTGACCCTTCTCTACACAGAAAAGATTCTATAATAATGTAAGACCTACTTAACAATAAATATACTTGTACTAAAAAGATGTATACAATATACTTATACTAAAAAGATGCATGTATATAATATCAAATATGGGAAAACCTGGAGAGTGTGCCAATACTAACATACAACAAACCCAAAATAACTTGAGATTAACTCTCCTCCCCCTCTCCTGGCTTCAGTGGAAGAACGTGTTCCCTATTGTAACACTCAGAAAACTTATTTTCCCTTTCTTTTGTTTAGGCAATAAGAAGATTTCTCCAATTTTCACTCCACTGACAAAAATGGGCACCCTTTGGCACAACTAGCAGAGAAAATACCAACACTTGATCTGGATACAGCTCCAGATCTGAACCAATGGTCCTGGCACTTCCACTGCTCCACGATAATCCCAACAACAGAAAATTCCCGATTGACCCATGATGTTTTTTCAGTTCCTATCCCCTTACCCTCACCCATATCCCAAAACAACCATTTCAATCAATCAAAATGACTGTAAAAAGGTGAATCAAAGTAGTATCGCACATTAAATCAATGTAAACTAGAAAATTAGCAAAAAAGATCAGGATTAAAAACATACTCGGCATTATCTTTGAAATGTTGGATACGAGAGCGCAAAGCTTCCTCAATCTTGACTTCCATCACTGGCTTCTCTTCGTTCACCTCCATCGCCATCTTCTTACCAACCCTATTGCCTCTTAAACACTCAAAAGATATACACAGACTCGAAGGTTACAGTTAACTTAAGGAGTGTTTAGGGCTTATCAAAAACAATCACAACTATCACTCTTTTTTCCCCCCTTTTTCTTCCCTTTTTTGGAGCGTTTCCCTCCTTAGTATATAGTCTAGTGTTTGGTACCAAAAAAATGTTCTCTTTTTTTTTTAAATAATATTTTGTTATTTCGTAAATAAGCGAGAAAATATTATTTTAATAGTATTTATATGCGACTAAGCAAATTTATACATATTACTTAATTAAGTATCATAGTTATAATATTATACATTAATATGTGAACTGAACTTTGAGTTTGGATAATTAGTCACGTTTGTATATGTATAATTCGTCAGAATATACAAATACATATGTATAATTTAGAATTATCTACAATTCACTTCTCTTCCCTCTCTCCCAATGTCGTACGCCTCTCTCCTTCCTCTCCCAATCTCGCTTGCAATATATACAAATGCATATGCATAATATACAATTATCTAACCGATATACATATACAATTACCTCTCTCCCACCCTCTCACTCGCCTCTCTCTTCCCTCTCCCAATCTTGTTCGCCTCTCTCCTCCCTCTCCCAGGTTCGCTTGTCATGTATACAAATACATATATATAATATACACTTATCGAACCTATATCATATACACTTCATCTCTCTCTCATTCTTTATCCTCTCTCACTCGCCTCTCTTCTTTCTCCTATCTATAAGATGTAGCTATGCATTGTAATTATCAAATTAAAACTATGGAAAGTAATTAGCTATTTCTGACTGACTGTATGTAAAGTTCATCTTTATATATCTAGTATAATATTGTTAAGGAAGAATGAGAAGTGGGGATCCAGAGTAGCTTAACCCGATAGGTAGGCTATTAGATTGAGTCGAAAGTCTACCTACGCATAAAGGTTCCGATTCGAGCGAGAGCCCAAACGGGTGAGGCGAGAAGATCTTTATAGGATTATCAATGAAATGGCTCGAACGATTATTTTTAAAAATAATATAATCTCAATTTTTTGGGTATGTTATAATATATAATCGAAATTCAATTTTTAAAATTGTCTCTATCATATCAATTTTTCTTTGATATCGGTATGGTTCGATTGATTTCCCATTTTTTTACTTTCAAATATCATCTCAAGTAAATTATTATTAAATTATTTCTTTCAGAAGTACTTCTTACTTCAATTCTTTACTAAGAAGCCTGGATTGTAAAACTTTGTCGTCGTGCTTGCATAGGTTTTGTCATATTGTATGATAAAATATTTGTTACCATTTATTTTGAGTTAAACCTTATAATTAAATAAAGGCTAATTAAAGAGCAAAGACCTAAAGTCTTCTAGTCATGAGAGGTCTACAAATTAGGTTTTATTTATATTTGAAAAAATGTTTTAAAATATATTTATATATTAAATTAACATTTTCTTAATATATAAAGGAGAACTTTCACATATAGCCACTAAAAATAGCTTAATTACTCTCCATAGCTATAGTTTGATAATTAAAATTTTGTAGCTTCAAGTTATAGGGAGGAGAGAGACGAGCGAGACGGGGAGAGAGAGGAGAGAGCTGAGAGAGAGCAAAAAGTGTGAGAGAGATGAATTATATATGTATATTGGTTAGGTAATTGTATATGATACATGTGTATTTAATTTGTATATATGGCAAACGAGATTGGGAGAGAGAGGAAAGAGGCAAGCGAGATTGGGAGAGAGGTGAGCGAGAAGAGTGGAAGAGAGGTGAATTATATATGTATATTGGTTAGATAATTGTATATTATACATATGCATTTGTATAAAAAGCAAGCGAGATTTGAAGAGTGAGGAGAGAGGCGGGCGAGAGAGGGCTAAGTGGGAGAAAGGTGAATTGTATATGTATATTGATTAGATAATTGTATATCATACATATGCATTTGTACAAAAAGCAAGCGAGATTTGGAGAGAGGGGAGAGAGGCGAGCGAGAGAGGGCAGAGAGTGGGAGAGAGGTGAATTGTATATGTATATTTATTAGATAACTGTATACTATACATATGTATTTGTACATTCTGGTGAATTATACATATACAAATGTGGTCTATTATACAAACTCGAAATCAGCCCACATGATTAATGTATAATGTTAGTCGTGAATGGTAATTATAGCAAACCACGTAATTTTCACATATATAAAATATGCTTACATACACGTAAATGTATTCAGTTCGGTTCGAAATTTTTATTATTTTCTTTTTATAAATTTAAAAGACCGTCTCAATTGTTCGAGACAGTTATACACTTAAATAAAAGTCTACAATTTCATTGAAAAACTGATATAAAACAATTTAGTCATTTTTTGATTTTTCATGTTCTTTTCTCACCCCTAGCTCAACAAATATTGTGGCCTAAAGCCAAATTTTAAGAAGAAGCTTTTAAAGTTCTTTAAATAAAAATTATATTTATTTTAATTTAGAATTTCTTTCGTAGCTTATAATATAATTTTTAAATATGTATATTGAGTTATGAACGAATTAATTGATATTTTCTAGTTGACAATATTTTTTTGAAACATATTTCACCAATTTTTCAAAATAGAGTAATTGTTTAGTAATAATATATTTTTATTTTTTCATTAAGTTATGGACCTATAAATCGCGATCTAAATATCCTTTATGAAAATTTGAAAATAGTAAGAAAAAAATGTTAAGACCATATAGTCTAAAATTTTATATAAGTCATTATAAATGTTGGACAATAGAGTAATTTCAATTATATGTTAGTTAGACAAATAAACAGCAAAATAATTTAATGTTATCCAGAAAAATAACTTCCCAAGAAGTGTATTTGCATGATTATTTTAAAATAAAAATAAGGAAAAAGACTCAAATATGTCATCGAACTTTCAGAAAAGACTCATTTATGTCATCAGTTAAAAGTTTGGCTCATTTATGCCATTATCGTTAAAGAAAAAACTCATTTATGTCATTATTTTTTAACGATGGTTTTGTAAAACCATTTTTGACACGTGATCAATTATAATTCGATCACATTATCATTTTTTTTAATAAAAGAAATCATAATTCTAAAAAAATATTCTTTTTTTATTAAATAAATTGATGACGTGGCCGAATTATAATTGACCACGTCATCAATTTTTTAATAAAAAAATCAAAGTTCTAAATAAAAATTTCTTGTTGATAATATTAACACCAGTAATTCATTTTTCTTAGTAATTTAGAATATTTTCCCATTTTCATAATATTTTTAACATATTTATTTATTATTAATATATAAAGAGAATATAATTTCAATAATATACTATTTTGTTTTTTTTAACAAATAAAGGATAAACAAAATCGAACTTGAAAATTATCATTGCACCCATGGATTTTGAATGAAAACAAATGTTGTTGCATGATGGTAAAATAGTGACACTTAACTTCTCAAGTTAGTTAATTATATAGAATATATATAGAATATATACCGTAGATATTAAAATTTTGTGAGATTCTATAAGACGTGTTCATTCGAGTTAAGACTCTACATGATGTATTTAATTCCAATTAGAATTCTTAAAGGTTATTCAACACTAAACCCCAGTTCATGTCTATATAAAATGTATCATATTCCCTTTAAGTGGCATGTAGAAAAATCATAAAGAGATCAACATCTCAAAAATTCTATAAAGAGATCAACATATCGAAAATTCCACAAATTCATGAAATATTTATAAGGAGTTAAAAACAAATCATTCTAATTTGAGGAATATGCCACCAAAGATCCTCGAATTATGAATCAAATCCAAATAATGCTAATTCAAGAAATACGCCACTGACAGCCCTAGAATTATGAAAACAAGTCATTCGAATTCGAGAAATACGCCACTAACAACCCTCGAATCATGAATAAATATCTTATAAAAGAAGAATCAAGAAGTAAACGAATTTATATTCATACTATTTATCAATAAAATATTTTTATTTATAATTACTTTATTTGTCTCTCAAAAGAGAAAGGTATATTTTATATATTCTGAGAACTCTATATTTTATACATCCTGAAAAAATATGTGAAATATTTTTGTGCAATCATCATCACAAAAACCTTATTTATATTTTTTATAACTGTCTTCACACTTGCCTTGTTATCTTTAAATATAATATTTTCATATACATAAATGCTTACTTTAAAATGCTTACTTTAAATATAATATTTTCATACTTTTTTTTCGTCTACTTTTAATTATTATAATTGATAAAAAAAAATTTAGAGTCAAATAATAAAAATATTGATTAACAATCTACGATATATTTATTATTTTATTGATATGTGAAAATTACAATTTATAGTACTTTTTTGCATAGCTTTTTAATATTTAAATTTTTGTTTACAATATCGAATTAATGCAATCTAATTTCACTTTCAAAATTAGTTAAATTGACTTTTGAAAAATGCAAGATGACAATTAAAACTGTACGAAGAAAGTATATGTATTTTTTTCAAACTTGAGTTTACACATTTCTAGATTTTAAGTTTATTTTTTTAAACTTATAAATACTTTTTCCCACGACTTTATTCAATATAGAAACATCAAATGCATGGTTTTATAGAAAGCAATAACAATGAGCAATCGAGATCTTTGTAAGCATGACTTATATATTCTATTACATCAACATAGAAAATAATAGATATTGTGTTGTTCTAGAAGGTTATTTCTTTTAGGGAAAATACCCAAGTACCCCCTCAATCTATGCCCGAAATCCCAGAGACACACTTATACTATACTAAGGTCTTATTACCCCCTGAACTTATTTTATATGTAATTTTTCTACCCTTTTTAACCTACGTGGCACTAGTTAGGAAAAAAATTCAACCATCGTTGGACCCACAAGATAGTGTCACGTAAGCTAAAAAGAGGTAAAAAATTATTAATAAAATAAGTTAAGGGGGTAATAGGATCTTAGTATAGTATAAGTATGTCTCTGAGATTTCGGGCATAGGTTGAGGGGGTAATTGAGCATTATCCCTTTCTTTTATAACACAACTATTTTAAAATAATATTAATAAAATATCATGAAATAATAGACATATAAATTTTTTTCTTCTCAATTTGTAAATTAACTAAATAGAGGTGTATACTTTGTTTCTAGTTGTTTTTCTACTTGTGCAGAAAAACAATTGTGGTAGGAAAATATTGCAAAAACAAAAAGTAAAATTTTATACCAATCCCGTAAATTATATCATATTTTTATTCTTTTTCAAATTATAAAATATTGGTACATCTCAAAACGTCCTGATACATTAAGATTTTGGACACTTCCCAATATATTGTACTTTGTTGTTGGATACATCACTCAACATTTCGATTCATCGCGTACATCTCAATATGGACACTTCCCAATATATTGTATTTTGATGTTGGATACATCACTCAACATTTCAATTCATCACCTACATCTCAATATCTCGTATGAAGTGATGATCGATACATTACGTAAAGTTATGTATCTGAAAATAGAAGAAAGTAAAGATTTTTGTCATTTTTTAAAATGGGAGGAAATTTTCAAAATTATGATAAAATAAGCTATAGCCTATATGTTTAGGTAAATTTTCCATTTTATTCTCCTTTTATTCTGTAGCTCATTTAGGTTTTGATTCCACACATGTGTCGACATTGAGCTATTATATATGGGAAAATTATATATAATATCAAACTAATAATCTAAAATAAATGGAGTAGCTAGGGTTTGATTTAATTGTGATCCATAGCAAACGTTAGCTAAAGTTTATCAGACGTCTCTCTCCCAAAAATCTCGCTCGCCTCTCTTGCTTTATACACAGAAGTGTATAAATTTGTTTCTGTTTTGTATAAAGCGAGAGAAAATTGTATATACACATGCAAAAATATATATCTTCGTGTTATACACTTAATTATACAATTTACAAACATTTTACTTCAAATATTGCAGAGAAAAAGGCCAACGAATTATACAATTGCGAATTATACAATTGCAGTGAAATACAATTTTCTCTAACTTTATACAACAAAAGTTATATATGGTGTTTATGTTTTTGTATAAAGCGAGAGACAAACATATATCTTCTTGCTATATACTTATAATTATGCAATAGACATACATTTTAATTCGATTCAACTGTATGAAAAGCAAATTTTGTAAAAATATTGCAGTGAAATAGGCAGCGAATTATACAATTGTGCATTATACAATCGCAGTGAAATGGGATATCGAATTATACAATTGCAGTAAAATAGGCCAGCAAATTATACAATTTAGGCCAGCGAATTATACAATTGTATATGTATAGTGAATTATACAGTTTTATGTTTGCTATGGAGCGCAATTATGCAAACTTTGCTATAACATACAAATATAAATTTTTTGTTTGCTATATATGAAAGTTGCCCATTATATATTATATTAAATTAAAGATATAATCTAAATTATATTTTGAAATAAATTCAATAGATATAAATGCGTACATACAAACATAATACGTGACACTCTTAGTATTAAATTATAAGTTCATGATGGATTCAAATGCTACATTAACTAATTAGCTCTACTTGCTCATAATTTGTTTCAAACAAAAAAGATTATTTGTTTGAAAAAGTTGTATGTTTTTTTTTTTAAAAAATCCTTTACCTTTATATAGGTTCAAAGCTTGAATTTAATTCAAAAAAATCTCATTCATAATTTAAAGCTTGACATGCACATATATGATTTGTCGAGGGATAGACAAGAGACAAAATCATAAGTCGAGTTATGGGTGTGAAAAAATTCTTAGTAGGAAGCGTTTTCTTTCTAATGAGGCCCTATTGGGCGCAAATACTGTAAACTAATTGATTTGATACTACTCCATGACAATGGAGCTTGAGAGAAAGATGAAGAAGGAAGAGAGAAGATATTATTGAATGAATGAGAATTACAACGGTACAAACTACTTATATAAAATTTGTAGATTAGTTAACTAACTATCAAACTGCCTCGATTTGGTACCGCTCTCGCGGCCCGCACCGAAACCGTGCTTTACCCCTAGATGTCCAGTCAACTGCTGCGCCTCAACGCATTTCGGGGAGAACCAGCTAGCTCTGGGTGCGAGTGGCATTTCACCCCTAACCACAACTCACCCGCTGATTCTTCAACATCAGTCGGTCGGACCTCCACTTAGTTTCACCCAAGCTTCATCCTGGTCATGGATAGATCACCCAGGTTCGGGTTTAATTGTTATTATTACTAAACTACACTATTAGCTAACTAATTAATACACGTCCGTAAGCTAACTAATAGTTAGTTACAGCCAACTCCGCCTGCACTATATTCAACAAATACAGAATAATCAGAATTCAATGAGATACAAAATACCAAATGAAAAATCAAAATTAATGAGTTTAAGAGTGTATTTGGTATGAAGGAAAAATGTTTTCCAATTTTCTTATGTTTGGTTGGGACAAAAGTATAAAATGTTTTCCAAATCAACTCATTTTCCTCAAAATTAAGGAAAATGATTTCCCTTCAAAAATTAAGGAAAACATTTTTCAAAACTCTCCTCCGATTTCAAATTACATTTTTTTTTTAAAAACACCAATTTTACAATTTTATTTTTTACTCGATCCCTGACCCTCACTCACCCAGCAACAGCCACTCCCCAACCCACCCCCTCCCCAAAAAATTAATTTTGCTTTTTAAAAATATTTTCAACTTTAAATTTTTATTTTTAAACTCCAACCCCCCTACCCACCCCCTACCAGGCCCCCACCCACCCCCACCCCCCCAAAAAATTAAATTCATTCATAAATCAAATACATAGAAAATATTTTCTACTCACAACCAAACATGAGAAAATAAGTCCAACATCTATTTGTTTTCCAGAAAAAAACATTTTCCATGAAAAACATTTTCCTTCATGCCAGACACACCCTAAGTTTTGTAGTGCTTAATTTAGGAAGAGAAATTATTTTGCAATAGCAGGTAAATTACGTGATAAAGTAAATAACTTTATAATGCATATAATTTTAATTCATAAATAAATAAATAAGATGAAATATATATGGTGGAGAGTGACGAGCTCATAGTACTAAGGAAAAAGGGTAAAAAATACCCCTCAACTTTATTTTATTAGTTGATTATACCCCTGCCGTTAAAACAAAGTTATTTATATCCTCACCGTCACTAATTTCACCATTTATACCCCTTAACTAACATAAATTCCCAAATCAACACAAATTATCCAACTTTTTAAAAATTATCCACCACCCTGATTTGATCCAAACCCTAACCCGACCCAACGAATTCCAACCTACTAATTCACTATAAAGCAATAGGAACTCAACTTTAAGAAAATAAAATGCTATACGACAAAAGCAAGTGTTTTTTTTTAATTTCATATGGTGTTTGATACTTATATTGGAGTTCAATTAAATTTATATTCGTATTGAGAAGTCACTTATTAAGGGGTAAAGCGCGTTCTAACATAAGCGACTTCGTACTTGGGGAATTTAAACCTGTGGCCTTTAATTAATGATAAAAAAGTACTTACCACTCCACTACAATCCTCGTCAGTCACAAATACAAATTGTGTTCATTCGTGATGAGATGTGGATCTTCTCTTGTGTCTTTTTGACTTTATTTAGCCTATCATGGTATGATTAATTCACTGAAAATAAACATCCAAAAGGAAAAAGAGAAAATACAAAGTTAAATGGAGTAAAAGGGTACGTACATGCATTATATATTAAAAACAAGAGGATGAGAAAAAAGAGAAATAAAAATTGAAAAATTGCATAAAATAGCAAGTTTTTTATTCAAATGCTACAAATACAGTTTTATTTAATTCTAATCCGTAGCAAACTGTTTTTTCAGTCGCCTATGTCTCAGCGAATCTCGCTTTTTTTTTTTTTTGAAAAATCAATTGGACAAATACCATTGCTATTCGTTTAGTAATGAAATACTGGGTAGAGCTCTCATTTTGTTACATGCGGCGATGTCATATAATTTTCATCTCAATTTACAACAAATAGTCTTTATCATAATTGCCTAAATCACCTCATAGCAATTCTTGCACTCAATTGATGTATGATAATTGGTGCTTCTATCTTTCATGTAAGAAGTGTAAAGATCATGATATTGATTTGGTTCGTTTGGATTGGTTGTGGCTATCTCATTTTATACAAACACAAATGTATACATTGCGTTTGTGTTTGTATATAAAGCGAGAGAAAATTGTATATGTACAAATACAAATGCATATATTTTCGTCCTATACACTTATGATTATACAAATACAATCTTCCCCTGCCCAGTTTTCTTTTGTGTTTCTCTCTTTCTCGCTTTATACAAACACAGATTATACAATTGATCTTTGTATATGTCTACCGAAATAGATTATACAACTGCTTTCTTTTGTATATGTATAGCGAATCATACAATTGCTTTCTTGTATATGTATATCACAAATTATACAACTACTTTCTTTGTATACATATAGTGAAATATACATATTTATGTTTGCTATATATAGAGTGCAAATATAAAAATTATAACTATAGAATACAAATATTATTTTATATTTGCTATACGTAAAAGTTGCTTAACAAAAATATCTATTTGTACAAGTTCATATCCAGCCCATTCACACAAAGAAAATCCTATACTAATATTACATAATCAATTATACATGGTACGTAAACATTATATTTTTCTCATCAAAAGCTTCTATTTCTACTAATTAATTAATTATGCCAAGACTTGTAGTGCTTAACTTTAAAAAGTGAAATTACTTTTAAAACGAATGAATAATTTGCAATCGCAAGTAAATTTACGTGATATGGAAAAATATTTTTATACACTAACGTTGCATATAATTTAAGCTCATAAATACGTAAATAAATAAGACCAAATATATATGGTAATGAGTGAACGAGCACACTAAAGCAATATGAACTCAACTTTAGCACGACAAAAACAAGTGTTCCTTTTTTATGATTGTCGTTCGGTGTTCGGTATTCAACTTGATTAAATTTGGATTCACATCGAGAACTTCAATAGTAGGGGATGAAACGTTCCCTAATAATAATGATTTCGTATCTAAGGAGACTCGAACCGAAACGTATGATTAAGGATGAATTTGTACTTATCACTCACTGCAATCCTTATCGGTCACGAAAACAAAGTGTTCATTCGTGATGAGACGTGTATCTTCTACTGTGTCTTTTTGACTTTATTAAGCCTAACATGATATGATTAAGTCACTGAAAATAAACATCCAAAAGGGAAAAAGAGAATACAAAGTTAAATGGAGTAGAATGTTACGTACATGCATTAAAAATAATTGAGGAAGAGAAAAAAAGAGAGAAAAAAAAAGTTGATGAATTAGTAAAATGAAACATTTCATGCGTTAATTAATAAACATGTGGATGGAAGTTTAAAGAATAGCCATTACATTTACAATTTAGAGAAAATGGATTTTTGGATGATTTTAATTATTTCTCCCAATCTCTACTTGATATTGAGGTTATCTACTTGGAGAACTCTTTTTTAACTCATTTATTGATATAGTGAAAAACTTTGGTCTCTTTTTGTCATTATTCAATTTCATCGGTCCGTGTGAACGCTTACTCTAATACTTAAATAGGAGAACTGTAACACCTCGATAATTTCTAAGCTAAGATCAGAATCATTCTTCTTTACTATTAAGAATGTATCGGGTAATTATTTAATTGTTCTTTGATGTTAAGAACAATTTTTTTAGTGTGAGAGTGATTGGGATATGAATTAAGATCACTAGAATGCGATCCCCAATCACAAACGTGAGTTGAAAGCTTCTGTAATACCCCGTAACTAGAAAAAGCTAGAATTAGAAAGAGTATTTTTTTTTGGAAGGAAATGAAAATCTAGAAAATTGGTTAAATTATGTTAAGTTTGAGTTATGAGTCAACTTCAAAAGACCATAACTCCTAGCTCAAGATGATTTAGGTGTGCTTCCAAATACCGTAGGAAAGATCTTGGGATTATCTTTCCAACGCTGTCGAGTTTACTCAATTACGAGTTCGTATGAGTGAGATATGTCCATTTGAAGTTGGGTTGTCTAGTTACGGAAAGTCAAAATCAGATTTTTGAAGGGTAATTTGATCTTTCCCTTACCCTATTATTTTAATTTATTCTTAATAATTACTTAGGGGTGTAAACTGAACTCGATCAATTTACGCTTTTGAAAATTGACTAGAGTAAAGTCTGAATAGTCCAATGTTGTTCTTTTGACTTGTATATGTGATAGATAAGTTGACATCTTTCTTAAGGATAAATCGTCAATTTGGCAATGCTTGATCATAATTTGGGGGATATCTGAGTACCCATAGATAATTAGGCATATGTATAACTTGTTAAATTGCTTAGGTGTTGGGTGTTGTTGCATTTTCATGTTTAAATTTTTGAGAAATTGTAGGCTAAAATTACTTGTTCGACGAACTTGTCTTAGCTCGCTAAAGTGATTTAAAAAAAGTGACATGGGCGGGCTTGTCTTAGCTCATTGAACTAGCTCAACGAATCACCGAGCTAAATCTGACATCACCCATTCTACATGACCTTAAATTCTTTTGCACTGTCGCCTTCAACAAGCTTGTCTTAGCTCGTCAAAACCAACTCAGCGAATCACTGAGTTAAGCTGACATCGCTCGTTATGCTTGAGTTAAATTTTATTTAATCGTGTCAACTTCGACTAGCTCATCTAAGCTCGCACAATCTATTAAGCGAATCGCCTTTCTATTCGGTAAAAAAATATCGATGAAACGGTCTAACCACAAACATGAATTGCATACAAAAAAAGTGACATAAAACAACTAATATAGTTATAGTAGAATAATAATCATGCAAAACAAGATTCAAAGTAAAAGCAAAATGAAGGCCAGCTTTGTGTATAAAACAACTAATTAAGGGATATATTGTTGGGTATGTAGCAAGAATTGATGGGAAATAGAGGAAAGGGGAGGAATTTGAAAAGTTTAGAACTTGAAAGGTTGGGAACTTGAAAAGTCCTCTAATATTTTAATGAAAAAGTCAATAGTCCCTCATCGGTAATGGAAATGAAAATAGGAGAGTTTAAATAAATAAACACTCCTATTAATTGTTAAAAGGGTTGGAAAGAGGGACCCCCCTCGCGCCGTCGTCGTCGTCGCTCGCCGGCTACGGCTACGGCCTTGGCTTTGGCAAATGATCGAGAGATAATTTTTTGGACAAATTTATTTTATTTATTTATTTAATTAATTAAATGGCCAAAAATTAGTCGATAACAGAAGTTAACTGAAATGTTTTCAACTTTTTAGTTAACCCGACCCGACTCGGATCCGCGCGCGTGACCCGTTTTAAATTCCGTTATATTTAAAATTCCCGCCACTGTTCTGAAAGGTTGCAACTTTCAGGAACAGTCAATACCATTTGAAAGTTTGCAACCTTTCATTAATGGTCGCGTCAATTCTGAAAGGGTTGCAACCTTTCAGAATATATTCTTTTTGCCTATAAATACCATTCAGTCTTCAGAATATTTCTCTACGAATTTTCTGATCTTCCTTCTTCTTAAAAACACATATTCTTCGTGTACTTTCCTGTGTACTGGATTGATTCGATGACAGTAGAGTTTTTGGTATCTATACTCTATTGATTAAGATCATTTTACCCTGGGAGGTTATATTCCAAATCAAATCTCGGATACTAGAGGGGATAATTTCCTTAAGGGGACACTGTAAATTCAGTGGACTTGATTTTCTTCCTAAATTATCAAAAGAAAATTTCAGATTCTGGTAAGTTTACAGATTCAATTATTTTTACAAATAAATTTGTATTCATCTTATTTACTGGTTAAAAAATCTCAGTTACTCCGTATTTCTGAATGATTTATTACAACCAGTAATTTCTGATTTTCATAACACATGCAACATATATTCTTTTATAACAAAGTCAAACAAAAGCATCGATGAGGTAATTGAAATGGCCGTCAATTTAATAGTACCAATTTCATTTTCACATGTGACATATCATAGAATATAACTTTTTTATTTTATTTTACATATGTATAGGAATAAATGATATTATTCCAATTCTAAGAGGTTATTATTCTATTATAAAGGTTATGCTGATATCATATTTAACTTAATATCTTTTTTTAGTATGATTTTAGGTGCCCATATCTTAAATATAAAAACCTTTAAGTATAATGACATGTAATTAAGGATCAAAATAGTAATGAATTAAGTCACATGTATAATATTTATAAGAGTACTTATCTCTAACACTCTTGTGATTAATGATAATCATACATAATATGTATAAGGAAAAAAGACAAATATACTTCGAACTATCGTAAATGATATGTACATATTTTTTGTCATATTTTTGAAACATTGGTGTTCCTGCCGTTAAAAAATTAGAGCATATATGCCCTTCACTCTCACGGAAGACTAAATAGGGACATGTGTCACAATCTTATCCATCGATCTGATGTTGAATAAGTGAATAAGATTATGACACGTGTGTGTTCACTAGTATAAAGAGCATATATGCTCTAGTTTTTAGACCGCAGGGCATCAATATTCCAAAAATATGACGAAGGGTATCTGTATACCATTTTTGATAGTTTGAGGATATATTCGTATTTTTTCCCTATGTATAATATATCATTACTAGTAGAATAAGCACCACAAAGTTTAAAAAATCTAGGTACATTAATAATGCTTGTAGATTCCCTTAAAATACTTAGAAGAAAACTTAAGATTCTTAATAATTTCACATTTCATTTGGAATATATTAATGTGAAGCATGCTCCTGAATATATTTTAAAAACTTTATATTATTCTGTTGCAAGAGAAACGTCAGTAAATATTTTGTCCTGTAAAATTCTGACATTCGAAAAGTACTTGTAATTAAATAATAACATTATAATTAGATACATGAGATGATATATGTTCAATTAATTAGGAATTAGGAATATTGAGACATCACTACTCAAGATTATTCCACTTTTAACAAAAAAAGAAAATCAATGGGTGTGTTTGGAACAAAAAAAAAATATTTTAAAACTTTTTCGTAATTAGTTAGTTGAAAATATATTTTTTAAGATTTTTTTCTTAAAGTGAGAAAAATAACTTTTTTCACTTGAAGTAGAAAAAATTAAATAAATTTGATAAGTGACAATTAAAGTTTCTTATATCGTATTTATTTAATCCAAACCCTTGATTATACCATCATCCCGAACCATCACAGTGTTTTTCTGGATTACATACATATAAATACTTTTGAGGATTATATCTTTTTATATATTTACCAAACACTAGAAAATAAGTAAACAAAATTCACTTATTTTTTAAAAATAGTTTCTAAAAAAATATTTTTCTTCATACGAAGCACACTCATAATGTGTAGTAATATTCTTAAATAGTGCGAAATATTTCACTAAAAAACATAGAATTAGTTATGAAATTTATTGATAATCCCTAGATAATATCGCTTAATAGCTGCTATATAAGCCCTAACTAATAGAATTTCCTTATAATTCATGGTTAATTCATACAAAATGAGATTAATATAATATTTTTATCATTTAACTACGAAATTTAGTCAAAAATCGCACAAACTTTGATCTAAATCAAATAATATCACATCACATTAAAATTACTTTTTGGATTGAATTATCCTAACAAGGCAACAATTAATATATATTTGATTTAATTGTTTATCAAAGTCTTGCCCCATATATTTCACAGTAATTAAGATCTTGGCTCTACTATATTAAATTGTTGATAAAAATTTTCATTTAATATATTATAGTTGATGGTGATAGATATTATTGCTATAGATATGATGATGTGTAGCAATAAATTGTGACATGTTAATATGTTATGTTGCGCATTAATTATTATTTCTTTATATTAAAAAACACTGCTCAAGTTGTTGATAATCGAAATCGATCGATTAGGTCAGGTTTCACCTAATAGAGTCACCCACTAATAAATATCCAGAAAATATTTAAAAGTTAAAATAAAGGATGTGTTTAATATTTTGAAAATTATTTTTAAAAAATATTTTTTCAAAAGAATAAGTGATTTTTTTTTTCTTAATATATATTACTATTCTTGTTTATTTTTACTTGTCTACTATACTAACTGTTCAACCTTAATACCTTGTTCAGGTTGGAAAATTAAGAGATAACTTAATTTTTTGTGTCTATTTTACCGTCGCTATTAAATACTACTCTCTCCATTCAATATTAAATTAATTTTTGAGGTATTTTTCAAATTAACTTGATTGTTCCGTTTTCAAAAGTACTTTAGAGTGTTTTTTCAATTTTATCCTTCATTAGTTTGAAATTAGTGGTTAATTAATATTCAGTTATTTAAATTATAAATTTAACAATAATTAATAAGAATAAGAATGGAAAACTAGATCAAAATTTATGTCTTAATCTACTTTTCTTAAAAAGTGTGAAATATCTCAAAAATTAACTTAATATGAAATAGAGGAAATACTATACCAAAAGGTAATGTAGATTATACTCCCTCTGTCCGGAATTGTTGTCATGGTTTCTATTTTTAGAGTCAAACTATAAAAATTTTGACTAACATTTTAAGATGTATTTTTTCAGCATATTAATATACGGAAAATTGTAATTTATAGTACTTTTCATGTAGTTTTAAAATATTTATTTTTTGTTTAAAATATCGAATCAATGTGATCTAATTTACCTTTAAAAATTAGTCAAACTGACTATCGATAAGCGCAACATGACAAACGATTCTTAACGGAGAGAGTAATATGTTTTCTCTATTATTTATTATTTGTTAAGATCTCCGTCAAATTAATATAATAGACAATTATTATCGGACAACTATAATATAATGGTGGAGTTAAGGGCTATAAAATTGAGTGCCACTTGGGAAATGTATTTTTCTCTCTATTCTTTTACTACAAAAGTCATTTTCTCCTTTTAAATAACCTGATTTTCTAAAAATAAAATAAAAAATTTGACTAATAAATATGAAAAATTCAAAAATATTTTTGATGCACCAAACACACCTAGTGTAACGACCTGTTTAGTCGTTTTGAGCAGCAGATTTTATTTCTGGAAAACTGGCTGCAACGACGGACCCCACGACGGACCGTCATGGTCACGACGGACCGTCGCAGGGTCTCGTTTCAATATACTTAGAAATTCTGAAATTGGGTACTGAAAATCGACTCTCTGAACTTCGTGACGAACTTGCAGGACGGACCGTCACAGGCGTGACGGACCGTCACAGACCCTTGGTGGAAATTTGGGTCTCTGAACTTGGCGACGACCTGCAGGACGGACCGTCGCAGGCACGACGGCCCGTCACAGGGTGCGTAATCCCAGTTGGAGTCGGATTTCTTTACACGTTTTAAGGGACGTTTTGGACTATTCCTTCTTTAATTATAAAGTTAGAGGGTTTATATTTATAAGTCTAATTACTTGGGGGTTAAAAGAGGTAACCTTAAGTTAATTAGTGGGTTATTATTGCCATCTTTTAAACCTAATTATATGTTCATTAGGGTAAAAGAAAGAGGGTTGAATAAAGAAAGTAGAAAGAACAAAGAAAGGGAAAGAGAAACGAATTGAGAGAGGATCGAACGAGAAGAAGAACACAAAGCTTGGGAAATTGCTTGTTTGAATTCAATTCTTCGGTGGAGGTAGGTTATGGTTTTCACACTATTCGTAGTAAACTCTTAATAGCGAATGATATGTGTTAGTAATATTGTAAACCCTTCTATATGCTTAATTGTATGCTTGCATGAATATGATTATGAAATTGTGAATAAATAAGCCTGATGAAGCTATTGAATCCCAAATCTTGAAAAGAAACCCTAATCTACTTTGTTAATGATGATGCCTTGGTATAAAAGAAGGCTTGATGAACGAAATGGTGAGATTAGGGGATCGGGTGCCACGTTCCGGTTCCAGGATAAAAATAGAGGATCGGGTGCCACGTTCCGGTACCAGGATAGAAATAGAGGATCGGGTTGCCACGTTCCGGTACCAGGATAGAATGAGGATCGGAGTGTCACGTTCCGACACCAGGATAGTATAGGGATCGGGTGCCACGTTCCGGTACCAGGATAGAATGAGGATCGGAGTGTCACGTTCCGGTACCAGGATAGAAATAGAGGACGGGTGCCACGTTCCGGTACCAGGATAGAATGAGGATCGGAGTGTCACGTTCCGACACCAGGATAGTATATGGATCGGGTGCCACGTTCCGGTACCAGGATAGAATGAGGATCGGAGTGTCACGTTCCGACACCAGGATAGTATATGGATCGGGTGCCACGTTTCGGTACCAGGATAGAATGAGGATCAGAGTGTCACGTTCCGACACCAGGATAGTATATGGATCGGGTGCCACGTTCCGGTATCAGGATAGTATATGAGGATCGGAGTGTCACGTACCGACACGAGGGGAATAAAGATAAGGAATCTTGAGATATGTTAATGAATTTAATCTAATGAATCTAATTCCCAAATGAGTATGATATTGAGGCTTGAGTCCTTATGGATGAACTTGTTAGTACTTATTGATGATTTTAGTACTTGTCGTTGCTACATGTTGAGTATTATAGTTGATTTATGATATTAACTGATATATACTGTTTTCTATTTTGAGTTGGCCGATGATACTTACTCAGTACCCGTGTTTTGTACTGACCCCTACTTGTTTGTTTGTTTCTTTGTTATTTGTGGAGTGCAGCAAACGTTCCGTCATCTTCAACTCAACAGTAATCCTAGCCAGTCATCAGTATACCGGATTTCAGGGTGAGCTAATGCTTCTAGCTTGGACTGGATCTCCCTCTTCATGTCTTGATGCCTTGAACTTCCGGCATGGACTAGCTTTTTAGTTATGTTAGCTTTTAGAATACTCTTAGTTTAGTCATTGGATTATAGATGTTCTTGTGGTGATGACTTCCAGATTTTGGGGATAATAATAGTTATTGATTTGATTTTATTAATGAGTTAAGTCTTCCGCATTACTTTCTGTTGATATACGTTGAAATGTTAAGGTTTAGATTGGTTGGTTCGCTCACATAGGAGGGTAAGTGTGGGTGCCAGTCGCGGCTCGGTTTTGGGTCGTGACAAACTTGGTATCAGAGCATTAGGTTCGTTTGTCTCATCACACAAGAACAGGTCTAGTAGAGTCTTAAGGAACGGTAGGGGGACGCCTTTATTTTTCTTTGAGAGGCTATAAGACTTTAGGAAAATTCCATTCTTTCTTTCTTTCTTTCGTGCTACTACTTGAATTCAATTGGTATCTAGGTGATACAAATTGGTATCTGACCATCTTCACTCTATTTCGCAGATGGTTAGAACTAGAGCAACGACTGCGCCAACACCAACACCGGCAAGACAAGAAACGTCTGAGCGAGCCACTGGGGCTGTGGCTCGAGGAAGAACAGCGGCAAGAGGCCGTGGTAGAGGTCGTGGGAGGATGTCCTCTAGAGGAAGAGGACGAGCACCTAGTCCATCTGATGCTAGGGCGGTGACTCCTCCACCGACTGAGGAGGTAGTAAGAGAGGGTGAGGAAGGGGAAACTGAACAAGAGCAGAATGAGGAATTGCCACCCCAACCTACCCCAGAGATGATCAATCAGGTTCTTGCTTATCTTAGCGGGTTATCTGATCACGGTCAGGCACCTCCAGTGGTTTCTGCACCAACACCTCCGTTTCAGAGATACAACAGCGGCTACTATGGCTCCCCGCATGGATGCCTCATTGGACATAGGCACGTTTCCACGTCGACTACTGGGCCTATAATGACAAATGATCAGCATGAACTTTTCAGTAAGTTTTTGAAATTGAAACCTCCAGTCTTCAAGGGTGCTGAATCTGAGGATGCTTACGATTTTCTGGTTGACTGTCATGAGCTACTACACAAGATGGGTATAGTAGAACGGTTTGGTGTTGAGTTCGTGAGTTATCAGTTCCAAGGGAACGCCAAAATGTGGTGGCGATCACATGTTGAGTGTCAACCAACAGAGGCACCACCCATGACTTGGGTAACAATCTCTAACTTGTTTATGGAAAAGTACATCCCACGGACTTTGAGGGATAGGAAAAGAGATGAATTCTTGAGCCTAGAGCAAGGCAGGATGTCGGTTAATGCATATGAGGCTAGGTTTTGCGCACTATCCAGATATGCCACGCAACTTTGTTTCAGTCCCCAGAGCGGATTCGCCGGTTGTGAAAGGGTTGAGGTCAGAGTTGCGAATTTCGGCCTTACAGGTAGCGGCTACGGCAAAATCCTTCCAAGAAGTGGTAGACTTCGTGATAGAGGTAGAGGGAGTGAAGCCAGATGAATTCACCATGGCAACTACATCAAAAAGGTTTCGAAAGGGAGGTGAGTTTAGTGGTTCCTACTCCAGAGGACAGAGTTCCGGAGGTTACTCAGTTCGACCCATTCAGTCTTCACTACAGACTGTAGTTGGGGGTCCACCTCAGACGGTCAACACTTCTCTGAGAGACCTATGCATGAACCCAGAGAGTGCTATGGATGTGGGAGATTGGACATATAAGAGATATTGTCCAAAACAGAGTAATCGACCCCCAATAGCTAGAGGTAGAGGTGGTTATGGAAGAGGCCGTCATTCTGGAGGACGCGGTGGTCGAGGTAATGGTGGTCACCAAAATGGCCGAGGTGATGGGCAAACTGGAGCCACTACATCACAACATGGTAGGGGCAATGGACAGGCAAACGATAGGGCCCATTGTTACGCTTTCCCTGGGCGGTCTGAAGCAGAGGCGTCTGATGCTGTCATACAGGTAAACTTTTGGTTTGTGATTGCATGGCTTCTGTATTGTGATCCCGGATCCACATTTTCTTATGTATCTTCCTCATTTGCTAATGGTCTCAATTTACATTGTGAATTACTTGACATGCCTATTCGTGTTTCTACTCCGGTGGGTGAGTCTGTGATAGTTGAAAAGTATATAGGTCTTGTGTGGTGAACTTGTGGGGAGCAACACTTATGTAGATTTGGTTATCTTAGAAATGGTCGACTTTGATGTAATTCTGGGTATGACTTGGCTTTCTCTGAATTTTGCGATCTTGGATTGTAATGCTAAAACTGTGACGTTAGCCAAGCCTGGGACAGATCCGTTAGTGTGGGAGGGGGACTACACTTCAATCCGGTGCGTATCATCTCCTTTCTTCGTGCTAAGAAAATGGTTAGTAAAGGGTTTGTTAGCTTTCTTGGCCATCTCAAGGATGACACTACCCAAGTACCTTCGATTGAGTCGGTTTCGGTAGTCCGTGAGTTTTTGGATGTGTGTTCCTGCAGATCTTCCTGGTATGCCACCAGATAGGGATATTGACTTCTGTATCGATCTTGAACCGGGTACTCGCCCCATTTCTATACCCCCTTATAGAATGGCTCCCGCGGAGTTAAGAGAGTTAAAGGCCCAACTTCAAGAGTTGTTGAGCAAAGGTTTCATTAGACCAAGTGCATCTCTTGGGGTGCTCCGGTTTTGTTTGTGAAGAAGAAGAAGGAGGAGTTTTCGGATGTGCATAGACTACCGGCAGTTGAACAAGGTAACTATTAAGAACAAGTATCCTCTTCCCGCATTGATGACTTGTTCGATCAGTTACAAGGTGCTTGTGTCTTCTCTAAGATTGATTTGAGATCCGGCTATCCTCATTGAAAAATACGGGCAACGGATGTGCCAAAGACTGCTTTTCGAACCACGTATGGGCATTACAATTTGTAGTGATGTTCTTTGGTCTTACGAATGCCCCTGCTGCGTTCATGAGCTTGATGAACGGGATTTTTAGCCATATTTGGATCTCTTTGTGATCGTATTTATGATGATATACTGATATACTCAAAGAGCAAGAAGGAACATGAGGAGCATTTGAGAAGTGTATGGAATGTTGAGGGAGAAAAAGCTTTATGCCAAGTTCTCTAAGTGTGAGTTTTGGCTAGATTGCAGTGTCCTTCTTGGGGCACGTGGTTTCTAAGGATGGAGTGTGGTGGATCCTTCTAAGATTGAGACAGTGAAGACTGGGTAAGACCACTAAGTGTCAGAAATACGGAGTTTTGTTGGGTTGCGTTAGCTAGCTATACCGCCGATTTGTCAAGGGATTCTCTTCTATTGCTTCCCAATTGACGAACTTGACTAAGCAGAATGTTCCATTTGTATGGTCGGATGAGTGCGAAGAAAGAAAGCTTTCAGAAACTCAAGACTTTGTTGACTACCGCACCTATCCTCACCTTGCCGGTAGAGGGTAAGAACTTCATTGTTTATTGTGATGCGTCCTATTCGGGTTGGGTGCAGTGCTAATGCAAGAGAAGAACGTGATTGCTTATGCTTCAGACAATAAAAGTGCATGAAGTAACTATCCGACCCATGATTTGGAATTGGCGCGGTAGTGTTTGCATTAAAGCAATGGAGGCACTATCTATATGGGGTTAAGTGTGAAGTCTATACGATCATCGTAGTCTACAATATGTCTTTACTCAGAAGATTTGAACTTGAGACAAAGGAGATGGATGGAACTACTGAAGGACTACGACATCACTATTTGTATTATCGGGGAAGGCGAATGTTGTGGCAGATGCCTTAAGTAGAAAGGCGGGAAGCATGGGAAGTCTAGCTCATTTGCAAGCTTCTAGACGCCCATTGGCTAGAGAAGTGCAGATTTTGGCTAATGACCTATGAGGTTAGAAGTAAATGAGAAGGGAGGATTGTTAGCTTGTGTGGAGGCAAGATCCTCCTTCCTTGACAAGATTAAGGGGAAGCAGTTTGATGATGAGAAATTGATCCGGATTCGAGATAAGTGTTGCAAGGAGAGGCTAAAGAAGCAACAATCGATGAGGAAGGTGTTTTTGAGGATTAGGGAAGGGTATGTGTACCCCGCCATCGATGATTGATCGACACTATTCTGACAGAGGCTCATAGTTCAAGGTATTCTATACATCCGGGTGCAACCAAGATGTATCGTGACCTAAAGCAACACTTTTGGTGAGTAGAATGAAGCGTGATATGTTGACTTATTGCCAAATGCCCAAACTGTCAACAAGTAAAGTATGAACACCAAAGGCCCGGAGGAACACTTCAGAGAATGCCCATTCCGGAATGGAAGTGGGAGAGAATTGCAATGGATTTTGTTGTTGGTCTTCCAAGACAATGGGTAAGTACGACTCTATTTGGGTGATTGTTGATAGGTTAACTAAGTCTGCTCATTTCATTCCGGTCAAGGTAACTTATAATGCAGAAAAGTTAGCAAAAATCTATATCTCGGAGGTGGTTCGGTTGCATGGGGTTCCACTATCCATCATATCAGATAGAGGTACGCAGTTCACTTCTAAGTTTTGGAAAACGTTGCATGCTGAATTGGGTACTAGGTTGGATCTTAGCACTGCATTTCACCCTCAGACCGATGGTCAGTCTGAGCGAATGATTCAAGTGTTAGAGGATATGCTTCGTGCTTGTGTGATAGAATTTGGTGTCATTGGGATAACTTCCTACCCTTAGCGGAGTTTTCATACAATAATAGTTATCACTCAAGCATTGATATGGCCCCATTTGAAGCATTGTATGGTAGGAGATGTAGGTCTCCATTGGGTGGTTGATGCATTTGAGGTTAGACCTTGGGGTACTGACCTTTTGAGGGATTCGATAGAGAAAGTGAAATCTATTCAAGAAAAGCTTCTAGCGGCGCAAAGTAGGCAAAAAGAATATGCAGATTGAAAGGTTAGAGACTTAGAGTTCATGGAGGGTGAACAAGTCTTGTTGAAGGTTTCGCCCATGAAAGGGGTGATGCGGTTTGGTAAAAGAGGTAAGCTAAGTCCGAGGTACATTGGGTCATTTGAAGTACTTAAGCGAGTAGGAGAGGTGGCTTATGAGTTAGCCTTGCCTCCAGGGCTGTCCGGAGTGCATCCGGTATTCCATGTGTCTATGTTGAAAAGATACCATGGGGATGGAAACTACATTATCCGTTGGGATTCAGTTTTGCTTGATGAAAACTTGTCTTATGAGGAGGAGCCTGTTGCTATTTTAGATAGAGAAGTTCGCAAGTTGAGGTCAAGGGATATTGCATCCATCAAGGTGCAATGGAAGAATCGACCGGTTGAAGAAGCCACTTGGGAGAAGGAGGCAGATATGCAAGAAAGATACCCACACCTGTTTAAAAATTCAGGTACTCCTTCCCGCCCTTATTTTTCTTCTTATGATCGTTCGAGGACGAACGATGGGGTAAATTGGTATCTATTGTAACGACCTGTTTAGTCGTTTTGAGCAGCAGATTTTATTTCTGGAAAAACTGGCTGCAACGACGGACCCCACGACGGACCGTCATGGTCACGACGGACCGTCGCAGGGTCTCGTTTCAATATACTTAGAAATTCTGAAATTGGGTACTGAAAATCGACTCTCTGAACTTCGTGACGAACTTGCAGGACGGACCGTCACAGGCGTGACGGACCGTCACAGACCCTTGGTGGAAATTTGGGTCTCTGAACTTGGCGACGACCTGCAGGACGGACCGTCGCAGGCACGACGGCCGTCACAGGGTGCGTAATCCAGTTGGAGTCGGATTCTTTACACGTTTTAAGGGACGTTTTGGACTATTCCTTCTTTAATTATAAAGTTAGAGGGTTTATATTTATAAGTCTAATTACTTGGGGGTTAAAAGAGGTAACCTTAAGTTAATTAGTGGGTTATATTGCCATCTTTTAACCTAATTATATGTTCATTAGGGTAAAAGAAAGAGGGTTGAATAAAGAAAGTAGAAAGAACAAAGAAGGGAAAGAGAAACGAATTGAGAGAGGATCGAACGAGAAGAGAAGAACACAAAGCTGTGGGAAATTGCTTGTTTGAATTCAATTCTTCGGTGGAGGTAGGTTATTGTTTCACACTATTCGTAGTAAACTCTTAATAGCGAATGATATGTGTTAGTAATATTGTAAACCCTTCTATATGCTTAATTGTATGCTTGCATGAATATGATTATGAAATTGTGAATAAATAAGCCTGATGAAGCTATTGAATCCCAAATCTTGAAAAGAAACCCTAATCTACTTGTCAATGATGATGCCTTGGTATAAAAGAAGGCTTGATGAACGAAAGTGGTGAGATTAGGGGATCGGGTGCCACGTTCGGTTACCAGGATAGAAATAGAGGATCGGGGGCCACGTTCCGGTTACCAGGATAGAAATAGAGGATCGGGTGCCAAGTTCCGGTACCAGGATAGAATGAGGATCGGAGTGTCACGTTCCGACACCAGGATAGTATAGGATCGGGTGCCACGTTCCGGTACCAGGATATAGAATGAGGATCGGAGTGTCACGTTCCGGTACCAGGAGAAAATAGAGGATCGGGTGCCACATTCTGGTACCAGGATAGAATGAGGATCGGAGTGTCACGTTCCGACACCAGGATAGTATATGGATCGGGTGCCACGTTCCGGTACCAGGATAGAATGAGGATCGGAGTGTCACGTTCCGACACCAGGATAGTATATGGATCGGGTGCCAGTTCCGTTCGTACCAGGATAGAATGAGGATCGGAGTGTCACGTTTCGACACCAGGATAGTATATGGATCGGGTGCCACGTTCCGGTACCAGGATAGTATATGAGGATCGGAGTGTCAGTGTCGTACCGACACGAGGGAATAAAGATAAGGAATCTTGAGATATGTTAATGAATTTAATCTAATGCATCTAATTCCCAAATGAGAATGAGTATGATATTGAGGCTTGAGTCCTCATGGATGAACTTGTTAGTACTTATTGATGAGTTTAGTACTTGTCGTTGTGCTACATGTGAGTATTATAGTTGATTTATGATATTAACTGATATATACTGTTTTCTATTTTGAGTTGGCCGATGATACTACTCAGTACCCGTGTTTTGACTGACCCCTACTTGTTTGTTTGTTTCTGTTATTTGTGGAGTGCAGCAAACGTTCCGTCATCTTCAACTCAACAGTAATCCTAGCCAGTCAAGTATACCGGATTTCAGGGTGAGCTAATGCTTCTAGCTTGGACTGGATCTCCTCTTCATGTCTTGATGCCTTGAACTTCCGGCATGAACTAGCTTTTTAGTTATGTTAGCTTTTAGAATACTCTTAGTTTAGTCATTGGATTATAGATGTTCTTGTGGTGATGGCTTTCAGATTTTGGGGATAATAATGAGTTATTGATTTGATTTTTTAATAAGTTCAGTCTTCCGCATTACTTTTGTTGATATACGTTGAAAATGTTAAGGTTTAGATTGGTTGGTTCGCTCACATAGAAGGGTAAGTGTGGGTGCCAGTCGCGGCTCGGTTTTGGGTCGTGACACCTAGATAAAGATTGTGTTTTAATTATAATTGGAATTGATACGATCAGCACTAAAGAGGACACTTTTAATTCTATTACTAGAATATTCATATCTCATCTTCTTTAATATCTTTCAAAACATAAATCAAAACATATCAAGTGACAATTTTTATTTTTTTATTTTTGGATCTACTTGGTTTGATTAACATCTTTCATGGGAAAAAAAAGTCTTTAAACAATGTCATTATATTCTTTCACCACTTTGAATTTTTATTGAAATCAAATGCTATTGCTCTAGATAGACTTCCCTTGATGATTTACATGAAAATTTTTAATACATTATTATATTTGTACTTTTGGAAAAAAATATAAAAGCTAGTGTTGGGACAAAAGAAATAAATCAAATTTGAAGTAATAATACTCGAGCATATAACATGGGGGTTGCGTAATTAGGGGGCAAATGGTTCGATCGGATATGAATCAGGTGAAAATGAATAAAATATATAATTCGATATATATTAATATGGATTAAACATGGTAAAATTCACGAATAATATTGATTTTCATATTATTCATTTATTTATTGTTTCTTATTACGTATCTTCACTACAATTTTTTTAAATTCTTTTTCTCCTTTTAGAGTTGTTGGTATGAAAGAAAAATATTTTCATGTTCTCAGAGAATTTTATTTTAAAAAAATGAGTGCTATCAAATTGGGGTTGAGATTTCAAATTTCAAGTCTAGCACAAATCAAAGTCGAGAGTAAGGGTTAGAAGTTGCATCTGAGGTTTGAACTAATTAATTTCGAGCGAGTTGATTCATATTTTTAACTTATTTATAAATAATCGGATAACTAGTTTATTTTAAAATAGATTAATCAGTGTGAATACACATAAAATAAAAGGTCTACAAAAATTAGTTATTGTCATTGATTCTATGTCACTATAGACTTTAAGAAAACTTATAAAAAATATTAATTATAACTAAAAAAATATATTTAACGATAATTAAATCATGACCGTTATTTAATCTTCGATTTAAGCCGTCCATGAAACATCTTTGATACGATACATTGACATTTAATTAAATCAGAATATTCTAGCTTCTCTCATCACCATAATCAAATAGCCACAACCCCAAAAAATGAAACAAAGAGTTCCAAACATATATATCAAAGATTGAATGACATAAAGTAGGCACAAGAATAATTAAAAGTACAATTCTCTTTCAATTCAAATATTTTGAGGTTGGCTATGGTTCCTAAGATTTATTTTTTTATTTTTTTTATGAACAAACAAAGATTATGTCAAAATGAATCAGCTTTTTGCAATATGATCTAAATTCCAAGAATTAGCTTCTCTAGAATATATGTCCAATGAAATTAGTGGAATCAAGAATTTTGCTGCCAGAGCAAATACCTTTTGAAATTGATAAAATTACTTGTATGAGTGTCTTTAATAAATAATTACTGATTTTAGCGATATTTTTTGTTTTTATTATTTATAGTAATATTATATTAATTCTGCAATATGTATTAAAAGTTAGTTAAGTATACAATATATATGTATTATAGTTGTTTCTAAAAATATATTAGACTTGTTTGGTAAAAAGTTGACACATTGTATTATAAGTATATTAAAATCTATGATGAACGTATTATCAATCAATAAAACTTGTATTATATATGAATAAATAAATTATTCTTTGTAATATGAATTAAAAATGTATAAAATTAAAAATGATCAAGCGAAAAAATGATATTGCTATAAATGATAAATATTTTTAATTTATAATATATTTATGTAAGTTTCCCATTAAAATTCGTAGCTTGAACAAATACCAAAATGCAACTTTTACTAAACTTATTGGGACCAAATTTATTTTTTGGTAACTCAAGGGATTCCCTTGGTAATTAATAATTAATTCCAATTTATTTTATTTTATTTTCTTAGGGTTCAAAAGGAAATTTATTGTAAAATACTGTTTAAGTAATGAATAAAATAAGTTTACCACTAACAAAATATCTATATAGAATTTATTAAGATCTTTTTGGACACCTTCTCCATAGATCATAAAGAGTATAAATAAAACCATAGTCACTCAATCATATTTATAATTTTATATGACAAATTTGGCCAGCACATATATAATTATTAGAAAACAAAATATGTCAATGATTCAAATTCTTGAAACTCATGATCAATTGTTTAGATGAAATGGGATAAATTGTAGCAATGCATAAATAAAGTTTATATTATATTAAAATTTTTGATTTAAATGATGAGTTCTAAGTGGAGAAGTTGGTCCAGTGAACATTTTAATTAAAATAATCAAATAAAACATCACTTTGATATGTCCCAAAATCTGAAGTCTTTACAAATTAATTAATAATTTAAAAAAATCAAGTAGTACTATGGTTATATCTATCTGTACTTCATTAAATAAAAGAGAAAAAAATAAAATAAAAAAAAAGAACATCCAAAATACTAGTCAATAATAATGCCCCAAATAATTGTGAAACTAATGATGTGTGATGAGTCTATATGCAAATACAACACATGAAAGAGACAAAATGATATGGAAAACAAATATTATGATTTGATTAGGTAATGAATAGTAAAATAAGCTACCACAAATTATTGTGAAACATATACATGTAATATTTTATTTAATCTGTCACTGACAAATAAAAATCACTATTTTTTTAAAGATTTTTTCATTTAAAAACATTCGATAACCATTTCGATTGATTTAATGATGAGGAAAAAATAATAATGTTTTATATGAAAAACTTCAAAAAAAATTCTCATTAACTTAGTGAGAATCTATGTCCCACCATACGGTTTTAAAGTGAGCTGATTTGATGAATAAATCGTATTCAATAAAACAAAGTTTTCATTAATTTATGGTGAAAAACTTAGTGTAGAAATTACGGTGGAAATATATTTCTATCAAAAACGTAGTTTCAGAATAGAATTCTTTCTGACGCTTTGTTTTGATGATTGTTATCTATTATATTGTATCGTTAATTTTAATACAATATTGATTTTGATTGTTACATAAATTCTATTGTATTGTAATATCTAAATTCAATGACTAAAAAACTCATTTATATATAACAACTGATTTGGTGTAATTACATCATTATCTTAATATTTTCTTCTCATTTTATTCTAATTATTACTTAGTAATCATATTTCATCTATAATTTTATCCAATCTTTTCATAATACTCGACGACCTACCCTTTTCTTTATATTTATCATTCAAGTCATAATAAATATGTAAAATTATATAACGATAAAAATGATATAGTTTATTCAAAAATATATTTATTAAAATAATATAATACAAACTCAATACAATCCAAAAAAGGAAGAAGATATAAATGAACTGTCTGAGAAAAACATAAGAGCGAAGCAAATTTATTTTTTACCTTCTAATAAATCTATTTTTTTTAATGTTTAATTGTCAGAAAATAATTTAAGTTCTAAAAATGTACTCTTACATACCATACATATCTCTAAAATTAAACTAAAATGATTGAGATAACCACTTGGAAAGAGATGATTGGAATATGAGTGTGCATGCAAAGACAATATAATAATCAAAGGGATAAAGAAAAGCAGAGGAAAACAATTATATTTAAAAGAGAAAAAAAAAGAGAAGAAGTTGGATGATGAAAATTTTGAACCACATATATCTATTTATTTGTTGGAGTTTTTAAGTTCGAAATTTCTTATCATCAAAAGTAACACATTTGTCTCTTGGGTCAAGCTCATCGCATCGTATTTATCTAGAGCGAATTATCTCTTTTGTGTGATTTTCGAGCTATTGCATAGAGACAAAGACATTGATAGTGGGATTCAAACCTACAACTCTAGTATGGAAAGCATTTCTATAGCGTCTTCCTCACCACTGAGCTGTCAATGAATTTCGTTAAGAACTTCACAACTTATTATCCATATATATTTATTAAACTTACTAGTACAAATACATGGTCTACGTATAAGTTACTGAATTCATCCGAACACACAAATCCCCACCTAGCTTTATCCCTATATAAAAGCAAAAGTTTTACCGTGTACGCACCCAAAAAATAACAGTCATGTGTTTCCCTTATCATTAAAAAATAAAGGGATAAAAGACAAATATACCCCCGAACTATCCTAAATGGCATGCAAATACCCTCTGTCATACTTTTAGGACATTGGCGCCTCTGTCGTCAAAAACGAGATCATACATACCTTTATACTAACAGACATACATGTGTCATAATCTTATCCATTGATCCAACATTTATCGATGAATAAGAATAAGTCACGTGTCCCTATTTAGTCTTTCGGTAGAATAAAGGGAATATATGCTCTAGTTTTTGGACGACAGAGGCACCAATGTTCCAAAAATATGATAGAAAATATCTGCATATATATCATTTATGACAGTTAAGAGATATATTTAATTTTTTCCCCAAAAAATAAATAATGGAATAAAATTAAATATTGATCTAAATCCATGTATTTATCTCTTCATGTTGAAAGTAATTGAATCACCCTCACACTTGAAAACTATTTAAATAATGAATTGAGTGCTTTCACTAGTCCTTTTTGCATGGAGAAATTTGTAAGGTGGGAAGCCACCAAATAAGGCATTGGAATCTTAGCCCAAACGCACCAACTTTTCTTACAATGAATTGTCTCCCCAAGTGCTCTAATGCTTCACTTATCTGGAATACTCTTCTTTCTTTCTTTCTTTCTTCTCCAATAATATTCCAATGAATTATGTTTCAATCATAAAGTTATACATATATATACACACACTTCATTTCACCAATAGTTCATAAATCATATCAAACAACTACCTCATATCAAATCAATTTCATCATATTTTTTAAAACTACTTTTTTAATATATATACGTGTTTAATTATCTAGTCAATCAATTGAGTATAAAAAGAACAAAATAAATAAAATAGATACTGACGTTAAAATATAAATATATAAGGTATGAGGTTTGTATATATTTGTATTCATTAATCTTAGGGATCGTTTGGTATAAATATTGATAACGTAGACATATTAAATTTTTTTAAATTAAGATTCGAGTCATTCTTTATTTGTGAATAAGATTGTAGCGAGTAATCCTAAGTGTTAAGGTCACTAGATGTAACATCTTAGATTTACTGTAATGACCCGGAAGGTCATTTTTGGAAATTTTGAATATTTGCTTAACTTGAATTAATTAATGGATGGATGGTCATAGATAATGAATTAATAGATAGTTAGTGGGCCAATGTGATAATTTATTTATGTCACGACCCAAAACGAGCCGCGAGTGACACCCACATTTATCCTCCTATGTGAGCGAACCAACCAATCTAAACCCCAATCATTTTCCAATATTCTAACCATAATGAACAAAATATAATGCGGAAGACTTAAAGCTCATTAATATAACCAATAAATAACTTCTAAAATTTAATACTTATTATTCCCAAAATATGGAAGTCATCACCACAAGAACATCTATCCTCAAATTACTACATCTAAGAGTATCTAAGAAGCTAAAATAAGTAAACAGATGGTACATGTCCGAACTTCAAGGACATCAAGACATGAATGAGAGAGAATCCAGTCCGAGCTAGGAACAATAGCTCACCCTGAAATCTGATATGCTGAAGACTGGCTAGAGTTGCGGACGAGTCGAAGTTGATGGCACGTTTGCTGCATTCCATTAATAACAAAGAAAAAGAATATAAGTAGGGGTCAGTACAAGGAACACGTACTGAGTAGGTATCATCGGCCAACTCAAAATAGAAAGCAATATATATCAAATAATAATATAAAATCAACTACATACTCAACATGTGATAACAACAAATACCGTAACCACTGGCCACAACACCCAGCACATCTATGAGGACTCAAGCCTCCACACCATACTCATTTGGGAAATAGTTCTTTAAATTTGAGTATAATAACATAATTCGAGATTCATTCTCTTTATTATCCTGGTGTCGGAAAGTGACACTCCGATCCCCTCAATATTCATTCTCGTTATTATCCTGGTGTCGGAATGTGACACTCTGATCCTCTACTATCCTGGTGTCGGAACGTGACACTCCGATCCTCTACTATCCTGGTGTCGGAACGTGACACTCCGATCCCCTACTATCCTGGTGTCGGAACGTGACACTCCGATACCCTAATTCTACGTGTCGGTTCGTGACACCCGATCCCCTAATCTCATTCTTTTAGTTCATCAAGCCTTCTTTTATACCAAGGCATCATCATTAACAAAGTGGATTTAAGGTATAAGATTCACAGCCTTATCTTTCCAATCCATTACAATTACATAATCACATCATGCAAGCACACAATTAAGCATATATAAGACTTTACAATACTACTCAATACATATCATTTGCTATTAAGAGTTTACTATGAAATAGCATAAACCATAACCTACATCCACCGAAGAATTCGTGATCACGCAAGCTACTCCTCAAAGTCTTTGCTTTCCTCTTCGTTCTCTCTTCTCTCGCTCGTTCGTTCTCCCTTTCTCTCTCTGTTCTTTCTATTTTTCTTATTCAAAACCTTTTTCTTTTACCCTAATTGTCATATAATTAAGTATAAAAGATGATAAAAATAACCCACTATTTATTTCAAGGTTATCTCCTTTAACCCCCAAGTAATTGAATTATTAACATTAACCCACTAACTTTATAATTATAAGCATGAATAGTCCAAAACGCCCCTTAAAAACTTTTAACAGAAATCCGACTCAGTCAGGGTTACGCAGCCTGTGACGGTCCGTCATGACTGTGACGGTCCGTCCTGCAGGTCCGTCATAAAGTTCAGAGAGTTAATTCTGTGGAAAGATTTGTGACGTTCCGTCGTGCCAACGACGGTCCGTCCTGCCATTCCGTCGTGAAGCTCAGAGAGTCGATAAACGAGACCCCCTCGACGGTCCGTCGTGCCCATGACGATCCGTCGTGGGATCCGTCGACCCAGACAGTTATTACCAGAAATAAACTCTACTGCTCAAAACGACTAAACAGGTCGTTACAATTTAAGATCCTATACCATTTGTCCCTCACATATTAAAATAAGTGAGTAAAATTTATCACTTTTAGTACATAATTAATTTAGAAAAAAAATAATAAAAAGGAAAGAAGAAAAGGGCGAAGGGTTTTCGGCATTGCAGCTACGAACTGCTCCAGGTATTTCTTCTCCCTGCATTAATTGCTCAAGGCTTCCTTAATTGTTGCACACATATGTATATATATAAGAATGCATGGTAGGAAGAAAGAGAATTAACCAACCTTTAAAATTTTAATTATTTTATAATATTTTTGATGGTTGTAAAAAAAATAAAAAAATAAAAAATCAAAATAATAATAATAACCTAATTATTGGCAATGATTGCCAGGATATGATCTAATATCTGTATGTTTGGAAAATTTGGATGCAGATTATTAAATCTGCAAATTATTTTTTTTCATTTCGTAAATCATCAACTTCAATATTTTCTTTTCTTTTATTTATTTTTCTTTTCTTATTGTTCACATTATAAAATAAGATATTATTAAATTGGGTTGTTGGAAGTGATTGGAAAGGAAAATATATGTAAAAACTTGTATTTTGTAAAGTTGAGAATGTATCAGGATAGTGACCTCTACTGATTAAGCCTTTGACTAGATGGAAGTACTGGAGAGTAAATTTATATAAATATCCTTACTATTGTTAGCATATTATAATTTAAGTTTGTTATACTAAGATAGATAATTAATTGTTGGTGAATTATTAGAGTTGGTATTGAAAAAAAAAGAGGGACTTAACCTTAGACTTGGAACTTGGAAAATATAATAGTTGAAATATTAGTTGGCATCAAGAATTACGAACTTGATTATAAATTTGGGGTGAAATTTTAGGTCAAGATTAAACACACAAAAGTGTGAATGTTGTTAAATCTGAAACCTTATTGTGAATATATATATACTTGCATAGATTGCATCGATTTGGAAGCTCAACGGAAAGGGAAGGCTCAAGTCCCAGATTGATTATTCGAGTGGTTAAGGCAAGTGGATTTCTAAACCCTTGTTAAGTGTATGAAATTAGTGTATTTTCTTGTGTGGTATTGAGAGTGACTTGGAGACTTGTTGCTTATTTGTTAGTGTGGTATTCCTTGCTGTAAATTGTGCTTTGTTATCAAAATGGTTATCTCCTCATTTCTCATTTGAGCATGTCAATTGCATTGTATCTGAGACATGATTGTGATAAGAGTTAAGTGATAAGAGGATGTACTATTTCGAGGGTCGTATCGCGCGCCGCGATGGTATTATATTTCGAGGGACGTATCGCGCACCGCGATGGTATTATATTTCGAGGGATGTATTGCGCGCCGCGATGGTTACTATTATCGAGGGTCGTGTCGTGCGCCGCGACAGATGGATGGACAGATATGTCCCCCATGAGTCCCAGACTGAGAGACAGCGGGTGTGTATAGTTAAGAAAGACATGCATCACGATATTTGACATTGCATCTCATGGCATTGCACATTTTATTATTGATGAACTTGAACATGTGTTTTGATGATCTTGTGATTGTTTCTCTGTGAAGCTTCTGACTGTTGAATATAGAGTTGTTATTGAGAATGTGTAAACTGATAGAGTGTGGTTATTGAGTTGTGTGTTTGGTAAACGGTTAGGCTGTAGCGTGGAGGTTTAGATAGGGCGTAAGGAGTACCCGTATTTTGTTCACTTAACTTGTGTTTAGATTTTTGCTTGTTGGGTACCGCGTGGTTTGGTACTCACCCCTTTCTTCTACAAATTTTTGTAGGTTACGAGCCCGGATTTTTGTGATACTTCCATTCTCTTCTTTTCCGAGGCATCTTGTAGAGGATTGTGAGGTAGCTGCTTGTCATCTCAGCGAACTTTCCTACTCTAGTTTATGACTTTGTTTTTACTTGAAAGACAACTTCATTTTAGACATATTTTTTTTTTAAATTCTAATATTTACATTAGAGGCTTGTGCACGTGACAACCTGATTTTGGGGATTGGATTAATATGACTTGGTTTCATAATAGGAATTGTTGTTGGATTGTCGTTTACTTCCAGACTTTGTTAGATATTGGGTTTTAGGCTGACTTGTCTTGGTGGGATAAGACGAGTGCCATCACATCCACTTTTGGGTCGTGACAAATGGTATCAGAGCCCCAGGTTCATAGGTCTCACGTGTATACAAGCCGAGTCTACATAGAGTCTCAAGGATCAGTACAGAGACGTCTGTACTCATCTCTGAGAGACTATAAAGAATACTAGGAAACTTTCTTTTGTTCATTCTTTCTCATCGTGCGTAGTCACCTTCTTTAGTACTGAGTTGTTGTATACTCTTTTGACAGATGACGAGGACTAGAACTAATGTTACTGGTGGTAGAGGGGAGGCACTTCCCGAGGCAGTTGTTGAGGCCCCAACTAGGGGTAGGGTTAGATCTCAAGCTAGAGGTCATGCTAGTAGTACGACAGTAGCCAGAGGTCGTGGACGTGGAGCAACACCAGTGAGAGGTCGTGGTAGAGAGGTATCTACAGAACCTCAGATTGATGGCAGAGAGGACCAGGTTCCTCCAGAGCCTGTAGTCACACCTTTGCTTCAGGATACACTATTAAGGGTGTTAAGTGTGCTAGAGGGCTTTTCTCAGGGTGGTGGTGCAACCGCCACACCACATGACTCTCGTACTAGAGAGGGGGTTCAGACCCAAGAGCAGCAACAAGCTCCAGTTGTTTAGGATGCGGTGGGGCAACTACTACTAGATCCCGCGGTTCAGAATGATGTTGCACCAGCAGTTGGGGGTCGAGTTGCACCGGTGGTTGTTCTGACAGAGGATGAGCAGCGTAGGTATGAGAGATTTCGAAAGATGGACCCACCTCTGTTTCAGGGTGGGAAGAGCGAGGATGCTCATGAGTTTCTAACTACCTGTCGAGAGTTACTAGAGGTGGTTGGATTAGCTGAGTCACATGGGGTTCGATATGCTACACTCCAGCTTCATGGACCAGCGAGAGACTGGTGGAGGACTTATTCGGGGGTTTGCCAGTTGGATCTCCTCCAGTGACTTGGGAGCAGTTTGCTAGTGCATTCCAAGATCGTTTTATCCCTTGGAGCGTGAGAGAGGAGAGTTGCTTGAGGTTTGAGAGTGTGAGACAGGATGGTTTATCGGTTACAGAGTAAGAGGCGCGTTTTTGCCAATTGTCTAGGCATGCGTTGGACATTATTCCAAATGAGACAGAGAGGATCCACAGATTTGTGAGGGGATTGACTTTCTCTATTATGTCAGCTGGGTTTCGGGCATCTAGGGAGGGGGATTCTTTCCAGTCTATTGTGAGCGCCGCCAAAGAGGCGGAATTGATGGAGAGAGAGGAGTTTGGGGACCCTAAAAGGGCTCGCATATCAGGTTAATTTCATGGTGCCTCATCTCGAGGTAGGGGATCACAGAGAGTGAGTGGTTCTTTTCAGCAGCGGGGACCCATTCATGCATCTATGCTGACATTTGAGGGTGGCCAGACATCTAGGGGTTCTTATAGCCCGGTTCAAGACTCGTACGATTCACAGCAGCGACCTACAGGGCGAGGCAATTATAGTGGGTTTTCTAGTTCCACACAGCGTTCCCAGGTCAGAGATTTTGTTTTACTTGTGGAGATCCCGATCATCTAATGCGGCAGTTACTTCTCAAAGAGGTCGTGGTGGGCCTCGACTTAATTCTTCATTCCAGACTAGACCACCAGCACCACAGGGTAGAGGTCGTGGCAGAGTTCAGTCAGGCAGGGGTGATAGAGTTTCTATTAGTGGTGTTGCAGCTCAGCAGAGTGGGGGCAGAGGTACCACCCCGGCTGGAGGTGGACGAGGAGACCACTGCTATGCTTTTCTTGAGAGACCTGAGGCGGAGACCTCTGATGCTGTTATTACAGGTATCATCCCAGTATGCCATCGACTTACGTCTGTGTTGTTTGATCCAGGTTCTACATTCTCTTATGTGTCTATGTATTTTGCTGCTAAATTTGATATGATATGTGATAGCATGACTGTACCTATTCGTGTTTCTACACCCGTGGGTAAGCCCTTAGTGGTGGATCGAGTGTATCGATTATGTCTTGTTTCTTTGGCTGGGTATGACACTTGGGTAGACTTAATCATTCTGGGGATGGTAGACTTTGATGTTATCTTGGGTATGGATTGGCTTTCTCCTTATCACGTTGTCCTTGATTGTAATGCTAAGACTGTGACTTTAGCAATGCTTGGTGTTCCGAGGGTTGATTGGAAGAGTTTTAGTGGTTCTTATCCTAGCAAAATTATCTCTTTTATTCGTGCTCAGAGAATGGTGGAGAGGGGGTGTTTGTCTTACTTAGCGTTTATTCGGGATACTAGTGTTGAATCACTTCCCATGGACTCTGTTCCTATGGTTTAGGAGTTTCTTGATGTATTTCCTTCTGATCTTCCAAGTGTTCCTCCCGATAGGGATATCGATTTTGCTATTGATTTGGAGGCGGGCACTAAGCCTATTTCTATACCCCCATATCTATGACCCCATCAGAGTTGAAATAATTGAAGGATCAATTGCAGGATTTATTGAGTAAGGGTTTTATTCGCCCTAGTGTATAACCTTGGGGTGCCCTTGTATTGTTTGTGAAGAAAAAGGATGGGACTATGAGGATGTGTATTGATTACAGACAGTTGAACAAAGTAACAGTGAAGAATAAGTATCCTCTTCCGCGTATTAATGACTTATTTGATCAATTACAGGGAGAATCATTGTTCTCTAAGATTGATTTGAGGTCTGGGTATCATCAGTTGAAGATTAGGGCATCAGATATCCCTAAGACAACTTTTCGGACCCGGTATGGGCATTATGAGTTTCTAGTGATGTCATTCGGATTGACTAATGCCCCTGCAACATTCATGGAGTTGATGAATGGGGTGTTTCGACCATACCTTGATTCCTTTGTGATTGTTTTCATCAATGACATCTTGGCTTACTCTAAGACTGAGGAGGAACATGTCCGACACCTGAGAATTGTACTTCAGAGGTTGAGAGAAGAGAAGTTGTATGCCAAGTTCTCAAAGTGTGAGTTCTGGCTTACTTATGTGACATTCTTGGGACACGTGGTGTCCAAGGAGGGTATTAGAGTAGGTCCGGCCAAAATTAAGGTAGTTAGAGGCTGGACGCGACCTACTTCACCTACTGAGATTCGGAGTTTTGTGGGATTGGCAGGCTATTATCGATGATTTGTTCAGAGTTTCTCTACTATTGCAGCTCCATTAACTAGATTGACTCGACAGGATGTGTGTTTTCAGTGGTCTGATGAGTGTGAGCAGAGCTTTCAAAAACTTAAGACTTTGTTGACTTCAGCTCATGTGTTGACTCTACGTGAGGAGGGTGTAGACTTTACAGTGTATTGTGATGCTTCAGGAGTTGGATTGGGTGGTGTGTTGATGCAGAAGGGGAAAGTGATTGCTTATGCTTCTAGGCAATTGAAGTGCCATGAGAAGAACTACCCTACTCATGACTTGGAGTTTGCGGCTGTGGTATTTGTACTTAAGTTATGGCGTCATTATTTGTATGGAGTGCATTGTGAGATCTTCACTGATCATCGGAGTCTTCAGTATATCTTTATTCATAGGGATTTGAACTTGAGGCAGCGGAGATGGCTTGAGTTGCTGAAGGACTATGATGTGACCATTCTGTATCATCCGGGGAAGGACAATGTTGTGGTTGATGCTTTGAGTAGGAAGACTCCTAGAATGGGGAGTCTTGCATCTGTTAGTACTGAGGAAAGACCATTGGCTAGAGATGTTCAATTGTTAGCTAACAGTCTTATCCGATTGCAGATTTCAGAAGAGAGTGATGGGGTGATTGCTTTTATTGAGGCTCGGTCTTCTTTAGTGGAGCATATCCGTGCACACCAGTTTAATGATGAAAAGTTATGTCTCATCCGAGACAAAGTATTGAGAGGGGAAGCTAAGGAGGCTGTCCTTGATTCTGATGGTGTCTTGAGAATCGGAGGCAGGATTTGTGTGCCCAAGACAGGCGATTTGATTAGATTGATTCTTGAGGAGGCCCATTGTTCTCGGTATTCCATCCATCCGAGAGCGGTGAAGATGTATCATGATCTGAGTCAGCATTACTGGTGGTGTGGGATGAAAAGAGATATTTCAGACTTTGTTTCGAGGTGTTTGACTTGCCAGCAGGTCAAGTGTGAGCACCAGCGGCCCGGAGGTGTATCTCAGAGGATGCCTATTCCTACTTGGAAGTGGGAGCGAATTACTATGGACTTTGTTGTGGGCTTGCCTACCACAGTGGGTGGTTATGACTCTATTTGGGTTGTTGTTGATAGGCTGACCAAGTTTGCCCATTTCATTCCGGTTCGGGTGAAGTATACGACAGAAAAGTTAGCCGAGTTATATATAAGTCAGATGGTGCGACTACATGGGGTTCCTATCTCTATTATATAAGATCGAGGTTCATTATTTACTTCTCACTTCTGGAAGGCATTACAGAATGGTCTTGGTACTCAGTTAGATATGAGTACAAATTTTCACCCTCAGACAGATGGTCAGTCCGAGTGGACGATTCAGGTGTTGGAGGACATGCTCCGGGCGTGTGTGATCGATTTTGGAGCTAGATGGGATCGACATTTACCCTTAGAGGAGTTTGCCTATAATAACAGTTATCACTCTAGTATCCAGATGGCCCCATTTGAGGCATTGTATGGAAGACGATGTAGGTCTCCGATTGGTTGGTTTGATTCGACGGAAATGGACTCTTTGGATACAGACTTGCTTAGAGATGCTATGGAGCAAGTACGTATGATTCAGTATAGATTATTGATAGCTCAGAGTCGACAGAAGAGTTATGCAGACCAGAGAGTTAGAGCCTTAGTGTTTATGGAGGGTGATCATGTTTGACTCCGAGTATCACCCATGAAGGGTGTGATGAGGTTAGGAAAGAAGGGCAAGTTTAGCCCTAGGTTCATTGGACCTTTTGAGATTTTGAGCCGAGTGGGAGAGGTGGCCTATAAGTTGGCCTTGCCACCTAGTTTGTCGGCAGTTCATCCTGTTTTCCATGTCTCTATGCTTCGGAAGTATATTCCGGATGAATATCATGTGCTTTCACTTGACTCCGTGGAGTTGGGTCCAGACTTGACATTTGAGGAGGAGCCTATAGCTATTTTGGATAGGCAGGTTCGCAAGCTTAGGACCAAGGAGATTGCTTCAGTGAAAGTGCAATGGAAGCACCAATCTGCGGGGGAGGCAACTTGGGAGACAGAGTCTGACATGCGTGCCAGATATCCTCAACTTTTTGAAGCATCAGGTACTTTATTTTACTTTATGTTCGAGGACGAACATGATTTTTAGTGGTGAATAATGTAATGACCCGGAAGGTCATTTTTGGAAATTTTGAATATTTGCTTAACTTGAATTAATTAATGGATGGGTGATCATAGATAATGAATTAATAGATAGTTAGTGGGTCAATGATCATTTATTTAAGATCCTATACCATTTGTCCCTCACATATTAAAATAAGTGAGTAAAATTTATCACTTTTAGTACATAATTAATTTAGAAAAAAAATAATAAAAAGGAAAAGAAGAAAAGGGCGAAGGGTTTTCGGCATTGCGGCTACGAACTGCTCCAGGTATTTCTTCTCCCTGCATTAATTGCTCAAGGCTTCCTTAATTGTTGCACACATATGTATATATATAAGAATGCATGGTAGGAAGAAAGAGAATTAACCAACCTTTAAAATTTTAATTATTTTATTATATTTTTGATGGTTGTAAAAAAAAAAATCAAAATAATAATAATAACCTAATCATTGGCAATGATTGCCAGGATATGATCTAATATCTGTATGTTTGGAAAATTTGGATGCAGATTATTAAATCTGCAATTTTTTTTCCATTTCGTAAAATCATCACCTTTAATATTTTCTTTTCTTTTATTTATTTTTCTTTTCTTATTGTTCACATTATAAAGTAAGATATTATTAAATTGGGTTGTTGGAAGTGATTGGAAAGGAAAATATATGTAAAAATTTGTATTTTGTAAAGTTGAGAGTGTATCAGGATAGTAGCCTCTACCGATTAAGCCTTTGACTAGATGGAAGTATTGGAGAGTAAATTTATAGAAATATCCTTACTATTGTTAGCATATTATAATTTATGTTTGTTATACTAAGATAGATAATTAATTGTTGGTGAATTATTAGAGTTGGTATTGAAAAAAAAAGAGGGACTTAACCTTAGACTTGGAACTTGGATAATATAATAGTTGGAATGTTAGTTGGCATCAAAAATTACGAACTTGATTATAAATTTGGGGTGAAATTTTAGGTCAAGATTAAACACACAAAAGTGTGAGTGTTGTTAAATCTGAAACCTTATTGTGAATATATATACTTGTATAGATTGCATCAATTTGGAAGCTCAACGGAAAGGGAAGGCTCAAGTCCCAGAGTGATTATTCGAGTGGTTAAGGCAAGTAGATTTCTAAACATTTGTTAAGTGTATGAAATTCGTGTATTTTCTTGTGTGGTATTGAGAGTGACTTGGAGACTTGTTGCTTATTTATTAGTGTTGTATTCCTTGTTGTAAATTGTGCTTTGTTATCAAAATGGTTATCTCCTCATTTCTCATTTGAGCATGTCAATTGCATTGTATCTGAGACATAATTGTGATAAGAGTTAAGTGATAAGAGGATGTACTATTTCGAGGGTCGTATCGCGCGCCGCGATGGTATTATATTTCGAGGGAGGTATGGCGCGCCGCGACAGATGCATGGACAGATATGTCCCCCATGGGTCCCAGAATGAGAGACAGCGGGTGTGTCTCGTTAAGAAAGACATGCATCACGATATTTGACATTGCATCTCATGGCATTGCACATTTTATTATTGATAAACTTGAACATGTGTTTTGCTGATCTTGTGATTGTTTCTCTGTGAAGCTTCTGACTGTTGAATATTGAGTTGTTATTGAGAATGTGTAAACTGATAGAGTGTGGTTATTGAGTTGTGTGTTTGGTAAACTGTTAGGCTGTAGCGTGGAGGTTTAGATAGGGCGTATGGAGTACCCGTATTTTGTTCACTTAACTTGTGTTTAGAGGTTTGCTTGTTGGGTACCGCGTGGTTTTGGTACTCACCCCTTGCTTCTACAAATTTTTGTAGGTTACGATCTCCGATTTTTATGATACCTTCCATTCTCTTCGTTTCCGAGGCATCTTGTGGAGGATTGTGAGGTAGCTGCTTGTTATCTCAGCGAACTTTCCTACTCCAGTTTATGACTTTGTTTTTACTTGAAAGACAACTTCATTTTAGACTTTTATTTTATTTCAATTCTAATATTTACATTAGAGGCTTGTGCACGTGATAACCTGATTTTGGGGATTGGATTAGTATGACTTGGTTTCATAATAGGAATTGTTGTTGGATTGTCATTTACTTCCGCACTTTGTTAGATATTGGGTTTTAGGCTGACTTGTCTTGTGGGATAAGACGAGTGCCATCACACCCATTTTTGGGTCGTGACATTTACAAAAAATAAAAATAAAAATAGAACTAAAGAGAAATTCATACAAAGTCACCCATCACTTTTTCGTTTTGGGTTAACTTCAATCGACCATATATTTAGCATATAAAGAGTTAGGTGATCCATGACCTACCAAATTGAAGGTGTCCTCTTTCCTACACCACCAAATTTGTTTAATTTCGAGCTCGGAGTAAAAAATTATGCCTGTTTAAATTAAGCCTCTCCATGTATGACATCTGTTATTTTTGTAGAAGGGTATCTTGGTCTTTTTATTTTTTCTATTAGTCCTAACCATGTTTTCCTTACTCAATTAAGGTTCTAATAAGATGCTAAGTTACTTTTTCATGTTCCTAAACACTAAAAAAAATAAGAGAAGGTTTCAAGAGGAGGAATATCTAGGTTTAGAACATTTGTCAAGATCTCGTCGATTTTCGCCAACAACTTGTATGTAAGACTTCCACAGTGATAAATTTTTACATCCACATGTCATACATGTAATTTCTCCGTAAAATTATTGTATCTAAAGGATTCTTGCATATTCTTGATTTCGGTTCAATTCTTTAATAATGGAGGTCATGCATTCTTTCGTATAGTGGATCGTTGGTAAGAGTCATGTTTTGAGGAGGTTTGTATGAGAAATTTTATGAATTTATGTGGGTTTTGAGAATCAAGAATTGTTTAGAAGGAACCATTCAATTCTAAACGCGTTAGGACCATAAATTGAGAAGAAATATTGGTCGGTTTTCTTGGTATGGGCGGGATGATGCGCCACCCAAACACCAGGTAGGGGTGTTCATAGTTTAGTTTGGATCGGTATTAGTTAAAATCAAAATCAAATTAATTTAATCAATTTCTAAAATCAAATCAAACCAAATAAAAAATAAATGTCGATTTGGTAATTGTTGGTTTGGTTCAGTTAGATTCGTTTTTTTGTTTTTTTTTTGTTTGAAAGTAATAAGTTTGTTTAAGACATATGCATCTCGATAGACACAATCACTTAGTACATAAATGATTCACAAAAAAAGTTATTATATGAACAAAATGATACATCCAATGTACCAAGTTTCAGAAACTAAAAAAACGCATTGTCAATAGCATAAAGTTGGTTCAATGTTCTGGAGATATCAACATCTTGTCAATTGACATTTCAATTAAATTACACTTTAAAATATTGAGAAATTACTTCTCAATAAAAAAAATCAATCAATAATTTATACTCAAAACTAATCAAGTACTATTTTCTTTAGATTGAACTTTAAATTATTCAATACTGTGTTACAAAATTTTATAAAGCACGGAGAAAGTGTGATCTTAAAGTAATGAATAAAGAAGAATTTAGACTTAAGGTTTTTAATAGTTGGGCTAAAATTAAGTGTTGGATTTCAGAAAATAGTAAATTTAAAGACTTAAGTTAATTAAAATTTATCAAAATACTTATATTTTATTTATAAATAATTATAAAGTTCATATATATAACTTCTCGGTTTGGCTTGATTATTTTTGCAGTTGATTTTTAGTAAAATCAAAACCAAATCAAACCGATTTTCAAAATTTAAAATCAAACCTAAACAAATCATATCAAATATCGATTTTTAATCAATTTGATCCGAATTGCGATTCTATTTGATTTTATAACCATAATCATAAACAACCCTAGTGCCAAGGCCGAACTTTAGTAGTTCAGGCCCTGGCATGACGCGTCAGTAGTACGCCAAGACCTGACTTCTGAAGTTAAGGCCCTGGGGCGACGCATCAACAGTATGTCAGGGTCGTCCAATCCTTTTTCTTTTCGTGCTTCTTTTCGAACGTGTTTCTTTGTATGGTGACTACATTCTCTTCTTTGTATTAGATCCTAAAGGCTTCATTTATCCTTGAGAAATCCTACATGCTCTAATCGCATGTCTTAGTTTACATTCCAAACTAAAGTGAGTTTAAGAGGAAAGTTCAAGAGGTTTTATTGAGTTGATTTTGAGTTCTTGAGTTACTATTTTTTTTAACAAAACTCTATTCCTAATTATTGAATTGATATATATATATATATATATATATATATATATATATATATATATTATGTATTGAGGTTCTTGAGTTGATTCATTCATGTCTATATTTCAGCATAAACCATATGAATTTAGTATTCTTGAGATGAGTAGTATTATAAAGTTCTTGAGTTTTCTCTATCGTTATTGAAATCCTTGAGTTGAATTGTTCATGTCTATATTCTAGTGTGAACCCTTTTTTGAGTTATAAATCTTGAGAAACTTTCAAAGCCAATATTTGTGTTTTAAACTGAGTTTTGAGGAAAGTTTAAAGAGACATTCTGAGTAAAGTTTAAGAGAACTTCGTATTTCCAAATGTTTTATTTTTATATAAAGAAATAATATTATTTTGAGAATATAGAAACTTTAAATTCTAACTTTAATTTCTAAACGAATTTATGAATTCAGATATATTTCAGAGTAGTAACCTCTTTTCGGAGGATAGTTTGAGCAATTATCTCAAATTAGAGAAATATTATGTTTTGTACATTTGAGCACGAGTATATATTTATTGGGAGTAGTATTGAGCACTGATATGGGGATTAGTTTAGATAACTCATATTCCTCATAAACCATGTAGCCAACATGAGTAAGGAATCTTACTTTTTAGATGAATCGTTAATGTCTTTGGGCATAAGTTACTAAATCCACTTAGTAGAGGTGTTGTATACCTTGACAAGGTATATGACAGTTTTGACAGCGTGGACGAGACATTGTATCATCACGTAGATCATAGTGATAATTGTTAGTTTGAGAATCTCCCAAATAGAGTTAAATTTTTACTATATCACTTAACATGTTGAGTTCAGAAATGAGTAAGAATTTTTGTTAAGTTTTACTGATTTTATTTCCTTTTTCCTTACATTCAATTGAATATATATCTATATCTACTACATTTCTTTCATCCAATAAATTGTTATTCAACTATATTACATAATCGTATACTTAATGTATTGATGTCATTGGACTTGCATCTTTTGATGATGTAAATATAGGTTCTTAGAATCCTCAACAAGAGTCCGTTGAGATCACTTCGTCTGCTCGCCAAATTTTGAGTAAGACCTCCTTGCTTCTTGAAGATTCTAGTTTTTATGAGTTGTTAGTATTAGTAACATTTTGGGTAGTCGTGGGTCTTGCCTTGACACTTGTCTAAATAAAGTAGAGGACAGTTTTGGAGAGTCTTTTAGTTTTGAGACGTTTTATTTTAACTTATGTTTCGTACTTATTATATCTAGTATTTTATTTTTAAACATTTCTTTCACTTTGATGCTTATGTATGCTTGAGTTAGTCTTCCAGTCTCGAGTGTCGGCGGCGTTCAAAGTGTAGGCTCGGACCATGACAAACTTGGTATCAAAGTATGGAGTTCAAGTGTCATAGTGTGTCTATGAAGTTGCGTCAGTAGGATCTTATTTACGATTGTGAAGGCATCACTGATTTAATAAACTTTTGATTTACTATAGAATGTGTCTCAATTGCACTAATTCTTATTTATTACAAGCTCTAAGATAAAGCATGCAAATTTTCTATAACACATGTCTGTCCAGAGACATTTTTTTGTGATACCACATCCACGACCAGAGTTCACAATATTTTCCATGCCTAGCATGGTGGTCTTACCCCTCATTCACTTCATAGAATGGATCTATACTTTTAACATTTATCAAAAGTTATTATTCTTTGTAAATGGAACACAATCATCTTAGCATATCAGATTATGATTGCTTTAGTACCTCATTCCATGTTCATGAGCATTATTCAATAACTTATTCTCTTTCAGACATAGTATGCACTGCTATGACATTCACTTTAGGAACTGGAGCGATTTCATTGAAATAAATTTCATGACTAATTTTATCAAAAGCATATTATTTTGCTTTAGTCATCACAACATCATCGACATAGTACATTAGGACTAAAATCAAATGTTTTATCCACGTAAAAATTAACATTTCGAGCTATAAATCATTAGGAATTATACCCAACATCTTATCGTCATGGTGTATTGAGACTTTTAACCAAAATGTTTTACCCTTGACAAATGAATAGTGACAGCTGAACTCTTAGATAAAAGAACACATTACTTGAATAAACCTTTGTTAGCTCAAACCTTCTCTCTCTCACCTCAAACACATTAACATCTCAATTTTAAAACTACGAAAAAAAGATGAGTGTAGTAATACAATCTTAAATCGGGCATATGACCTCAAAGTTAGAAACCTCAATTGGATAGTGACTCGTACTAATAATGTGTTATGAAACTATATAAGACAGTAAGAAGAATAAATTAGAAAGAAAAGAGAGGACTTCTTATTCCTCTTGAATGATATTTAAAGATTCACATATCACATTTACAAGAAAGGAAAATCCATTAATTTATAGGGGAAACCTAACTTGGTCCCAAGTAGAATTCCTAATAATTCCCTAAAAGGATTTTACATATTAAATATTAACTATAACACAATATATTTATAACAATATGTACTCATTGTAAATTAACCAATGAAAAAATAAAGAATAAACATTAATATTATTGTCATTCCTAATATTGAAATTATTATTTTTTAGTTTTCACTAGTAATGATTTGGGCTATATTTAAGTTAACTATAATATGTAGGGAAAAATTACATAAATTGATATATTTTAATAAATAATTACTGATTTTAGCAATACTTTTTATTTATTACCATTTATAGCAATATTATGTTAAGTATGCAATATGAATTAAAAGTGAAATTTGTATGCATTATGTATGAATTATAATTGTTTTTTTTAAAAATATATTATGTTTGTTTGGTAAAATTTGACACATTTTATTATAATTGTATTAAAATGTGTGATAAATGTATTATTATCATTAAAACTTGTATTATATGTGAATAATAAATTGTTCTTTGTAATATGTATTAAACTTGTATTATAAATGATTTAAAACTGATCAAGTGAAAAAAATATATTATTGCTATAAATGGTAAATATTTTTTATTATAGTATATTTATGTAAGTATTTATTGGCTATAAACTTATTAGAGCATTCAAAATTCTAAACCTAAACATGAAATAATAGTTAAAAGGCAAAGATTTTAAGAAATATTTATAAATCACATAAAATATTTATAAAATTGTATACATATAATGTCACATTGTTTTGGTTCAATTTGCCTTTTTTTTTTTTCAAAAAAAAAGAAATTAAAACGAAATCAAATCAATTATGTGAAGTTCCTTTTGGCATGTTTGATTAATATTATAAAATTAACTTATTTTGAAAAATATTTTTTTAAAAAAGTAATTTTAGTGAGATATAATTTATTTTGACTACAAAATTTTAAAAAATACATTTTTTGTACAACAATCATTGTTTGACCAAACTTTTGAAAAGTGTTTATCGGTGTATTTTTTTAAATAAAAATTAAAGTGTTTCCGTAAATAATTAATATTTGTAAGGAAAATCTACTCTTACTAGCATTTAAAAAACAACTTCTTCTCATATTTTTCAAAAACACTTATTTTCTTTTTTTAAAAAAAACTTTATCAAACACCTCATCACATTATTTTTTTTAAATAAACATTTTTTGTCAAATAAACAAAATTGTAAGGACAAACTAATTTAGAGGAAATGTTGGCGTAATGGACCTAATTAAATCATCAAAATATATCACCAATGATAAACCTAAACTACTTTTTAGAGTTTTTTTTTTTTTTTTTTTTTTTTTTTTGATGTTGGGGGTGTTTGTTATAATTGGAGTCTACCACTTTGCTTTTGGGAATATTATTTAGAATGATTTAAGTTACAAGTAGTTATTAATGTAAATTATATATACATATATATATATATATATATATATATATATATATATATATATATATATATAATTGTTCAGTTTGGTCGGGGTCGTCTGTACGCGCGTCTTTCTTTGGCTTTTTAAAGATATCCTCCGCCCGTCCCCCTATACTGTAATAATATTTCAATGCGCGTAGTATATAGTCGCTCTCCCTCTCGTAACGGCCTCGTACAGGGAAACCTCTTTTGGCAGTCTCGATAACAATAGGCTCTCCTAATTTCTCCTCTATCTTCTCGATAACTGGGCGAGGTTCTATATATATATATATATATATATATATATATATATATATATATATAATATATATATATATATATATATATATCTATATATATATATATATATAACAATAAGGTAACAAAACATAACTATTTTGGTCAAGTAATCTTTATGTAAAAAATGATGTCACTTACAATTTTTGTTATTTTTATAAACTTAAAAGAGGAATAGAGAATATTCAATTTGGTATGAAAAAGTAACTTTTTTCATAATCAGACATTAGCGATCAATTATATTCAAGATTACTCTTTAATCCTTGTCGTTATGCAATAAAAAGAGAAAAAACGAAAAAAAAAAGAGAAAAAGAATCTCTAATTATTTTTTTTATTATCCCTGATTATGATTTTTGTAGCTAGATTCCACTTGACATCATGTGAATTTCTTTTATAAATTAAATCAAATTCTCCACTTATAGCTATAAATAACAATTAAAATGGAAACCATTTTTTCATGTCCAAAACTTTAATATATATACACTAAAGACTTAAATTCCTTTTCAATTACTTTTTTTTATACAGCTGTTCTACTTTAATTTCTTAAAAAGAGTGGTTTTCCAATTGTTATATTTTGTACTCCAAAATAATAATAATAAAAAAACATTTTTTCTCAAAATATTAAGTTTCTCTAATTTTTTTTCTATTAAAATTAATATACTTCCAACATTAAAGCACCGTTCGATAGTCTTGGTTAGAATGATTCTTTAACGTAAATGAATTTTGTCAATGTTTTGTAACAACTTTTCAAGTCATTACAAGAAATTAAGTTTTTTTTTTTTTTTTTTTTTAACGATGTTTCGTGATAACTTTCTTGTAAAATTCAATTTTTGTGATTACTACTTAGATTACTAGAAAATTTTTGTTGTGGATTACTGTTAAATATTTCGTGACAATTCTTTTAAACTACTAAAAGCAATAAGGTTTTTTGTGATGATATTTTGTGACAGCTTCATATATCGTTATAAGAAATTAGATTTTTCCTATCGATGTGACAACTTCCTAAATCACTACAAGATATTAGGTTTTACATGACGATATTTTGTGATAACTTCGTAAATTACTACAAGAAATAGGATTTTCTCCGATGATACAATAACTTCCTAAATTACTAAAAGAATTAGTTTTTATGTGATCTTGTAACGAAATTTGGCTGAAATTTATTTGTAAAAATTTATTCACAAATCTTCACCCTCTTCTTCCTCTTTTCATTATAAAATTATTTTTTAAAAAAAAAATTAATTTTTTTTTCGTCTTCTTTTTAATTTCTTTGACATATAACATTGTATTATGTATACTTCATAATTTAAGATCGTTTGGTGGATTGCAATATTGCATTCTTTCATCCGTACGTTATAATCTTATGAGATTATGACGTAAAGAAATTAAAATGGAAAATTGAAAGTAATTAAAATAACAGAAATAATTTTGCAACTACTTCTTAAAAACTCAAATTATTAAATATATCACACTTTATTACATAATTATACTTACAAAACACTTCAATATGATTTTTAAATGGGCAAAACACATAAAATTTCGTTTTGATAACGAGTAATAGTGAGATTCGAATATGAAATCTTTTGTTTAATCAATCTTATATTGAATTTCAAAGAAGGATAATCTTGTTTTTTTTCTGTTTCAAATGTGAAGGCTTAGGATTCAATTTTTGTTTTAGGGTTTCTTTATTCGCCCTGAGTTAGAAAATTATACTTGAAACAAAAATTGTCTCAAAAAGCCATTCAACTTTAAGAATTTATATAAAAAAGTTATTAAACTTTATTTTATATCAATAAAATCACCTCATTAAGGCTTTTATCTTATAAAATTAGATTATCTATCTTCGTTTTGGTGCACAACCTTTTTTTTTTCTCTATAAGGAGATGTTACGTTATTATTATTATTATTATTATTATTATTATTATTATTATAACAAAAAAACCCAATAAAATTAACAACATATTCTAAATAAACTACACACATAATTGTTAACGTTCCCAAGTTAAAATCATGCAAATTGGAAAATCCTAGAATTCTTCACATACGTTATTATCATATTAATTTCCCCTAAAGTGTGATCATTTTTCTTGTGGAAATTGAATAAATTATTCAGCCAAAATAACTTTTGTAGAAGTATTTAATTTAATTAGTACACTGTTAAAATCTCACGAGAACTATACAAATAAGGAAAGGCTAAAATTGATTACATGACAATAAAAAAAAAACTTATTTTCTCATACTACATTTTTTATATAATATATTTAGTCGAGTGATTTTAATTTAAAAGATAAATCTTTTTAAGTGATTTTATCAACAAAACAAAATTTAATAATTCTGCTACATAATTTTATTTTCCTCATAGTGAACTTTTAAGATATTAACTCTCGTTAAACAAACTAAATAATTAAAATGTTACTCCTCATGCTTTTTAAAATGACACCTACCTAACCTTAAATGATTTTGAGATATTAACTCTCGCTAAACAAACTAAATAATTAAAATGTTACTCCTCCTCGTGCTTTTTAAAATGACACCTACCTAACCTTAAATGATTTTGAGATATTAACTCTCGCTAAACAAACTAAATAATTAAAACGTTACTCCTGATGCTTTTCAAAATGGCACCTACCTAACCTTAAATGATTGCATGAAATTATACATATAGATATACAATATGTAATCAATTTGAAAAAAGTTGATGCTTTTCAAATCATGTACAATATGATAAAAGGAAAAAAGTATTTTAATTTTCCTACGTTTTCCCAAGCTTATGTACCAAAAAAGTGGCAAAAAGAACCAAATATTGTGCCTTCATCCTTCTTCCAAAAAGACAAATAAATAAAGGGGGGAAGAGATATACTTCTTCAAGGCAAGAAAACAAGTAACTACCCATCTTACCTATTGCTTTCTTGTCTATTTAGCTTTTTCTCTAAAGGAAAAAAAAAATTAAAAAAATTAAAGTTGTGAAATAGAAATAAAGAAAAAAAGCCTATATAAATAAAAAAAATTATAATAATGACCATTTACAACTAGGTCTAGTTGAAAGAGCCACTATATATGACACCTCTTTGACCAAAAATTAATGATAAAACATTTGCCTATAGTATTGTTACTCTTATTGTCTTTACATATAATAGAGGAGGCAATTTATCTTTATTGTAAAAATTTCTAATTTTATACTACTTTATAGTGTTATCTTGTATATTTTTAATTATACCAAAGAGAAACATAAGTTTACGAGGATTAGGAGAGTAAATTCAAGGATTACAATCATTAGTAACCGTCATTTAGCTAAATGTAGGATGCTATTTTTTTTTACTTAATTAAATTATATAAAGTACTTAATAATTGGAAAATGGCAATTTTTTTTTATATAGTTTATATTTAAATTAAAATGGAAATCCCTTGAGCTAAAAAGTTAAATTATTAAAATAACTGTTTAATCATATTAAACTAAATGCCCTATTTATTTTGTAACTCAATTCATCTCTTGTTAATCTTAATATCATCTCAATGTCTTCTGAGTTCTGAGCCGAGCATATCGCATAGGATTTGTCTAGTGCGATTTTCGTTTCAGTTTGGTTTCGCAAGTTATTATGCAGTGGAGAGTTTATTTACTGCACACAAAGTGCTCACCATATAGTTCTCACTCAAAGGGATACAAAATGTGGTAGAGATTATAGTAATTACAGATTATTTTGAAATTTCGAGAGAAAAAAAAGTTAACGCTTAAATAACCTACGTAGCTATCCTTTATTGAGAGTGACAATCATTTAGATGAATAACCCCTTTTTAATGCAGTGTAAAAAGTTACAATGAGTTCTTGAGCAATTGTTCAAACGTCTTTGGATTTAGCAACTTACGTGTGGGGATTAAATATGAATTTCAGAAAAAAAATCCCACGTTTAAATTTTAAAAGGGACGAACCAACAAACTACTATATTATTACACAATAATAAATAAATTTTAAATAACAAAACATGTTGTTTTCTTTTATAAAATTAAAACAAAATCATCAAACGTTACAGAAGTAACCTTCTAGAAACTAAAAATCATGTACCAAAATATCTACTAATCTAGAATATGTTTAAGCTCAAATCGCACACACAAGTGTACGTGGCCATTTAGGTACTATTAAAGTGGATCTTATGAATTGAAAATAGACTTAGATCAAAATACCATGATTTTTCCAATACTTTCCGTTAAACACAAGTGTTATCCAGATTAAAAGACTTATTGATTTTTATAAACGATAATTTAAGTAAAAGCTAAACAAAAGCGATTCAATTTCTAAAGGGCTTAAACAATGGTTGGGTGAAGTCCAGGACTGTAGCTCACTTCAGGAATCATGCACATTATCCTGTAAAATGGATAGTCATCAACTATCGAATCAAGTATTTTCTGATTATGATCGAAATCTCAAAGAAACACCTTAACTATTCTAAAGTTTTATTGACCTCCAAAATTATTATTTTTGTAATTTTGTGCACCTTTTTGGCTTACGTGACATTCAAATATCTCACACGCGTCTCAATTGCGTAGAGTTATGGAGTGTGCCATTTAAGATAAAATGTGTATAAAATTACAAAAAAAAAAATAAGTTCAGAAAATAATAAAACCTTAGTTTAATTAAGGTATGTCTCGGGAATTTTGATCGTAGTCTCGATCTAGGGGGTAATTGTTCGAGTTCGGAGCCTAAGGATATAAAATATTAACAAAAATTCCAAAACGGTATATAAAATTTTATATTAACCAAAACGACAAAATCGCTGGAACAACAGCGATTCCTCCACCGGGAAAAGCAAAATCGCTGCTACTGCAACGATTTTGCAAAATGTAATTTTCTTTAAAAAAAAATTCAATTTTTTCTAAAAGAATATTTTTTTTAAAAAAAATTACATTTTTAACAAATCGCTGCAGTAGCAGTGATTTTGCTTTTTCCGGTGGAGGAAATCGCTGTTGTTCCAGCGATTTTACAGTTTTGGTTAATATAAAATTTTATATACCGTTTTAGAATTTTTTTAATATTTTATACCCTTTAAGCTCCGGACCTATTATAATAAGTAGAGTAGTATCCTTTTCTAATGAAAACTGCTCATGTGTCAAAACATATAATAATAGAGATGATCAATTTGCTAATTTATTGTAGTTTAATTTCAAATATGAAAGAGCTCACATATTTGTGGTCTTTAAATGTGTTGTATGGGCAATTCACAATTTGAAACAATGACAGTTCTTATGATCTTTTTACTAGTATTTTTTTAAAAAAAAATATAAGACTTTAAAATGAACTAAATTTATTCTTTTTATATATTTATTATTAATTAACGTGATATACAAACACATACACTTAACTAGTTTATCTCTAACTTTGAAAGAAAGAAATTTGAATTGTCCTTTTCTTGTACTTTATGTACAAAGTAATATGAATAAATTATGATAAATCTAAAGCAAAGAACCACTTAAACATTAACAAACTTGCTTTGAAAAAATAATAAATAAATTCATGGATTAATATAAGTGTACAATAATTCACTAAAAAAATACCCCCTTCCGCTTATTTTTACTTGTCTACCATATACTAAAACAGTTGCACAATAATAATTGTCCAGTTTGTAAAATCAAGCGATAATTTATTAATCTAAATTTATTTTTTTACCCTTGCTGTTACATACTATTCAATATCTAATACATTTCTCAAGACATTGAATTTAATACATTCAGTAGATAATATATTAATATTAAACTTATTATTTATTATTTTTGAGATGCATGTCAAGTCAATAGTAAATAACTAACGTTAACTGTGTGACTAGTACTAGTTGTAGTCCTCTATAGTATCCATTTTTTTATGATCTCCTTTAATTAAGGGGAAAAGGGTCTGATATACCCCTCAACTTTGTCATTTGAAGCTGATATACCCCTCGTTATAAAAGTGACTCATTTATGCCCTTACCGTTATACAAAAGGCTCACATATACCCCTGCCGTTACAAAATGGCTCACATATACCCTTCATTTAACGGAAGTTAAAAAATTAGTTTTAAATTTATATTTATTACTTCTAATTTTTTTTAAAAAAATATTTAGGGGTATATATGATTCTTCTATCAAAGTTCAAGGTATATTTTATTTTTTTATGCATAAATTATTTTTTGACTTCTTTAATTATAATTATTTGAGTTTATTATTCTTATTTTGTTTTCTTTCATTTCTTAGTCTAAAGAAAAAAAATTAAACTATTTTTTTGTGTGTATTGTAATTTAATTTCGTATTCGAAAAAAAAATTGGTCATCTACAATAAGTTTTACCAAAATATTAGTGAAACATAAATAAATTTGATTATTAAAATAATAATTTTTTCATTTTCGTTAAAGCAAAGGGTATATCAGCTCTAAATGACAAAATTGACGGATATATCAGACCCTTTTTCCTTTAAGTTAGATATTGAAAATAGGGGAGGCAATTCTCATTAATCAATGTAGACATTTTCAAGAAAAAGTGTCCACTCATTACCCACTTCTCCAAAGACCACATATCTTTGTTTTTTTTTTAATATACCTACATCATCTCCCACTAAACCCTAGATGTATTTGGTGGTCAATGGTTCAAACTCCACCTTCACAAAATTACAAGGACAAAAGAGGGAAAAAAATTAAAGTAAATAATTTTATTTCTTTTTCCAATAAAAGAATATACGTAAAGAAAAAGAAAACCCTCTTTTATTTAATTTTTTTTTCTCTCTCTCTAATTATTAATTTGACAGCAAAAGATTCTTGTTGCTTGAAGAATGGATACTACATTGCATGTAGCATAACATAATTTGTTTTAAATGGATAAGGGGAATCTACTAAGGTTAAAACATGAGTTAGTGCATCAATGAATAAGCTAGACTATTAAATTAATTAATTAAAAATTATATTTATAAAGTTTATTATTATTAGTATTGGTTAAGCTTTTTCACTTTTTTTTCTTTGTGTATATATAGGGGCACACTTGCTATATTTACATACCCCATCCAAAAAAAAAAAACCCTTTGTTTTGAGAGTGTGTTAACAAGAAATTTAGAGATGGCTGGTGAATTTAGCTCCCTTGTTAACAAGATCAAGCCTTATTTGGCTATGGTGTCTTTGCAATTTGGTTATGCAGGGATGTATATTGTCACCATGATGTGTTTCAAAAGAGGAATGAGTCATTGGATTCTTGTTGTTTATAGACATGCATTTGCCACCATTGCTGTTGCACCCTTTGCTATCGTTCTCGAAAGGTCTATCTATCTATCTATCTGTCTGTCTATCTATCGTTTTTATTTTCTTTTATCTATCTCTCTATCTGTCCGTCTATCGTTTTTATTTTCTTCTATCTATCTATCTGTCTGTCTGTCTGTCTATCATTTTTATTTTCTTTCTACTTAACCATTTCATCCATAGTACGTTCGTAGTAGAATATATATGTGTATATATATATAGAGAGAGAGAGTTGCGATATCAAGAAAAGGTGTTTGTGTTTCTTGTACTTTGGTTGAATCACAACCATATTTTACGATATGTTTCATTTTATATCTGGTGTTGAAGTAGCTCATCATTTCATTGAAAATTTTTAAGGTATATATAAAATATCGAGACATCTGCATGTTCTAATACCATGTTAAATATTTTTAATGTGCATTTTAAATCTCTAACGTCCCAATTTTTGAGAAGTTAAACGTAAATTTTGACACAATTTTTTGTTTTGATAATTTTTTGTATGCAGGAAAATAAGGCCTAAGATGACACGCAGGGTCTTTATTAAGATAGTGGCTCTTGGTTTTCTAGAGTACGTACTTTATTTTAAAACTTAATTTACATGTGATTAAATTATTACATTAATTATATTTGTTACTAGTAATTTTTCTTTCATGAAATAATTTAATTTTTCTATTATTAAGTCATGCAAACACATGAGATTCTAACGTAATGTCACTTTTTCTTTAATTTAATTGTAGCATCTTTTACTCATTTCATCATATGCTTAAAATTGAATATAGAATCATAGTATAAAATTGTTTTAACTTTTTCATACGAGATCTAAATGTTTAATTAATATTTAAAAACGTTTGGTTAAAGAATTATACTATAAATTCTACAACTTTTATAGCTTCACATCACCCTAAACCTTAACTTATATACTATCCTACCCCCCCCCCCACCACTATAATAAACATATAGTTTTAATTTTCCCTATTTTTTTTAAAATTAAATCGAAGAGATTCAATAAAAAATAATTCACACACTAAACGGAATAAATTAAAATTCGGCTGTTTTTATGGTATGAATTTTTTTAAAATTAAATTTAGCACGTAAAACATATTTTGGTGATAGAGTAATCACTAATCATATTATTCTTAAAGGTTAAACAAAACAAATTAACTTCATAACGTGGAATTTATTGCTAATCATTTGGAATTAGCTAGAAAACAAATTAATTATGTTTGAAAAGTTTTAAGTACTAGAGACAAAAATAATACAATGTTTAATAATATTATTCTATTTGAGGAATATTGATCAAGAATATATATGTATAGTACTACTATAAAAAGCATAAATAAAATGATTCCAGAATTAAAAGATGTTGTTTCATGGAATAAATTTTAAACTTTTATATTTTAATTATGTTTAGATTAATATATTGTACTAATTATTATTATTATATACTTATAAATAATTTTAAAAAATTAAAAATAAATGTAATTTCAGGCCAGTGATTGATCAGAATTGTACTATTTGGGACTGAAGAGTACAACTGCAACTTATGCATCTGCTTTTGTTAATCTCCTCCCAGCAGTAACCTTTATTCTGGCTGTAGTTTTCAGGTAATATATATATATATATATATATATATATATTTTTAATATAATAAATTTAATGTGTATTAAATTATTAATTATTGAAATAAAATAATATGGTAGTTGATTGTACATGTAATAAGTTATAAAAAAAAGTATGACCTCATATAAATAAAGTTGTTGCTTCCCACTTGTAAAGCAAAAATCATATATCTCAAAAAAAAAAAAAAAAGTTAGTGGTTGCTTATGTAGTTATGTTATATGATTACTGACACATTATAGAGATTGTCAAAAAAAATAAAAAAACTATAGTACAAACAAAATTAGCAACGGACAAATTTTATAGCTAAATAACAGAATCATCGAGAATTCATTAATTAATTATTTTTATGTTGTTATGAGTAGAATTGAGAAGGTAAATTTGAAGAAAAAATCAAGTATGGCAAAGGTTATAGGAACAGCAATAACAGTGGCTGGAGCCATGGTGATGACTCTATACAAAGGGCCAATGTTCAACCTGGTCCCACGTCACGGTGGCACGCACCACGAAGCCTCGGTCGCGGCCCCTGAGAATTGGGTAGCCGGAACCATTGAGCTCATCGCTTGCATTGTTGGTTGGTCCGGTTTCTTTATCGTTCAAGTAAGTCCAGTAACTCTGAATAGTTGTTTATACGAGTTACATTATAATATATATATATATATATATATATATAATTTTTTTTTTATGTATATATAGTCGATGACACTGAAAGAATATCCCGCGGAGTTATCTCTAGCAGCATGGGTATGTGTGATGGGTGTAGTGGAAGGTGGAATTGTTGCACTTATAATGGAACGTGATTGGAATGCTTGGGTTATTGGATTTGACTCTAGACTCCTTGCTGCTGCCTATTCTGTATGTATTTTTTTTAATTATTCTAATTAGTAAATTAATTTTTATATATATATAATTTAATTAAGATTCTAACACTATATACTATAATTTTTTTTTAGGGTATTGTATGCTCAGGAATTGCATATTATGTGCAAAGTGTTGTTAATAAAGTTAAAGGCCCAGTATTTGTAACAGCCTTTAGCCCATTAAGTATGGTTATTACTTCAATTCTTGCTGCTATTATCTTAGCTGAATCAGTCCATCTTGGAAGGTATATAACACAATTTTATTTTTTTTGTATCAACATATTACTAATGATTCATTTCGATTGTTATCTGATAATTTATTTATCGCGATGATTTCAGCTTAATTGGAGCAATTATCATAGTCATGGGACTATATTCTGTGGTGTGGGGCAAGAGTAAAGAAGGGAAAATCAATGATATCACTAGTAAAGATCAAGAATTACCAGTTGTGGATATTAAAGAAAGATCAACTATTGTTGATGATAATATTAATGAGAAGAAAACTTCAATCTACCAAGAGCATTAACATGATTTTAAAAAAAAAAGATGTATCTTTAAATCTGTAATTTTTAATTTTTGACTTGTTGCAATGTTAAATTTTCTAAGTGTTGCTCTTTAAAACAATGCACTAATGTTGTGATCAATTGTTGCCTAATGGAAGGGGGAAGAAAAAAAATGTGTAATCTACTTTTTGTGTAAAAGTTAAGGAGTTGTATCTCCATTTGGGAATGAAAAATGAAAATGTTTTATATTATATTTATCGTTTTGATATTTCAAAGTATATTGTCGCGCTTCAATTATAGAGGAATATGTCATCGATATCAAAAGAATTTAAACGTGCACCAAGCGAATCAAATAAATGCATCTCTCCATTCATTATGATTCACGATAGATGTAACATAATCGTTTAATTAAGCATAACTTTAATTTAATTGGAAATTTGTATAGACATTGCATGATCCAGTGTGATCTAGAATTTTAAGGTTATGAGTGCTCTGAAGTGAAAAATAAAAATATGTGTTAATATGGTACAACAACACTAAAAGAGTTTAAGTGAAGTGAAAAATAAAAATATGTGTTAATATGGTACAACAACACTAAAAGAGTTTAAGTACCCACCCAAGAGTCATTGGGTCAACTAAATCATCTATTCATTGGGTGCTCTATGTTAATTTTATACAAATACCTATCAATTTCTACATAGATATATATACAGATTTCGTAACGAAGTTAATGGGTGCTCAAGCACCCGTCGGACACCATGTGGGTCGGCCCCCGGGCATGATCATAACTTTGCAAGGTGTACTTCATGATATTTCAACACTTTTTTGAAAAGTGAATATGTTTTGTTTTTTAAATTCATCAAAAATATATAACTTGTAAAAATGTGACCACAATTAGGTCCTTAACACACAATTATTATATATTTGTAATCCATATGAAAAATGTATATGTAAGATCGTGATGATAAAGGGATTTCAAATGTCACATGAATATGCTAGTCTCTTTCAAAACAATGCTCTTAGGCCACCAACTTCTCAAGTAAACATATGGTTTTTAATGTAGGATACAAAATGATTGTAACAACAAATAATCAATTCAAGTTATATATAGTCTATCAACTAGGATCCCAACTTAGATTACAAACACATAATCATTTTTTCTCAATATTTGAATCACCATATACACCCAACCTAAGCACATTGCATACTTTGTGTAATAAATCATAGTTCAAGCATAGTCAAAGAGAGTAAGTTATATTCTACCTCGAAAGCTTAACAAACGTGATACGAATCTTCACACAATCACATTTTCCTTTAAAAAAAATACCTCGAAAATGCTCCCTATCTATCAAAACACATGTTGGTATATAAAATTTTAGTTTAAAAAATCAAGTAAAAAAGATCAACTCTGAGTCCCTGAGGTCAATAATGAAATTCTATTTCAAAATCAATTTTACAAAGGATCTTAAAATGAAATTTTATTTCAAATCGAAAAGACTCCGAATTGAACAAGCGCAACTTGGCACCATATATCATCAACACAAATGCCTCCAAATTTGAATTCGACCATCAGAAACCTATTGAAAATAATTAATAGTGCAAATGAATTATAAAATATATTTCACGCCTGTTGGAATTATCAAATAATTCAAAATCTTTTTGATCAATACGATGGTCAATCCTAAACTTTACAAAATCTAGATATCAATTGCGATTAAGGTAAACCATCCAATTAAGTTAGAAATCACTCTTCCAACCTAGTAGAATCATCAAGACTCAAATCCAACTTCGTTAAACCAAAATGTTGACCTTGAATAAACTTTCAAACTAAATATTTTTTTTAAAACATATATAATCACCTCGGAGATTGTGTGACTCATCTCTGTAAGTCATCGATAAATAAAGAATGTTATAATGAGGGTTTAAACGTGAAAAGAGATACAGAAATCACAAAATGATCATAAGGATCAGTAATCACAATTAGAAAGTTATGACAAAAGTTCAAACTAAATATCTTTTCTAAAATATATATGACCAACAATAGTTATGCCTGCCTAGATCATGTCACTTTTAAAATCTATATCCTAGGCATGTCGTATTCATTGAACATATTTTTTCATTCACAACCAACTATCCTCAGTTCTCTCATCCACGAGCCTCGCAAAAGGATTTCATTAGCGTCCTGAAATTGACTTTCATTCCACCTTCAATCCATTTATTAAAACCACAACTATTCACCTCATCTTGTTCTTAGTTGTGTCTCTTAAATAGACTCATTGCTTCAACTTGACATAAACAATGTCATTTTACAAGGTACTCTATATGATGTCTTTTTCATGTAACAACCACTTGCATTTGTAGATTTCTCATTTTCCAATCACATGTGTATACTACACAAATCTACTATGGACTTCGTCATGCACCACGTGTATGGTATACTGAAATAAAGAAGTTTCTCTTATCATGCGGCTTTGCTCGTTTCAAATCTGATGATTCCTTTTTCATCAAATGGATTCCTAGTTCTCTCATCATTGTTATGATCTATGTTAATGATATCGTAAGTTACAGGCTCTAACAACTCGCAAGTCTATGCAACAATTAAGTTGTTGGGTGATAGATTTTCAATTAAGAATCTTGGTCCTTTACATTTTTTTTTCTAGGTGTTGAAGTTATCCAACATGAATATGAATTGTCTCTTTCAAAGTAGCTTCATCGCGGACATACTCATCAAATTCAATATGCTCGACGCAAACAATGTGAGCACCCCTCTGTCCACAATTTCTTGCATAGTAGACACTCCACTTCAACCTATGTTATTTTTCTTGGAAAGAATCCAATTAGTTGGTGCTCCAACAAGCAACATATTGTTGCCAGATCTTCAACAGAAGCAAAATGTAGGGCTATAGAAAGTGTTGTAGCTGAGCTAAATTGGCTAACCAACCTACTGCAGGAACTCTAGGTTAAGCTGCCTTGTCCCCTAAGGTCTTTTGCAATTACATTGATGTCACTTACATGTGCCTTAACCCGCTCTTTTAAAGTCGAATGAAACATGTCGCAATTGATTTTCATTTTGTCCATGACCAAGTGGAAAGTGGAAAAATTTTAGTTCATCAAATGCCAGCGAAAGCTCAACTAGCAGATGCCTTAACTAAAGCACTTCCCAGAAGGTCCTTTGTCCACCTTGTTAGCAACATCGCTCTTAAGTAAATTGAGCCAATGTTGAGGGGGCATGATAATGATATGGATACAGAGGCCTAGTACGTTAGTATGTTTGAGTTATTATAGATGTAGTTAGTTTCTCTTCTCTTTAGGTCTCTTACGTTCAACAAACTCCCTTCTCTTGTATACTTGTTCATATAGAAATACCACACATTGTATCAATATTACTTACGCTTTCATAATCATATACAATTCTTATACAAAACTGATAAGTTTTTTTAAAATAATTAAAGGACTATAAATGATAAGCGCATATTTAAGGGGTCAATTTTGTGCTATATGTCAAATTACACAAAATTGGGGTGTTGATTGCAAAGAGTAGCAAAACTTAGGGTGCAATTTGGTAGGCCGTAAAATTCACAACCTTTTTGGGTGGGGGGTTGAAGGACTGAGAAGAAGCAAAAGCAGCAATGGCTGCTGGACTTGCAATCGGATTTAGTGCTGTAAGGCCACCATTAAAGCAAGCACTAGGAGTGAAAATCCTCAACTACCAAAAGAGCAAATGGGTCTTTAGCCCTTTAGCTTTTTCATCATCTTCTTCTTCTTCTTCAACATCAAGAAAGCTAATACTCTATTCAAAGCCTGGTTGCTGTTTGTGTGATGGCCTCAAAGAAAAACTCAATGCTGCTTTCTCACTTTCCAGTCCCCATTCTCTACACGACGTTCAATTACAGGTTGTAGGACAATTTTTTGCTGTATATCAACTTTACGCTGTGTTTTATTTGAAGTTTGATTTAATGGGTTTTTACAGGTTAGAGATATAACTAGCAATCCTGATTGGGAGAAGGCTTATCAATATGAAATACCTGTGTTGGTTAGAGTGCGTCCTGATGGCACTGAGGTTAGATTAGCATTTTGTTGTTGTATGCTACTGTTTTGGAATATGGTAATTTTTATCATCTTGCAACTCATTGTAACTAATTTAATTTTGGTTTCGAATAAAATTGGGTGTCTATTAGTAGGATGGAGAAGATGAAGGAAAAAGGATTGCGAAAACATAGCTATCCTTTTTCTTCCTCTTCTTTCTATCACTTAAAACCAATCAACTCTCCACGAAATGTACTACTTACCGGGATTAGTGTATCTTGCATTCAGTACATGATAAATTCATCAAATTGTAGGGATAACTTTCATCATGTAGTTGTGAACTCCACACAAGTAAGTGTGGCGCTGGATCACCTCCGGTATGAAATGATCCAGTATGTTTCAATAGTAGGTTGGATTGATGTATGTGGCTACTTAAAGTTTCATGGTTTTGGTATGAAAATTAGTAGGTTGAGTTGACGTATGTGGTTACTTAAAGTTTCATGGTTTTGGTATGAAAATTAGAAAAGAAAGAGGGGAGCTTTTTCTGCAGAGCTTTAGAAATGAAAGAGCTTTGGCAGAGCTCAGCCCATGGACGGCTTGAGCAATGGAAGCACCAAAATTTCTCCAATGGCTTTCATGTGTGCTGTTAAATTACGTTTTTTCAATTTATTCCATATAACCAATAAAAGTAAAAACGAAAAACCATTATTTGGTTTATCCAACAGTAAACAATCAAAGATAATATAGATATTTTTACTAAATGGTTATCTAGCAAAGAACAGCCACTTGAATTGTTTGAGTCGTCATTCTCTTGTCATTCCAATTGAGTTGCATTGGTTCTCAAGAGCATTAACTTCACTAGGGATGATCGACAAACAAAAGAGTGCTGTGATTTGGTAAGTATATGTTGAGTCTTGCTTGAACAAGAATGATAAGAAGGCAGAGAGATAGAAGAAATAGGTGTGTGTGGGAGGCATGAAATCCATTGGGTGGTGAATCTTCCAGTATCCAGAACATGAATATAAGTAGTTTCTTGAATCCTAGCTTACCATCTCCTTAACTAAAAAAAACCGTAAATTATTATATAAAGGGAAAAGGGGCAAATATACTCCCCGACCTTGTTTTTCTCTGCTGTCACACATGAGAGTTAGAAATTCTACTTTTATAAGGAAAGAGAATAATGGAGTGGTGTCATAGTGGAAGAACATCAGATGCCATGAAATTGGTTCTTCCTATCATTGATAGAGATCTGAAATAGAAGAAGTAAATATTGTTTTACAGTCATTGAATAGGTGCAGGAGATTGAAAAATTTTCATGCATTTTTATCGATATAGAAAAATACATTTGCATTTAAGTGTGCTACATTGCACCACTTGTTGCAGTAACTCCCCAAGTATCTGTATACTCCATTTCTTCATCTCTTGATAAGTTGCAATATAAGCCATATCTGTGTTGAGAGTTTGTACACATGTGCACTCAGTAATTTTTTATATTTACACTTTTGAATATTGTAACTCATGGACCGCAGTTCCCTCGAATCAGAAAGTGAAGAGAAGTTTTGATACTATTAGTTAGTACACCTTCTTTTCAAAGAGAGGATTAGGCAAGATCCATGAATTTGGAGTTATCCATATTATCCATCTTGAGGAAGATATTTTTATGACAAGGAAAATGCAGACGCTACCCTTTGGATGTGCACAGGGTAAAATCCCCACTCCTATGCAATAGCTCGCAAACCACACAAAAGGTAACCCGCACTTGGCAAAATTTTAGATATCTAGGCTCTAACTTATGGGATAATGGTATCTTAGATAAAGATGTAAGACATAAAATTAAAGATTGGATGGTTGAAATGGAGTTTTATGAGAATTTTCATGTGATAGGAAATTACCTAACAAAGTGAAAGGTAAATTTCTATGCTCTGCATTGAGATCAGCAATGTTTTACGGAGTAAGACAAGTATTATGGTAATGGAGATGTTAAGAGTAGCACATATAGAGGATAAAAACTGATAAGGTTGCTTCAGATGGTTCAATCATGCTTGTGTTTTTCTCTCACTAATGCACCTGTCAATAGATTTGGCGTTGTGATGATCCAAGTATCTCGAAGAGGACGAGGTGAACTTAAATCACATGAAAGAAAGTTGTTAATGGATGTCAAATAATGCCAACTAGTGGATGTTAATGCTTAGTTTTGTTGTTACACTACATGAATTTTGGTGCTTATAAGTCATCTTAGTTTTATAGATACTTGTAAGCCAGTGTAGAAATAAGTTTGAGTTTAAGAGAATTTCTAGTTCATTACAAAAATCATAATTTACCATAAAGAAAAATTATTTAGTATTAAAAATGAATAGTACAAGAATTGAGCAGGATGGATATAGAGGTTTCATATAGCAAACATTAGCTAGTTTGGAGGTGAGGCTTAGTTGGTGCATTGATTGTCATATAAAATGACCATTGACTATCCAGAGAACCTTATATCTGCTTGCTGGAAATGTCTTCCTTTAGTCTGTATACATAGTGTTGGTTTCTCTATCGTCTCTTTTGTGTGGAGCTGCCAGGAACTACTGAATCTATATTCAAGATCATATGGTGTTTTGATGATTGATAAACATTGTACAAATGACAATCTATGCACAAGAAGAAAGAAGTATAAAAACCAGGTCCGTACTAGATCTCCAAGGAATGGTGAAGTTGGCAACACTCGGGGAAACTGCTCGGAGGACCTGTTCCTCTCAGAAAATGGAGACTGTTTCGAGTCGACAAGAAGAAGCTATGCCACATGCACAAAAAGGAAAGCTTGGAGAATTGTAATTAGTCTTAACTCAATACTTCAAGGAACAGGAGTTCAAGAATTGGAAAGTTACCATAATTGAACACATGAAATTACCATAGGATTTAGAGAAAAGAGGTCTTATGCATGTCAAATAAGGATTGATTTCTTTCAAATTCTTTGTTCGATTGGGATGACTACAAGTATCTATTCTACTTGTATATAAAGCCCATTGAAGATGCTGAAGAAATCTGACCATTTACAAAGAAATATTATAGAGTTAGAGCAAAGTATGCACGAGAGAGTCTCAAGGAAAGAGAGTCAACTGCAACAACGAGAGAACCTGTTCCTATGAAGTGTTCATATCAAGTTATATCTTTACTGTTCTTGAGTTGTAATAGTTAGATTCTTGTGATTTCAAAACAAGATCTGGATTACATTCTTAGTTGACTGCACTAGGTGTTGTTTTCTATTGTAAAAGAACTTCTTTGACTGGGTAGAGCCATTGAAGAGTTGGAGAGTGACCAACCTTAGGGAGAATTGTTGTGGGTAGACGCAGAGCTCTAGTGAATAGTTGAGAAAAATTCTATAGAGAGATTGATTGTGATTTTTGCCTCCTTGATCCAGGAGTTCTCAACGTAAAAATCCTTGTGTTGATTTATATTTCCCACTTTACCATCATGCATAGTTATTCAAAGAACCTGATTCTTTGAGACAGTAAGTTTCACCAATTTAACATTTTGGTCATGGTGGTCTTCTCTGTTGACTAAACAAATATATAGGTGTCTTAAGCTTCTGGTGCATTATACCTTAAGGGCTCGTTTGGTACAAGGGATAGTAAATTCCGGAATTAATTTTAAGATCAGTTTATCTCATATTTGGTTGGGATAAAATCGTAGGATAACTTATCCAGGGATTGTAGTGTTATTTTTATCCCATATTGAGGATGGGATAACTAATCCCGGGACAACTTGTTCCCCAACCAAAAGAGCCCTATGAGTTCACTTGGTACATGGGATGAGGATAATAATATCAGGTTTAATTTGGGATTAACTTTATTCCACCATTTGTACTAGAATGGTAGAATTACTATCCCATATAGAAGGTGAGATAAAATAATACCATGGGATATCCTAATCTCATCCCCTGTTACCAAACGACCCCTATAATAAGATAAGGAAAAAAGCTATCCTTTTTCAGTGCTATGAGGTACTTTTTGAGTGATTACAGTACGGGGCAAGGTGAATGCTCTCTTTCCCCAATCAAAATTCTCAAGCAGTTGCATATTTCGGAAGCTTAGTTATCCCAGTGCCTTAGTTTACAATTAACTTGTCATTAACAACTTAACTTATCACTATCATAAAGAGATGAAGCTGCCATAGGCAATATATCCACTACCATGTGAACCTTTAGTTTTTCTCATGCAGTTTTGTAACATGTTTATGGAAAATTACAAAATGTTGAGATATGAATTCTCATCACTGAATGTATTGCGCAGGAGGTACTTCCTAGATTATCTCCTCGTCTAGGTGTTGAGGCCATCCACAAGAAGATTGCAGCTGCATTGACTGAATGAGCTCTCTCGCAAAAACAATTTTGGAGCCAGTCTTTGCTCATGTTGTAAGACGGATAGATAATATGGAGAACTGTCTTCTTCTTCCTCTCCCTTTTACTGTGCATCTTGCAACCGTACTATGGTGGACATATAAAGTTTAACTGTGTAATACACCATAGGATACCGAGTATGAACTAGATATTTATACATTTTAGCGCTATTGAAGCTTGTCGTTTTAGCTCCATTGGCACAAGGTGATAGACAAAGACTCTTGTTAAAATCCAATTCGAAGCTTGTGGTTTTAGCTCCATTGGATGCCTCCAACAATTTACTAATTTGAAACATCTTCTCAATCAAATATATATTGGAGATGTATTATTGCCTTCTCTTGTTCATGAACTCGAACCTTATTCTTCTGCATGTGAGAAGTGGAGGTTTTAGAGCTTAAATTATTAATGTAATATTTGATTACTACATTTTTATAAAATTATTATTCAATGTATGTGGCAGATATATAAGTGGGCTTGATACATAGATTATACAAATAAGAGGAAGTTTCAAGTATCTTGTGTCTACTATTCAAGGAAATGGGGAGATCGATGAGGATGCCACCAACCATATTGGTGTGGGGTAGATCAAATGGAGGCTTGAATGATAAGAAAGTGCCACCAAAACTTGAAGGCAAGTTCTACCTAGTCAAGAACTCTCACATTTAGAAGTTGAAAGCTGCAAAATAAGGATGTTGTGATGGATGTGGACTTACTAGGAGAGATATGATGATAAAAAATGAGGATTGGGACAAGGTAAGAGTGGCTTTGGTGGAGGATAAGATTCGGGAGACGAGACATAGATGGTTTGGGATGTGAGGAGGAGAAGTGTGGATGCCCTGTTGTATAGGCGTGAAAGGCTGACTATGGATGATTTCATGATAGGTCGACGTAGACTGAATAAGTATTGGGGAGAGGTGATAAGATAAGACATGACACATTTCTACCTTATCGAGGACAGGACCTTAGATAGGAGATTGTGAATTTGGGTAGAAGGTTAGTAGAGAGTAGTGTGTTGTCTTGTTATTCGTCCTTACTAGTAGTTGCAATATTGCTCCTATAGTTTCGGGTCCTTCAATTTATGTTATTATTTGTTGTCTTGTACTTGACTGTCATACGATTTCATTGTAGTTACTATGCTGTGACTATCTATTGTCTTCTTCCCGTATTCTATTTCTTGTACTTTTATTACTTTATTTTTGAATTGTTTTAAACTTTTTTTTTTTTTGAGTCAATTGCCTATCGAAAACAATAATCTACCTCTAAGGTAGAGTCGTAGAGGTAAGTTCTATATACGTTCTATCCTTTTAGATTTCATTTTATGAAATTACACTGAATGTTTACGATGCATATTTAATAATTTTGTTAATTGTACACATTCACATCTTAAGGAAGTAGTAAACAGGAGTCCGAAGCCTAATGAGTATAAAATGTTACACAACAATTTAAAACGATATAAATTTTAAATTTAACCAAAACGGCAAAATCGCTGGTAGAGCAGCGATTTTGCTCACTGAAAAAAGCAAAATCTGAGCAAAATCGCTGCAACACAGTGATTTGCTAAATTTAATAATTTTTTTAAAAAAATAAATGAAATCGCTGCCATGGCAGCGATGTTTAAGTCAAAAAAAAATATTTATTTTTAAAAAGTAAGTTGCTGCTACTGCAGCGATTTAGTTTTTCTTTTAAAAAAAATAAATTGTTAAATGCTGCATACGCAGCGATTCACTATTTTTTTATAAAAAATTGTAAATCGCGCATAGGCAGCGATTTTTACTCTTTTTAAAAAAAAAAATTGTAATCAAGTAGTTATTTATAATTTTAAAAAAATTAATTAAATCGCGCCATTTAATTATTTTTTAAAAAAAATTAGAATAGCTACTTGATTAAAATAAATTAAAAAAAGGGGAAAATCGCTGTCTATGCAGCGATTTACAAAATTGTTTTTTACAAAATGTAGAGATATAAATGCTCCACCAGCGATTTTACCATTTTGGTTAAATTTAAAATTTATATACTATTTTAAAATTTTTATTAACATTTTTATCCATTAGGCTCCGGACTCTACTAAGAGTCTTGATTATTTGCTAAAATTGTTGGCGGAAGTTTTTCTCCTACCTATGCTTAATAGGCAATTGCTTCTAGATACTTAGGAATATGTTTACCATCCCACATAATTTTCCCATAATAAAAAGCTTGAATTGCGATTTTTCGATTCGCAGTTCAATTCAAACTGTGAATCGAAATGACAAGTTATAAAACTGTAATGAGATTAGACATAGATCTTCTCAACCAAAAGTAGAAGAACGATGTTACATTTGGATTGCACTTGTCCCCTGAACATAAGGAACTACTAGTTTCTCTCTTACAGAAGATATGGTATCTGGACTTTTCGTTCCCTGTAGATCACAACAGTGAATTGCAGAAACAAAAATATGAATACAAGTGGAAAACAAAATGTTGTAAATTGATCTGTTCTGTAAACTACTGTAGATTGTGTGATTCGAGAACGCGCAAAATCTGTCAAATCTAAATGAGTTTTTTCTTGCGAAAGAAGTTCTTCAGATAGAATACTTGAAGAACTGCAGCTGCTATGCATATACCAAGAGACATTATACTTAACCATGCCACTCTAGCATTGGTTTTCTCGTTTTCTTCCCTCATTACTGCTTCTCTGCAAACAAGATACAAGAATATATAACATGTTAATTGTGAGGTAGGAGACAAAAGAAGGATAAAAGCATCGGTTACACCAAGGTTCTGCAAGAACGTTTTCATAATTTCTTCGTGAAACTGGTGATTTACAATGCAATAGTCGTGAAACTAAGGACTTTTTCAGCTCTTTCTACTTAAGGACAGTATCAGAGAATTACAAATTTGAGTATATAATTATTAGTTATCCACTATTCTACATTCCTTTCTCCACGATAAATTTCCTCCACTGTATGCATGAAAAAATCTACGTCTTGTCACTATAAATATGAAGACGCAGACTCCAAGTGGGAAATATTACTCAAAAATTTGTAAAAATGAAATAAGACACCCTAAAACAAGAGGGAAATGTATAATACCAAACAGTCAAAGTATTTGTAATAGAAATGAAAAAAAACAGCAAGCACATATTATCCGGGATGTGGAGCACATTTGAAAGTTAGTATGTACTTACCTATCCTTCAGGTACTCTAAATTTTCATGGATGGCTTGCACTATCCCTTCAAGTTTCACCAATTCGAGTTCGACACCCTACAAGGGATACATATATTATGTAAGAACGCAACATGCGGAGTTTAAAAAGAGGAGCATACACTATAACTAATCCCCAGCTAATCTGCCTTGGAGGGAATGGCGCAGATGGAAAATATATACTTGTGAACTTACTTCTATCTTTTCCTTCCTTGCAACTGATTCCCAATCCTTTGCACTAATTCCAGTCTTCCAGTCAATGCCGATAGTAACAGCTTTAGCCCCAGGTGCATGGTTGTCCATCCAAAAGCATGCCAAGTAGTTACCAGCCTCAGTGGTTGTGAAAGCAAATTGACCATGTGTTACATTCTCTTTATGGTGAAGATTGTTTCCAAAAGGTGATGTGACCTAAAAAGTATGTTGCAATGACCTAGCTCATTAAAACTGAACCATTTAGTGGAAAAAAGTGCAAAAGTAAATTACTTTTCTCAAAGGTTAATTAACCATTTGAAGAAGTTATGCTACTGTGCTTATCTGACCCGAGATGATAATTCAAGCAATACAGAGCACTTTTACAGGAAAACACACTCAAGTGTTATAACAATTAACAATTAAAATTCATCTAAGACCCTAACAAAATAACTACGTCTCACTCTCAAACAAGTCGGGCTTGGCTATATGAATCCTCACAGTTCATGTTTCTCCACTTAAATTCATCTCGGGCCAACATTATTCGTAAATTGGGAAGGATGAGTAAAAGATAAATAAAAGACAATTTCAATGCATGATCATTTTATGATACAAGAATATAAATCATACAGACATCATTTCCTTTTTTACAAGGTAATTATACAAACATCATTCAACACTACTAAATGCATCTTACCATCTTTCACCATGGGTTGTTGCCCATCACCATATGAATGTGTGTTGTCACAGTATTGACCAGTACATCATTAACTGAGAATCTGACCCCATGAAGTTCACCAAAAGCATACCAATTAAGGCACTGAAGCACTTACATATTTATTCTGTATTTTTATTCCAAAACTTATAGGTAGCTCTCCAAGAAACAATAGCTGTGATTTGTCATTTCATAATAGATCTCTAGTGTTAATCACAAGGTAATCTATCCACTCTTTCTGACTAGTATCTCAGCTTCTTAACATCTTTTTTTTTTAAGGCGTGTCTTTCTTTATCTCTATAGTTGAATCCATGAAATGTCTCGAAGAATTCGATTTCAGAATGACGAGAGGCATCTATGGGTCAAAGAGACACCAGGTACAGGACAAAGTGATTTAAGGAGTATTTGGAAAGGTGAGGCTGCTAAAACTAGAGCTATAATGAGTTGACTTAGAAAGCAAGGTAGCATAACTTTTTCACAATTTCAACATATACAAGCATGATCTTCCTAAAAAAAAACAACTTGCAACCTTGTCTTTACAAGCAAATTGGAGTAAGTGCAAAAAACAGATGATTTTTTTTTAATGAAGCTGATACCATCTTTACTATAGTACCTAGTTAAAGAAATAGGTCAGCTAAGTTTTTGATTTCACCGCAGCCATGAGAGAACCAAGTGCCTTCCACCATAAGAAAATCTTATTTGATTAAAGCGACAACAAACGACACTATAGTTTAACAATGCAACACACTCTTGACATGACAAAGAGTAAGAATAAGTATTAGCGTGTTGAAGAATATACTTACTATGTCAGTGCCTATCTCTGTAGTTGAGACCTATATAATCTTGTTACTTTGTTAATATGGATTAAAGTCTATTCGTCTATTTCTATTTACGTGACACAAACTATTTTGCAATCAAACTCATAATCTTGAGAGAGAAATCTCATATGTATCATGTAGTAACATAAATTTTGAAAAAATAATTATTCTCTTAGACATACTCCCTCCGTCCCATTTTATATGTCACCTTTTCACTTTGCACTTGCATTAAGAAATGATGTAACTTTACTCTTCTACCCTTATTTAATGTTTTCTTAAGTCAACTTTATAATAAATGATGAATACATTTTCAAGATTAACTAACTATTCTATCAACGGTATAATATGCAAAATATGGTAATTTATGCAAAAAAATTATAAAATGACAAGTATTTATAGAAAGGTATGCAGGGAGTAATTCATAACATTTGTTTCAATAATTCAAGTTACATTCTCTGGCTTGAAACAATTCAATTCAAAATTTGAAAATAATTCAATTGAAAAAAGGAAAGCAATCGAACAAACTGAGTCCAATAAGATGTATAATAGAGATTATTTTATAAATGAAAACCTCATCGATTCTATACATTTAACAGAGAAATTGCTTCCAATGTACAATTTAGTAGCCTCTTTTTTCTTTTTTCTATCTGTCTCGAAATTTAACTGTATTAAATTGACTTCGAGGATCAAAACTAGGAAGATTTAACAATGAAGATATTCATAATGTGCTTAGTGTATTGCAATTAATAAGCATCAATTATTGCAGGAACTTAAAATTAAGACAATTTTAAATGCAATCGCAGAGTCAAAGCGTACACAAAATTGATCAATTGGATCTATGCATCCTTCAGCTACTATACATCTCGCAGTATCAATTTTTTGTTAGCTAAAATTAGAGCACAGATAATATGGGCTATGGCGGTGCCTTACCTTGACAGAGATGGTGGGGACAACATTAGCTTGAGCGTGTTCTTCGTCACCGATTACACTGTAATCAGCCAAAACGACGACGTTCGAGTGGATATCCTCCGACAAACACTTGGTTCCCGAAGTCGGTAACTCCATCCATATCGCTTCCGCCACCGTCATCACCGTCAACAACAGCAGCACAAGTTTACAGAGCTCCATATTTTGATTCTACTGACGGTATCGGAGTTGAGACTTCAGATTTGAAGTTTCAGAGGAGAAGAGAAGACTTTTTGAAATGTTAATGTGAGTTTTGGGGGTAGTTTTTCAGATTCTATTCGTTGAATGAACGTGCATAGCACGCACTGCTTGAATAATGGCGAGTGTGATTAAAGCGCGTGGGAGTGAGAGACTAGATTGGCGCCACGCAATTTCTTCAACTATTGTCCAATAGGAATGCATCTTTTACGACGCAAAAGGTTACATGGACGGGGAAGTTGCTCACGCGCCTTTGCTAATACTGTTGCTCACGATTCTTTCACGATTTTACGATAACAGAATATCGAATTTAAAGAAAGAGAATTGCTTAAGAAAGTTTTATATTCCTTAATACTTGGGATATTTGCTTGATGATTTTACTAATGAATGTCTTTTATTTATAGTATTTACTAAGGGTTTAATACGTAAATAATAATTGTTAAACAATAAGTTTTCGACATACTTATAACTAGAACGTAGTCCAAATAACTTTCATGTAAATTCATAGAATTTTAAAGTCATTCAAGGAATTTTTCATATATCTTCGTAATATTCTTTTAATGCAAGTCTTTCACGTAGATCGACAACTTTATATATGTCACGTCGTGCCTAAGTGGCATGACGATATGTCAGGTCATCACACTTTTCTCTTTACCTGATATTGCGATGACTGCGACGCATTGTTAATGCATTAAGGAGTCATTTGGTAGAGTGTATTAAAAAAATGCATGCATTAACCTTGTGTATTACTGGTACCTTGTTTGATACTTTTTTTCAACCTATGTATATACACTCTATTGTGCATTAAGATGTGTATTGTTAATACCATGGATTTCTACGTATTAGCAATGCAATATTTTCAATGCATCCGTTAACTCAATTAAAGACCCGATTTCCCCTCGTTACCTTTTTTTATATCTTTTCTATCATAATAGTGAAGGATATCTTTGTAAATATTTTTTGTAATGTAATGCATTCTAGTTTTAATGCATCAAATCAAACAATGCATAAAAATAATTTATCTATAACTAATACATACATTGCTAATGCAAGCACTATTTTACATTATATTAACACACTCTACCAAACCATCGATAACTGTCCTATCTTGTCTTTGAAATGCCACAAGTCATCTTATCAGTCTCATATGGCTTCCTTTGATGAATCAGTCTAAAAGCTGTCATTTCTATTAAATACGATATCACATTCGATTTGATTGAACTCACAGATCCAATCGCCAATGATAGCCTCAATTTGAATTATATTACATAAAACGAGCCTTCGTCTTGCTACACTTTTTATTCTTAGATTAAACTCAGTGTAGTTAAACATAATTCCCAAAATAATTCAAATTAAACTATCAATCTCACAAGTCTTTGTGGGTATAATATCTGCATTTACATCCTATATAACTTGTATGACCGCTTATACTTGCATGTGCATTTTCGATACAAACTGACTATAGAATTTGTAATTTATATAATAACAACGCACTGGTTTACAAGAAATTAAGAACCTACCACATGTAATGCAAAATTATTATTATTAGGACATAAAAAAAAAAAAAAAAGGATAAATATACCCCAGAATTATCATAAATGGTATGTAAATACCCTCCGTCATATTTTTTGGACATTGATGTCCTTGCCGTCCGAAAAACTAGAGCATACATGCTCTTCACTCTAGCAGAAGATTAAATAGGGACACGTAGCACAATTTTATCTATCATTCTGATGTCAGATCAGTGAATATGATTATGACACATATAACACCGTTAGTATAGAGAGTATATATGCTCTACTTTATAGACGCGGCATCAATATCCCAAGAGTATGACAGAGGGTATTTGCATAGTATTTACGATAGTTTAGGATATATTTATCCTTTTCCATAGGAAAAAACCTAATCCAAATTTAAATTATGCTGAAGCTGCTACTTTTTGTTGACTTGCAATGTACATCAGGTAGATATTCCACACATAAGAAAATGTGTTGACCACAAGTGGCTGTCAAAACAACAACAAGAACGATATATAGTTATCTTCTCAGAAAGTCATATAGAGTTTAAATTATATATAACGCGCACGAACCTGTAAATGAACAGGTACAAATTTGAATGTGATAAAATCACATATAGGCCAGTACATTAGACCATTAACAGCAGTAGGAACCAAATCACGTTTCAATCTTGCCACAATTTCTGAACTACTTTCACCTATAATTAATCACGTACCAAAATCATTAAAACTGCAATTAAGCTATTGTCTTTAATCAATTATTACGTATCAATTTTTGGTGTAGTGTAATACGCACTATACCTTGTGCTGCGGCGTTGATGGAAAAGAAGATAGCATTCATGGTAGGTCCATATAGTATCTGTCCTAATGCTATCTTTTTCAACGTTGAAACAACGTCGCGCTTTGGAAGGAATAGTGAGAGTGAGTTGTACCAGACATGAAGTGAAGGCCCTAAAATTACCATTGCAAAACCAGCTACTCTCATTGTTCGTATTAGATCATATTGCCCTGAAAATGAACCAGCTACAATTGTCTGTGGAGTGTGAAAAAAACAAACAAACGTATAGTATAAGATAATATTGATAGAGTTGAGAAGAATTTTTTGGGGCAAAAGAATAATTTATTTTATATTTTGGAAAATTACGCGGCTAAACAAATTTATACTATTTAATTACTCATCATAGCTATAGTTTGGTATAATTACCATTTGCGACTAACATTATACATTAATTACGTGGGCTGACTTCAAGTTTGAATAATTAGTCACGTTTGTTTACGTATAATTCACCAAGATATACAAATACATATGTATAGTATACAATTATATACAATTTATCTCTCTCCCACTTTCTGCCCTCTCTCGCTCGCCTCTCTCATCCATATAACATGACTGTAGCTGGAGAGTAATTAGGTTATTTTTAAGTGATTATATGTGAAAGTTTCCCTTTTATGTTTGCGTATTAATATCTATCCATGTTTGTGGATTATATTTAATTTGTGACATTCTAACTTGATCAGCATTGACAATGTACCTGTGCTGTCAGATCAGCAGCAGTGACAATAAGAGTACAAGTGATTGTCTTGGTGAGGATGGGACGAGAGTCGAGCATTTGTAAATACCAGCCAATGAATCCAACTTTGTTGCCACAAGAAGCTCCAACAGATGATGAGAAATGCCTACATTTTGACATTTGCTCTCTACTTGTCTTACTAATTTGTGAATACATCATTTTGGAATGTTGAAGTTGATGACATGAAATAGGATATTTATGGGCTAATTTGAAGCTATTTTTGATGAAAGAAACAAACATATTTGTTTTTTGTTTTGTTTTTTTGGGTTTGGAAGTGAGAGGTCTTCAAACAAGCTCTTATGTTGGCTTTATATAATATGACATGATGAAAAAAGTTTTTAAGTCTCAATTAGTGAAGTAGAGGACTATAGGGGCAGCTGCATGCCTAATTTCTTGTGGAAAGTTTGGCTGCCTATAATTTCTACCTACACATTCACCTTATAAAAGATATAATAATATCATATACTAGTTGACTCAATACATTTTAAAGGATTAAATGTGCTACACATTTTTTATTACCATCGGCACTAACACTATGTTTAGATGGTTGTTACGTATTATTTCATAATGTATTACATTTTTTATATTGTATTACATTGTTTTAATGAATATAACATTTGAATATGATTTTAATTTAGTTAATGCGTATTTCTGAAATTTTAATCATAGTCTAGAGAATACTTGTGCATTTTTCTCAAAAAAAAAAAAGGATGTGCTAAACTCTAAGATCTCCATACATTTAGTTTAGTTAATTTCTTTCAAACTATTCATGAAGTTCAAATTTTTAGCAATAGAAAATCTTAAGAACGATTTATGGAGTTAAAATTGATAATTAGGAATATCTTTGTCAATAATTAATCACATAATCATCCATCAAAATATCTTCAAAGCTCAAATTTAAATTTCGACCAATTATAAACATAAATTGTTTTGCTACTACAAAAAATCGGGTTTAACAATTAATTTTAGCTATAAATGATTTTCCGTCCCTAATTAATTATAATTTTGTCACAAAAATAAAATATAATTAACATTTGATATAATGATCGATTTAAGAAAGAAAATATAAATTTGTCGCTCATGATGAATAATATATTAAAAGACTCGAAATATGGAGAGGAGCTCGTTTCTAAAATTTTAGACTGTTTAGAGAAGATTTGGGTTGATCAAAGATTGAACGACTTCATGTTTAGTCATTAAAGTTTCTTCAAAATTCTATTTTAAAATTTAACATGCCACAAACTAAAATGTTTTGACTTAATAATAATAATATATCAAAGGACTCGAAACAGCGAGAGAAGCTTATGTCTAAAATTTAAAACTGTTTAAAAATAATTTTGAATTGGTCGGGATTTGAAAGACTCCCCTAGCCATTAAAGCTTCTTCAAAGCTCGATTTTACAATTCAATATGTCGCTAAAATGAATTATTTCGAGTGAATGATATATCAAAAGACTCAACACGTCGATAGGAGCTATGTCTAAAATTTGAGACTATTCAGAAAAAATTTGAGTTGATGGAAATTGAAAAAACAAAACTAGCATGCAACATATATGAATATACATCTTTGATACATAATTATATATCATATATACACTATTTATATAATATAGTTACATTACATATACATAAGGCCCTCTTTCAGATTGTTAATCTCTAAAAAATTTGTCAAACTTAATTGGTGAAAGCTAACGCTGAATTTAAGTAAACAATGGTTCACTTTGTAAAATTTCATATGAAGTCCAAACTTCTATTTTTTCAATTCCAAATCGTTTCTATTTAATATTTTTTGAACTATTTAATTGACAGAAATCATTTTTTTTAAAAAAAGGAGAGATGATATTGCATGTTTTTTTCTCAATAATGAAAAAATAAACATGAATTGTGTTTGATGTAACTGTTGGAACACAATAATATTGTGTAAAGATAAACAAATTTTATCTTATTTGTTCTAATATTTTGTTTTGAGGTAACTGTTTGGAACACATATAATATTGTGTAAAGATAAACAAATTTTATCTTTATTTGTCCTAATATTTTGTTTTGAGGTAACTGTTTCGAACACATGCACAACAAAACATGAATAATAGATAGAGGTGTCAAAATGGGCTGACCCAATTTAATCCGACCCAATTTAATCCAATCTTAACGGGCTAGAGAGTTAAATGGGTTGGAGCGGATTGACCTTTTTAATTAAAGAGCCAATAAAATAGCAGCCCAACCCAGCCTAAGCGGGCCATGGGTTGGGACGGGTTGGCCTTTCAACCAAAAAATGAACAATATTACTCTCGTAGAAAGAATGTTGAATGTTGATGTCTATGAACACAACATCAATTCATACAAACAAATCACACTTCGGTGAATACTTACAAAAATACACTTATGAATCATCCACTTTGGTGAATACTTACAAAAATACATAATAGCCGACGTAAGATTTAGCGGATAAATGTTGATCATTCCATCATTTCTCTCACAAAAAACTAGCTGGTTTAAAAGATTTTCAGGAACAAAAGGCAACCTAAATACTTGACAAATATAAATTTCTAAATACTACATGACTCATTAATTAATGTTTTACAACTTCGATTCTACTTTCACCATCGATCACATTTGAATCAACATATGATATTATTTCCTTAAGAAGTTTATCTTCATCTATAATCCACCTTGGAAGATGATATTGCAACATACTAGATTTTTTATTTTTCAAAATATTTATTCAGAAAATCTTTATAAATAAAACACTATTAAAAATATATACAAAAATATTTTAAAAAATTAATAGCCTACGGGCTGGCCTCAGAGGCTTGCAAGTTGGGCCTATGAGGCAACGGGCCAAATGGGGCGGGCTAAAAAGACTTGTTCATAAATGGGCCAAAAATATTAAGCCCAACCCCACTTATTTCAAGGGTTGGGTTGGGCTGGGCTGATCTTGCGGGTCAAGTCCATTTTGACGGCTCTAGTAATAGATAACACGTATATTTATGTTAGGACACATACGATAATGCTAGAACATTATAATTTTTTTAAAATTTGATTAGATTAATACTTCTTGAAGTGTGATAGGAATCTTCAAGCAAGTTCGTAAGTCTAATCCTAAATTTTTATCGTGGACTCTTTCAATAGTTGGATGGACAAATATTGTGTCACAATCCGAACCTAAACCTTGTACGTGGCTAGCACTAGTGAACATTATTGGTCTCCAAGCGAACTCTCATCATGAGTGACTCCAAGCGAAAAATTAACTCAAGCAAAACTAGGCTTAAAAACATCATTAAATTTGTTAAACTCAAAATAAGACTCAACTCAAACGTCAAAAGGTACTCATTTCAATATTCATAGTAGTTTGCAAAACATTTCAAAAGAAGGTTAATACTGAAAGACTCGTCAACTCTATCTATCTCTCTAAAGCCTCTACTATTACCGAAGTATATTAGGACAAGACCCATGACGTCTCAAAACTACTAACTGTACGGCAAAGGTGAAGTCCTCTCGAATATAAGAAGGCTCACCAAAGCTCTCTGGGATGTCAAATGATCTCAATGAAACGCCTATTGATAATCATGAACACATGTATCTACATCATTATAAGAAGAAGGTCGAATGACGTCAATACATTGAATGTACAAGCGTGTAAGGGCTAAAGAAAATGAAAATTAATTATTCTTTTTCAAAACAAACTTTTAATTTTTTTTGTGGGAAGCGGGGGTAGGGATAATCATGAGTTGGAGTGGGGTAAAAAAATCAAAAAATCTAAATTTGAACTAGTTTTTCAAAAATAAAATTTTAAGTTCTTAATTTATTTTTGTTGGAGGGAGGGGCTAGTTTAGTGTAGGAGGGGTGAGGGGTAGGGGAAAAATAAATTGATTTTTTAAAAGATTAAATAATTTTTTTTTTAAAAAAAAATAGGGAGGTTCAGGGTAGGAGTGAGTTAAGAAAAAAATTATAATTTGAAAAAGTAAGTTCATTTATTTCCTTTTAAGCCAATCAAATATGAAAAAATTGAAAAACATTTTCTAGTACGAGAGATAAAATGAGTAAAAGTAAAGATATTTGATGAAAATATTAAAGAAAAGTCACAAACTAAGTTTAATCGGATACTGCTCTACTAAAAGGGGAACACAATGTGTTCCTTCATAACTTTTTTTCCTATTTGTGTTCGAAAATTTATAACTTCGTCACGGAAGAATTGATGATCGCATCAAAGATACAGTATCGACTTTAAGTCTTAGATAATTATATGACCTCAAAAAAGAAAGTCTCTCTATTTTTCGTTCATAAATTAATTAGACAAATTGAAATCATAAAAAAAATCCAAACAAACAATAGATGTGTTTTGTTAAAATAAAGGTCAAATTCATTGGTGGTCCTCTAAATTTGGCATTAATTTTCACTTAGACACCTTAATCAGGGCTCTATTGTATCATTTTGACACTTTTCTGAAAATAAACAGAAAAATAAAGGAGAATGTAATACACTCGTTGATGATGTGACAAACAATCAATTAAATAATTACATATGTTATTTTCAGTTAAAAGTAATTATAAATCTATTAAGTAAATAAATTTAAAATATTATTATTAGAAGATCTCTTATTTCATTACACCCAAAATCTCTTTTATGCTTTTTCAAAAAAAAAAAAAACTTTTCTTTTACTATTTTTCATATTTATTCATCTTCTTTCTTTTAGTATTGTTTTTTGGAAGGAAAAGAGGGAGAGGAAAAAAAAGGAGAAAATAAATATGAAATATGGGTGTTGGTATCCGTTTTTCCAGCAAAAATAGAGGGAGATGATGGTAGATTTAGATAAGCAATACAAAGAAGAAGAAAATGAGTTAAAAACGAATATGAATAAAAAAAATTGATCTCCATTGAAGGAATTTAAGCTTAAAAAAAAGAAGATAGGGAGTGGTGGTGGCCTGAAAAATGGAGAAGAAAAAGAGAAAATAAAATTAAAAATACCTAAATTAAGTCTTTCACACGATATTGTAGAGTGTATGACACTCATTTGACATGTCAGCAAAAAGTGTCAAAACGACATAACAAAACCCTAAATGAGGTGTCTAAAATGAATATTACCTAATTAAGATGTCTAAGTAAAAATTGATCTCAAATTCAGAAGATCATCGATAAATTTGGCCTAAAATAAAAGTGTGGCGATATCACATGACATGTTGTAACAATTTCAATTGAAACAAGAGTGGGTCATGTGCACAAGTTCAGAAAACAAAAGTCTCAAAAATGGAGAGATTCAATCAAAAATTCAACCCAAAATATCATAGAGACAAATGTTCTTTTTTATTATTATTATTAAAAAATCACACACTTAATTTACAAAATTCCAAATTTGGCCCCACAAATATTTTTGTGCCTTGTTGAATAGTCTTGACTATATACAATGTAAAAAAGAAACATTTTGTTTACATAAAATAGAACAAATTCACTAGAGGACAATGGCCATGTGCTTATTTGGCTTGAAGCAATGTATTAGTTCTCAAGATTAATGATTTTGTTCTATCATGTTACTTCAACTGACATATAAAGTTAAGAGCATAAGTCCACATTGGTCATATATATCTTCATGTTGTGTAATAAATACATTGAGAGATTAGCTTAGATTGGACATAATTATGTATTTTTATCATGCTATCTTTTTTGATATATGCATAAAAAATGTAGTCTTTTATTTAAAATATTATCTTATATCAAGTGATAAAACTTGCTTCTAACTCTACTTCCTTATCTATAGGAGTAGTAATTGTCATCTAAGCAAATTTCAAAAGTGATAAGTTATGTATTTAGTTATAAGAAACTTCAAAAAGTAATAAAAAAGAGTTGAAATATAACTGAGGTAGAAGGTCTATAATTTGTTTAATTACGTTTTGTATAATTAGGAGGGAGACGAGTGAGCGAGCGAGAAAGAAGGAGGTAGAAAGAGGAGAGAGGCGAATTACATTTATATATATGTGTGTATTAATGATTGTATTTGTATATCTGCTAGATAATTGTGTATATGATTTATAATTTGTTTAATTACGCTTTGTATAATTAAGAGGGAGGCGAGCAGAAAGAAGGAGGTAGAGAGAGGAGAGATGTGAATTACAGTTATATATATGTGTGTATTAATGATCGTATTTATGTATCTGCTGGATAATTGTGTATATATATAATTAGTATGTATATGTATTAATGAATATAATAATATTATGAATAGGCTACTTTAATTTAATTTAGATAGAATGGTGGGATCATTACTCTTAAGTTAGGTGTCCATTGGCTATAATGATTAATGTTAATTACCTTTAAAGGAGTCTGAGTCTATATATATATATATTTCAATGGGTTTAATTAGATTGTGTTGTAAACTGATCTCTAATCCATGAATGATTTGGGATTAATCACCCTAAAAAAATGTACACTTGAATTTATAGGCAAAATTTAAAAAGAATAAGAAATAATGGACTCTAAGCCGATGAATGAAACAATGAATTGTAAGTCGATAAATTGATAAATTAAATATGTAAATCAAATATGATAATATAGCAAATAAAAGATATAATAATATAGTGTGTTTGATAGGGAGGAAAATGCATTCCGGACAAAATGATTTCTTAGAAAATTAATAAATTTATTACTTATTTTTAGTATTTAGTCGTATTAGAATTCGATTAAATTTGAATCACGCATTACAAGGAACATTAAGGGTGGTGCTCCCAACAGGAATTTCTTCATACCCAAGATACAAACTCGATACCTCTGATTAAGGGTGAAAGACTTTTACCAGTGCGCCACAACTTATGTTGGTTAGAAAAAACAATGTTAGTACTCAACAAGCGTGATTCGATGTTTTATCATAGAACTGTCAAGATAAACTCAAATATAAGTAATAGGATCAGAGCAAACATACTTTACGGGTTCGGTTCAACAAAAAATATTAATATTTATATATTGCTAAAAAAAATTATGTATGTATAGTACATGTCGAACCCCCTTCGATTAGTTCATGTGTTTTCTTCTTCAGATTTCGAACCCTCTTATTACAAATCCTAGTTTCGTCACTACACTCAACCAGTCCAGAATTTCAAAGGCTAGACTTAAAGATAATTTAATTGAATTCAATCTCAACTCATTCAAGCCTTAACCCATTTTAAAAGAATCTTCAATTGAGTCCAATTTAGAGCCCGTTTGGATGGGCTTAATAAAAGCAGCTTTAAAAAAGTACTTTTGAAAGTGCTGAAACTTATTTTTAAAATAAGCAGTTATGCGTTTGGATAAAAGTACTGAAGTTGCTATGTCAAACGTGAAAAGGGAAAAATGGAAGAAAGAGATGTTAGGGTTATATGGGTAATTTGGAGATTGTATAAAAATAGTAAGGGCAAAAAGATAAAAATGTGGTCAACTTAAAACAGCTTATAAGCTAAAAAAAAAAAAAAGCACCCCTACCCCAACTTTTAACTTTTGGCTTAAATAAGTTTTTTTAGACTTAAAATAAGTTATTTTTAGTATTACCAAACAATTGAATAAGTCAAAAACCAGCTTTTAAGTCAGTTTGACCAGCTTTTAAGCTGAGCCAAACAGGCTCTTAATCTCCAATTTCAGAGTCTGTTTTAAGACTCTTTATTTGCATTGCATTAAATTATTATATATTTTATATCTTTTCGGATTTATCTATCGATTTATAACATTTTCTTTTTTTGAGTTTGAAATTAAAATTGTGGTTATAAAACTCAAATAACAATATGTTATAATTATTGAGATTAAACATGTCAATTGTGCATGTCAAGACTCAACTTATTTTTTAGCCTATTTTAACTCAATCTAAACTTGAAGGGCTAGAACCTAACTATGATTTTTACTTCACCCCTTTTTAATACTTTCAATTTCAATCTAATCCGCCTATATTTGACACCCTTATTTTAAGAACCCCTATTTGACCAAGTGAAAAAAGGGGAACTTTCACATATAGTCACTTAACAATAATTAATTACTCTTTATAGATATAATTTGATAATTACAATTTGTAGCTACATGTTATTTGGAAGAGAGAGGCGAGCGAGGCTGGGAGAGAGAGAGGAGAGAGGCGAGAGAGGGAAAAAGAGTGGGAGAAACGTGAATTGTATATGTATGTTGATAGATAATTGTATATTATACATACATAATTGTATATATGTCAAGAGAGAATGGGAGAGGGAGGAGAGAGGCGAGCGAGAGAGGACAGAGAGTGGGAGAGAGGTGAATTGTATATGTATATAATTGTATATAACTGTATATTATACATATACATTTGTATAAATGGCAAGCGAGATTGGAAGAGGGAGGAGAGAGGCGAGCGAGATTGAGAGAGGAAGGAGAGAGGCGAGCGAGAGAGTAGGAGAGAGGTGAACTGCATATGTATATAGGCTAAAAAATTGTATATTGTACATATTTATTTGTATATCCTGGGGAATTATACATATACAAACATGAGCAATTATACAAATTCGAAGTTAACCCACGTAATTAATGTATAATGTTAGTCGCGAGTGGTAATTATAGCAAACTATAGCTATGATTAATAATTAAATAGTATAAGTTTGCTTATCCGCGTAATTTTTCCAAAAATAAACAAGATGAAGGTTATTTTTGTAATTATATATTTTGTTATTGACTGGTTTCTTAGTAGACTAAAAAAGTTGACCTAATAAAATTAATCAATTACAATTAAAAAAAAAAATGCAGAGTGGACAACAATTTGGATAGAGGAAATAAGGAGTTTATAGCTTCCCTAATTTCTGGATTCTGAATTGATATTTATATTAAACTAAAAAATACTAAAATTATCAAGAAAAAGTAAGATAGAAACGTAATTTTATAAAAAAAAAAAAAAAATATGCTGCTTCTAGGAACATCCCACTCCTATAAATATTCCAAAATTTGTTATACAATTGGAACTAATATTCTATTTTTTGTTGAAAGATGAAGGACAAAATTTATAACTTAAAAATTACAGCTGTATTGGGATTATAGAAAATGAGAAAAACAAAAAGAAAAATGTGTTTTTATTTAATTTAAAGATATAATAATAAGTGAAAACGCGTTTCACAGACAGACACAAAAATCTGTGACAGTTTTGTCTTTGTCAAACAAAATTTAAGTTCAAAAATATTACAAAATCTAACAAAGCAAATCCAGTAAACTCTACCTGCCCTCGTAGTAAAAATAGGTAAATCATAAAATATTTCGTATTGAATCAATCTAACATTTCGTTCGATAATCATTTTTATCGATTATATTTATATAAAAATGACGGAATCATTAGGAGGGAGAATAATTTTGCGAGATTTAAAGAAAAATTACGAACAAATATCAAATCGTAATTTTAGAATTTTAGATCACAAATGTATAATTTTTCCATTATTTTGAGTATTTATTGGTGTTATGTGATAGTGATTGTAAATTAATGAGACATGAGAGTGGCTTCTGAATTGACAACTGAATTTTTAAATAATGATGTTAATCAAGACTTACTCTGTTATGCTATGGAGAGTCAATGAAAATCTTTCTACCGAATGAAAAATTTGTGTTATAAAACATAATTTTTCTACTGAATCAACTCACTGAAAAAACACGGGATGAAAATAAATTTTTCATTGAAATATTGAGAAGTATTCGAATTTTTCGGTGTGAAAGTATTACTCTATTCATTTCTATTTAGTTGTCATCATTTTAGAATTCAGGCTTCTAAAAAAACTAAGTAAGTTTATTAGTGTACTCTTATTTAGTGTTTTATTAAAGTCGAGTTTTTAATAAATGAAGGTGAATTAATTATTTTGTTTTCTCATGTTGGTTAAATTCATACTTTCAAAGCTAATAACTCTCAATGATAAAATACAAAGCGTAAAGTTAAATGACCTGAAAATTTAGCTAGAAATTTTAAAAAAATAATAATATTTTTTTATTTTAAAATAAATTGATCTTTTTTTCATATTTAATTAAAACATATTAAAGTTAAAAGGATAAAAATATTTTAAAATATAAAATATCATTCTGATCAAATTCTGAACAAATTTTCTGACAATTTTTTTTTAATTTTTTTTTTAACATGAAAAGTATTAAGAAACATATATTTTTAATATAATGGACGACGTATAAAATAGAAACAAAGCAAAAGACTATTATTTTTCTTACAGATTCATTTAACATATCTATAAAATAACCACCAAACATTTTTTAAAAATGAAAAACTTATTTTAAAAAATTGGGTAGTATAATGACTTAAACTATGCAATTTAATTAAGTAGCTCAATACATTGTCTCAAATTATTCCATCATGAAGTAAAATTCAATTGAATCATGCCATTGTTAGTCAAAGTCTAATGAAAACAAAACAAACCATATAATAAAAATAAAATATTTTCCCATCATTTTTTTATTGCACTTTGAGTACACAATAAATGATACAGCATATGACACACTTCTATAAAAGAATATATATATATCTTTAAACAAGAATTTTCTAGGAACTCACATGGGAGAGTCCAGAAAATATGATTTCTCTCTCTGTATGTATTGTCCCTAATTTTCTTTTCTCCCTAATAATAGTGTAATAAATGCAAATAAAATTAGTTTATGTAAGTGATGTTGTTCAAGAAAAAAAAAATTAACTTGACAACATCACATGTAAAAAATAAAAATAAAAAAAAAAAAAAAACTTTTTTTTTTGTTTCAAAGAATAATTAAATAATTGGAATTGAGATGTTTGATGATTAGCAAAAACTCCATAAAGGTATATCTGCTGATGATTCTTCATAATAAACCTCCTCCATTGAAGGTGGATCAAAGAAAATTGTACCATGTAACATGTCATTGTACTTTGGTGAATCAAAGTTGTACCATTGTTCAATCATTGACATCTCTTGATCAAATGTATTAATATTTGATAATAAACAACCATCATTTATATCCTCACAAGAAGAAGTAGAAGATTGTGGTGGAGATGAAATAGTAGGGTTAGTACTGTCGTTGTTATTATTATCTGACAGTACTAACCCTACATTTTGTTGTTCAGGAGTGGCCGCGGCAGCCGCGGCCACTCTCTGAATGGCTTTAGGAGAGAGAGTTGTACAAGTGTGATGATCAATGTGATGATAGAAAGTAGAGTTGAAAGGGAAGTTGAGATTTGAGGAAGCAGAGGGGCCTTTTAGGCATAAAAGTGCAGCATCATAGGCTCTAGCTGCAGCTTCAGGGGTAGAATAGGAACCTAACCAGATTCTTGTTTTTTGATTGGGTGCTCTTATTTCTGATACCCATGATCCCCAGCTTCTCATTCTAACTCCTTTGTACTTATTCTTCTTTGTCTTCATGTTATTGTTATTGCTTGATGCTATTGATGATATTGATAGACTTTTTTGCTCTGTCTTCACCATTGCTTGAATCTTGAAAAAAATTTGTGTTAGTTGTATTGTTTGCTTTTTTTTCCTTCTTTTTTTTGTGTTTATGTTGTAGAGATGGATATTGATGAAGTGATGTTGAAGTTAGAGGAAGGGATGATTATTTATAGATGGTATGGGCTAATTTGAGGTGGGGGTGGGGTGGGGGTGGGGGTGGGGTGGGGGTGGGGGTGGGGTGGGGGTAGGGTGATTTATTGGGGGGGGGGGGGTGAGCATTGAAGTGAGGAGATCATTTTAGTGAAGAGAGTATAATGTCTACATGTAAACATCAGAGTGGAAGACAGACATTTTCCAGTACTTTAAGCCAATGTAGAACTTGGATAAATGTCCTTTTACTATCCATCCAAATGACAATTTTGTCCTTAGCTTAACAAAAAAAAAAAAAATTCTTCTATCTTGATTTTATATGATATAATTTTATTTAAAAAGGAAGTAAAAAGTTAAATGATTAAATTATGCATATTATATTAGAAAAATGATAGAAAACTCACCTTTAATTTTTTTTATTATCATTATTCCCTATTAATTTTATAAATTCTCAAAATCTCTCGTTTTCGTGTATCAGATTAATGTATCAACACATCAGATTAACGTATCTCGTGCATTAGATTAGTGTATGTCGCGCATCAGATTAATGTATCTTCTGCATTAGATTAGTGTATTATGTATAAAATGTACATCAAATTAGTGCATCATGTATAAAATGTAATGTATCTTACGCATCATATTAATGTATCAAAGCTTATATTGTTGTATCAATTTGAGAGATTTCTGTAATTAGAAACTTATAAAAGATAAATGATAATTTTGTGTTAAAAATATGTGATTTCTGTCATTTGCCTTGTAATATTCATGATGTGGTTTTACTGGATGAAAAATTAAAATTAAAAAATTGTAAATTTAATTTTCTTTTAAAAAAAATAGATTAAAAACAGAATTGAAATGATGAGAGTAATATTTAAGAGTTGAAATAATCTTTGACTACTATTTTTTTGCATTTTATTTAAATACCAAATCGTTATATGTGTAAGTATGTAACATGTAATATTCAAAATATTTTTTTTTCCTTCGAACGATAAAGACTATGTCAAAACTATCATGTGCTCCTGTCTCATTTATACCCCTTTTTTTTTTCTTTCTAGAGAATATTTAATGCTTAAAATGATAAAATTTTACCCTTTAAGACTTTTTAGAGCTTCTTGACAGCTTGGAAAAAATAATTGCAGTCAAATACTAACAAATTAAATCAGGAAGAGAAAAGTTTGACAGTTTTCGTAAGGTATATAAAAGTATTTTTTTAATTTAATTTTATTGTTATTTATGTCCTTTAATTTAAATTATATAATATAAATATATTTTTAAATTTAATTAAAGTTGAACAAGTATGCATTGTTTAATACAAATTATTAAGCAGAATATATTTTCTTCAATTTTATATAATTTTAAATATCTACTTACAAACATTCAAAATTAGAGAACACAAATAATAGTCGAGATCAAATTAAATAAGGCATAATACAGAACATGACTCTTAAATTAACTTCAAACAGACAACTATACTCTTTAATTTTGAGTATGCACAAGTATACACTTAAATTTGTATAAAATTAAACAAGTATAGACAGACTTGTCTTACATGGCATAACACATAAAACGTCATATATGACACAAAATTCTCATGTAGAGTGCCACATAAGACGAATAAATTTATTTGCTCAATTATATACAAATTTAAGTGTCTAGCTTCTGTATATCAAAAATTAAAGATCATAATATTTGTTAATATCAATTAAAAATCATATTTATATATTATGCCATTAAATAATACGTTAATATATTATGGTACTAGTTTTCTAGAGTGTAGAGGTAAAAGGCAAAATGGGGCAGTCTGGATACCAGCAAGGATCCTAAAAAGTACGTAAGTACATACGCGCTGATATCTTTTCTGCATTACTTGACTTGAGCCACAAGTTATCTCAACAAAGTAATTTTTGATTTGTACAAAATTATTTTATAAACTTCTTATAAATTAAGAAAAATAAGAAGGAGTACGAAGATACTCGTTTTGTTCACAAATAATGATTTATTTTAATTTTTTGACACAGAGTTTAAGAAATTAAAGAAAAATTTGAATCTTGTGATCTTAAATTAAAATTATATTAAATGTATAAAATACACTTTAATCTTGTGACTTTAAACATGCTACTTGAAAAATTGAAATTAAAATATTACAAAAAAAGAAGAAGAAAGAAGTCATTCTTTTTTAAAACAGAGTAAAAAGGAAAGAATTTTTTTTTAAAAAAAACGGAGGAAGTAATATCTTTTCAGTAGTGTTGATTATATTCTTATTCTTAATTTAATGTGTATGGTTTTTTTTATTTTTCATTTTAATTTATATTTTTCTATATTTATTTAATACAGTCGTGTACCTTTTATTTTTATTGAGGGTTTGCATATATTTTATTTTTAATTTTTAGATTTTATTTGTAAGTATATTGTTTGTTTGTTTTCGATCATACGAATACACAATTTACAAAAGGAAATAAGTATTATTTCTTTTATTTTAATTTGTTTGACCTATTTTTTTTATCTACTTCAATAGAATGATTGTTTACCTTTTAAGCAAATTTTTTATTAAACACAAAATTCAAGTTTTTTTTTTTTGAAAAAAAATTGTGTTAAGTCAAGATAAATCAAATAAATTAAACCGAAATGAGTATAATTATGGAAAAATGTGGAGAATAGCAAGTAGTTAAATCATATTAAATGGTATAACTATTGTTTTAGGAAAAAAAATTCTAATTCGTAGCTACAATTTTGCCCAATCATGTCATACACTTGATTTATATAAATTCAGAATTTGTATTATTTGAAACCTGATTATATAAATTCAAAATTTTATATATGTTTACCCTATCTATTTGTGTATTATTTATGAAAAATTCATATATAATAAATTTTTTATTTGTATATGCCTATTGGCATACAAACAAAGTGTGGAAAAATCTCTAAATATATAAATACATAATTTGTATATACTTACCTTATCTCTATATTCACAAGCGAAATATACGAACTTGTATAGATATACAACTGCAACCTCAAACAATTCAATACTATAATTACGAAACACAATTATCAAAACTATAACTATAGAGCTCTGTTATGTCTATTATATACGTTTGCAATTTTATGAAATTTTCTCTTTAATTATTTCATCACATTAATACTATTATATTATTTTGTTAAAATGGTATCACCAAAATGATGAGGATAATATTGCATTACACTAAAGCTGACTAGAAACTGATTTGATACCTTCATGACTTATCAACAATGTTTAGTCTGTTTGTCTATTTCTTCAACAATCTTTTCACTCTTCAAAATATTCTCTATTTCTTCCTAACTTAACTATTTGATAAATTAACATCTCCTTTTTTTATTACAAAAACATACCGATCGAAATTTCACAAGTGAAAGGTCTGAACCATTACCTCTTAGAAATATAGAGGTTGTTAGATTCTTAATTACGAAATTAGAAAGCATATCTCAACATTTTTAGAATATTACCTAGACATTTAAAACCTAACAATTCTGATCCTTGTTTATACTTTGCTAATTCAAACAAATTAAAAAGAAATATTAGAGTAGTAAATGAATAAGAAGTGGGCAAAAATGTAATTGTGAAAGAACACATTATTATTATTATTATTATTATTATTATTATTATTATTATTATTATTATTATTATGAAAATGACATGTCTTAATGAAGAAAGGTGGTCATCATCATATCTTGCATCTAAATATTCTATGTGTTAAAAAAATAATTAAGTGCTAAAGAGAGAGAAATTAACATAGGATTCTGTCATTAGCAGCTTCCTGGATTCTGCAGCAACAAAGTGTACTCTCAAAGAGAAGAAGGGCTGGCCTTAGGAATATATAAATATTTAATATGCTACTACTAGCATATTAGCATACACACGACATTTTTACGATCTAATTTGAACTGACATAAAATTTAATAAATAAAAATAAATAATATGTTCAAGATTCATAATATAAAATAAATTATATATATGTTAAAAATGAATTATGTTATTCTTTTTGAGATTGACCTGACTCAATTTCCACGAGTGTAACCCTTCTTAAAATTACAAAGAGAGGTTTGTTATAAGTTTTTCAAGCAAATTATTAAAAAATTAAGGTGTTATGGGTGCAATTATCTCATACCTTTTTTTTTAATTCTATGAAAATAATAATAATAATTATGAAACAAGCAAGAAGGTAGTAATAAGAATTAGGGGGAAATTAAATGTAAAGACGCGCAATAGAACAGTAAATAAAGATATAAGATGTATATGATAATAATAGATTTTATTTGTTGTAAGGGAAAACAGCTGTTTCTTTTCTGTCCTTTTTAAAACGCGTTTCTATTTTTTCTTATTTATTGTATCTATCAATATCACTCCACATAATAACATATTCTCTCTCACCCTCATGACCTACTCGCGTGATGTGAGATTTGTCCAGTGCGATTTACATATTTTTTATTTATGATTTGTGAGTTATTATTAGAATAGAGTCTTTGTTACGTGGATAGATGTCTTAATATATCCGTCTATGTGCACGATACAGAAATGTATCTAGGATTTTAAAATAATGAGTGTACGATTACGAAAAAGTAGATTAAGATATAAATTTTGAACAGTTTGACATTTAATATTTTTATTACTGAAAATTTAAAATTATTTTCTATCCAAACTACTAAGAGAGATGTTAATCAATTTTTTTTTTTAAAAAAAACAAGATAGAAAAAAAATTGCATATATTTCTAACCTCATTTAGAGCTGCAGTAGCCAATTATCATCACTTGTCATCATTATATGATATATACTTCAAGTGTGGATTCATACATTTATATTTAGATAATTTTTAAAAAATATAACACTATTATATATGATCTTGGGAGGGAAGCATGGATTCATGTGAATCCAGGGCAAATCCTCTCCTACAGTAGCGGTTCCAAAATTTTCATTAAGGAGTTGAAAAAAAAAAGAGTAATACTTAAGATTTGAACATTTGATTCCTTCAACCACTAAGTCAACCTCTATCTTATATTCACGAGGTTCAAGATCAATATATAAACATAAAAATTCTTAAAACTATCTTAAATATACAATGAGTTTTTTTTACCAAAAAAGTTTGAGTGAACCCCTCAGCTGACTCTAGGTCCGCTCCTGCTCTCCTGTATATACACAATAAGCAGGTCATCATAAAGTGCTTATCTAAACGATAAAGATAATGAATTTTTCTAAGATTTTTAAAATAATAGTAAATGAATAAGTAAAAATAAACAAAGACGTAAGAAGTAGTCATAAAATATTGCAACGGTTTCATGGGCTAAAATCCTAAAGTCCAAACACTTCTTAAGCGCGCATGCGTCATTTTGACCGTATCATTTTTTTCTATCCACGACATGCACAAGAATGCAATATGATAAAATAATAATAATAACTAAAGTATATGTTTCCCTTCAGTCTAACGAAAGATTGAATATAAATATACGGCGCAATTTTATTCGTTAATAAATGTTAAATCGATTGATAAAATTATGACACATGTAAGTTCATTAGTATAACAAATATATATGCTCTAGTTTTTGGACGTCAGGGGCACCAACGTCCCAAAAGTATGACAGAGAATATTTGCATACCATTTACGATAGTTCAGATATATATTTATCTTTTTTTCCTTTATTCTATGAATAAGAGTAATTTATTTATAATTTTTTCTTTTGATTGGAGAATATATATGGTGTTTATATGAAAAGAAATTCACTAGTAAAGTCTAAGAATGTTCCTACTTATTAAAGATTCACTAAAGCCTATAATTTTAATTTTTTTTTATATGTATACTTACTTTCATTTGGAAAAACAAATGATGTTTAAGTATGAAAAGTTTTGTAAAAATTAAACATTAACGCGTCATTCTTGTAAAGCTTAGAACTACATAACATGTCTCCCAACACAAAAGGATTATTCACCCTTTAAATGGTGATTAAAATTATAGACGTGATTTAAGAATATACAGATCGAGATAATCAAATTAATATGATCGTTAATATTAATATGACATTATTGTTGATAGTTCAAAATACTTATTTTGATAAAAGTATTTTTTTAAAAAAGATATTAGGTTTGGGCAAACTAGTAAAACTGCTTTTAAAAATATAAGCAGAAACATTTTTTCTGCTAGGAAAAAGTTAAAAATTTATGCTTCTTAATAAAAGCAAAAACAAAAAAATATTTTTTTACAAAACTAAAAAATTCCTTAAATCTATACATATCTATCAATATATCACCTATTAATTAATTAGCATATTTCAAAAGTTTGATTAAGTTTTATTTAAGAATTTTATATTTTATTCTCATATAATAAATTATTGTATTCTATTTCGCGTTTATGTATTATTATTTTATTCATTATAGTGCGTATGGTTTTTCACAATTAGAAAAAAGATAACAATAATATTTTTGTAAACTTAGAAAAAGAATATATTAAAGATTTAGCTTTAAAAAAAGGTATAATATTGATTGAAAAATTAAATATATACATTTTAATTTGATAAATATAAGAATTCAATTAAATTTCTTGTAAATAGATATCAAAAATAATTTCTGATTATAAAATAATATTAATACTACAAAACATTGATATTTGTCCTTTTTCTGTAATTTGAATCTCAAAAATACTTTTGACAAATATTTATCAAACAAAATTTCCTTATAAAAAATACTTAATTAATTATCCAAACATAAATCATTTTTTAAAAAATATATATTTTAAAACGTATTTTTAAAAATAAACTATTTTAACAGCAATATCAAACATACTCTCATTCTGAATACCAATGTGGCTAATTGATAGTATCACCAAAGAGAGCTTGAAAAATTTATATTTCAAAACTATGGAACTTAATTGTTTGAGGATAATGCTAGAAAATGAATCTAATTCAAAATTATCTTATATTACCATTAATGGTGGAGCCACATTTTTGTTTAATTAAAAAGTGTCAAAATATAAAAACAAAATTTAAGTAAAGATACACTTTACAAACTAAATCTTGTTAATTAAGTTTGGAAGCTCAAAATATATGAAACTTTACAAACTAAATCTTGTTAATTAAGTTTGGAAGCTTAAAATATATGAAACAAAGAAAGTAGTTATGTAAATTATTAAATTCTACACTCTTAAAAGTTGTTTGAATGGAAATTAATTATTCCAAAATAATAAGATAAATAATTTCAAGGATATCTAATACCTTTCGTTATACACAAAATAATATACTTTTATATTTTATTTTTAAAATTAATTATTATATCTTATAACTTATATCGTGATCGATTTATATTATTTAGATTCCCAAAGTAGTTGTATTTTTGTAGAGAATCAATTAATGTGATTTGAAGGCCATAAGGTGTTTTTTCTACTTTGAAAAAAGGAGTCTGCCGGCACACATGACTCTCTTTGACATTTTAACATTTTTAGGACCTTTTTCCATGTGGCCCATGCTTTTATATTTTTATGATTTCACATTACACTCAGGGTCGTAGCTAAGTACTTTTTAGGGTGTTCGATTCAATATTTTTTATCGAAAAATTATATTATATATAAATAAAATATTATATAAAATAGTTAAATAATATATTTTGGATATTCTTAACATAATATAGTATTGTAGCTTATTGATTTAAGGTATCTTAAATGAGTCAAACTTTTATGAGTTTGTAAGTTTAAAAATCTTGCTAACAATAACTTTAAGCCTTTTTTTATTCAAAATTTTTCATGTATATTAAGTTTAATTTTTCAAAAACTTCATGTATATTATATGATTAATTTTTTAAAATTTCTATGGCACCTTTTATCTTTTTTCTCTTTTTTTTTTTCAATTTTTTTCATGTATTAACATACTTTTTTTCAAAAAAAAAACCTTGTATATTAGGTAGTTTAATTTTTAAAATTTCTACTTCAAACTATTTTTTTTCTTCAATTTTTTTCATTTATACTATGTAAGCATTCAAAAAATTCATGTATATTATGTAGTTAAATTTTTAAAATTTCTAGGGTGTCTTTCATCTTTTTCCTCTTTTTGTTCAAATTTTTCATGAATTTACATATTTTTTTTAACAAAATTCTTGTATATTACGTTGTTTAATTTTTAAAATTTGTAGTGCACTCATTCAGCCAAAAGAAAATATATTCGTGTATAATTTCTAGACACCCTTCGTGAAATTTTTAACTACGCCAATGATTACACAGTACTTTTTTTTCTTTTCAAATAACAATCGTTCGCTGTAGATTTCATACAAAACTTAACAAGTATAAATGATATAGATAACAAATATTATTAAATATATCAAAATAATTAAATTATTGAGACATTTTTCCATATCTTAAATTAACTTAATTATTTAGTTTTCAAAGCAATTTTTAAATTTTTTTTTTCATTTTTATCCTTCTTTTTTATATGATGAGTTCAAAATTTTTTAATTACTTTGAGTGATTTTAAAGATTAATTTAATAGTAACTAATAAGAGTAAAAAAGAGTATCTAATTTATATCTTAATTTTTATTTCTTAAAAAATTTGAAATATTTTTTAAAAATGAAAAAGTATACTAGACAAATAAAAATGGAGGAAGAAAATATCATTTTCTTTTTCTTCTCTAATTAATATCGTAGCACACACCCCTTTAATTTTTTTCATTTCATTTTTTGTAAAGTGCTTTGTTTTCATTTTTCCTTTTCATTTCACATGATTTCCCTTTTGTCATTCTTCTATTATAAGTAATTTTATTTTGTTTTAAAAAATAGATTTCACTTTTCAGATAGCCTTTTTTTTTTTTTGGAAACGATAAGTTTACAACTCAACCTTAATCATAACATTGACGTTCAAGTTACTTACTTTTCCATTTTTATTTATTATGTTACGTTTTTTAAATGTCAAGACTTAATTTTAGAGTTAAATTAGATTATATTAATTTAATTTTTTGAACAAAATACGAAAAGTACTATAAATTACAATTTATTACATATCAATATGACGAAAAAAAATATCTTAAAATGTTAGTTAAAATTTTAAAGTTTAACTTTGAAAATGCAAACTATGACAATTAATAATAGGAAAAAATAATTAATATCTAAAATACACCTCTAAAAAACTTTAAAATGTCGAGAATAAAACACCTCTAAAATATCTTACTTTTTTTTTTTTGGAGATATCTACAAAACTAAATCATTGATAGGTATTAACAGTTTGACACTTCATTTTTTATCTAATCATAATTTAACTAAACTTTTAAGCTTCTTCGATTTGTAATTATTTTATAAAACTACAAATAATACTAAGTTTCAAGGCAATTTTATCAATTTTATAAACATTTGCTATATACATTCATAAAATTTTATTTTAATAAAAGAGTTAGAAAATACGTTTTTACCAAAAAATAGTGTTTCAATTAAGTATGGTTAAAAAACACAATGTTATACTGTAATTTATGAACTTAATTATGTATTCTTAATTATATTATTACTCTTATTTCACGAGTTTTATTTATATGCATGCAAACTATAATATCTCTTTTATAGATGAGGATATTAGGGTGAATTAAATATTGATTTATAAATTTGTTATTTTAACTAATTGTGTAAAGATTAATTTGTTATGAAAAGTGTAGGAAGTATTTGATTTATAAGATGTGTTGCACTTTTCTTTAATTGAATATTTATTCAATGGAATTTTTCGAACAAAATATTTAGTGAGGCAACTATTAATATGTATAAAATATGCATAGTCTTTTTCTTTCACTAATTAAAATTTTCTGATTGAATTTTTCTATTAAAATTTTAAGGAAAAAATTAAAAATATTACTAAGGACTATGTATACTTGTTCTCTTATTAGATTTGTTCTTTTACATGAACATCCCAGAAAAAAAATGTAAAATTATTATAGGTGCCCATGTGGCCAAACACTATAGCTTTACTCTTGTGCCCAAGTTTATACTCCCTTCGTTCGTAATTATTTGTTTATTTTTCTTTTTATAATTGTTATTAATTATTTATTTGTTTTGACAAATCAAAACATGATATATTTTTTTATTATATTCTTAATTAAATGACTTATTACTTTGAAAATATAAAACTTTTTATTTACTTTATAATTAATAGGAATAAAATAATAAAATCAGTGCGTTATTAATTATTTTCTTAATAGAAATATCAATTTAAAAGTAGATAAATAAGACGGAAAGAGTAAATCATAAATATCCCCCTTTATGCAATGTAAAAAAACATTCAATAATAGAGAAAAATAAATATATCATTGCCATTATTACTATACTGCTTTTCTTAAGTGATGCTTATTTTGGTATAATTATTTTTGCTAAGTTGACACTTTGGAATTTTAAAAAAACTCGTTAATTTATCTTTACTTGTTCACTAACTAAAAATTAATTATTCAATAATACTTGTTTAGTTTGAAAAATTAAGAGATAGTTTATTTTTTTATGTCGATTGTATCTTTGCTATAAAATATTATTTAATATTGTCCAAAGCATTAATCATGTTTAATATATTCAAAAGGTAATATAGTAATATTATCCCGGCCTCTAATTAATTATTTTTTAAGATGTGTATAAGTAAATAGTGGACATCTTTGTCAGAACAGAAAGAGTATCTTTTTTGAATTTTTAAAATGACACTTATATACAACAGTTTTATTGAAATAAATATGATTTTTCGACGAATATTATTAAATTCGATCAAATCCATAATTAGTATGATCCTCATTATGATGAACATGTATATGAAGAACAATGTTGGGTCAAATCCGTACAAACCCTCTTCTCCATCCTTTCTCCTTCCTCTCAAACAAAGTTTTATTAATTAAAATTAAAATTATTTCAAAAGGGAATCATTTCCTTAAAAGATCTCTTGTAATCACACTGTTTTAGAAAAAATTAATTATTTGTAAACACGGTCTTATGTTATGTAATCAGGTGGCTAAAAGAATAAATATTCATTAATTACTAATTATTTCTAGTAATAATGATTATGGTACAAAGCAACCTCCACATGTGTTTAAATGAGAAAAGAGCAAAAACCCTTCACATGTTCCTCCCACACGTAATTATTTGTTGATTCTGTCTGTTTTCTTATTGTACAAGTTTAATCAACATTTCTTTGATACTAGTCTTCATTTTAAAATATTCTTCACGTTTCGCTTTTTAAAAGTTAATTTATATGTAATACTTGCATACTTATCCAAAGTATTAGTTGGTTGTAATGATCGGGTTCCGTCGTTATAGAAATATCAATGAGGAAAAAATTAGGGTCGGAAAAACTTTTGTAGTATTTGAATTTTTTTCAAACTTATTCAGATTTGGAGAAAATCGGAGTCTTTAAGGTGTAGGTAAATCTGATAACAAACTGGCGATTTAATTAAGAATTTGATTACATGAGGTGTTAGATAACTCGTTAACGAACCCATTTTACAGAATTGAATTTGAGTGAGTAGATCTCCCGAAGTTGAACTTAGCGCAAGGGGTAATTTCTGAGTGAACTTGGTTAGAGGTGTGTTGTGAAATGGAGATTAAAAATTTTTCTGAGAAGCTTCTGTTTCGCCTTGGGCCGTTGTAGCGGTTATGGCCGCTGTAGCGGCATAGTGACCGTTATGGTGGATGAGAAGGGACTAAAAATCGTAAATGGAAGAGCGAAGCTCACTGTTTCGAAAATGCCACTGTAGCGGGACTTTAAGCCATTGTGGCACCTTATTTGACACTTTTTGACTTTTAGAGCTAAGGAACGACCCCCACCAGGCGACTCTAAGTCATTTTCCACCAATCTTGAGGCTAAAGGTAAGCTTTTAACTCTTCAAATCGTTTTTCGATCCGTAAAACGTAATAAAATGGGTCAATATTAATGGGGAATGATTTCTTGATAAATTCTATGGTGGAAACAACCCTGATATATGCATTAGAGACCATGAGAATGATCTAGGGTTTGTTGGAATTGTTAGTAATCTAGATAATTAGTGATTGTTTTTTGATTTTCATATGTTATTAATTGTTTGTAGACCAAGAACAAGCGAAACGAATCCCGAAAGGGAAGAATAAAGTTTTTTAGGGTTTCAAGCTTATTTCGAGGTATGTGATGGTTGTGATTCAATGATTGTGTGATGTATGCATGTTCTGACTTCATTATTATACTTGTATGTGTATAAATGTTGCAATATTGATCACACTTGTTGTAAATGAGATAGATAAATGATCTAGAAATAAAATCATAATGTAAATGTATGATCTTGATGATATACTTGTGATTGTGATTGTGGTGTGTGAATAGAATCGAATTGTCACGTTCCGGCAAGCTAACTCTTTGGGTTTGGGTTCCGTGGGAGGACCAATGATGTGATAAGCATGTGAATTGTATTGTTGAATTGTCATGTTGATAATGTTGTATACGTTGATATACATGCATGTGTTTATAATTTTGTTAACTTGTTTATATTGAACTATTGAGATAGCCGCGATCCTACCTGTACACTGTGGTTGTGTACCGATTTTGCAGTTGCTCTTATTTTTGTTGAGTACAGGCATCTTCATGCGGCTATTGACATACCTCGCTGAGGAAATTAAAGATCGTCACATCGAATCCAAGGGTGAGTCACATCTTCCGGGCTGCCATGTGATTCTCTTTCGTCTGTGTCCACCATTTTCTAACATAGACCTTTGTTCTAGATTAGTGGATTAGTTCATTAGTATTTCTTGTTTAGACTTGAACCCTTGTTAGATGTTTTGGTACATTGACTTTCTGATTCTAGGTTTATCTTTCGTATTGTTAGTAGTTAGATCAATTGTTTAAGTTTATGAGAACTTCGATTTAATATTTATTATGTTTTCCTATGATGAATGCCTTAGCTTTTAGATTTTTTCTTACTTGGATGATAGTAGTGGTTCTCCCACTGGAGAGTTAGTGTGGCCTGTGGGTGCCAATCACCACGGTTTGGATCGTGACATTTGTTTATGAAGTGTGTTATTTATGTATTACAATTTAGCATAATTAATACCATGTTTAGTAGTTCTTTTAGATAATTTGTATAAAATTCAATACATGATCAAGTTCAACATTTTGGTTATCATTTTACAATTCTACATAAATAAAACATGCATACTTTATAAGTCATGTATTAGCTTATATATGAGAATAAAAGAACACATCAATAATTGATTTTCGTATAATTCATTCAGAATTTAAAATATATATATATCTCTAATCAGCAACCAAACGATCCGCTTATTAACCGAGCCTACGTACGCGAGTTCAAATGATTGATGTTTGACCTAATTGAGCCTAAATTTTTGTCAACTTGTTGACCCTTTAAAATATAAACTTAAATTGAGCTTCATAACTATTAATAGTAATTAGTTGATGTTTATCTTGGATCAACTAGCTAGCTAACTACGTCATTTGACAAGAAATCTGTAAAGATTATTGACTAATTAGTTAATTAGAGTTCAACTTGCATGTCTCAGTGCTTAACAGAACAAAGAAAAAATTGTTTAAGAGGAAAAAATGTGAGTTAAAACTAACACCACCTTAATTTAGGGATCTTTGGAGAAATTAAAGTACAATATTATTTTAAAAATAATATGCATTAATGTATAGAAATTATGTTTAACCATTTTATGAAGTGGTTGGTTTAACTACACTATTTGACAATTTAATTTAGAGGTGACCGTCAAATAGATTAATAAAAAAATATGAACATAATTTTTACAGTTGGCAAATTGCACTTTTGAAACAGTAATTATACACCAAAATATTTGACATATTCCATCATAATATCAATTTCTAAGCAACTTCCATAAAATTTAAACCAAAATTTGAATTTAGTGTAAGTATTTTCGAACAAAATAACTACTTGATACACAAATAAATAAAATTTATCGAGTGAAATTTGTTCAAGTGGTTGAACATATAAATCGATAGATTGAGAGTCCGAATCATGTTAAAAAATAAGTGAGAAGACTATAAATTAATTTCCTTTTATTCAAATAAACGAAAAAAGAAAATCCTAAAACAACGTTATATCTGATTAATCAAATGATATTACTGAAAAGATAAAGCAAGTACATATGAGGGTCGTTTGGCTAATGAGTTAGAAATAATTAATCTCATCAAAGTTAATATGTGCATTAAGCTTTGCTTAAAATCAATATGATTTTGATGTATTAAGTTGTACTTTGTCTTATATATAACACTTCACTCTTTTCCTTCTTTTTCGACGTGAAGTTTACTTAAATAATATATACCCTTTCTGATAAAGCTTTAATTTCACCTTAAAAGTTTATCGGTCTTCAACCTGGACCCGGCCTAGTCAACCCACCATTTGTTATTAGGAGTGTGACAATGAAATGTGGTGCATAGGTAAGACTAGGGAAGTTCAAGATAACTTGAAAAACATATCACAATCAACAAACGGACAAAAATAAATCTTGCAATTGATCAAATCAGTTTAGTATAAAGTGTTAAAAAAAAAAAAAAGATAATGTATAGTTTGCTTTAATATTATAATAACTTTAATTCCTCCTTGATCATTATATTAAGAGGAAAACTAATGTATGAAAGGGAATTAAATTATTTAAAATTAAGTAGTGACCTCATAGTGAGAGTTATAATAATTTAGAGGTGCCATACTTTTGAATTATTACTTTGATATTTGATTGTTCACCCCACTTGTCTAGCATTTAAAGATATTGTTACACCAACCAAAGCAAGAATATTGTTCCTTGTACGGTGTATCTAATTTCATCTATTCACAAATATTGCTTCTCTATTTCCTAGAAGTTACAATATAAGGTAATTAATCTTTTATTTCAAAAATGAGTTGTGTTCCATTGCATTTTTGGTCCCATGGGATTAGTTTAGTACTCATATGGAAGGATGGGACATGTTTAGTTACAGATAAAAGACATAAAGTTATCACTGAAGTTGTCTCGAATTTAAAAGAAGACATCTTAATTTTGTGGATATCTTATTTTCCTACTGTACAATTTAAAAGTGTTATAAATAGCACATTTTTTACCCAACCTCAATCGCAAGAAAAGAGGTGCAATCACGCACCAATATTGTTTGACACGTATTAAGTTTTTTATTTTTTAATTTTAGTTTCATTATCATTTTATTATTTTTTATTTTTATTAACTTTATTTTTCATTTTTTTCCTCTTTTCTCTAAATCTTCATCACTCAAATCTTTGTTCTTTGTTGTAAATCCTCCAAAAGTAGCAGTCATAGTCACCTTCAATGTAGCCTCCATGATGCTTCCATGTTACAACACTATTTTCGCCATCAAAAAATCATTAAATAAAATCAATTCAACTCTCAAGTTACTAAAGCAAGGTAATGAGATCAAAAAAAAGATGGAGTTTCATAGTATTCTCTAAATAATGGACTTCTTTTTTTAAAAAAAAAAACGATAAAAGAAGAAAAAAAAAACAAAGAAAAGCAAGAGACAAGAAAAAAAAAAAGTGATAAAAAATGGATGAAGTAAATGGATCTTCTAAGTTAAAGAAGATGAAGAAAAGGTAATCGAATTTTTGAATTTGGATGAAGAAGATAATGGGGAAAGTGATGTAAATTAATTAAATAATTAATATTAAAGAAATATAATGACAACTGGCACTTTATAGCTGGTTATGACAGTGAAAAGATTAGGTCACGCGCCCCATTTGCGTGATAACAACCCAGACGAGAAAATGAGTCAAAATCTCCATTTACAAAGATATAAATAGTTCCATGGGGTGATTAATCACTTCCAAAGTTAGGTGTCTTTTTGTAAATACGGAACAACTTTAGAGATGACTTTATGTTTTTTCTCTTAGTTATATGTAGGGATGGATATAACATTCACCATTAGAATGTTTACAATTGAAACTATCAGTTCACCGACAAGGATTGTGATGTAGTAGTAAGTTTAATCATCTGATATCCAAAGTTTGTTTTGTCCAATTAATCAGATTTGCGTTGTGGTAAGCCCACCAAGGGGGTACAATTCCAAAGATCAAACTTAACTAAGGATGGAGAAATCTCAACAAATTTTCACTACATCTTCGATGGTACATTGGTGTTATGGAGAATCATTTGATATTCGAAATTTCAACCCCATTAATTCAGATCTATACTAGGGTAGGTCTACTAAAGGAGTAAAATGCTCTTCCCAAAACATTAAGATCGAAGGAATCTCAATCATGCAACTACATCCTCGGTGTTATATCAAAGACATGTAACATTAATGAGCATGAAAGATTCCTATCCAATCTTCAAAAACAAGTTCAATCTTGTTGAAATGAGCATGTGTAGGGTACTTTGGAATAATAGGTATCAGTACTATGGGTAAAGGACGTTCCGTACCAATGGCATATTAAATTGGAAAAAAGACAAAAATGCAATAATGTGAACCAACATATTAAATCAATAGATGGAAAGGTTTGCCAGCTAATAAGATGAGACAAATCAACTCAAGTCAAATAGCCAAATTTTTTTGAAATATTTGGAGATTAGGTTATGGGCAAAAAAATCATATAGAGGCTCTGAATCTTGATGTGTGTAGTATGAAAATGAGGCAACAACCATCAAGGTAGCAGCATCCTGGAAGCAACCAAATTCCAATCACAAATTGGACATTACATTTATTATCCACTAAATAATATACACACATGTACATCTAGACAGATAGACTTGCAAAGTAAAACAGGATATCAATATCACATGTATACTCAAGAGGTCATTGGTTCGAGCTACAGGAACAATGCAGGGTAAGGTTGTGTACAATAGACCGTAGTGCATCGAGCTGCTCTTTTTATTTTATTATTTGACATTAGGTGGAAACATTGACTGACTAAAATTCATATGGGCTTTTACATCAGAGGATAACTGATAGAAGCTCCCAAAGAAGCATAGTCTTGCATGCTTTGCCAACATAAGTTATTGCAAGTGGTACACTTACATTTAAGTTATTGTGTGCACAAATCATCTTTTCCAAAAGAGAGATCCCCTGCAAAACTTTAAAAAAAAAAACATGATATCAGAGCTTGGATTAATTCTATGTCAACAAGTAGAGTTTCTTGGAAACATGACTATGAAAATCAATGATCAAATCTGCAGTTATGAGATGTTCATACATCAGAAAACTAGCATTGACATGTTCATTCAAGTCCACAGTATGAACAGGCATAAACTCCAGTACACTCAAAGTAAACAAAGGGGTGGACGGCTAAAACTTCAGGAAAAAACAAGCTACTGGTTCTACTGATATGGAAATCACTATTTCGGGATCATATTTGTAAAGCGACTTAGGAGACAGTAACAGGCAACTCACTGGTAATTGTTAGCAAAAGATGGAAAGTAACGGGAATCCCTTCCAAAAACAGAAAGCACTGAGTGAGTACACGTTAATTTTTGTCAAAAAAGATCCATACATCTTTTTTGACAAAAATGACATGAAGAATATTTTGATGAGTGTTTAAACCCACAAAGTTCATTTGGTAAATCCCAAATCGATCAAGTAAGCCATGTTGCTAACTCTTCAGACCCAAATAAAATTGTGTTGTGCTTGAATCATCTATGTTAGATCCTTGCATTAGGGTATGTTTGTGTAGTTTCTTTCTCATACCCTGATGGGCAGGAGTTGCACTGAAGAAAAAGAAGTTAATCCTACTGCTTAACATCTCAGATGCAGCAGCCAAACCATCATATGAATTGGTTAGCAGAAAATAAGAATATATATCATTTTGTTTCATTTAGAAATCAGAAAAGATATTAGTTTTGGAGGATTCCTTAAAAACACAAAAAGAGAGAAAGAATCTTAAGACTTGTCTAAGATTTTAACATTCAAATCCAGTGTTTCATATCTGATTCTTTCTACAACCCTTGAGGAATTCTGATTTTGGGCCATCTTATTTGAAATGCTCAGGTTCCAGTAAATATAGGCAGTTGTGTGGCCTTTGTTTCATTAAAAGCTCAAGACCAATGACCTGTTACAGTTAAAAGGCAATAAATCTATTAGTTCAATTTTTATTATTTATTGACGACCATGGTGTCCCGGCCAGCTTTCACGCACTTCGACTAATTCTATGGGATCCTGCCACTTCCCACAAGCAACAAGCACTAGATAACTCTGTCCGCCAAGACAAGGAAATATTTTTGTCTCCGCTGAGTTTTCAACCTAAGAGCTCAGAATTCACAACCACAATCAAGGACTTCTGTTTCACATTATACATTTGCAAGAAGGTAGCTGTCGATGAGGATTATCACAAATATTATAGGGGCTATTTGACGGATCTTCTCTGCTTCCACATTCAGATCGTGAAAGTTTAACAGTTTAACTGTTAGTTAACACTCATGTACTGAATGAGGAGGAGAGGAGGGGGAGCAAGACCCAAAAAAGATGGTGGTCTATAGTACCTACTTGTGTCTGGTGGGTTATTTGGAGAGAAAGAAACCTTAGGTGTCATGAGAATATTACTAACACTATTCAGAAAGTTAAAGAAAATTGCATTAACATGTTGTTTTTTTGGTGTAAAGAAGATGGTATAGAAGAAGTAGAACAGTTGGTAGATTCCCTAGGATCTATGTTCTTATGGATTTAGCTTGTAACTTTTTGGAGGTAGCCAGCATACCCTTAATGCTGAAGAATACAACTTTAACTTTTATCAAAAAAAAAAAAAAAAATCATGTGCTGAAAGGATTTATATCAAATGGAAAGAAACTTGTTATCATTAACTGTTGGTTAATGTTCATGTGCTGGAAAAAGTTGTCATGAAACCTGAAATTCCCAAACTTCCTAAACAGACAAACGTGATAATCTCCCCTTGGCACCTATGCTATAGTTATTCTTTGCAGTAACTTTTTTATCTGGAGGAGTACAAATTATCAGCAGTCAGGCACTTCTTCCTTCTTTTTTTCCAGGGGTTGCATTCATGTCACTTGCAATTGACTTTCAAGGAGTAGATTTGTAAGTGATGCTAAATCTACTAGCAAATGCTAGAACGTCTAAGAAACTACTGATAGAGAACTCATCCAGACATCAAAGCAGACAAACTTTTTGAATCAGCAAAATTACAATCAATCGAAGGAAACAAAAATAGTTCACTCCATTTGTAACATCATCTGTTTGCATTACATGATGCTTACACTAATTTGAATATTCTTTATCGGACTCAATCAACTAGGTATTGGCAGGAAAGGTCATCTGATAAACAATTTGTTTCTGTTTTCGTGTCGGGCAGGGCAGCTGAGATTCTAGTCATGAGACACAATCAATCAACCAAGCGATGCATGAAACTGCAAGTTCACCCAAGTAATCTTAGCATGAAAGGGGAACACCAGCCAGCTGATAGAAGGAGAAATCCTCCAGTACTTTTTCCCATGATGCCACAGGTTTTGTAAAGAGAAACACTCAATTCCACGTAGACAATTAAAAAGATACTCAATGAGAAGTTACAAATTTTATTTTGTTTTACAAAGGTAACAGTAGAATTTAACAAATTTAGATTTGTGCCTAAAGGACCTGGACTAATGTTTATAGCATGTGCAGATTTAAAACTTGCATACCTTGAAATTAAGGAAAACTCAAAAGAGATGAATATCATACCAAGTTTTCAGATGCTTCTTTGTTGAGAAACCCATAGCATCAGTGTTCATAGATCCCTCAAAGGAACTTAATGACTTTATAATGCATTCGTACACCTTAATCCCCTCCAAGTAAACAGTATCCTTGAGGTTCTGCCAGGTGAACAAACAATTGGCATCAGAGAAACAAGTGATTACTGATTTGTCATAGATAGAAGCAGAGACAAACCTCATTGTGGTCATGAAGTAAGATGGGGGTATTCTTCATTGGGGAGAAACCAAAGGTAGGAATTCCCAGCCGTCTCATGAATCGAGCATCAGTAGTCGAAGCTAATATTTCAGGTTTGGAGAGTTTTCCACCAGCTCTAGTAACAGCTTCATTGAACACAGACCACCAAGGATTGGAATCGGAAGCAAGTGTCATCAGAGGACGGCCCATGATGTCCCTTAGGAATCCTTTCTCGGTTATCTGCCACATTACAAAAAGGCTGAGAATCAGAAGACCAAAAGTACCCCTTGTCCCCTTTTTGTGTTTAGTAAAACAAATAACATATTGAACCCAAATGTAAACTACTTTAAATTTGGTGATTTTAAACATACGAGTGGGAATGGGAAAAAGCATCTACCTAACAATGAAGCCAGCCATTACTTACATTAGAAATGACGTCTCTACACCAAATTAACTTATATATGCTCTATTTAGAGTTGTCACCCTAAATAAAGTTTGTTTTTAATACACAGAATTGAGCAGCAGAATGATTACAGAGGACTCATATTGAGGCATAGCTGATTGATTGACAGACTGATGAATAGAAAGATTACTTGAGGCGTAGCTGATTGATTGACAGATTGATAAACAGAGTTGTTCCAATATTGTGATAATAGAAAACTATGGACCACTTTAAGAAAAGAATTGTCAGTCATCGAGCAGCTTCAGAAATACAAGAAAATGACCATTGGATTAAAATTTAAGCTCTTATTTCTTTCTAGATTTCCAGCCAAATTAATCCTAATTTGTGAATTCCAAGCCAACATTCTTAGCGACTTCTCCAATCCTTCCTCTTTTCAAAACTCTCTCTTCTTAACGTTGTCTCTCCACAGCAGCCACACTTTACCATCATCTTTAGGTCCATATTGGTTGAACCCAAGTTTCAAATTGATCATATAATAGCAATTACTATGACTTTGGAGTGTCATCAGTTGAAAACTAGTGTAAAATCCATTTAAGATGGAAAGGAAGGCCTTCTTAGCTGGGGGAAAATCATACGAGATCATTAAGAAAAAGGAAGAACCATCCGCGTGCTTCGAATGGATCGAAAGAAAGGAAATCTTCATCAAAAGCAACAGATTTTTGGATCTGCAAAAGTATTGACCAAGACATCCGAAGAACCAGGGAGATCTACCTCGGAAATGGAACAAAAGGGAACAAATATATGAATATTACATCATCCCAGACTACAACAGATTTTGAGAATTCAATAGAAACACTGTAGTAGACGGGAGTAGGACAAAATTGATCATACTCAAACTCTGGTGATAGGACATTGCAAACAAATTGACGAAATTCAATGCGAAGAAATTTCTTCTCCAACTGTAAGCTTCCCTATTCTGCCTTCAAAATCTAGTTCATCGTCAGATTCATGTCAATTCAGATTAAAATATAGGTATCATATCACCTCTTTCTTTTTCTCCCTCTTATTGCTCCAGAATTATGCAGACATAGCCACATTTAGGAGATGTTAGGTCACAGGTAAGTGAAACTTCAGCATATAGAACCTCCTTTGTACAAGTGACGAAGTAGTCTCTAAAATCAAGAAAGTACTTTGTAGTCAAGTGGCGCACAATTTGGTGAACTGGTCGCAGAAGGCTCCAATAAAACGGAGTTAATACAACAGGTACAATAAAATAGGAACATCTATGAGACAAAAGCTTCTCGCTTCTGCTCAAGTTCAGACTGAAAACAGGTGAGTGACATCAAGCTTCACTTGATTAGTGCTATCCAACCACCTCTTACCACACTTAGTAACTGATCTATCACTCCATCTGATTATTGTATCAACACAGCCCAATCGGTTTCACTGGACATACATCTTTTTATTACTCTTCCAAGTCATACCTCACTGGAGAGTATGCTCTATACATGTGTGGAAACACTGGCTGAACATCTGTTTACCATCCCACCCTTGTCTTCTTCTCCATCTAGTCTTTACCCCTTTCGCCAGCGTTGGCAGTACACAATTGCTGTCTATCCAAACTAAATACTCATCCCCTTTCATTCTAATAGCATCAAAACTTCCTACCCATTGCCTTCATCTTCTTCCCACTAGTAATCATTGTCACAATTACAAGAAATAACAACAATTTTTACCGGAAAAATATCAGTTCATATTTTTTTCAGGGAAAGAATGGAGCTTTGCTGGAATATTTGAAACTAGAGAAAGAAGAAGAATTGGAGAGGATGAGAGAAAGAGAGAGAGGCGGAGGGAGTGGGGTGTGTATGCTAAAGAGATGATGGAAATGGTGGATGGGAATAGCTGCAGGGAGGGGAACACTGGGTGGGGTAAAGACTGGATGATATTAGGGCTGATGTAAGTATAAAATTTTAGAGGGGAACTACACTTTGATGCAGTATACCTGTGGATATATAGAAGTAAATGTTATCTTTCTCAAAAAAAAAAAAAAGACTGGATGGGAAATGGTGGATTGGATCAAGTCTCACCGCCACCTATTATGAAAAAAAAAAGACAAAGAAATCTATTAAAAGAGGCACGTCTGATGATCAAGTCAGGACCGATACAGACTTGTCTACTGAGTTCAAGTTAATGCCAAAGTACTGCCTCATTATTTCGGTCAGTGCATTCAAGGTGCAGAATTGTGGAGTTGATGGCTTTTTTGGTCAGATGCAGGGTTTCAGACAGGTCACCAGAGGTTAGATTGATCTTTGTTATGAATTCGCTTGCCGGGCTAGCGAGGTCGAAACTATTGTTAATTCTGACCAACAAAAGGTTTGCAGCAAAGGGTGGATGAGTGCTTGATTCCTACTCCGATAGGTGATTTTCCAGCACAAGCTCGCACCCAGGTACAGGTGGTAATGTACAGATAGTGGGATCCAATAGTCCTTGAAACTTTAATTCTTTAGGACCCAATTTCACTCGGTTCAAGAACTTGAAGTTGGGCAAGATCCTGGGGAAAAGACTGTAACCCATGGTTCTCCCAACTCAGACAGATAAAACTGGAAGATTTACCACACTGGCTGATAGTTCCTTGAGTTGAATCAACACATCTTGGCTTCTTGATGCATGACTTTTTTATTTCACCTCCTACGATAATAATCACACAATTCATACAGGAACAAATTGATATGGATTTTAATGAAATAATGCACCACTTCCCCAACATATTGGTAAAATAGAAACCCATGGTGCAAAGCGAGTCCATTTTGCTCAGAAACAGGAGCTCAAGCTGACTAGACAACCAGAAAGATACTCTTTGGTCAACATCAGCTACCAGCCTGTCCAAGGACTTCCAAGGCCTACCAAGCCCACAGTTCAGCATGAGCTCTTCTTACAGCACACAGAACTTCAATAGAGGGGAGAGTGGCAGATTCGATCAGATCTTGTGGCATAGATGGCAAATTTAGCATGGCCAGCTCCTAGTGACTATGTTTTTTATATAGAGATGATTACTCAATGTCACAATAACCTTCAGTATAAGCAAATCAAAATGGGTAAGGCCCAGGAGGCTTACGATTTCGACAAGTAATTTTTGGCTTACCTGTAACCTTTTCTTTTTAAATCGACAAGTCAGAGGATAGTGAATTCTACACAGGAAACCTATTTGCTGATATCACCAACTTACTTTAAACAGAGATGCAAATATTTCAGTATACCGATGATATACCTCAAAATGCTCTGAACAGTTCCAAAAGCTAACAAGTGCATCATCATTTAATCTAGAGGCATTTGAACTGTGACTACAAACAATTGATATACCTTCCAAATCTCAGATATGCAAACTATGCATTATAAGCAAGGTCAGAAAGATATTTCTATATGAATTTTTTAAAAAAAAATCACACAGTAATAGTGGGAAGATGAGCTAAGATCTGCAAAATAACATCGATAAGCATAGAGAAAAGCAACTATTCACCTTATATGTCATGTTCCTCCAAGCTGGTGCCCATTGCTCTTCAATTATCTTCCTCATAAGTTCGGGGTCAGCTGTTGGCGGCATCCTAATATCAAATCCCGCCTCAGCCTCAGAGGGTTGCATGTTCATCACAAATCCCTATGCAAGGAAACAATGATAAGCACAACCATTGAAAAGTTGTTAACAGGAACAGGTTCATATTTCGTTACCTAACCTTAGAAGTTATTCCCAATTCTGTCATGATTTAAATTGATTAAGAGACATCTAAGTTGATTCAAAGTCACATGAGCAGAGGTGACACCTCATCACTCTCTTATTAATATAAACAGAGGGAAAATGTAAAGGCAGTGATTGAAGAATCAATTGAGAATTCGTATTTTCTCTCAATCTACCTCTTCTTCTTCTTCCTAGTCTATTCTCTTCTTTCTTTTCTTACCTTAATTCTACCATTACAGGTCACTGGAGCTCATGGTTATGGAGTAGTTCTTTTGTTAATTCAATTGTAACCTTTCAGTTGAATCAATAAAAAGAGTTCCATTTTGAGTCCAATTCCTTCTTCTTTAAAGACTACAGTATTTCCATTTCATTTTTACAAATACATTACAGTTACTTTTGATCATAGTTCAATATACTTTACAAACAACAATACAACAATAACTTTTAAGCTAAAGAAAATTTAAAAGACTAATCATTTAAGAAAGTATCATTGGCATCACATATTTATCAAGTTGAATACGAAAGAGAATCCGGATGACTAAATTTAAAATTCCTAATACAATCAACTACTGCTGGAAAACAAGAATATACTAGAACTAAAATGAGCTAGCTCAATGGAAAACTCAAAAAACTCACAGTTGGGGAAGGAGTTCCAGCATTAAGAAACACCGGGTTCACTGAGATGACCTCAGAATTAGCAGCCACTCCAGCCTTGACCATATCAAACATAGACTCCCTAAACTTAGTAATAACCTCCATACTCTTCATCAAATTCTCCATAGCCGAATTATCATACAATTTAGACCCATGTCCAGGCATTCCAACAGCCTTAATCACCGTATGCCAAGGAGTCCTATCAGCATAAAAAACCCTAAACTCATCATTAGGCGAGGCCTGTCCTTCATCCATCACAAACCCAAGATTCAACTCTTCAAATTCTTTCAACTCCACAAACTTCCCCATCCCATCAAACCCACCAACCTCTTCTTCAGGCACATACAGAATATGAACATTTCTCAGTGGCACAAATTTTGAATCACTAATTTGAATCGCTTTGATTGCTTCCAAATACTGCATACCAATACACTTATCATCCTGCGCTCCCCGTGCAAATATTCTTCCATCGGAAGTCTTGTGAGCTGAAAACGGCGGGTGGGTCCATTTATCTGGTTCAGCAGGGACAGAATCAAGATGGGAATTGAAAAGAATGGAGGGAAGTGAAGGGTTTGAACCTGGCCAGGTTAATAGGAGTAGAGGTGAAGTAGGGGTAAGGTGAATGATTTTGGAGTGGAGATTAGGTATGGAGTTGGCGAAGTTAGTGAGGTACTTAATGGCGGCAGTGTAGTTTGGGTTAGGATGGGCAGTATTGATTCTGAGATATTGTTGAAAACGGTGAATGGGTGTGTCTGATTCTTCATTCTCATGGATGGATTGGGAGAATGAGAGTGAAAGGAGGAAGAAGAAGAAGAAGACTGGAAGACGATGGAGGTGATCGAACATGGTGAAGAACAAGTGCTCTGCAGTTAGACCAAATGAAGAAGGATAGTGATGATTTGGTTAAATTTGAATAAAATTAAATTGACATAATAATCATATTATCTACTTCTACTACTTGTATAGAATATATTGCAATCTTTTATGATGAAAAAATATATTGTAATGTTAGTCAAATTTGAAAGTATGACAATTAATATTTGACGGAAGGAGTATTATTTTTGATCATTAAAGACTTCTACATCTACTAATTAATTTACGAAATTTTCACCTTACAAAAATTTGTGTTTTAATTAGTAGAGGTCTTTGATTAGTTTCAGCTTGTTTATTGATTTGAGGCTTCTGACATTTTGTATATCCAAATATATTTCTTATTCATATTTTAGTTATTTCATCTTAACAACACAAGAGACAGTCAATATGTCTGCTTCACGTGTGTGGTTCTACGCAATAATTAACAACATATTGATTCTTGAAATCCTATTTATGTCATATATATTGGGACAAGGAAAATAAAATATATTATTTAAAATTACATAAGATACTATAAATTACAATAATTAATAACTTAAAGTATTTAAAATCATATTATAGTTTAATCAACTCTCTAAATTTTATTTGTGTCACATAAAATGAAACAAAAAAAAGAGATATTGGGCCTGTGCTAGCACGGGCGCATGTATCTAGTATATATATAAAAGAAAACCTTAAGCCCACCTACGTGGCGCCACCAGAAATTAGGATTTCCTATTAATTTATTTTATTATCAAAACTAGTCTTCCATTTCGTGAAAAGTTGTGACTTTTATAAAAAGTTATGTCTTTTATAAAGAGTTGCGACTTTGATGAAGAGTTGCGACTTTTATGAAAGGTTGTGAGCTTTTCAAAGGATTGATGTCTATAAATAGAGGATTTCCTCTCATTATAAAAACTACTAAAATTCTACACCTCTTAATATTTTTCTCCTTCTCCTCCTCCTCCTCCTCCTCATTCACAATTAAATATTTGTGTAGTTTGCTCATGTTGAATGACTCACTAAGACCATTGCTTATATTACAAATTCTGGTATGTCTTTTAACAATCATTAATTTATGTTTGTGTTATTAAGGATAAATGGTAAGATGTAATAATTTTGATTTTTCTTTACATTATTAAATTCAACTTTAAAACTTCAAAAATTCAAATAAAGTGAAAAAATATTTGTAATAATATATAGTAGCTTGTAGCTTGTATATATATGCGGTATCTATAGATTTTTTTAACTAGTGTAATAGTCTGGAAACCACATATGAGATATAAACCACACTAGGCAAACCCTATGTGACAAGCTCGCTTTAGGGGCTTTAAGTGGAGATCGATCCCGAATTATCCGTATAAATAACCGCCCTCAAACCAACTAAATCATCCCGAAGGACTATCTATAGTTTGTTGACCAAGGGTTTTATAATTAGTTTGTTTTAAAATGTACTTTTACAGATATACTACCTTTTCTTCGAAATCGATAGTTAAACTTTAGTATATAAACAATTTGGATTAAGTATGAAATTTGTTCATAAAAATTGAAATTTATAGGTTCAACTAATTATTACAACGACACACAAAGTTCTATATACGCAAAGAGATTGCACGTAAAACATGATTGATCTGTCTTTTTTTCTAAATTTTTGCATTTTTTCTTATAATTTCTTCTTCGCGTCACCCCACCTGTTCTTTAATTTGTAGTTTGATTAGAGACTCTCTTTATCCGCTAAAGAATATTACATGACGACTGCACCGATGATTCATCTGTAGGTACACACAATAATTTATTTTCTAAATCTCATAACATTTTGGTTTCGTATTGATATGATTATTGAATTATTTATCAAACTAAGTCATTATATAAACCAATTTATCAAAATAATATATTTTTTTAAAATTTTACAAAACTAGTATAAACGTATTTCACAGTAACGTTTTAGGGTATATTTCAATTTTTAAAAAACTAACAGTGTTAGGTTGTTATACGTTACTGTGAGTAACGTTTTACTTCTAAAATGTTTTTTTGAGTAACGTTTTACTCCTAGAACCTTAACGTAAGTAACGTTTTAAGAGTAAGACGTTACTCACAGTAACGTTTTAGGAGTAAAACGTTACTGTGAGTACGTATATCAATCTGACGCCGTCAACTTTTAAAAAATAAAAATATATTCTAAAATGTTACTGTGAAATACGTTTATACTAATTTTATAAAAATTTAAAAAACATATTATTTTGATGAATTACTTTATATAATGACTTAATTTGGTCAATACTTCGTTATTATTACAATGGGTTGAATTATATCTCACCATGATTACGCATAGCACGATACCTCGACCTAAATGGCCATAGAGAAGCTGCCATTTGTCTAAGTCTGAAGCAACGCCGTTGTCTGTTCATCCTTTCTTCTTCTTCAACACAATCATCAGAACTATCCACCTGAGCTTCTGAAGTAACCGGCACCGGATTCCGACAAACCGGGCAGGAATTATGTAACCTTAACCAAGGAACAATACAATCGGAATGATATATATGTTTACATGGTAACTCTCTTGCTTCTCCGCCTATTTTAAATTTTTCTTTACACACCGGACATTCTGAATCATCTTTTAAATGTGCGGCAGCAATTACAACTGTCGGAATCGAATGAATGATCGGCTCCGGTGCTGGTGCAGGACCCGGCCGATCATTTTGTGTTAATTCTTCTATTAGATTTTCAAGATCAGGACCTGTGAAATAATCTCTATTGTTATTTCCATCGGGTGGACCTAACCGCCGTCTTTCTCTGCGGTCAGGTCCACCCGGGATGATAATCCATGAGCGCGGACGTGCTAGGATTCCGCTCTCTGGTGTAAATTCATCCGTGTCGTTTAGAAATGAGTATCTCCTTCTCGGTCTTAACCAGAAGTCTCGAATTCTCTCTCGTCCACGAGTAGGTTGTGGTGGTGGTGGTACGATAGTTTCAGTTCCGTCTGAACGACGAAAAATAGGACCACATTGGCTTGAGAGGTGTTGAATAAATTAGGATCGAGCATTAGAGTGAGAGCTTCGAGAATTCTAGCTTCTGGAGAAGGATCAAATGCAGTGAAGTCTAAGATTTGTCCAGGGTTTGTTTCATTGACTTCGCAGAGGAAGTGACCGGAACAACGAGGACAGATGATCTCCGAGGATTTTCCGGCGATACTCTGACGATAAGATGGCATTGATAACACCAGTAACGATGGAAGGTTCTGTTACCACTGTTAGGGTTTTCTATTGAAGACATGTTTTTGGTTAAGAAATTTAATCTAGCTTTATAAAATATATTGTTATTCTACAAACAGAAACATGAAAATGTGTTAGTTTTATATGTATGTATCATTTCAAAATAAAATTTTTAAAAAATATATATATATTCAAGAATGGGATAATTAGAGGGATAAAGGATGGCTTTTGGTAAGCAGAGAAAGCGATTCTATATTTGTTTGTTAGGTTTTTTTTTTTGGCTGCTTAATTATGAAGAAAAGCATCAGAATATACATATAGTTATATTTGCCAATAAATTTTGTTTTATTAAACAAATTCCAACTGTTTCTACGTGAAGGAAAAATAAATTAAGATGATAATTTTATAGTTTATTCTATTTTACTTTCCTTTTATCCTTTTGTTGCTTTGATATACATGTATTATGAACTTTTTAGATATGTGAATGTGCATTGTACGTGCATTTTATGTTAATTATAAACCATACAAACAATTTGATACAGTACAAAAGACAAAAATATGGAGAATTTATGTATTGTAAGCTATATCAAAAATAATATTCTCTTTTCTTTTTGGTAAAACTCTACGTATAATATTTTAGGCGCTAGTAATTAATTGTAAATACATATCAAATTAAAATTTTCTTTTTTTAAGACTTAAGTTAAATTTTTTTGAATTTTTTTTGCTTTTTTTTTTAAAAAAAGTTTAAATAATTTTTTATTTTAAAAAAATCAAATCGCAGCGGTTTTTAATTAAATTTTTTCAAAAAAATAAAATCGCTAAAAAAGATTTTGATTTAAAATCGCTGCCTTGACAGCGATTTGCTTTTAAAAAAAAAAAAAAATTAATTAAAAACCGCTGCAATTTGATTTTTTTAAAAAAATATTTAAACTTAAAAAAAAAGGAAAAAATAATTTAAAAAAAAATGAACTCAATCGCTGCCTCAGCAGCGACATAACAAAAATATAATAAAAAATATATATATTTTGAAAATCGCTCTTTCGGGAGTGATTTTGTTTTAAAAAAAAAAATTTAAAAAAACAAATTTAACAAATCGTTGTTATAGGAGCGATTTTACTTTTTTCGACGGACAAAATCGCTACTTAGTGAGCGATTTTGCCGTTTTAGTTAAAAGAAAAAATTCATATACCGTTTTAAAATTTTTGTTAACATTTTTCACCCTTAAGGCTCCGACTTAGTTTCAATCGAGTATGATTATGTATCGGATTACTTTTTTAGAATATTTTCTTGGTGTGAGGGATACTTTGTATTATCTTGTCCAAATCTTCCAAAATTGTTTTTTCACCTTCCATTGTGGTTTGTAAGGACTATTTATAACATTGTTGCATAAAAAAAAAGTTATACACAATTAAATTACAAAGGGGATTTTACAAAATCTTGTACGGATCTTTTTCAAATTAAATTTTTTTAAATTTAGCGAAATTAGAATATATCTCAAAATATTATGTTTCGATTTCGATTACATCGATCTTGATTATTTTTTTCTAGCTTTTTTTCCTTTTTGGGAAATGTTTTAAGAATATACAACCCAACACCATATATTAATTGCACCCACGTGGATATTCTATAAGGAAAAGTTACTTTAAATGCATAATTTATTGGAAAAATAACTTAAATACACAATTATAATTTTTATATTCTCTAATTTTCCTTACTTTTTTTAAATATTACATAATTCCATTTTTTTTTATTTTAGTGTAAGTTTTTAGATACATTACATTCTCTCTCCTATAATACACATTTACCCATTTTAATGCCTATTTTTTCTCCATTAAAACACTCAACCTCTTAAATCAGTTTTTGAATTTTAAATTTGAATTTTAAATTTTATCCATTTAAACACTCAACCTTTTAATGAGCTTTTTGATTTTGAATTATTAAATTTAATTAATTTTAAATAAAAGACCAAATTTTGAAATTTTGAATTTCAAAATTCAAAAAATTTGAAATTTAAAAAAGTAAAAATTTCAGGAAGCAGGACAACTTCCATTAACTTCTACCGTTTTTTTCTTATTCCATCAAGTTTCAGTTCTTTTTTTCCATAATCATCTTCATTCTTCTTAACCCAGCATATTTCATTCTTTTTTTTCTTTTTATTCTTGAATCCATCATCGTTTATTTAATGGAGATGATACACTGGGCAAAACCAAATGATACATATATACCAAATACACACTAAATGTAACTGATACATTGGCTAAACCGTATGTATCATGTACAATACGTTACCCTATAATCCTTAAATTTTACATGATATTTAGGTAAATTGAATAGCATAGTTATATGAATTGGTATTATTTTTTAAAAGTAAAGTTATTTACTGTATATTTAAAGAAAACCATAACAAAAAAAGGATTACATGAGTTAAATTATATAAATTCACATGATACATGATTTATAGTCATTGTAAAGTACACAATAACCTCAATAATATTTTTGTATTTTTTTTCTAATGGAGATGTATCATTGTGCAAATCAATGATACAACACTAAAAGTACATGATACATTAGATAAACAATGTTTACCAAAAACACAGAATAAAAGTACATGATACACTAGATAAACCATATGTATCATGTACATTATGTTACCTAATAATTCTTAAATTTATATATCTTACTGTAGCATAAGATTTATAAAATTTTATATTAAAAACAAATATTGACACAAGTATATTTATCAACACCAATAATAACAAAGTATTTATAATCAAAAGCACGACTTCAAATTTAATTACCACGTGTTTGTAAGTTTATTTATCTAAACACAAAGTGTTCAATTTGCAGTTGTAATGAAAACTGAAATTCATTAAAATGTTTACGTTATAAATTATTGTTGATATCATAGAAACATTACGACTAATTCAATTCTCTTTTGGGTAGAAAGTACAAGTTCTTCTGTTGTGCCCTTCTTGTCCACATTGTCCACAACAGTTTGTGTTCACCGCTTTTCATCTGCATTCTTTCTTCTTCTTTTTCTTGGTCGTCCAAATGATCTTCTGTATCTAGGTGGATACACAGTTTCAGCTACAACGAAATTGAATCTCCAACAACAATTCCATCGATTTTGTAACTTTCATACTGCAATTCGTTAATCCAAATTCCGGAATATCTCATCAAAATCGAAGTATTCATCTTGAAAAACCCATTGTAACAATAATAAAATTTCTGTAGTTTCAATTTTAATTTAAAAAAATTATTTTCAAAATAGATGATATAATCTTTGATTTTCAAAATTTGAAATTAATATCCAATTAAGTGCTGATTTAATGCTGATTAATGATCTGTTACCACAAATTAAGGTGTTTTACTAACAACATTAACTTTACCTTTTTTTTCCCCTATTTTTTCTCAATAGTTTTAAATTACCATGTATCATTTACCATGTATCACTACAGTCTAAAGTATCACGGCTCAACAAATTTAAGGGATTTTTTGTAATTACTAAACTTGTCGGAACAGAATGTAATTATTGAATTACACTATGGGATTCCTTAAATTTATATCCTCTAAATTTTTATATTATTTGAAAAAGTTATAAAAATGTCTATTCTTCTAAATTTTTGGATAAATCACTTTATGCGATATATAATATTTCCACTTTTAAATATATTACTTTACACGATGTATCAGATTTCCGAATACATTACCTAACGCAATGTATCAAGACGTTAAGTGATATATCCGAAATTCCAAATTTATTTGGGACATTGAGAGATAGACTTCATAACTAAATAAAACCTAATATTATTAAACATATACTTTTGCTTATTTATCAAACATAACAAAAAATCATTGCATGATATCGCAACATTTTTAATGTGTTGCTAATCAATAGAATATTGGACTGATCCTTCATTTTTGTTTCTATCAGTGAAGAATTTGGCCAATTTCCAGATTTAATTTGACGAAATGATTCGTTAATTATTTGATTGTTAGTTAATTTCATAACAAATATGATTCATTTACTCCCATTGTCGAGACCGTGATATGAGTTGCCATAATACTTTGTTTCGTTTCGAGTGGATGAAATTTTAAAAGAATCGAAATATGCAGGGGCATTTAAATTTAAAATTCGAGATTTCTAGGACATGATTGAAGCTAATTTTGGACTGAATTTCACTCCTAGTTCGTTGAAGTTTGAAGTTACAACAATCGAATGGAAGCAAATTTATAGTGAAGTTGTATTATAATTGCAATGTTGTTGCAGATTTATTAAGTACGCAGAAAGTACTATGAACTTTATGAAAATTTAGACTTCATATATAATTTATATAGATTTTAGTTACGTGAACCATAAGCAAGATTCGATGCATTTTTTTTTCAAGAACCTAACATGAACTTTATACAAAATTTATACAATCAGATACACATTTCATACTAATTTTATACAGTTTTCATACACAAAAATTGTGAGTAAAATTCTAAGCTTTGTGAGAGAGATCTACATATTTCATACAAATTTTATATAGTTTTTTCCTACACGTTATGAGTAGAGCTGTCATATAGGTTAGGCCTGTTGGGCCGGTTTGGCTTAACCCTGGATTTAATAGGGTTGGACTACGATTTTTGAAGCTCATTTGAGAAAATTACTTTTTAGCCGGGCCTGAATAAGCCTGCTGATTTGTGGCGCTTGAGAAATATCGGTAGGATCGGCCCGTGGGCCAATAAAAATTTATTAAAAAATGCAAGGGAAATTTTTCAAAATGTCAATATTTTAACATTTAAGATGACTCATTAGCAACATTTTCAATATTGAGTTAAAATGTCAAAATTTTAGTTTGTTATGTATCTTATTTATTTTTTTATTATTTATTTTTATTTAAAGAATACAATTATTTATTAACAAAAGGGAGAAAATCAAGGGAGAGAATATTTTTTTTAAAAAAAGGTAAGGATCTTAATTTTTTCATCATTTACATTTTCAAAGAAAACTTAAACTTTGTTATTTTTTCTCTCTCTAGAATTTTAACATTTTTTAAATTGTATTCATTCCACTATGTATTCTATTTATATACATTATAGTTTTATGTTGTATTTGTATAATGAAACATGCCAAAAAAATTATTAGTTTGTATTTATTTCAATAGATAAACCAAATGAATCATAGTTATTTAAGAAGCATATTTGTATTCTTTTTCCTTGTCTGTTTATTTTTTTTTTCAAAAATTTTGTATTTCGTATTCATTTCAAAATGTATTTTATTTGTATTTCTATTTGTTCTAGTTTTTATTTAGAATTTTGTATAGTTATATAAAATACAAAAAAAATAGTGTGATGAAAAAGTTGTTGGGTTATGGGTCTTTTTCCCTTCCTATGTGGATAAATAAAAGCCCAAATTTGGACCAACCCATTTTTGCCCATAAGCCCATTCTTATGAGGCAAATATAAGCCTATTTTAGGTCTTATTTTCAGACAAGAAGAGAGAGTTTTTCAGCAGCCAAAAAGAGAGAAAAAGAGAGAAATTCGCAGTCAAACTTCCTGCCCTAACAACCAACTTCAAATTGCGATTCCCGCTTCGTTTCTTGTCCGATTGAGCTGATTTTTGGACAGCATATTGTCTTCATCTCAATCTTTGATTAGGAACTGACAGAGTTGGATTTGGTGGCCTGCAGCTTCAGTTTTGCTGTCGTGAACAGTAGCTGCGAAATTGGTGATTTTGTTCCTTTAATTCTCTAGATTTGGTTCAATCTTATTTTGTTGTTGCTCATTGTTTGGCACTTGTTTTGTGGCCAATTTTGGAGAACAATATTGTAACTCTTGGTGATTATAGTGGAGTTTTTGGTCCCGTGGTTTTTTACTCTTCACATCGAAGGGTTTTCCACGTAAATCTTGGTGTCTTGTGTGATAGATTTATCATTGTCTTGTTATATTTGTTTGGTTGAAATACTTGCTGCCTTACTATCATATTGCTTATAGTTGTTTGTCTTCTCTTGGTTCAAATCGAGAAGGGAAAGTATAGACTTGGGTATTCTTCCGCTGTTATCCTGTCAGGCATTCTTGGTAGTGCCTTGTCTTTCCCAACAAAGTGGTATCAGAGCATTGGTTATTGTTGATTGTCGTTTTTGAATGATGGAGGCAAATATGAGCAAAATGGTGTGTTTAAATGGTAGTAACTATCATATTTGGAAAGGCAAGATGAAAGATCTTCTATTTGTCAAGAAGATGCATTTACCTGTGTTTGCTTCTAAAAAGCCTCAGTCTTTGAATGATGAAGAATGGGAATTTGAGCATCTGCAGGTTTGTGGCTATATTAGACAATGGGTTGAAGATAATGTTAGAAATCATATTGTGAATGAGACACATGCCAAAAGTTTGTGGGACAAGCTCGAGACACTTTATGCCTCGAAGACTGGCAACAACAAGTTGTTCCTATTGAAACAATTAATGAATATCAGGTATAAAGAGGGCACTCCTATTTCTGATCATATTAATGATTTTCAGGGTGTTCTTGACCAGCTGTCCGGAATGGGTGTAAAGTTTGATGATGAGATACAGGGACTTTGGCTTCTTAATACTCTGCCAGACTCTTGGGAAACTCTTCGAGTTTCTTTGACTAATTCTGCTCCCAGTGGTGTTGTAACCATGGAATATACTAAGAGTGGTGTCTTGAATGAAGAAATGAGAAGAAGATCTCAAGCCTCATCTTCTTCAGCTTCACACTCCGATGTTTTGGTTACTGAAGATAGGGGGAGAAACAAGTCCAGAGGTCAGAATGATAGAGGTAAAAGTAGAAGCAAGTCAAAGTCTAAATACAAGAATATTACATGTGACTATTGCCACAAGAATGGGCATATCATGAAATATTGTTACAAGCACAAGAGAGATATGAGACAACAAAAGAGAGAAGGCGATAATGAAAATCGTGTTGCTGTTGTTGCTAATGATGATCTTCTTGTTTCTTGTGATGCAAATGCCATTAATCTTGTTCGTGATGAGTCTAGCTGGTTTGTGGATTCTGGTGCTACTTCTCATGTCACGCCAAAGAAGGAATTATTTTCTTCTTATACTCCAGGTAATTTTGGAACGTTGAAAATGGGCAATAATCATGAAGTTGAAGTTATTGGCATTGGGACAGTTTGTTTGGAAAGTAACAATGGTTCCAAACTAGTTCTCAATAATGTCAAGCATGCTCCAGATGTTCGCTTGAATTTGATTTCTGTGGGATATCTTGATGATGAGGGTTATGTTAATACACTTGGTGTTGGCCAGTGGAAGCTTACTAGAGGTTTGATGGTTGTGGCCCGTGGTGACAAGTTGTCTAACTTGTATGTATTTCAGGGCTCCATATCCAGAGACTCAGTAAATTTGGTGGAGAATGATATTTCATCAGAGTTATGGCATAGAAGGCTGAGTCATATGAGCGAGAAGGGGATTGATAGTTTGGCTAAGAAAAATTTGCTTTCTGGAGTGAAACAAGCAAAGTTGAAGAAATGTGTTCATTGCTTAGCCGGTAAACAGAAAAGAGTTTCTTTTCAGAGTCATCCGCCTTCAAGAAAGCTTGATTTGCTGGAGTTGGTACATTCTGATTTGTGTGGTCCTTTTAAGGTAAGATCTCATGGTGGTGCACTTTACTTTGTGACTTTTATTGATGATCATTCTCGCAAACTCTGGGTATTTCCTTTGAAGTCCAAGGATCAAGTACTTGATGTGTTCAAGAGTTTTCAGGCCTTGGTTGAAAGACAAACAGGGAAGACATTGAAATGCATCCGTTCAGATAATGGTGGTGAGTATATTGGTCCTTTTGATAGATATTGCAGAGAGCAGGGTATTAGGCATCAGAAAACTCCTCCAAAGACTCCTCAGTTAAATGGTTTAGCAGAGAGGATGAACAGAACTCTAGTTGAGAGGGTTAGATGTATGCTTTCAGATGCTAAGCTGTCAGATTCGTTTTGGGCAGAAGCACTTAATACTGCTGCTTATGTTATCAATTTATCTCCTGCTGTTGCTTTAGATGGTGATGTCCCTGACAAAGTTTGGACTAGTAAGAATGTTTCTTATGATCATCTTAGAGTCTTTGGGTGTAAAGCCTTTGTACATGTTCCTAAGGATGAAAGGTCAAAGTTGGATGTTAAAACTAGGCAGTGTATCTTCATTGGTTATGGTCAAGATGAATTTGGCTATCGTTTCTATGATCCTGTTGAGAAGAAACTTGTTAGAAGCCGTGATGTTGTGTTCTTTGAAGACCAAACAATTGAAGATTTTGACAAAGCTGACAATGCTGTTTTTCAGAGTAGTGAGAGCTTAGTTGATGTTGATCCAGTTCCTTTGACTATTGCACCGGAAGAAAATCTTCATAATGATGAAAATCAAGTTGATAATGAAGATGGTGATCATGTTCAGAATGACCAGCATGATGTTGTTGATGCTCCAGTGCAAGATGATGTGGTTGTCCAACAACCAATTATAGATGCTCCAGAGAGTTCTCTTAGACGATCTAGTAGAGAGAGAATTCCTTCATCTCGTTATTCTCCCAATGAGTATGTACTCTTGACTGATGGGGGAGAACCTGAGAGTCTTGATGAGGCCATGGAAAGTGAAGAAAAAGAAAGGTGGTTTGATGCTATGGAAGATGAGATTAAATCCTTGCATGATAATCATACCTTTGATTTGGTTAAATTACCTAAAGACAGAAAAGCTTTGAAAAACAGGTGGGTTTTTCGGGTGTGAACATGAAGATGGTAATCCAGTTCCACGGTACAAAGCTAAATTAGTTGTCAAGGGATTTAATCAGAAAAGGGGAGTTGATTTTGATGAGATATTCTCTCCAGTTGTGAAGATGTCATCCATTCGTGTGGTTCTAGGCTTGGCTGCAAGTCTAGATTTAGAGGTTGAGCAAATGGATGTTAAAAACTGCTTTCCTCCATGGTGACTTAGATGAAGAAATTTATATGGAGCAACCGGAAGGTTTTGAAGTCAAGGGTAAAGAGAATTATGTTTGCAAATTGAAGAAGAGCTTGTATGGTTTGAAACAAGCTCCCAGGCAGTGGTACAGAAAGTTTGGTTCTTTATGAGTCAGCAGGGCTTCAAGAAGACTTCTTCAGACCATTGTGTTTTTTGTGCAAAAGTTTCTCTGGGTGACTTTATTATTGTGTTGCTTTATGTTGATGACATGCTTGTTGTTGGTCATAATACTTGCAGGATTCAGAAGTTGAAGCAAGAGTTGAGTAAGTCTTTTGCTATGAAAGACTTAGGACCAGCAAGGCAGATTCTTGGCATGCAGATTGTCCGTGATAGAAAGGCCAAGAAATTGGTATTATCACAAGAGAAGTACATTCAGAAAGTACTTCGCAGATTCAGCATGGACAAAGCTAAGGTTGTCAGTACACCTTTAGTTATGCACTTCAAATTGAGCACGAAACAGTGTCCTTCTAGTGATGATGAGAAGGAAGATATGAAGAAAGTTCCTTATGCTTCAGCTGTTGGTAGTTTGATGTATGCGATGGTTTGTACAAGACCGGATATTGCTCACGCTGTTGGAGTTGTTAGCCGTTTTCTTTCTAATCCGGGAAGAGAACATTGGAATGCTGTGAAGGGGTTATGAGATATCTTTGTGGCACTTCTAGTCTGAGTTTGTGTTTTGGTACAGGGAAGCCTATTCTTTGTGGTTATACTGATTCAGACATGGCTGGTGATGTGATACTCGCAAGTCTACTTCAGGATACTTGGTTACTTTTGCAGGGGGAGCTGTGTCTTGGCAATCTAGGTTGCAAAAATGTGTTGCTCTATCTACTACAGAAGCTGAGCTTATTGCTGTCGTTGAAGCTTCTAAAGAATTGCTTTGGATGAAGAGATTCTTGGGGGAACTTGGTTGTGCTCAAGAGAGGTATGTACTTTATTGTGACAGTCAAAGTGCTATACATCTTGGCAAGAACTCTACGTTCCATGGTCGGTCTAAACACATTGATGTGAGATACCATTGGATTCGAGATGTGTTGGATTCTAAGTTGCTTGAACTTGAAAAGATTCATACAAATGACAATGGTTCCGATATGATGACTAAAGCTTTGCCAAGAGGGAAGTTTGAAGATTGTTGCATGGTCGCGGGATGGCGGTCTCCTCCACATAGTCGTGAGGGGGAGAATTGTTGGGTTATGGGTCTTTTTCCCTTCCTATGTGGATAAATAAAAACCCAAATTTGGACCAACCCATTTTTTCCCATAAGCCCATTCTTATGAGGCAAATATAAGCCTATTTTAGGTCTTATTTTCAGACAAGAAGAGAGAGTTTTTCAGCAGCCAAAAAGAGAGAAAAAGAGAGAAATTCGCAGTCAAACTTCCTGCCCTAACAACCAACTTCAAATTGCGATTCCCGCTTCGTTTCTTGTCCGATTGAGCTGATTTTTGGACAGCATATTGTCTTCATCTCAATCTTTGATTAGGAACTGACAGAGTTGGATTTGGTGGCCTGCAGCTTCAGTTTTGCTGTCGTGAACAGTAGCTGCGGAATTGGTGATTTTGTTCCTTTAATTCTCTAGATTTGGTTCAATCTTATTTGTTGTTGCTCATTGTTTGGCACTTGTTTTGTGGCCAATTTTGGAGAACAATATTGTAACTCTTGGTGATTATAGTGGAGTTTTGGTCCGTGGTTTTTTACTCTTCACATCGAAGGGTTTTCCACGTAAATCTTGGTGTCTTGTGTGATAGATTTATCATTGTCTTGTTATATTTGTTTGGTTGAAATACTTGCTGCCTTACTATCATATTGCTTATAGTGGTTTGTCTTCTCTTGGTTCAAATCGAGAGAAGGAAAGTATAGACTTGGGTATTCTTCCGCTGTTATCCTGTCAGGCATTCTTGGTAGTGCCTTGTCTTTCCCAACAGAAGTGAGGATGAAATATAGAATTGAAAAGGAATAAATGAATAGTTGTTGTAATCATTCTTAAATAAAATATATAACTAGTTGACATACCTTTAGAATGAATAAAATTTTGGAACAAATACCAAATTTATAAACTATGCAACATGATTTTTGAATGAATACAAATATTACTTGTATATACGATTTAAAATATAAATTGAGAAAGGATACAAAATTCTGAAATATTTTTTATATTAAAAACAAAAGAAACTAAAAGGAAGTTGTTTTTCATATAAATAAAATACATATGTAATTTGTATACATTTGGGATAGATTCAATTATGAACGAATACAAGATTCATAAACTATACAACATGAGATTTTAAATGAATACAAATATTAATAGCATACATACTAATTTGAATATTAGTTGAGAAACGATACAAAATTCTAAGAAAAAATAATAAATGCAAAACAAACTAATCTGAAATTGTTCTTAGTCTTCAACATACGAAATTGTTCTTGGTCTTCAACAAGTTTTTTGAAATCTTCGGGACCAAAAAAAATTTCTTTGTATTTCTATGATAGTGTCTTTACATAACAGAGGAAAATCTCAAAAGGTACGACAATGTATGTACCTTTATCATTGGTTGGACAATATTTTTACAAAATTGAGAGATTTCTTGAATAAATTGAAAGAAAATAGAAGATGTGATTTTCACAAGAAAAGTAGAGAATAATAGTGAAAAACTCAAGAGAGAAGGGAGAAATTGAGAATAAGAACCTAGAAAGAGGGGAAAGTGAGTAATGAGAGATAAAAGTGGAATGTGGGACCTGATTTGAGAAATAAGGAAAGAAAATTAATTATATTAGATACATTTTATTTGATAAAATATTAACATATTGACAATTTCACTAATTATTTTAAAGTATAGATGTTTTTAATAATTATGTTAGGGAGTTTGACTAATTTGCTATTTTTTCTAAAACATAATATAATATTAAAATTTAAAATTAAAAAGAATCCAAACTCAAAACAATTAGTTTATATTTCTATTTAAAAATTTATACTTTTGTTTGAAAAAAAAACTTAATAAATATTGTAAAGATAATTTTATTTGTGGATTTGATTAAAAAGTAGTAACATTAACATCATATAATATTGTTTTGTCGATATTTATGATAATATTTTTAAATTGTAATTTATAATTTAATTTAATAATTCTAAAAATAATATAATTTTAAAAAAAAGTGGACTGGTCCGGCAAGCCTGTAGCCCACGTACTTATGGGTTGGGCCGGTTGTTTTCTAGCCCACACTAAAAATGGACTAACCTGACCTGACCCGTAAAATAATAAAGCCTATATTGATTAGCCCGAATGAGGTGGACTAGACCAGATTGACAGCGCTCTAGTTATAAGCAAAATTCTAAACCCCGAGTGAAATATACCTATAAAATATACAGATTTTATAGAGCTTTAAAGTACAATTGGGCCTGTTAGTCAGAATTGAGAATTGGGCCTCAAGTTCAGCTGCGAAGGAACCCAAGTTCAAGGCAGCCTAGTCGTTTGGTTTATTTTGTGGAGAAAAATTCGTAAATAACACTATTTGTGTTCAATTTCAAAAAAAAAAAAAAATAGTGAGATTTTATTTTGCTATTTACAAAATCTACCATCATTTTCATTTCAAAATATAGTGAAATACATCGTATTCATGCACATAATATTAGTGTAATATACCGTATTAGCGTGCATAAAAAATTGTAGTGGAATATATCTTGTATTTGCATCTATAATAATAGTGAAATACATATAACTACATAAATATGTTTGTGCATAATGCATATACAATCTCTCTACATACAATATACGCTATCATCTCAATTGACGTGACATTTTAAAATTTTATTAGTGAGTTTAAAAACAAATAACTTCTTTCTATATCTGG